>CM063602.1:14454903-15123332 GCA_032356905.1 Salix exigua | reverse complement strand
ATACAAAGTTTTATTGGATTCTAAAGTGTTTGTCTAAGGGTTCTCCAAGGTATTGTTTCTAGGGCGTAAATGAATCTCGAGAAACAACCTCAACAAATCAACATCCGAATAATCCCATATTGCTTATGTTTCTCCGAGTAGTGTTTTCTACGGCAAGATTTCAATGATTTCGCGAGTACCAACAAAAATACTGAAAGCAAACAATACGAAGACACGAAATATAACGTAGCTAAAACAATCCCTTGACTCCTAGCTAACCGATATAAAACAAAAATAGAGAATTGGAGAAAAGTAAAGAGTAAAGATCACGCTTTGAGACTTGAGCATATCCTAACCTCGTGACGCAATTTCTACGTCGCAGATTGAAACCAGACCAAACGACTTCGAAATTACCTCAAAGTCCATATGATACGAACCTCGTGGTCATGCAACCCACACAAACCTTTGCTCGATAAATTTGCGCGAAATGAACCTCCAATTGAAACGCTCTAGTATACGATATCCAAATAAGCTCAAATATAATATATCGTGGGATAGGAGCCCCTAAACCGAATACAAAGTTTCATTGGATTCTATAGTGTTTGTCTAAGGGTTCACTACGGTGGTGTTTCTGCGTAGAAATGAATCTCGAGAAACAATGTCAAGAAATCAATATCCGAGGAATCCTGTATTTGACCTATTATCTCATCTCAACCACAATAGCCAAAATAGGAGTTTTATATTGATTCCGATGTGGTTTGCTTATGTTTCCCCATAGTAGTGTTTTCTCATGACACGATTTCAATGATTTCATGAGTAGCAATAATAATACTAAAAACAAATCAATACAAAGACATGAAATAAAACAAAAGCAAATACTATCAAAAACAATCCATGGACTCCTAGACAGCTGATAATAGAACAAAAACAAAGAATTGGAGAAAACTAAACAATGAAGGATCACGTTTTGAGGCTTGAGCGATTCTAACCTCTTGCGCAATTTCTACGTAATGGATTGAAACCAGCACCAAACCACTTCGAAATGACCTCAAAATCCATAATCAGTATTTTAGTGCTAAACAAAAAAAAAAACACTCCATTTCCAGGTCATTCTCGTACTTCTAGGTACACAAACCCTTGCGTGATAAATTTGGAGCAGAAATGAACCTCCAATTGAAACCTCTAGTATATGATATCCAAATAAGCTCAAATATAATATATCGTGATCGTGGAATAGGAACCCCGAGAACACAGAATACAAAGTTTTATTGGATTCTAAAGTGTTTGTCTAAGGGTTCTCCAAGGTATTGTTTCTAGAGCGAAATGAATCTCGAGAAACAACCTCAACAAATCAACATCCGAATAATCCCATATTGCTTATGTTCCCCAGAGTAGTGTTTTCTGCGGCAAGATTTCAATGATTTCTCGAGTAGCAATAAACATACTGAAAGCAAAGCAATACGAAGACACGAAATATAACAGAAGCAAATACTAGCGAAAACAATCACTTGACTCCTACCTAACTGATAATAGAACAAAATCAGAGAATTGGACAAAACTAAAAGTAAGGATCACATTTTGAGACTTGAACATATCCTAACCTCTTACGCAATTTCTAAGTCGCAGGATTAAAACCAGACCAAACGACTTCGAAATTACCTCAAAGTCCATATGATACGAACCACGTGGTCATGCAACCCACACAAACCTTTGCCTGATAAATTTGCGGCAGAAATGAACCTCCAATTGAAACGTCTAGTATACGACATCCAAATAAGCTCAAATATAATATATCGTGGGATAGGAACCCCCAGAAACTGAATACAAAGTTTCATTGGATTCTATAGTGTTTGTCTAAGGGTTCACTATGGTGGTGTTTCTGCGGCAGAAATGAATCTCGAGAAACAATGTCAAGAAATCAATATCTGAGGAATCCTGTATTTGACCTATTATCTCATCTCAACCACAATAGCCAAAATAGGAGTTTTATATTGATTCGATGTGGTTTGCTTATGTTTCCCCATAGTAGTGTTTTCTACGACACGATTTCAATGATTTCATGAGTAGCAATAATAATACTAAAAACAAATCAATACAAAGACATGAAATAAAACAAAAGCAAATACTATCAAAAACAATCCATGGACTCCTAGACAGCTGATAATAGAACAAAAACAAAGAATTGGAGAAAACTAAACAAGTAAGGATCACGTTTTGAGGCTTGAGCAGATTCTAACCTCTTGCGCAATTTCTACGTAACTGGATTGAAACCAGACCAAACCACTTCGAAATGACCTCAAAATCCATAATCAGTATTTTAGTGCTAAACAAAAAAAAAACACTCCATTTCCGAGTCATTCTCGTACTTCTAGGTACACAAACCCTTGCGTGATAAATTTGGAGCGAAATGAACCTCCAATTGAAACCTCTAGTATATGATATCCAAATAAGCTCAAATATAATATATCGTAGTCGTGGAATAGGAACCCCGAGAACACAGAATACAAAGTTTTATTGGATTCTAAAGTGTTTGTCTAAGGGTTCTCCAAGGTATTGTTTCTAGGGCGTAAATGAATCTCGAGAAACAACCTCAACAAATCAACATCCGAATAATCCCATATTGCTTATGTTTCTCCGGAGTAGTGTTTTCTGCGGCAAGATTTCAATGATTTCATGAGTACCAACAAAAATACTGAAAGCAAACAATACGAAGACACGAAATATAACGAAGCGAAAACAATCCCTTGACTCCTAGCTAACCGATATAAAACAAAAATAGAGAATTGGAGAAAAGTAAAGAGTAAAGATCACGTTTTGAGACTTGAGCATATCCTAACCTCGTACGCAATTTCTACGTCGCAGATTGAAACCAGACCAAACGACTTGAAATTACCTCAAAGTCCATATGATACTGAACCTCGTGGTCATGCAACCCACACAAACCTTTGCTCGATAAATTTGCGCGAAATGAACCTCCAATTGAAACGTCTAGTATACGATATCCAAATAAGCTCAAATATAATATATCGTGGGATAGGAGCCCCGAAACTCGAATACAAAGTTTCATTGGATTCTATAGTGTTTGTCTAAGGGTTCACTATGGTGGTGTTTCTGCGGCAGAAATGAATCTCGAGAAACAATGTCAAGAAATCAATATCTGAGGAATCCTGTATTTGACCTATTATCTCATCTCAACCACAATAGCCAAAATAGGAGTTTTATATTGATTCCGATGTGGTTTGCTTATGTTTCCCCATAGTAGTGTTTTCTGCGGCACGATTTCAATGATTTCGCGAGTAGCAATAATAATACTGAAAGGAAAGCAATACAAAAACACAAAATAAAACAGAAGCAAATACTAGCGAAAACAATCCATGGACTCCTAGACAGCTGATAATAGAACAAAAACAGAGAATTGGAGAAAACTAAACAGTAAGGATCACGTTTTGAGGCTTGAGCGATTCTAACCTCTTGCGCAATTTCTACGTAACTAGATTGAAACCAGACCAAACCACTTGAAATGACCTCAAAATCCATAATCAGTATTTTAGTGCTAAACAAAAAAAAACACTCCATTTCCAGGTCATTCTCGCATTTCTAGGTACACAAACCCTTGCGTGATAAATTTGGAGCAGAAATGAACCTCCAATTGAAACCTCTAGTATATGATATCCAAATAAGCTCAAATATAATATATCGTGATCGTGGAATAGGAACCCCGAGAACACAGAATACAAAGTTTTATTGGATTCTAAAGTGTTTGTCTAAGGGTTCTCCAAGGTATTGTTTCTAGGCAGAAATGAATCTCGAGAAACAACCTCAACAAATCAACATCCGAATAATCCCATATTGCTTATGTTTCTCCGGAGTAGTGTTTTCTGCGGCAAGATTTCAATGATTTCGCGAGTACCAACAAAAATACTGAAAGCAAACAATACGAAGACACGAAATATAACTGAGCGAAAACAATCCCTTGACTCCTAGCTAACTGATATAAAACAAAAATAGAGAATTGGAGAAAAGTAAAGAGTAAAGATCACGCTTTGAGACTTGAGCATATCCTAACCTCGTGACGCAATTTCTACGTCGCAGGATTGAAACCAGACCAAACGACTTGAAATTACCTCAAAGTCCATATGATACTGAACCTCGTGGTCATGCAACCCACACAAACCTTTGCTCGATAAATTTGCGTAGAAATGAACCTCCAATTGAAACGTCTAGTATACGATATCCAAATAAGCTCAAATATAATATATCGTGGGATAGGAGCCCCGAAACTGAATACAAAGTTTCATTGGATTCTATAGTGTTTGTCTAAGGGTTCACTACGGTGGTGTTTCATGCGAGAAATGAATCTCGAGAAACAATGTCAAGAAATCAATATCCGAGGAATCCTGTATTTGACCTATTATCTCATCTCAACCACAATAGCCAAAATAGGAGTTTTATATTGATTCGATGTGGTTTGCTTATGTTTCCCCATAGTAGTGTTTTCTACAAGCACGATTTCAATGATTTCGCGAGTAGCAATAATAATACTAAAAACAAATCAATACAAAGACATGAAATAAAACAAAAGCAAATACTATCAAAAACAATCCATGGACTCCTAGACAGCTGATAATAGAACAAAAACAAAGAATTGGAGAAAACTAAACAAGTAAGGATCACGTTTTGAGGCTTGAGCAGATTCTAACCTCTTGCGCAATTTCTACGTAACAGGATTGAAACCAGACCAAACCACTTCGAAATGACCTCAAAATCCATAATCAGTATTTTAGTGCTAAACAAAAAAAAAACACTCCATTTCCAGTGTCATTCTCGTACTTCTAGGTACACAAACCCTTGCGTGATAAATTTGGAGCAGAAATGAACCTCCAATTGAAACCTCTAGTATATGATATCCAAATAAGCTCAAATATAATATATCGTAGTCGTGGAATAGGAACCCCGAGAACACAGAATACAAAGTTTTATTGGATTCTAAAGTGTTTGTCTAAGGGTTCTCCAAGGTATTGTTTCTAGGGCGAAATGAATCTCGAGAAACAACCTCAACAAATCAACATCCGAATAATCCCATATTGCTTATGTTTCTCCGAGTAGTGTTTTCTGCAGGCAAGATTTCAATGATTTCGCGAGTACCAACAAAAATACTGAAAGCAAACAATACGAAGACACGAAATATAACGAAGCTAAAACAATCCCTTGACTCCTAGCTAACTGATATAAAACAAAAATAGAGAATTGGAGAAAAGTAAAGAGTAAAGATCACGCTTTGAGACTTGAGCATATCCTAACCTCGTGACGCAATTTCTACGTCGCAGGATTGAAACCAGCACCAAACGACTTCGAAATTACCTCAAAGTCCATATGATACTGAACCTCGTGGTCATGCAACCCACACAAACCTTTGCCTGATAAATTTGCGCAGAAATGAACCTCCAATTGAAACGTCTAGTATACGATATCCAAATAAGCTCAAATATAATATATCGTGGGATAGGAGCCCCTGAAACTGAATACAAAGTTTCATTGGATTCTATAGTGTTTGTCTAAGGGTTCACTACGGTGGTGTTTCTAGCGAGAAATGAATCTCGAGAAACAATGTCAAGAAATCAATATCCGAGGAATCCTGTATTTGACCTATTATCTCATCTCAACCACAATAGCCAAAATAGGAGTTTTATATTGATTCCGATGTGGTTTGCTTATGTTTCCCCATAGTAGTGTTTTCATGCGCACGATTTCAATGATTTCGCGAGTAGCAATAATAATACTAAAACAAATCAATACAAAGACATGAAATAAAACAAAAGCAAATACTATCAAAAACAATCCATGGACTCCTAGACAGCTGATAATAGAACAAAAACAAAGAATTGGAGAAAACTAAACAAGTAAGGATCACGTTTTGAGGCTTGAGCAGATTCTAACCTCTTGCGCAATTTCTACGTAATGGATTGAAACCAGACCAAACCACTTCGAAATGACCTCAAAATCCATAATCAGTATTTTAGTGCTAAACAAAAAAAAACACTCCATTTCCGAGTCATTCTCGTACTTCTAGGTACACAAACCCTTGCGTGATAAATTTGGAGCAGAAATGAACCTCCAATTGAAACCTCTAGTATATGATATCCAAATAAGCTCAAATATAATATATCGTAGTCGTGGAATAGGAACCCGAGAACACAGAATACAAAGTTTTATTGGATTCTAAAGTGTTTGTCTAAGGGTTCTCCAAGGTATTGTTTCTAGGCGAAATGAATCTCGAGAAACAACCTCAACAAATCAACATCCGAATAATCCCATATTGCTTATGTTTCTCCGGAGTAGTGTTTTCTGCGGCAAGATTTCAATGATTTCGCGAGTACCAACAAAAATACTGAAAGCAAACAATACGAAGACACGAAATATAACGAAGCGAAAACAATCCCTTGACTCCTAGCTAACTGATATAAAACAAAAATAGAGAATTGGAGAAAAGTAAAGAGTAAAGATCACGCTTTGAGACTTGAGCATATCCTAACCTCGTGACGCAATTTCTACGTCGCAGGATTGAAACCAGACCAAACGACTTCGAAATTACCTCAAAGTCCATATGATACTGAACCTCGTGGTCATGCAACCCACACAAACCTTTGCCCGATAAATTTGCGCAGAAATGAACCTCCAATTGAAACGCCTAGTATACGATATCCAAATAAGCTCAAATATAATATATCGTGGGATAGGAGCCCCGAAACTGAATACAAAGTTTCATTGGATTCTATAGTGTTTGTCTAAGGGTTCACTACGGTGGTGTTTCATGCAGAAATGAATCTCGAGAAACAATGTCAAGAAATCAATATCCGAGGAATCCTGTATTTGACCTATTATCTCATCTCAACCACAATAGCCAAAATAGGAGTTTTATATTGATTCCGATGTGGTTTGCTTATGTTTCCCCATAGTAGTGTTTTCATGCAGCACGATTTCAATGATTTCACGAGTAGCAATAATAATACTAAAAACAAATCAATACAAAGACATGAAATAAAACAAAAGCAAATACTATCAAAAACAATCCATGGACTCCTAGACAGCTGATAATAGAACAAAAACAAAGAATTGGAGAAAACTAAACAAGTAAGGATCACGCTTTGAGGCTTGAGCAGATTCTAACCTCTTGCGCAATTTCTACGTAACAGGATTGAAACCAGACCAAACCACTTGAAATGACCTCAAAATCCATAATCAGTATTTTAGTGCTAAACAAAAAAAAAACACTCCATTTCCAGGTCATTCTCGTACTTCTAGGTACACAAACCCTTGCGTGATAAATTTGGAGCAGAAATGAACCTCCAATTGAAACCTCTAGTATATGATATCCAAATAAGCTCAAATATAATATATCGTGGTCGTGGAATAGGAACCCGAGAACACAGAATACAAAGTTTTATTGGATTCTAAAGTGTTTGTCTAAGGGTTCTCCAAGGTATTGTTTCTAGGGCGTAAATGAATCTCAGAAACAACCTCAACAAATCAACATCCGAATAATCCCATATTGCTTATGTTTCTCCGAGTAGTGTTTTTCATGGCAAGATTTCAATGATTTCACGAGTACCAACAAAAATACTGAAAGCAAACAATACGAAGACACGAAATATAACGAAGCTAAAACAATCCCTTGACTCCTAGCTAACTGATATAAAACAAAAATAGAGAATTGGAGAAAAGTAAAGAGTAAAGATCACGCTTTGAGACTTGAGCATATCCTAACCTCGTGACGCAATTTCTACGTCGCAGGATTGAAACCAGACCAAACGACTTGAAATTACCTCAAAGTCCATATGATACTGAACCTCGTGGTCATGCAACCCACACAAACCTTTGCCTGATAAATTTGCGGCAGAAATGAACCTCCAATTGAAACGTCTAGTATACGATATCCAAATAAGCTCAAATATAATATATCGTGGGATAGGAGCCCCGAAACCGAATACAAAGTTTCATTGGATTCTATAGTGTTTGTCTAAGGGTTCACTACGGTGGTGTTTCATGCAGAAATGAATCTCGAGAAACAATGTCAAGAAATCAATATCTCGAGGAATCCTGTATTTGACCTATTATCTCATCTCAACCACAATAGCCAAAATAGGAGTTTTATATTGATTCCGATGTGGTTTGCTTATGTTTCCCCATAGTAGTGTTTTCTACAGCACGATTTCAATGATTTCATGAGTAGCAATAATAATACTGAAAGGAAAGCAATACAAAAACACAAAATAAAACAGAAGCAAATACTAGCGAAAACAATCCATGGACTCCTAGACAGCTGATAATAGAACAAAAACAGAGAATTGGAGAAAACTAAACAGTAAGGATCACGTTTTGAGACTTGAGCAGATTCTAACCTCTTGCGCAATTTCTACGTAACAGGACTGCAACCAGACCAAACCACTTCGAAATGACCTCAAAATCCATAATCAGTATTTTAGTGCTAAACAAAAAAAAAACACTCCATTTCCAGGTCATTCTCGTACTTCTAGGTACACAAACCCTTGCGTGATAAATTTGGAGCAGAAATGAACCTCCAATTGAAACCTCTAGCATATGATATCCAAATAAGCTCAAATATAATATATCGTGTCGTGGAATAGGAACCTCGAGAACACAGAATACAAAGTTTTATTGGATTCTAAAGTGTTTGTCTAAGGGTTCTCCAAGGTATTGTTTCTAGGGCAGAAATGAATCTCGAGAAACAACCTCAACAAATCAACATCCGAATAATCCCATATTGCTTATGTTTCTCCAGAGTAGTGTTTTCATGCGCAAGATTTCAATGATTTCGCGAGTACCAACAAAAATACTGAAAGCAAACAATACGAAGACACGAAATATAACAGAAGCGAAAACAATCCTTTGACTCCTAGCTAACTGATAGAAAACAAAAATAGAGAATTGGACAAAACTAAAAGTAAGGATCACATTTTGAGACTTGAACATATCCTAACCTCTTACGCAATTTCTAAGTCGCAGGATTAAAACCAGACCAAACGACTTCGAAATTACCTCAAAGTCCATATGATACGAACCACGTGGTCATGCAACCCACACAAACCTTTGCCTGATAAATTTGCGGCAGAAATGAACCTCCAATTGAAACGTCTAGTATACGACATCCAAATAAGCTCAAATATAATATATCGTGGGATAGGAGCCCCTGAAACTGAATACAAAGTTTCATTGGATTCTATAGTGTTTGTCTAAGGGTTCACTACGGTGGTGTTTCACGGCAGAAATGAATCTCGAGAAACAATGTCAAGAAATCAATATCTGAGGAATCCTGTATTTGACCTATTATCTCATCTCAACCACAATAGCCAAAATAGGAGTTTTATATTGATTCCGATGTGGTTTGCTTATGTTTCCCCATAGTAGTGTTTTCTATGCACGATTTCAATGATTTCGCGAGTAGCAATAATAATACTAAAAACAAATCAATACAAAGACATGAAATAAAACAAAAGCAAATACTATCAAAAACAATCCATGGACTCCTAGACAGCTGATAATAGAACAAAAACAAAGAATTGGAGAAAACTAAACAAGTAAGGATCACGCTTTGAGGCTTGAGCAGATTCTAACCTCTTGCGCAATTTCTACGTAACTGGATTGAAACCAGACCAAACCACTTCGAAATGACCTCAAAATCCATAATCAGTATTTTAGTGCTAAACAAAAAAAAACACTCCATTTCCAGGTCATTCTCGTACTTCTAGGTACACAAACCCTTGCGTGATAAATTTGGAGCAGAAATGAACCTCCAATTGAAACCTCTAGTATATGATATCCAAATAAGCTCAAATATAATATATCGTAGTCGTGGAATAGGAACCCCGAGAACACAGAATACAAAGTTTTATTGGATTCTAAAGTGTTTGTCTAAGGGTTCTCAAGGTATTGTTTCTAGGCGTGAAATGAATCTCGAGAAACAACCTCAACAAATCAACATCCGAATAATCCCATATTGCTTATGTTTCTCCGGAGTAGTGTTTTCATGGCAAGATTTCAATGATTTCGCGAGTACCAACAAAAATACTGAAAGCAAACAATACGAAGACACGAAATATAACGAAGCTAAAACAATCCCTTGACTCCTAGCTAACCGATATAAAACAAAAATAGAGAATTGGAGAAAAGTAAAGAGTAAAGATCACGCTTTGAGACTTGAGCATATCCTAACCTCGTGACGCAATTTCTACGTCGCAGATTGAAACCAGACCAAACGACTTCGAAATTACCTCAAAGTCCATATGATACTGAACCTGCGTGGTCATGCAACCCACACAAACCTTTGCTCGATAAATTTGCGCGTAAATGAACCTCCAATTGAAACGCCTAGTATACGATATCCAAATAAGCTCAAATATAATATATCGTGGGATAGGAGCCCCTGAAACTGAATACAAAGTTTCATTGGATTCTATAGTGTTTGTCTAAGGGTTCACTACGGTGGTGTTTCTGCAGTAAATGAATCTCGAGAAACAATGTCAAGAAATCAATATCTCGAGGAATCTCGTATTTGACCTATTATCTCATCTCAACCACAATAGCCAAAATAGGAGTTTTATATTGATTCCGATGTGGTTTGCTTATGTTTCCCCATAGTAGTGTTTTCTCAAGCACGATTTCAATGATTTCGCGAGTAGCAATAATAATACTAAAAACAAATCAATACAAAGACATGAAATAAAACAAAAGCAAATACTATCAAAAACAATCCATGGACTCCTAGACAGCTGATAATAGAACAAAAACAAAGAATTGGAGAAAACTAAACAAGTAAGGATCACGCTTTTGAGGCTTGAGCAGATTCTAACCTCTTGCGCAATTTCTACGTAATAGATTGAAACCAGACCAAACCACTTCGAAATGACCTCAAAATCCATAATCAGTATTTTAGTGCTAAACAAAAAAAAAAACACTCCATTTCCAGGTCATTCTCGTACTTCTAGGTACACAAACCCTTGCGTGATAAATTTGGAGCAGAAATGAACCTCCAATTGAAACCTCTAGTATATGATATCCAAATAAGCTCAAATATAATATATCGTAGTCGTGGAATAGGAACCCGAGAACACAGAATACAAAGTTTTATTGGATTCTAAAGTGTTTGTCTAAGGGTTCTCCAAGGTATTGTTTCTAGGGCGAAATGAATCTCGAGAAACAACCTCAACAAATCAACATCCGAATAATCCCATATTGCTTATGTTTCTCCAGAGTAGTGTTTTCTGCGGCAAGATTTCAATGATTTCATGAGTACCAACAAAAATACTGAAAGCAAACAATACGAAGACACGAAATATAACGAAGCGAAAACAATCCCTTGACTCCTAGCTAACTGATATAAAACAAAAATAGAGAATTGGAGAAAAGTAAAGAGTAAAGATCACGCTTTGAGACTTGAGCATATCCTAACCTCGTGACGCAATTTCTACGTCGCGAGATTGAAACCAGCACCAAACGACTTCGAAATTACCTCAAAGTCCATATGATACGAACCTCGTGGTCATGCAACCCACACAAACCTTTGCCTGATAAATTTGCGCGAAATGAACCTCCAATTGAAACGTCTAGTATACGATATCCAAATAAGCTCAAATATAATATATCGTGGGATAGGAGCCCCTGAAACTGAATACAAAGTTTCATTGGATTCTATAGTGTTTGTCTAAGGGTTCACTACGGTGGTGTTTCATGCAGAAATGAATCTCGAGAAACAATGTCAAGAAATCAATATCCGAGGAATCCTGTATTTGACCTATTATCTCATCTCAACCACAATAGCCAAAATAGGAGTTTTATATTGATTCCGATGTGGTTTGCTTATGTTTCCCATAGTAGTGTTTTTCATAGCACGATTTCAATGATTTCGCGAGTAGCAATAATAATACTGAAAGGAAAGCAATACAAAAACACAAAATAAAACAGAAGCAAATACTAGCGAAAACAATCCATGGACTCCTAGACAGCTGATAATAGAACAAAAACAGAGACTTGGAGAAAACTAAGCAAGTAAGGATCACGTTTTGAGGCTTGAGCAGATTCTAACCTCTTGCGCAATTTCTACGTAATAGATTGAAACCAGACCAAACCACTTCGAAATGACCTCAAAATCCATAATCAGTATTTGAGTGCTAAACAAAAAAAAAACACTCCATTTCCAGGTCATTCTCGTACTTCTAGGTACACAAACCCTTGCGTGATAAATTTGGAGCAGAAATGAACCTCCAATTGAAACCTCTAGCATATGATAACCAAATAAGCTCAAATATAATATATCGTAGTCGTGGAATAGGAACCCGAGAACACAGAATACAAAGTTTTATTGGATTCTAAAGTGTTTGTCTAAGGGTTCTCCAAGGTATTGTTTCTAGAGCGTAAATGAATCTCGAGAAACAACCTCAACAAATCAACATCCGAATAATCCCATATTGCTTATGTTTCTCCGAGTAGTGTTTTCATGCGGCAAGATTTCAATGATTTCGCGAGTACCAACAAAAATACTGAAAGCAAACAATACGAAGACACTGAAATATAACTAGCGAAAACAATCACTTGACTCCTACCTAACTGATAATAGAACAAAATCAGAGAATTGGACAAAACTAAAAGTAAGGATCACATTTTGAGACTTGAACATATCCTAACCTCTTACGCAATTTCTAAGTCGCAGGATTAAAACCAGACCAAACGACTTCGAAATTACCTCAAAGTCCATATGATACGAACCACGTGGTCATGCAACCCACACAAACCTTTGCTCGATAAATTTGCGCAGAAATGAACCTCCAATTGAAACGTCTAGTATACGATATCCAAATAAGCTCAAATATAATATATCGTGGATAGGAGCCCCAGAAACTGAATACAAAGTTTCATTGGATTCTATAGTGTTTGTCTAAGGGTTCACTACGGTGGTGTTTCATGCGTAGAAATGAATCTCGAGAAACAATGTCAAGAAATCAATATCTCGAGGAATCCTGTATTTGACCTATTATCTCATCTCAACCACAATAGCCAAAATAGGAGTTTTATATTGATTCCGATGTGGTTTGCTTATGTTTCCCCATAGTAGTGTTTTCTACGAGCACGATTTCAATGATTTCATGAGTAGCAATAATAATACTAAAAACAAATCAATACAAAGACATGAAATAAAACAAAAGCAAATACTATCAAAAACAATCCATGGACTCCTAGACAGTGATAATAGAACAAAAACAAAGAATTGGAGAAAACTAAACAAGAAGGATCACGTTTTGAGGCTTGAGCAGATTCTAACCTCTTGCGCAATTTCTACGTAACAGATTGAAACCAGACCAAACCACTTCGAAATGACCTCAAAATCCATAATCAGTATTTTAGTGCTAAACAAAAAAAAAACACTCCATTTCCAGGTCATTCTCGTACTTCTAGGTACACAAACCCTTGCGTGATAAATTTGGAGCGAAATGAACCTCCAATTGAAACCTCTAGTATATGATATCCAAATAAGCTCAAATATAATATATCGTGATCGTGGAATAGGAACCCGAGAACACAGAATACAAAGTTTTATTGGATTCTAAAGTGTTTGTCTAAGGGTTCTCCAAGGTATTGTTTCTAGAGCGGAAATGAATCTCGAGAAACAACCTCAACAAATCAACATCCGAATAATCCCATATTGCTTATGTTTCTCCAGAGTAGTGTTTTCTACGGCAAGATTTCAATGATTTCGTGAGTACCAACAAAAATACTGAAAGCAAACAATACGAAGACACGAAATATAATGAAGCTAAAACAATCCCTTGACTCCTAGCTAACCGATATAAAACAAAAATAGAGAATTGGAGAAAAGTAAAGAGTAAAGATCACGTTTTGAGACTTGAGCATATCCTAACCTCGCACGCAATTTCTACGTCGCAGATTGAAACCAGACCAAACGACTTGAAATTACCTCAAAGTCCATATGATACTGAACCTCGTGGTCATGCAACCCACACAAACCTTTGCCTGATAAATTTGCGCAGAAATGAACCTCCAATTGAAACGTCTAGTATACGATATCCAAATAAGCTCAAATATAATATATCGTGGGATAGGAGCCCCGAAACTGAATACAAAGTTTCATTGGATTCTATAGTGTTTGTCTAAGGGTTCACTATGGTGGTGTTTCTGCGGCAGAAATGAATCTCGAGAAACAATGTCAAGAAATCAATATCTGAGGAATCCAGTATTTGACCTATTATCTCATCTCAACCACAATAGCCAAAATAGGAGTTTTATATTGATTCGATGTGGTTTGCTTATGTTTCCCCATAGTAGTGTTTTCTGCAAGCACGATTTCAATGATTTCATGAGTAGCAATAATAATACTGAAAGGAAAGCAATACAAAAACACAAAATAAAACAGAAGCAAATACTAGCGAAAACAATCCATGGACTCCTAGACAGCTGATAATAGAACAAAAACAGAGAATTGGAGAAAACTAAACAGTAAGGATCACGTTTTGAGACTTGAGCAGATTCTAACCTCTTGCGCAATTTCTACGTAACAGGACTGCAACCAGACCAAACCACTTCGAAATGACCTCAAAATCCATAATCAGTATTTTAGTGCTAAACAAAAAAAAAACACTCCATTTCCAGGTCATTCTCGTACTTCTAGGTACACAAACCCTTGCGTGATAAATTTGGAGCAGAAATGAACCTCCAATTGAAACCTCTAGCATATGATATCCAAATAAGCTCAAATATAATATATCGTAGTCGTGGAATAGGAACCCGAGAACACAGAATACAAAGTTTTATTGGATTCTAAAGTGTTTGTCTAAGGGTTCTCAAGGTATTGTTTCTAGAGCGAAATGAATCTCGAGAAACAACCTCAACAAATCAACATCCGAATAATCCCATATTGCTTATGTTTCTCCAGAGTAGTGTTTTCTGCGGCAAGATTTCAATGATTTCGCGAGTACCAACAAAAATACTGAAAGCAAACAATACGAAGACACGAAATATAACAGAAGCGAAAACAATCCTTTGACTCCTAGCTAAGCTGATATAAAACAAAAATAGAGAATTGGAGAAAAGTAAAGAGTAAAGATCACGTTTTGAGACTTGAGCATATCCTAACCTCGTGACGCAATTTCTACGTCGCGAGATTGAAACCAGACCAAACGACTTGAAATTACCTCAAAGTCCATATGATACTGAACCTCGTGGTCATGCAACCCACACAAACCTTTGCCTGATAAATTTGCGGCAGAAATGAACCTCCAATTGAAACGTCTAGTATACGACATCCAAATAAGCTCAAATATAATATATCGTGGGATAGGAACCCCCAGAAACTGAATACAAAGTTTCATTGGATTCTATAGTGTTTGTCTAAGGGTTCACTATGGTGGTGTTTCTGCGGCAGAAATGAATCTCGAGAAACAATGTCAAGAAATCAATATCTGAGGAATCCTGTATTTGACCTATTATCTCATCTCAACCACAATAGCCAAAATAGGAGTTTTATATTGATTCCGATGTGGTTTGCTTATGTTTCCCCATAGTAGTGTTTTCTGCGGCACGATTTCAATGATTTCGCGAGTAGCAATAATAATACTGAAAGGAAAGCAATACAAAAACACAAAATAAAACAGAAGCAAATACTAGCGAAAACAATCCATGGACTCCTAGACAGCTGATAATAGAACAAAACAAAGAATTGGAGAAAACTAAACAGTGAAGGATCACGTTTTGAGGCTTGAGCAGATTCTAACCTCTTGCGCAATTTCTACGTAACTGGATTGAAACCGGACCAAACCACTTCGAAATGACCTCAAAATCCATAATCAGTATTTTAGTGCTAAACAAAAAAAAAAACACTCCATTTCCAGGTCATTCTCGTACTTCTAGGTACACAAACCCTTGCGTGATAAATTTGGAGCAGAAATGAACCTCCAATTGAAACCTCTAGCATATGATATCCAAATAAGCTCAAATATAATATATCGTGTCGTGGAATAGGAACCTCGAGAACACAGAATACAAAGTTTTATTGGATTCTAAAGTGTTTGTCTAAGGGTTCTCCAAGGTATTGTTTCTAGGGCAGAAATGAATCTCGAGAAACAACCTCAACAAATCAACATCCGAATAATCCCATATTGCTTATGTTTCTCCAGAGTAGTGTTTTCACGGCAAGATTTCAATGATTTCGCGAGTACCAACAAAAATACTGAAAGCAAACAATACGAAGACACGAAATATAACAGAAGCGAAAACAATCCTTTGACTCCTAGCTAACTGATAGAAAACAAAAATAGAGAGTTGGAGAAAAGTGAAGAGTAAAGATCACGTTTTGAGACTTGAGCATATCCTAACCTCGTGACGCAATTTCTACGTCGCGAGATTGAAACCGGACCAAACGACTTCGAAATTACCTCAAAGTCCATATGATACTGAACCTCGTGGTCATGCAACCCACACAAACCTTTGCCTGATAAATTTGCGTGCAGAAATGAACCTCCAATTGAAACGTCTAGTATACGATATCCAAATAAGCTCAAATATAATATATCGTGGGATAGGAGCCCCAGAAACTGAATACAAAGTTTCATTGGATTCTATAGTGTTTGTCTAAGGGTTCACTACGGTGGTGTTTCATGCAGTAAATGAATCTCGAGAAACAATGTCAAGAAATCAATATTCGAGGAATCCTGTATTTGACCTATTATCTCATCTCAACCACAATAGCCAAAATAGGAGTTTTATATTGATTCCGATGTGGTTTGCTTATGTTTCCCCATAGTAGTGTTTTCATGCGACACGATTTCAATGATTTCATGAGTAGCAATAATAATACTAAAAACAAATCAATACAAAGACATGAAATAAAACAAAAGCAAATACTATCAAAAACAATCCATGGACTCCTAGACAGCTGATAATAGAACAAAAACAAAGAATTGGAGAAAACTAAACAATGAAGGATCACGTTTTGAGGCTTGAGCGATTCTAACCTCTTGCGCAATTTCTACGTAATGGATTGAAACCAGACCAAACCACTTGAAATGACCTCAAAATCCATAATCAGTATTTTAGTGCTAAACAAAAAAAAAACACTCCATTTCCGAGTCATTCTCGTACTTCTAGGTACACAAACCCTTGCGTGATAAATTTGGAGCAGAAATGAACCTCCAATTGAAACCTCTAGTATATGATATCCAAATAAGCTCAAATATAATATATCGTAGTCGTGGAATAGGAACCCGAGAACACAGAATACAAAGTTTTATTGGATTCTAAAGTGTTTGTCTAAGGGTTCTCCAAGGTATTGTTTCTAGGGCGAAATGAATCTCGAGAAACAACCTCAACAAATCAACATCCGAATAATCCCATATTGCTTATGTTTCTCCGGAGTAGTGTTTTCTCAGGCAAGATTTCAATGATTTCGCGAGTACCAACAAAAATACTGAAAGCAAACAATACGAAGACACGAAATATAACGAAGCGAAAACAATCCCTTGACTCCTAGCTAAGCGATATAAAACAAAAATAGAGAATTGGAGAAAAGTAAAGAGTAAAGATCACGTTTTGAGACTTGAGCATATCCTAACCTCATGACGCAATTTCTACGTCGCAGGATTGAAACCAGACCAAACGACTTGAAATTACCTCAAAGTCCATATGATACTGAACCTCGTGGTCATGCAACCCACACAAACCTTTGCCCGATAAATTTGCGTGCAGAAATGAACCTCCAATTGAAACGTCTAGTATACGATATCCAAATAAGCTCAAATATAATATATCGTGGGATAGGAGCCCCAGAAACTGAATACAAAGTTTCATTGGATTCTATAGTGTTTGTCTAAGGGTTCACTACGGTGGTGTTTCTATGCAGAAATGAATCTCGAGAAACAATGTCAAGAAATCAATATCCGAGGAATCCTGTATTTGACCTATTATCTCATCTCAACCACAATAGCCAAAATAGGAGTTTTATATTGATTCGATGTGGTTTGCTTATGTTTCCCCATAGTAGTGTTTTCTAGCGACACGATTTCAATGATTTCGCGAGTAGCAATAATAATACTAAAAACAAATCAATACAAAGACATGAAATAAAACAAAAGCAAATACTATCAAAAACAATCCATGGACTCCTAGACAGCTGATAATAGAACAAAAACAAAGAATTGGAGAAAACTAAACAAGTAAGGATCACGCTTTGAGGCTTGAGCAGATTCTAACCTCTTGCGCAATTTCTACGTAACAGATTGAAACCAGACCAAACCACTTCGAAATGACCTCAAAATCCATAATCAGTATTTTAGTGCTAAACAAAAAAAAACACTCCATTTCCAGGTCATTCTCGTACTTCTAGGTACACAAACCCTTGCGTGATAAATTTGGAGCAGAAATGAACCTCCAATTGAAACCTCTAGTATATGATATCCAAATAAGCTCAAATATAATATATCGTGATCGTGGAATAGGAACCCGAGAACACAGAATACAAAGTTTTATTGGATTCTAAAGTGTTTGTCTAAGGGTTCTCCAAGGTATTGTTTCTAGGGCGAAATGAATCTCGAGAAACAACCTCAACAAATCAACATCCGAATAATCCCATATTGCTTATGTTTCTCCAGAGTAGTGTTTTCTGCGGCAAGATTTCAATGATTTCGCGAGTACCAACAAAAATACTGAAAGCAAACAATACGAAGACACGAAATATAATGAAGCGAAAACAATCCCTTGACTCCTAGCTAACCGATATAAAACAAAAATAGAGAATTGGAGAAAAGTAAAGAGTAAAGATCACGTTTTGAGACTTGAGCATATCCTAACCTCAGTACGCAATTTCTACGTCGCGAGATTAAAACCAGACCAAACGACTTCGAAATTACCTCAAAGTCCATATGATACGAACCACGTGGTCATGCAACCCACACAAACCTTTGCCTGATAAATTTGCGGCAGAAATGAACCTCCAATTGAAACGTCTAGTATACGACATCCAAATAAGCTCAAATATAATATATCGTGGGATAGGAACCCCCAGAAACTGAATACAAAGTTTCATTGGATTCTATAGTGTTTGTCTAAGGGTTCACTATGGTGGTGTTTCTGCGGCAGAAATGAATCTCGAGAAACAATGTCAAGAAATCAATATCTGAGGAATCCTGTATTTGACCTATTATCTCATCTCAACCACAATAGCCAAAATAGGAGTTTTATATTGATTCCGATGTGGTTTGCTTATGTTTCCCCATAGTAGTGTTTTCTGCGGCACGATTTCAATGATTTCGCGAGTAGCAATAATAATACTGAAAGGAAAGCAATACAAAAACACAAAATAAAACAGAAGCAAATACTAGCGAAAACAATCCATGGACTCCTAGACAGCTGATAATAGAACAAAAACAGAGAATTGGAGAAAACTAAACAAGAAGGATCACGCTTTGAGGCTTGAGCAGATTCTAACCTCTTGCGCAATTTCTACGTAATCAGATTGAAACCAGACCAAACCACTTCGAAATGACCTCAAAATCCATAATCAGTATTTTAGTGCTAAACAAAAAAAAAACACTCCATTTCCAGGTCATTCTCGTACTTCGAGGTACACAAACCCTTGCGTGATAAATTTGGAGCAGAAATGAACCTCCAATTGAAACCTCTAGTATATGATATCCAAATAAGCTCAAATATAATATATCGTAGTCGTGGAATAGGAACCCGAGAACACAGAATACAAAGTTTTATTGGATTCTAAAGTGTTTGTCTAAGGGTTCTCCAAGGTATTGTTTCTAGGGCGTAAATGAATCTCGAGAAACAACCTCAACAAATCAACATCCGAATAATCCCATATTGCTTATGTTTCTCCAGAGTAGTGTTTTCTGCGGCAAGATTTCAATGATTTCATGAGTACCAACAAAAATACTGAAAGCAAACAATACGAAGACACGAAATATAACGAAGCGAAAACAATCCCTTGACTCTAGCTAACCGATATAAAACAAAAATAGAGAATTGGAGAAAAGTAAAGAGTAAAGATCACGTTTTGAGACTTGAGCATATCCTAACCTCAGCACGCAATTTCTACGCCGCAGATTGAAACCAGCACCAAACGACTTCGAAATTACCTCAAAGTCCATATGATACTGAACCTCGTGGTCATGCAACCCACACAAACCTTTGCCTGATAAATTTGCGGCGAAATGAACCTCCAATTGAAACGCCTAGTATACGATATCCAAATAAGCTCAAATATAATATATCGTGGGATAGGAGCCCCTGAAACTGAATACAAAGTTTCATTGGATTCTATAGTGTTTGTCTAAGGGTTCACTACGGTGGTGTTTCATGCAGTAAATGAATCTCGAGAAACAATGTCAAGAAATCAATATCCGAGGAATCTCAGTATTTGACCTATTATCTCATCTCAACCACAATAGCCAAAATAGGAGTTTTATATTGATTCCGATGTGGTTTGCTTATGTTTCCCCATAGTAGTGTTTTCTCATGACACGATTTCAATGATTTCATGAGTAGCAATAATAATACTAAAACAAATCAATACAAAGACATGAAATAAAACAAAAGCAAATACTATCAAAAACAATCCATGGACTCCTAGACAGCTGATAATAGAACAAAAACAAAGAATTGGAGAAAACTAAACAAGTAAGGATCACGCTTTGAGGCTTGAGCAGATTCTAACCTCTTGCGCAATTTCTACGTAACTAGATTGAAACCGGACCAAACCACTTGAAATGACCTCAAAATCCATAATCAGTATTTTAGTGCTAAACAAAAAAAAACACTCCATTTCCAGGTCATTCTCGTACTTCTAGGTACACAAACCCTTGCGTGATAAATTTGGAGCAGAAATGAACCTCCAATTGAAACCTCTAGCATATGATATCCAAATAAGCTCAAATATAATATATCGTGTCGTGGAATAGGAACCTCGAGAACACAGAATACAAAGTTTTATTGGATTCTAAAGTGTTTGTCTAAGGGTTCTCCAAGGTATTGTTTCTAGGGCGTAAATGAATCTCGAGAAACAACCTCAACAAATCAACATCCGAATAATCCCATATTGCTTATGTTTCTCCGAGTAGTGTTTTCTATGGCAAGATTTCAATGATTTCATGAGTACCAACAAAAATACTGAAAGCAAACAATACGAAGACACGAAATATAACGAGTGAAAACAATCCCTTGACTCCTAGCTAAGCTGATATAAAACAAAAATAGAGAATTGGAGAAAAGTAAAGAGTAAAGATCACGCTTTGAGACTTGAGCATATCCTAACCTCATGCACGCAATTTCTACGTCGCAGATTGAAACCAGACCAAACGACTTCGAAATTACCTCAAAGTCCATATGATACTGAACCTCGTGGTCATGCAACCCACACAAACCTTTGCCTGATAAATTTACGGCGAAATGAACCTCCAATTGAAACGTCTAGTATACGATATCCAAATAAGCTCAAATATAATATATCGTGGGATAGGAGCCCCGAAACTGAATACAAAGTTTCATTGGATTCTATAGTGTTTGTCTAAGGGTTCACTACGGTGGTGTTTCTGCGCGAAATGAATCTCGAGAAACAATGTCAAGAAATCAATATCTGAGGAATCCTGTATTTGACCTATTATCTCATCTCAACCACAATAGCCAAAATAGGAGTTTTATATTGATTCCGATGTGGTTTGCTTATGTTTCCCCATAGTAGTGTTTTCTGCGGCACGATTTCAATGATTTCGCGAGTAGCAATAATAATACTGAAAGGAAAGCAATACAAAAACACAAAATAAAACAGAAGCAAATACTAGCGAAAACAATCCATGGACTCCTAGACAGCTGATAATAGAACAAAAACAGAGAATTGGAGAAAACTAAACAGTAAGGATCACGTTTTGAGGCTTGAGCAGATTCTAACCTCTTGCGCAATTTCTACGTAATGGATTGAAACCAGACCAAACCACTTGAAATGACCTCAAAATCCATAATCAGTATTTTAGTGCTAAACAAAAAAAAACACTCCATTTCCAGGTCATTCTCGTACTTCTAGGTACACAAACCCTTGCGTGATAAATTTGGAGCAGAAATGAACCTCCAATTGAAACCTCTAGTATATGATATCCAAATAAGCTCAAATATAATATATCGTAGTCGTGGAATAGGAACCCGAGAACACAGTAATACAAAGTTTTATTGGATTCTAAAGTGTTTGTCTAAGGGTTCTCCAAGGTATTGTTTCTAGGGCGTAAATGAATCTCGAGAAACAACCTCAACAAATCAACATCCGAATAATCCCATATTGCTTATGTTTCTCCGGAGTAGTGTTTTCTGCGGCAAGATTTCAATGATTTCGCGAGTACCAACAAAAATACTGAAAGCAAACAATACGAAGACACTAAATATAACGAAGCGAAAACAATCCCTTGACTCCTAGCTAACCGATATAAAACAAAAATAGAGAATTGGAGAAAAGTAAAGAGTAAAGATCACGCTTTGAGACTTGAGCATATCCTAACCTCGTGACGCAATTTCTACGTCGCAGATTGAAACCGGACCAAACGACTTCGAAATTACCTCAAAGTCCATATGATACGAACCACGTGGTCATGCAACCCACACAAACCTTTGCCTGATAAATTTGCGGCAGAAATGAACCTCCAATTGAAACGTCTAGTATACGACATCCAAATAAGCTCAAATATAATATATCGTGGGATAGGAGCCCCTGAAACTGAATACAAAGTTTCATTGGATTCTATAGTGTTTGTCTAAGGGTTCACTACGGTGGTGTTTCATGCAGTAAATGAATCTCGAGAAACAATGTCAAGAAATCAATATCCGAGGAATCCTGTATTTGACCTATTATCTCATCTCAACCACAATAGCCAAAATAGGAGTTTTATATTGATTCCGATGTGGTTTGCTTATGTTTCCCCATAGTAGTGTTTTCTGCGGCACGATTTCAATGATTTCGCGAGTAGCAATAATAATACTAAAACAAATCAATACAAAGACATGAAATAAAACAAAAGCAAATACTATCAAAAACAATCCATGGACTCCTAGACAGCTGATAATAGAACAAAAACAAAGAATTGGAGAAAACTAAACAATGAGGATCACGTTTTGAGGCTTGAGCAGATTCTAACCTCTTGCGCAATTTCTACGTAACAGATTGAAACCAGACCAAACCACTTCGAAATGACCTCAAAATCCATAATCAGTATTTTAGTGCTAAACAAAAAAAAAACACTCCATTTCCAGGTCATTCTCGCACTTCTAGGTACACAAACCCTTGCGTGATAAATTTGGAGCAGAAATGAACCTCCAATTGAAACCTCTAGTATATGATATCCAAATAAGCTCAAATATAATATATCGTAGTCGTGGAATAGGAACCCGAGAACACAGAATACAAAGTTTTATTGGATTCTAAAGTGTTTGTCTAAGGGTTCTCAAGGTATTGTTTCTAGGGCGAAATGAATCTCGAGAAACAACCTCAACAAATCAACATCCGAATAATCCCATATTGCTTATGTTTCTCCAGAGTAGTGTTTTCTACGGCAAGATTTCAATGATTTCATGAGTACCAACAAAAATACTGAAAGCAAACAATACGAAGACACGAAATATAACGAAGCGAAAACAATCCCTTGACTCCTAGCTAACCGATATAAAACAAAAATAGAGAATTGGAGAAAAGTAAAGAGTAAAGATCACGTTTTGAGACTTGAGCATATCCTAACCTCGTACGCAATTTCTACGTCGCAGGATTGAAACCAGACCAAACGACTTCAAATTACCTCAAAGTCCATATGATACTGAACCTCGTGGTCATGCAACCCACACAAACCTTTGCCTGATAAATTTGCGGCGAAATGAACCTCCAATTGAAACGTCTAGTATACGATATCCAAATAAGCTCAAATATAATATATCGTGGGATAGGAGCCCCGAAACTGAATACAAAGTTTCATTGGATTCTATAGTGTTTGTCTAAGGGTTCACTACGGTGGTGTTTCTGCAGCGAAATGAATCTCGAGAAACAATGTCAAGAAATCAATATCCGAGGAATCCTGTATTTGACCTATTATCTCATCTCAACCACAATAGCCAAAATAGGAGTTTTATATTGATTCCGATGTGGTTTGCTTATGTTTCCCATAGTAGTGTTTTCATGACACGATTTCAATGATTTCATGAGTAGCAATAATAATACTAAAAACAAATCAATACAAAGACATGAAATAAAACAAAAGCAAATACTATCAAAAACAATCCATGGACTCCTAGACAGCTGATAATAGAACAAAAACAAAGAATTGGAGAAAACTAAACAATGAAGGATCACGCTTTGAGGCTTGAGCAGATTCTAACCTCTTGCGCAATTTCTACGTAATAGGATTGAAACCAGACCAAACCACTTCGAAATGACCTCAAAATCCATAATCAGTATTTTAGTGCTAAACAAAAAAAAAACACTCCATTTCCAGGTCATTCTCGTACTTCTAGGTACACAAACCCTTGCGTGATAAATTTGGAGCAGAAATGAACCTCCAATTGAAACCTCTAGTATATGATATCCAAATAAGCTCAAATATAATATATCGTAGTCGTGGAATAGGAACCCGAGAACACAGAATACAAAGTTTTATTGGATTCTAAAGTGTTTGTCTAAGGGTTCTCCAAGGTATTGTTTCTAGGGCGAAATGAATCTCGAGAAACAACCTCAACAAATCAACATCCGAATAATCCCATATTGCTTATGTTTCTCCAGAGTAGTGTTTTCTGCGGCAAGATTTCAATGATTTCGCGAGTACCAACAAAAATACTGAAAGCAAACAATACGAAGACACGAAATATAACAGAAGCGAAAACAATCCTTTGACTCCTAGCTAACTGATATAAAACAAAAATAGAGAATTGGAGAAAAGTAAAGAGTAAAGATCACGTTTTGAGACTTGAGCATATCCTAACCTCGTGACGCAATTTCTACGTCGCAGATTGAAACCAGCACCAAACGACTTCGAAATTACCTCAAAGTCCATATGATACTGAACCTCGTGGTCATGCAACCCACACAAACCTTTGCCTGATAAATTTGCGGCAGAAATGAACCTCCAATTGAAACGCCTAGTATACGATATCCAAATAAGCTCAAATATAATATATCGTGGGATAGGAGCCCCGAAACCGAATACAAAGTTTCATTGGATTCTATAGTGTTTGTCTAAGGGTTCACTACGGTGGTGTTTCTGCGCAGTAAATGAATCTCGAGAAACAATGTCAAGAAATCAATATCCGAGGAATCTCGTATTTGACCTATTATCTCATCTCAACCACAATAGCCAAAATAGGAGTTTTATATTGATTCCGATGTGGTTTGCTTATGTTTCCCCATAGTAGTGTTTTTCATGCGACACGATTTCAATGATTTCGCGAGTAGCAATAATAATACTGAAAGGAAAGCAATACAAAAACACAAAATAAAACAGAAGCAAATACTAGCGAAAACAATCCATGGACTCCTAGACAGCTGATAATAGAACAAAAACAGAGAATTGGAGAAAACTAAACAGTAAGGATCACGTTTTGAGACTTGAGCAGATTCTAACCTCTTGCGCAATTTCTACGTAACAGGACTGCAACCAGACCAAGCCACTTCGAAATGACCTCAAAATCCATAATCAGTATTTTAGTGCTAAACAAAAAAAAAACACTCCATTTCCAGTGTCATTCTCGTACTTCTAGGTACACAAACCCTTGCGTGATAAATTTGGAGCAGAAATGAACCTCCAATTGAAACCTCTAGTATATGATATCCAAATAAGCTCAAATATAATATATCGTAGTCGTGGAATAGGAACCCGAGAACACAGAATACAAAGTTTTATTGGATTCTAAAGTGTTTGTCTAAGGGTTCTCCAAGGTATTGTTTCTAGGCAGTAAATGAATCTCGAGAAACAACCTCAACAAATCAACATCCGAATAATCCCATATTGCTTATGTTTCTCCGGAGTAGTGTTTTTCACGGCAAGATTTCAATGATTTCACGAGTACCAACAAAAATACTGAAAGCAAACAATACGAAGACACGAAATATAACAGAGCGAAAACAATCCCTTGACTCCTAGCTAACCGATATAAAACAAAAATAGAGAATTGGAGAAAAGTAAAGAGTAAAGATCACGCTTTGAGACTTGAGCATATCCTAACCTCGTGACGCAATTTCTACGTCGCAGGATTGAAACCGGACCAAACGACTTCAAATTACCTCAAAGTCCATATGATACTGAACCTGCGTGGTCATGCAACCCACACAAACCTTTGCCTCGATAAATTTGCGCGAAATGAACCTCCAATTGAAACGTCTAGTATACGATATCCAAATAAGCTCAAATATAATATATCGTGGGATAGGAGCCCCTGAAACTGAATACAAAGTTTCATTGGATTCTATAGTGTTTGTCTAAGGGTTCACTACGGTGGTGTTTCATGCAGAAATGAATCTCGAGAAACAATGTCAAGAAATCAATATTCGAGGAATCCTGTATTTGACCTATTATCTCATCTCAACCACAATAGCCAAAATAGGAGTTTTATATTGATTCCGATGTGGTTTGCTTATGTTTCCCCATAGTAGTGTTTTTCATGACACGATTTCAATGATTTCAGCGAGTAGCAATAATAATACTAAAAACAAATCAATACAAAGACATGAAATAAAACAAAAGCAAATACTATCAAAAACAATCCATGGACTCCTAGACAGCTGATAATAGAACAAAAACAAAGAATTGGAGAAAACTAAACAAGAAGGATCACGCTTTGAGGCTTGAGCAGATTCTAACCTCTTGCGCAATTTCTACGTAATGAGATTGAAACCAGACCAAACCACTTCGAAATGACCTCAAAATCCATAATCAGTATTTTAGTGCTAAACAAAAAAAAAACACTCCATTTCCAGGTCATTCTCGTACTTCTAGGTACACAAACCCTTGCGTGATAAATTTGGAGCAGAAATGAACCTCCAATTGAAACCTCTAGCATATGATATCCAAATAAGCTCAAATATAATATATCGTGTCGTGGAATAGGAACCTCGAGAACACAGAATACAAAGTTTTATTGGATTCTAAAGTGTTTGTCTAAGGGTTCTCCAAGGTATTGTTTCTAGGGCGTAAATGAATCTCAGAAACAACCTCAACAAATCAACATCCGAATAATCCCATATTGCTTATGTTTCTCCAGAGTAGTGTTTTCTGCGGCAAGATTTCAATGATTTCGCGAGTACCAACAAAAATACTGAAAGCAAACAATACGAAGACACGAAATATAATGAGCTAAAACAATCCCTTGACTCTAGCTAACCGATATAAAACAAAAATAGAGAATTGGAGAAAAGTAAAGAGTAAAGATCACGTTTTGAGACTTGAGCATATCCTAACCTCGTGACGCAATTTCTACGTCGCAGATTGAAACTAGCACCAAACGACTTCGAAATTACCTCAAAGTCCATATGATACTGAACCTCGCGTGGTCATGCAACCCACACAAACCTTTGCCTCGATAAATTTGCGGCAGAAATGAACCTCCAATTGAAACGCCTAGTATACGATATCCAAATAAGCTCAAATATAATATATCGTGGGATAGGAGCCCCGAAACTCGAATACAAAGTTTCATTGGATTCTATAGTGTTTGTCTAAGGGTTCACTACGGTGGTGTTTCATGCAGTAAATGAATCTCGAGAAACAATGTCAAGAAATCAATATCTGAGGAATCCTGTATTTGACCTATTATCTCATCTCAACCACAATAGCCAAAATAGGAGTTTTATATTGATTCCGATGTGGTTTGCTTATGTTTCCCCATAGTAGTGTTTTCTGCGGCACGATTTCAATGATTTCGCGAGTAGCAATAATAATACTGAAAGGAAAGCAATACAAAAACACAAAATAAAACAGAAGCAAATACTAGCGAAAACAATCCATGGACTCCTAGACAGCTGATAATAGAACAAAAACAGAGAATTGGAGAAAACTAAACAAGTAAGGATCACGCTTTGAGGCTTGAGCAGATTCTAACCTCTTGCGCAATTTCTACGTAATGAGATTGAAACCAGACCAAACCACTTGAAATGACCTCAAAATCCATAATCAGTATTTTAGTGCTAAACAAAAAAAAAAACACTCCATTTCCAGGTCATTCTCGTACTTCTAGGTACACAAACCCTTGCGTGATAAATTTGGAGCAGAAATGAACCTCCAATTGAAACCTCTAGTATATGATATCCAAATAAGCTCAAATATAATATATCGTAGTCGTGGAATAGGAACCCGAGAACACAGAATACAAAGTTTTATTGGATTCTAAAGTGTTTGTCTAAGGGTTCTCCAAGGTATTGTTTCTAGGGCGAAATGAATCTCGAGAAACAACCTCAACAAATCAACATCCGAATAATCCCATATTGCTTATGTTTCTCCGGAGTAGTGTTTTCTGCGGCAAGATTTCAATGATTTCGCGAGTACCAACAAAAATACTGAAAGCAAACAATACGAAGACACGAAATATAACGAAGCGAAAACAATCCCTTGACTCCTAGCTAACCGATATAAAACAAAAATAGAGAATTGGAGAAAAGTAAAGAGTAAAGATCACGTTTTGAGACTTGAGCATATCCTAACCTCGTGACGCAATTTCTACGTCGCAGATTGAAACTAGCACCAAACGACTTCAAATTACCTCAAAGTCCATATGATACTGAACCTCGTGGGTCATGCAACCCACACAAACCTTTGCCTGATAAATTTGCGCAGAAATGAACCTCCAATTGAAACGCCTAGTATACGATATCCAAATAAGCTCAAATATAATATATCGTGGGATAGGAGCCCCGAAACCGAATACAAAGTTTCATTGGATTCTATAGTGTTTGTCTAAGGGTTCACTACGGTGGTGTTTCTGCGCAGAAATGAATCTCGAGAAACAATGTCAAGAAATCAATATCCGAGGAATCTCGTATTTGACCTATTATCTCATCTCAACCACAATAGCCAAAATAGGAGTTTTATATTGATTCCGATGTGGTTTGCTTATGTTTCCCCATAGTAGTGTTTTCTCATGACACGATTTCAATGATTTCATGAGTAGCAATAATAATACTAAAAACAAATCAATACAAAGACATGAAATAAAACAAAAGCAAATACTATCAAAAACAATCCATGGACTCCTAGACAGCTGATAATAGAACAAAAACAAAGAATTGGAGAAAACTAAACAATGAAGGATCACGTTTTGAGGCTTGAGCAGATTCTAACCTCTTGCGCAATTTCTACGTAACAGATTGAAACCAGACCAAACCACTTGAAATGACCTCAAAATCCATAATCAGTATTTTAGTGCTAAACAAAAAAAAACACTCCATTTCCAGGTCATTCTCGTACTTCTAGGTACCCAAGCCCTTATGTCATTAATTTGTAGTAGAAATGAACCTCTAATTGAAAATTCCAGTATATGATATCCAAATAAGCCCAAATATAATATATCGTAGTCGTGGAATAGGAACCCGAGAACACAGAATACAAAGTTTTATTGGATTCTAAAGTGTTTGTCTAAGGGTTCTCCAAGGTATTGTTTCTAGGCGTGAAATGAATCTCGAGAAACAACCTCAACAAATCAACATCCGAATAATCCCATATTGCTTATGTTTCTCCGGAGTAGTGTTTTCCATGGCAAGATTTCAATGATTTCGCGAGTACCAACAAAAATACTGAAAGCAAACAATACGAAGACACGAAATATAACGAAGCTAAAACAATCCCTTGACTCCTAGCTAACTGATATAAAACAAAAATAGAGAATTGGAGAAAAGTAAAGAGTAAAGATCACGCTTTGAGACTTGAGCATATCCTAACCTCGTGACGCAATTTCTACGTCGCAGATTGAAACTGGACCAAACGACTTGAAATTACCTCAAAGTCCATATGATACTGAACCTCGTCAGTGGTCATGCAACCCACACAAACCTTTGCCTGATAAATTTGCGCGAAATGAACCTCCAATTGAAACGTCTAGTATACGATATCCAAATAAGCTCAAATATAATATATCGTGGGATAGGAGCCCCTGAAACCGAATACAAAGTTTCATTGGATTCTATAGTGTTTGTCTAAGGGTTCACTACGGTGGTGTTTCATGCAGAAATGAATCTCGAGAAACAATGTCAAGAAATCAATATCCGAGGAATCCTGTATTTGACCTATTATCTCATCTCAACCACAATAGCCAAAATAGGAGTTTTATATTGATTCCGATGTGGTTTGCTTATGTTTCCCCATAGTAGTGTTTTCTACGACACGATTTCAATGATTTCATGAGTAGCAATAATAATACTAAAAACAAATCAATACAAAGACATGAAATAAAACAAAAGCAAATACTATCAAAAACAATCCATGGACTCCTAGACAGCTGATAATAGAACAAAAACAAAGAATTGGAGAAAACTAAACAAGTAAGGATCACGCTTTGAGGCTTGAGCAGATTCTAACCTCTTGCGCAATTTCTACGTAACGAGATTGAAACCGGACCAAACCACTTGAAATGACCTCAAAATCCATAATCAGTATTTTAGTGCTAAACAAAAAAAAACACTCCATTTCCAGGTCATTCTCGTACTTCTAGGTACACAAACCCTTGCGTGATAAATTTGGAGCAGAAATGAACCTCCAATTGAAACCTCTAGTATATGATATCCAAATAAGCTCAAATATAATATATCGTAGTCGTGGAATAGGAACCCGAGAACACAGAATACAAAGTTTTATTGGATTCTAAAGTGTTTGTCTAAGGGTTCTCCAAGGTATTGTTTCTAGGGCGTAAATGAATCTCGAGAAACAACCTCAACAAATCAACATCCGAATAATCCCATATTGCTTATGTTTCTCCGAGTAGTGTTTTCTGCGGCAAGATTTCAATGATTTCATGAGTACCAACAAAAATACTCGAAAGCAAACAATACGAAGACACGAAATATAACGAAGCGAAAACAATCCCTTGACTCCTAGCTAACCGATATAAAACAAAAATAGAGAATTGGAGAAAAGTAAAGAGTAAAGATCACGCTTTGAGACTTGAGCATATCCTAACCTCGCACGCAATTTCTACGTCGCAGATTGAAACTGGACCAAACGACTTCGAAATTACCTCAAAGTCCATATGATACTGAACCTCGTGGGTCATGCAACCCACACAAACCTTTGCCTGATAAATTTGCGGCGAAATGAACCTCCAATTGAAACGTCTAGTATACGATATCCAAATAAGCTCAAATATAATATATCGTGGGATAGGAACCCCCAGAAACTGAATACAAAGTTTCATTGGATTCTATAGTGTTTGTCTAAGGGTTCACTATGGTGGTGTTTCTGCGGCAGAAATGAATCTCGAGAAACAATGTCAAGAAATCAATATCTGAGGAATCCTGTATTTGACCTATTATCTCATCTCAACCACAATAGCCAAAATAGGAGTTTTATATTGATTCCGATGTGGTTTGCTTATGTTTCCCCATAGTAGTGTTTTCTGCGGCACGATTTCAATGATTTCGCGAGTAGCAATAATAATACTGAAAGGAAAGCAATACAAAAACACAAAATAAAACAGAAGCAAATACTAGCGAAAACAATCCATGGACTCCTAGACAGCTGATAATAGAACAAAAACAGAGAATTGGAGAAAACTAAACAGTAAGGATCACGTTTTGAGACTTGAGCAGATTCTAACCTCTTGCGCAATTTCTACGTAACAGGACTGCAACCAGACCAAACCACTTCGAAATGACCTCAAAATCCATAATCAGTATTTTAGTGCTAAACAAAAAAAAAACACTCCATTTCCAGGTCATTCTCGTACTTCTAGGTACACAAACCCTTGCGTGATAAATTTGGAGCAGAAATGAACCTCCAATTGAAACCTCTAGCATATGATATCCAAATAAGCTCAAATATAATATATCGTGTCGTGGAATAGGAACCTCGAGAACACAGAATACAAAGTTTTATTGGATTCTAAAGTGTTTGTCTAAGGGTTCTCCAAGGTATTGTTTCTAGGGCAGAAATGAATCTCGAGAAACAACCTCAACAAATCAACATCCGAATAATCCCATATTGCTTATGTTTCTCCGGAGTAGTGTTTTCTATGGCAAGATTTCAATGATTTCATGAGTACCAACAAAAATACTGAAAGCAAACAATACGAAGACACGAAATATAACAGAAGCGAAAACAATCCTTTGACTCCTAGCTAACTGATATAAAACAAAAATAGAGAATTGGAGAAAAGTAAAGAGTAAAGATCACGTTTTGAGACTTGAGCATATCCTAACCTCAGTACGCAATTTCTACGTCGCAGATTGAAACTGGACCAAACGACTTCGAAATTACCTCAAAGTCCATATGATACTGAACCTCGATCAGTGGTCATGCAACCCACACAAACCTTTGCTCGATAAATTTGCGGCGAAATGAACCTCCAATTGAAACGTCTAGTATACGATATCCAAATAAGCTCAAATATAATATATCGTGGGATAGGAGCCCCTGAAACCGAATACAAAGTTTCATTGGATTCTATAGTGTTTGTCTAAGGGTTCACTATGGTGGTGTTTCTGCGGCAGAAATGAATCTCGAGAAACAATGTCAAGAAATCAATATCTGAGGAATCCTGTATTTGACCTATTATCTCATCTCAACCACAATAGCCAAAATAGGAGTTTTATATTGATTCCGATGTGGTTTGCTTATGTTTCCCCATAGTAGTGTTTTCTACGCACGATTTCAATGATTTCGCGAGTAGCAATAATAATACTAAAAACAAATCAATACAAAGACATGAAATAAAACAAAAGCAAATACTATCAAAAACAATCCATGGACTCCTAGACAGCTGATAATAGAACAAAAACAAAGAATTGGAGAAAACTAAACAAGTAAGGATCACGTTTTGAGGCTTGAGCAGATTCTAACCTCTTGCGCAATTTCTACGTAACGAGATTGAAACCAGACCAAACCACTTGAAATGACCTCAAAATCCATAATCAGTATTTTAGTGCTAAACAAAAAAAAACACTCCATTTCCAGTGTCATTCTCGCACTTCTAGGTACACAAACCCTTGCGTGATAAATTTGGAGCAGTAAATGAACCTCCAATTGAAACCTCTAGTATATGATATCCAAATAAGCTCAAATATAATATATCGTGATCGTGGAATAGGAACCCCGAGAACACAGAATACAAAGTTTTATTGGATTCTAAAGTGTTTGTCTAAGGGTTCTCCAAGGTATTGTTTCTAGGCGTAAATGAATCTCGAGAAACAACCTCAACAAATCAACATCCGAATAATCCCATATTGCTTATGTTTCTCCGGAGTAGTGTTTTCTGCAGGCAAGATTTCAATGATTTCGCGAGTACCAACAAAAATACTGAAAGCAAACAATACGAAGACACGAAATATAACGAAGCTAAAACAATCCCTTGACTCCTAGCTAACCGATATAAAACAAAAATAGAGAATTGGAGAAAAGTAAAGAGTAAAGATCACGCTTTGAGACTTGAGCATATCCTAACCTCGTGACGCAATTTCTACGTCGCAGGATTGAAACTGGACCAAACGACTTCGAAATTACCTCAAAGTCCATATGATACTGAACCTCGTGGTCATGCAACCCACACAAACCTTTGCCTCGATAAATTTGCGCAGAAATGAACCTCCAATTGAAACGTCTAGTATACGATATCCAAATAAGCTCAAATATAATATATCGTGGGATAGGAGCCCCTAAACCGAATACAAAGTTTCATTGGATTCTATAGTGTTTGTCTAAGGGTTCACTACTGTGGTGTTTCTGCAGTGAAATGAATCTCGAGAAACAATGTCAAGAAATCAATATCTGAGGAATCCTGTATTTGACCTATTATCTCATCTCAACCACAATAGCCAAAATAGGAGTTTTATATTGATTCCGATGTGGTTTGCTTATGTTTCCCCATAGTAGTGTTTTCTCATGACACGATTTCAATGATTTCGTGAGTAGCAATAATAATACTAAAAACAAATCAATACAAAAACACAAAATAAAACAGAAGCAAATACTAGCGAAAACAATCCATGGACTCCTTGATAACTAAAAATACAACAAAAACAGAGAATTGGAAAAAACTAAACAGTAAGGATCACGTTTTGAGACCTGAGCAGATTCTAACCTCTTATGCAATTTTTACGTGAATTGGATTGAAACCAGACCAAACCACTTCGAAATGACCTCAAAATCCATAATCAGTATTTTAGTGCTAAACAAAAAAAAAAAACACTCCATTTCCAGGTCATTCTCGTACTTCTAGGTACACAAACCCTTGCGTGATAAATTTGGAGCAGAAATGAACCTCCAATTGAAACCTCTAGTATATGATATCCAAATAAGCTCAAATATAATATATCGTGTCGTGGAATAGGAACCTCGAGAACACAGAATACAAAGTTTTATTGGATTCTAAAGTGTTTGTCTAAGGGTTCTCCAAGGTATTGTTTCTAGGGCAGAAATGAATCTCGAGAAACAACCTCAACAAATCAACATCCGAATAATCCCATATTGCTTATGTTTCTCCAGAGTAGTGTTTTCTGCGGCAAGATTTCAATGATTTCATGAGTACCAACAAAAATACTGAAAGCAAACAATACGAAGACACGAAATATAACGAAGCTGAAAACAATCCCTTGACTCCTAGCTAACCGATATAAAACAAAAATAGAGAATTGGAGAAAAGTAAAGAGTAAAGATCACGTTTTGAGACTTGAGCATATCCTAACCTCAGTACGCAATTTCTACGTCGCAGGATTGAAACCAGACCAAACGACTTGAAATTACCTCAAAGTCCATATGATACTGAACCTCGTGGTCATGCAACCCACACAAACCTTTGCCCGATAAATTTGTGCGTGAAATGAACCTCCAATTGAAACGCCTAGTATACGATATCCAAATAAGCTCAAATATAATATATCGTGGGATAGGAGCCCCGAAACTGAATACAAAGTTTCATTGGATTCTATAGTGTTTGTCTAAGGGTTCACTATGGTGGTGTTTCTGCGGCAGAAATGAATCTCGAGAAACAATGTCAAGAAATCAATATCTGAGGAATCCTGTATTTGACCTATTATCTCATCTCAACCACAATAGCCAAAATAGGAGTTTTATATTGATTCCGATGTGGTTTGCTTATGTTTCCCCATAGTAGTGTTTTCTGCGGCACGATTTCAATGATTTCGCGAGTAGCAATAATAATACTGAAAGGAAAGCAATACAAAAACACAAAATAAAACAGAAGCAAATACTAGCGAAAACAATCCATGGACTCCTAGACAGCTGATAATAGAACAAAAACAGAGAATTGGAGAAAACTAAACAGTAAGGATCACGTTTTGAGACTTGAGCAGATTCTAACCTCTTACGCAATTTCTACGTAACAGGATTGAAACCAGCACCAAACCACTTGAAATGACCTCAAAATCCATAATCAGTATTTTAGTGCTAAACAAAAAAAAACACTCCATTTCCAGGTCATTCTCGTACTTCTAGGTACACAAACCCTTGCATGATAAATTTGGAGCAGAAATGAACCTCCAATTGAAACCTCTAGTATATGATATCCAAATAAGCTCAAATATAATATATCGTGATCGTGGAATAGGAACCTCGAGAACACAGAATACAAAGTTTTATTGGATTCTAAAGTGTTTGTCTAAGGGTTCTCCAAGGTATTGTTTCTAGGGCAGAAATGAATCTCGAGAAACAACCTCAACAAATCAACATCCGAATAATCCCATATTGCTTATGTTTCTCCAGAGTAGTGTTTTCTGCGGCAAGATTTCAATGATTTCGCGAGTACCAACAAAAATACTGAAAGCAAACAATACGAAGACACGAAATATAACGTAGCTAAAACAATCCCTTGACTCCTAGCTAACCGATATAAAACAAAAATAGAGAATTGGAGAAAAGTAAAGAGTAAAGATCACGTTTTGAGACTTGAGCATATCCTAACCTCATGACGCAATTTCTACGTCGCAGATTGAAACCGGACCAAACGACTTCAAATTACCTCAAAGTCCATATGATACGAACCACGTGGTCATGCAACCCACACAAACCTTTGCCTGATAAATTTGCGGCAGAAATGAACCTCCAATTGAAACGTCTAGTATACGACATCCAAATAAGCTCAAATATAATATATCGTGGGATAGGAACCCCCAGAAACTGAATACAAAGTTTCATTGGATTCTATAGTGTTTGTCTAAGGGTTCACTATGGTGGTGTTTCTGCGGCAGAAATGAATCTCGAGAAACAATGTCAAGAAATCAATATCTGAGGAATCCTGTATTTGACCTATTATCTCATCTCAACCACAATAGCCAAAATAGGAGTTTTATATTGATTCCGATGTGGTTTGCTTATGTTTCCCCATAGTAGTGTTTTCACAGCACGATTTCAATGATTTCACGAGTAGCAATAATAATACTAAAAACAAATCAATACAAAGACATGAAATAAAACAAAAGCAAATACTATCAAAAACAATCCATGGACTCCTAGACAGCTGATAATAGAACACAAACAAAGAATTGGAGAAAACTAAACAAGTAAGGATCACGTTTTGAGGCTTGAGCAGATTCTAACCTCTTGCGCAATTTCTACGTAATGAGATTGAAACCAGACCAAACCACTTCGAAATGACCTCAAAATCCATAATCAGTATTTTAGTGCTAAACAAAAAAAAAACACTCCATTTCCAGGTCATTCTCGTACTTCTAGGTACACAAACCCTTGCGTGATAAATTTGGAGCAGAAATGAACCTCCAATTGAAACCTCTAGCATATGATATCCAAATAAGCTCAAATATAATATATCGTGTCGTGGAATAGGAACCTCGAGAACACAGAATACAAAGTTTTATTGGATTCTAAAGTGTTTGTCTAAGGGTTCTCCAAGGTATTGTTTCTAGGGCAGAAATGAATCTCGAGAAACAACCTCAACAAATCAACATCCGAATAATCCCATATTGCTTATGTTTCTCCAGAGTAGTGTTTTCTGCGGCAAGATTTCAATGATTTCGCGAGTACCAACAAAAATACTGAAAGCAAACAATACGAAGACACGAAATATAACAGAAGCGAAAACAATCCTTTGACTCCTAGCTAACCGATATAAAACAAAAATAGAGAATTGGAGAAAAGTAAAGAGTAAAGATCACGCTTTGAGACTTGAGCATATCCTAACCTCAGTACGCAATTTCAACGTCGCAGATTGAAACCAGCACCAAACGACTTCGAAATTACCTCAAAGTCCATATGATACTGAACCTCGTGATCACGTGGTCATGCAACCCACACAAACCTTTGCCTGATAAATTTGCGGTGAAATGAACCTCCAATTGAAACGTCTAGTATACGATATCCAAATAAGCTCAAATATAATATATCGTGGGATAGGAACCCCTGAAACTGAATACAAAGTTTCATTGGATTCTATAGTGTTTGTCTAAGGGTTCACTATGGTGGTGTTTCTGCGGCAGAAATGAATCTCGAGAAACAAACTCAACAAATCAATATCCGAGGAATCTCGTATTTGACCTATTATCTCATCTCAACCACAATAGCCAAAATAGGAGTTTTATATTGATTCCGATGTGGTTTGCTTATGTTTCCCCATAGTAGTGTTTTCATGCGACACGATTTCAATGATTTCGCGAGTAGCAATAATAATACTAAAAACAAATCAATACAAAGACATGAAATAAAACAAAAGCAAATACTATCAAAAACAATCCATGGACTCCTAGACAGCTGATAATAGAACACAAACAAAGAATTGGAGAAAACTAAACAAGTAAGGATCACGTTTTGAGGCTTGAGCAGATTCTAACCTCTTACGCAATTTCTACGTAACAGGATTGCAACCTGACCAAACCAAACCACTTCGAAATGACCTCAAAATCCATAATCAGTATTTTAGTGCTAAACAAAAAAAAAACACTCCATTTCCAGGTCATTCTCGCACTTCTAGGTACACAAACCCTTGCGTGATAAATTTGGAGCAGAAATGAACCTCCAATTGAAACCTCTAGTATATGATATCCAAATAAGCTCAAATATAATATATCGTGTCGTGGAATAGGAACCTCGAGAACACAGAATACAAAGTTTTATTGGATTCTATAGTGTTTGTCTAAGGGTTCTCCAAGGTATTGTTTCTAGGGCAGAAATGAATCTCGAGAAACAACCTCAACAAATCAACATCCGAATAATCCCATATTGCTTATGTTTCTCCAGAGTAGTGTTTTCTGCGGCAAGATTTCAATGATTTCGCGAGTACCAACAAAAATACTGAAAGCAAACAATACGAAGACACGAAATATAACAGAAGCGAAAACAATCCTTTGACTCCTAGCTAACTGATAGAAAACAAAAATAGAGAGTTGGAGAAAAGTGAAGAGTAAAGATCACGTTTTGAGACTTGAGCATATCCTAACCTCATGCACGCAATTTCTACGTCGCGAGATTGAAACCAGACCAAGCGACTTGAAATTACCTCAAAGTCCATATGATACTGAACCTCGTGATCACGTGGTCATGCAACCCACACAAACCTTTGCCCGATAAATTTGCGCGAAATGAACCTCCAATTGAAACGTCTAGTATACGATATCCAAATAAGCTCAAATATAATATATCGTAGGATAGGAACCCTGAAACCGAATACAAAGTTTCGTTGGATTCTATAGTGTTTGTCTAAGGGTTCACTATGGTGGTGTTTCGCAGCAGAAATGAATCTCGAGAAACAACCTCAAGAAATCAATATCCGAGGAATCCTGTATTTGACCTATTATCTCATCTCAACCACAATAGCCAAAATAGGAGTTTTATATTGATTCGATGTGGTTTGCTTATGTTTCCCCATAGTAGTGTTTTCACGACACGATTTCAATGATTTCGCGAGTAGCAATAATAATACTAAAAACAAATCAATACAAAGACATGAAATAAAACAAAAGCAAATACTATCAAAAACAATCCATGGACTCCTAGACAGCTGATAATAGAACACAAACAAAGAATTGGAGAAAACTAAGCAATAAGGATCACGTTTTGAGGCTTGAGCAGATTCTAACCTCTTACGCAATTTCTACGTAATGAGATTGCAACCTGGACCAAACCAAACCACTTCGAAATGACCTCAAAATCCATAATCAGTATTTTAGTGCTAAACAAAAAAAAACACTCCATTTCCGAGTCATTCTCGTACTTCTAGGTACACAAACCCTTGCGTGATAAATTTGGAGCGAAATGAACCTCCAATTGAAACCTCTAGTATATGATATCCAAATAAGCTCAAATATAATATATCGTAGTCGTGGAATAGGAACCCGAGAACACAGAATACAAAGTTTTATTGGATTCTAAAGTGTTTGTCTAAGGGTTCTCCAAGGTATTGTTTCTAGGGCAGAAATGAATCTCGAGAAACAACCTCAACAAATCAACATCCGAATAATCCCATATTGCTTATGTTTCTCCAGAGTAGTGTTTTCTGCGGCAAGATTTCAATGATTTCGCGAGTACCAACAAAAATACTGAAAGCAAACAATACGAAGACACGAAATATAACAGAAGCGAAAACAATCCTTTGACTCCTAGCTAACTGATAGAAAACAAAAATAGAGAGTTGGAGAAAAGTGAAGAGTAAAGATCACGTTTTGAGACTTGAGCATATCCTAACCTCGTAAGCAATTTCTATGTCACAGGATTGAAACCACACCAAACGACTTCGAAATTACCTCAAAGTCCATATGATACGAACCTCGTGATCACGTGGTCATGCAACCCACAAGCAAGAATGAGATAAGATCCTGGGAAGCCGAAATAAGGTCTGATGGGAGTGTGACACAGTGGATACCTGCCGCAAGGCACCAGCACTATTGGAATATGTATAATGACGCCACAAAGCCAGTTAATCTTTAATAAGTCGGATTTTGTTTGTTCAAGAATGAAAGAATGCAAGAATCAGTCTCACACACAAATTGAAAAGTTCAGAATTAAGTTTCATCAATGGCTGCCGAAATTAGGGTTACATGAGTTTAAATAGTTCTTAAAAAGTGACCCGAATGGAGCTCTTATGTGGATGTAAATGAGGTCCACTAAAAACTGACCCAAAATCCTAAATTAAAAAGCCTTGGATCCTATCTGAAAACAAAGACTTAATTAAGCACAAACAAGCCTTGAGTTGTAGCTAACTAACTTAAATAAGGCCTAGAAGGTTTATTTATTCTCTTCCATCCAACCCATCAATCCCATGTTTCCATGTTGTAGTAATATTCTTTTGGATCCTTTTTTTGTCCTAACTTCATGGTCCAAATAAGGTTGTATTGGACCCCTCCTGGACATGGATAAGATGTACTAATGTCTCCACTTGATACTCCAATGGTCCTTATTTGCACCCAAACTCAATCACCAGGTTGGAAAACAACCAGTTTACGTCCCTTATTTGCTTTAGAAGCGAAAAGTCTGTTCTTTTTCTCTATTTGCAGTCGAACTCTTTCATGGAGTTGTCTCACCATCTTTGCCTTCTGTTCACCATCTAAACTTACCCTTTGTTAACAAGGTAAAGGAATTAAGTCCATAAGAGTTAGTGGATTAAAACCATAAGCAATCTCAAAAGGAGAAAAACTAGTGGTCGAATGCACAATTCTATTATAAGTAAACTCAACAAAAGGCAAACATTCTTCCCAACTTTTCAAATTCTTTTGTATTACAACATGCAAAAGTTGAGATAATGTTCTATTGACTACCTCAGTTTGCCCATCTGTTTGAGGATGACAAGTTGTCGAAAATAAAAGTTTGGTTCTCAACTTTCCCCATAAGGTCTTCCAAAAGTAACTAAGGAATTTAAAATCATGATCTGACACAATACTCTTAGGAATGCCATGTAAATGTACAATCTCCCTAAAGAACAAGTCTGCAATATGAGATGCCTCATCTGTTTTATGGCATGCATTGAAATGCGCCATTTTAGAAAACCTATCAACCACAACAAAAATAGAGTCTCTACCTTTCTTTGACCTGGGTAAACCTAAAACAAAGTCCATAGAGATATCTATCCAAGGTTCAGTAGGCACAGGTAATGGTGTATAGAGGCCATGTGGTTGTACTCTAGATTTTGCCTTTCACGCAAAGAACTAGCAGGAACACATTCTATTCTCTTTGAACAAATAACCAACCATCAAATAAAACTTACCGAAAGCCAAATTTCCACATGCATTATAAATCTCAGCAAAGTCAAAATCATTACCATACAATTCCTTCACATATTAAAAGCCTAGCAATCTAGTATTCATGGTGTGTAAGAGAACATACCTGGGCGAAAGTGCATCGGCTACGATGTTCTCTTTCCCTTGCCTATACTTGATCACGTAAGGAAACGTTTCAATGAATTCAACCCATTTTGCATGTCTCCTGTTCAACTTACCTTGTCCTTTCAGATGTATCAAGGACTCATGATCTGAATGGATTACGAACTCTTTTGGCCACAAGTAATGCTGCCATGTTTCGAGTGCTCTTACCAAGGCATAGAGTTCTTTGTAATTCAAGGATTAAGGCAACTATGCACCTAGGGGGGAATTAGGTGTAAATACAATAAATAATGCAATCTTAAAATTAATTACTTTAAAGTAAAGAGATAAGAGAGAGACATTGTTAACTCGATTTTTAACGTGGTTTGGCAAGCCTACATCCACGACTCAAGTACCAACCCGTACTTATTGTATTCTCTTACTAGTCTAAGTAACAAGATTACAAATCCGGCTTGATGAATCCACACCAAGACTTTTACACCACTTGAAGATATGCCCTCTTCAAGATTTTCCTTCTTCCTACTTGAAGATGTACTCTCTTCAAGATTTTTTCTTGGTGATGTTCCCTCACCAATATCAAGAGTTTTATACTCAACTCTCAAGAGTTTTACAATGATTGTTTTGGTAAAACAACAATACACTCTTAATAGTGTGGATATTACAAATGAAGATCTATGATCTCTTTATCTCACTTAATAGCACTTAGAATATTTGAAGGTGTTTAAGTGTAGTGAGAATGAGATTTAATACTCTTTATGTTAGGATATGAAGATTTAAACACAAATATGAGTATTAATGAGGATTGATGATATGAAGGTGTTTTTGCACTCTAATTGCCTCAATATAAGATATATATCTGTGTGTGTTCTTAATTTTGCAATTAAGAGGCCTATTTATATTTCAAAGAGAAACTAGCCGTTTCTAGCTGTTTTAGTGCAACTGTCATATCAAGCGGTCGACCGGTTCACAACGGATAAATCAAGTGGTCGACCGGTTCAGTTCGAAAGGAAATTTGTCTTCACGCGGTCGACCGGTTCACAACGGATAACCCAAGCGGTCGACCGGTTCACAACGGATCACCCAAGCGGTCGACCGGTTCACAACGGATAACCCAAGCGGTCGATAGGTTCAGCTTGAAAGGCAATTTCTCTTCCAAGAGGTCGACCGGTTCACAACGGATAACCCAAGCGGTCGACCGGTTCAGCTCGAAAGGCAATTTGTCTTCCAAGCGGTCGACCGGTTCATGCAGAAAGGCAATTTTGACAAATTATCTTTTTTGAATTTCTTGAACCGATTGATTATGACTTAATCCTATAATCATCAAATCCTTTTAATGCATGCAATGTGAAGTGTGTGAGTTCATTTTAATTTGTGCTATCAAGTTAGAAATTGAGATTTACATAAAGCACTAAAATGAAAAACTTATTCTAAGTCTTTACTTGCTTGCATCTTGGACTTCTTGGAGTGATTTCTTCGTGTACTCCATTATGCTTTGCTTGACCGCTATTTATGATCGGCTTGTTTTAACTCACAAGTGCATGAGTGTGCGATGTAGCAATTAAATCGGTAAGATCGAGGTCATATCCACAGAGAGCTAGATTTAGAAATTAAGCTAGGTAACAACAAAAATATTTTAGGAGAATAATGAATTGATTTGTTTTCTAAGATAAAAGAGAGTAAATAGATTTTAAATGACAAAAAAAAGGTAAGTCTTGGTTCCAAATCAATTTTGATGGTGATGTATTGGTGAATCCTGCAACATATATAAGATAACTCAACCTAATATCAACGATGGTGATATTAGATCGGAAGATATTACAATGAAGATCTAAAACATGAAGATGATTATTGCTTAAGAATAAACGAGTGTTTTCATATGAAGTAAGACATTGAATCAAGCAATTTCTATACCAAAACTAAGTTTTGTTCATAAAAATTCAAGATTATAACATTACTTAGATGATTTCTGAAATTTCTTTGCAATAACAAAACATTCATGAAGAAAATGTGAAGATAGACATTAAGATTCATTCATATCTTAAAGAACTCACCTCAATCACCATCATCCTTGTTTTGGATCCAAGAAAGAGATTAGCCAACCATAATTATATATAATAACACTCTAATAAATATGAAATAACTTGAATCAAACTGAAATAATAAGTTTTACAACTAAAATAAAGCTGAAATCTAAAACAAGAAGAGCAAAACAATCTCGGAAAATATTGCAAAACAGATCTGATGCTAACTTGGACTGCAATTTAACCCTATTTCTGAGCGATTTTTGGAGAAGGCTATTAGACACATATTTATAGGCCTGTCTGTTAGCTTTCTAGAACATTAAAAAAAATATAATTTGGATCTCGGAGTCAAAACATATGACTGAAACGCCGAAAGGTGTTCTGGAAAACTTATTATTTTGGCAACTTGGAGAATATTTGTGTCTGATTTGATGCTACCTTTGGACGACACTTTACCCCACTTTAGAAGCGTTTTCTGGAGACAACTATTAGATACATATTTGTAGGCCTTTCTGTTACTTTTCCAGAACATTAAACACCATACAATTTGGAGCTCTGAGTCAAAAGTTATGACTGAAACTCCGAAAGATGTTCTGGAAAACTTATTATTTCGGCAACTTGGAGAAGATTTTTGTGTCCGATTTTCTTCTTCATTTTTAGCTGAATCTTTGTTCTTTTTGACCCAAGATAAAGTAACAATCTTCTCTCCAGCTTTCCATAGATTTCTCCTCCAATTCTTTCTTCCAAATTTCGACCTTTAAATTTCCTGAAATAATTCATTTAAGCTCAAAAAAACTTGTCGAAACATTAAAAGAAATTTATTACTAACAAGCACATCAATTATTATAAAATGCCAAATGAAAACAATAAATACATATGTAAAATAAGAGACTTAACGATATTTTTGATGCACAATCATGCTTGTTGATATTTTCTTTGTATAATACCTGTTTATAACTTAATCTCATCCAACCATATTATTAGTCCATTTTCTTTTTATTGTTATCATCAAAATATATAAAGCATATAAGTGTGACATTATATGTCAATATTTTGACATCATCAAAACACCACCTATTCCCATTCCAGACGCATCAAACTCTATTTCAAATGCTTTTGTAAAATTAGGTAAAGACAAAACAGGTGCAAAAAATAATTTATCTTTCAAAAGAACAAAAGCCAATTCTTATTCCTCCCCCCATTAAAAGCCAACTGACTTTTTAACAACTTCATTCAAAGGTGCAGCTATTGTACTGAAATCTTTCACAAAACGCTTGTAAAAACTAGTTAACCCATGAAAACTCCTTACCTCACTTACCGATTTGGGTGTAGGCCACTCCTGGAAAGCCTTGACTTTCTCCTCGTCCATTTCGATACCCTGTGCAGTTACAACATAGCCAAGAAACATAATTTTTTTCCAAGTAAAAGGCACATTTTTTAAGATTAGCATACAATTTCTCACTATGCAACACACTAAGTACATTAAGCAAATGATCAAAATGCTCGGTTAAGTTCTTGAGATAGATCAAAATGTCATCAAAATACACAACCACAAACTTACCTATGAATGCACGCAACCAAGGTTGTCAAAATCGCGATTTTGACACGAATCGGAAGGGGCTTCAAAAAATTGGATCGTAAAATCATAAGATCGTACCCGAATTTGTCCGTACAAAAATCATAAAATCACAGCTAAAATCGTGTGAGAAAAAAATCGTTAAATCGTATGTATAATATTTTTGAATACAAAACAGCATAATTATGGACATAAAACTTAATTAGTTTAGGGTCATACATGATGTAAAATAACTTCAAAACACATTACAAAATAATTATATCACTAAAAGTTCATAAGTTAAAAACTAACAAATTTAAAACAAATCTTCAACGGCGTACAAGTAATTGTATATTTTTTTATGATCGTTGTATTTGAAATTAATTAATGTTATTTATTATCTTAAATTAATAGATTTTTTTTAAAATTATTTTTTATGCTAACTATTTTTTATGCTTATCATCATCATCATCATCATAAGTTCATAACCCTTCCCCCGTATATATTATTATTAATAATAATATTAATATCATAAGTTCATAACCCCTCTCCCCGTATATATTATTATTATTATTATTATTATTATTATTATTATTATTATTATTAATTTACAACAAACCCTCATTCTCTTCAGTCTTCTCTCATTCTCTTCAAACCCCTCCCCCCTGTATATATTATTACTAGACAATACCCCCGCGCTTCGTCGCGGGCGGTAAAATATTTTTTTCAATGTAAAAAATATTAATTGTGTGTATTTTTTTATTATAATATAAATTTAGCAAAAATAATAAATCTGTGCAGAATTCATGTCAAGTGCAAGTTTTCTATAAAATATATGAATTTAAAATCGATATAAATTTATCTATTTGGTAGTTTTGAACGAAATAACCAGCATAAATTTATCATCATCATTAAAAAAGCAAGAAAACTCGGATATCTGAATTATTAAGTTCATTGTATTAAGATTAGTTCACTATATAATTCAATTTAAATCAAACAAAAATAAAATATAAATTGTTAAAATACTTACAATAGTCAAATAAAAAAATAAGTTCGTAATTTTCTATCAACAAAAAGACGAAAACATAGATTGAAAATTCATCCCGATATTATTGCCATTATCATTGCTATAAAAGCTAAAATTATTACTAACATTACAATCAAAACAATTAAAATAATTAAATTGCCATGAAAATATAAAAAAGCAAAATATTTTTATAAAATAACAATAAAAAAAATAACTAAAATTATCATTATTATTGCATAAATAATAAAATCATAAAAATCATATAATCTAAAGAACAAATAAAGAAACAGAAAACAAAAAAAAATAAAGGGAAAAATAGAATAACATTACTTTTAAAATAATCACCGATATAAATTAAAATTCCAAGAAAATCTTTTAAAAAAAATCAAAAGATTTTTATAAAAAAATAATCACTAAAATTATCATTATTGTTGAGCAAATAATAAAATTATAAAAATCATCTAATCCAAAGAACAAATAAAAATAAAATAAAACATCTAGCCATGGCATTCGCGCCTCGTCGCGGGCGGAATCATATTTTTTTCAACATAAAAAAAAATTCATTATGTAAGATTTTTTTTATCATAACATAAATTTGGACAAAATAATAAATTTGTATATAATTTTTATGAAGTGCAAGTTTTGTATAAAATATATAAATTTTAAATGAATATAAATTTATTTGTTTATTAGGTTTCAATGAAATAACCAGTATAAAATAAGTTGTATTTTTCTATCAACAAAAAGTTGCATTGTGGATTGCAATAGTCTTTTTTTCTGTCATATGAACAGTGGAATAACGTTTTCGTCTTATTTGAGGTTATTATGATTATTGTTCTACGCACATAAATGAAAGAAATTGAAAATATCTCTAATACCATGATATTATTTAAAACACATTTTGGACGATACGAAGACACGAAATAAAACAGAAGCAAATACTAGAGAAACACAATTACTTGACTCCTAGATAGCTAAAAACAGAACAGAAACAGAGAATTGGACAAAAGTAAACGGTACGGATCATGTTTTGAGACTTGAGCAGAATTTAACCTCTTACGCAATTTTTACGTAACAGAATTGAAACCAAGACCAACTTATTTCAAAACGACCTCAAAATCAATATTTAGTATTTTAATACTAAATAAAAAGTTACACTCAATTTATAGGTCTTTCTCGTACTTCTAGGTACACAAAACATTATGTTATGAATTTGCGACAGAAATGAACCTCCAATTGAAACCTCTACTATACATATCAAAATAAGCTCCAATTTAATATATCATGCGATATCAAACCCAAGACACAGAATATAAAGTTTCAATTGATTCTAAGGTGTTTTTATATGGGTTCACTAAGGTAGTGTTTCAACGGCAGAAATGAATATCGAAATAACCCCTTAAGAAATCAATACCAGAATAAGCTCAAATTTGAAATATGATACTATCTTAACCCTAATAGACGGAATATGAAATTTCAACTGATTCCGATGTGATTTGCTTATGTTTCCCCATAGTAGTGTTTTCTGCGGCAAGATTTAAACTAATGCCTCTTTCTCTCTTTCTTTTTTTTTTGTTTTATTTAATATACTGAAATGAAGAGATAGAAAACGATGAAGTATAACTTTTTTTAAGATGATGTTGACACGAAGAACAAAAAGATGAACACAAACACTGGAAAACTTCAAGGAACACTAAAAAAAAGACACGAAAATAAGAAAATGATATGACTTGTTTCAGAGCCTAAATCTGATACCACCTGATGCGAACCTTGTGATCACGTGGTCACGCAACCCACAACAAAGAATGAGATAAGATCCCGGAAAGTTGACATAAGGTCTGATAGGAGTGTGACACAATGGAAACCTGCCCCAAGGCACCAACACTATTAGAATGAGTAGAATGACGCCACGAAGCTAGTTAATCTTTGATAAGTTGGATTCAGTTCGTTCAAGAACTAAAGAATGCAGGAATCACTCTCGCACATAAACTAAAAAGTTCAGAATTAATTTTCATCAATGGCTGCCGAAATTAGGGTTACATGAGTTTAAATAGTTCTGAAAAAGTAACCCTAATGGACCTCTTATGTGGACTTAAATGAGGTCCACTGAAAATTAACCTAAAATCGTAAATTAAAAAGCCCATTACTTAATCCAAGCAAGCCTTGGATACTATTTGAAAACAAAGTCTTAATTAAGCCCACACAAGCCTTGGGCTTTAGCTAACTAACTTAAATAAAGCCCAAAATGTTTATTTATTCTCTTCCATCCAGCCCATCAATCCCTTGTTTCCATGTTGTAGTAGGATTCTTTTGGATCCTTTTGTTGTCCTAACTTCATGGCCCAAATAAGGTTGTATTGACCCCTCTTGGACATGGATAAGATGTACTAAGGTCTCTTCTTGATACTCCAATGGTCCTTGCAATTCTGACCAGGTTGAAACCTTCATGACCAATGCATTCATTGCCTTTTTCAATGCTTGTGTCCTAGACCGCGTGATTGGACCATTTGGAACATGTAATGGGTCCTTACTGGTGCTTTTGTGCTGGTCCGCAACAGTCATGGTTTTGGATGTGGGGTTTCGGATTGGGTTACGCGGTCCAGTGTTCGGGATTAGGGTTTCGCAAGTCCGATTTTTCGAGGGTCATTTTTCCAGTCTCGAGGTTTCACGCATTGGGGTTACGGTTTTGCGGTTGGGTTTCTATGGTCGGGGTTTCGCGAATTATGGTTATGGTTTTGCGGTTGGGGTTTCTTGCTCGGGGTTTCGTGGGATGGGGTGTCGTGGTTCGAGTTTTGGATGTTGGGGTTTCGGGTTCGGGCTTTCGCGGGTCAACGTTTTGGGTTCGGTCTGTGGGGGATCTAGGTTTTGGGGGTCATGGTTTTGGATGTGGGGTTCGGATTGAGTTACGTGGTTCGGTGTTACGAGATTGGGGTTTCGCAAATTCGAGTTTTCGGGGTTAAGGTTTCGGGGTTAGGGTCTAGTAGGTCGGGTTACAAGGCTAGGGGTTTAGCGTGGGGCGGGTTTCGGTGGGGAGTTACAGGCGCGGCGTTTAGCGAGTTAGGGTTCTGGTCTCGGCTTTGGCACTGGTTTATGGGTCGGGGTTAGAGTGCTCGGTGTTTCTCGCGGGGCGGGGTTTTGGGTGGGGATTACGGGGCTCGGGGTTTCGCGGGTTGCTGGGTTTAGAGTTGGGTTTCAAGGGTGTGGGGGTTCGATGTCAAAGTTTCGAGCTCTGGGTTACGAAGTTTTAGGGGTTGGGCTTTTGCGAGTCGAGGTTTCGGGGCTTCGGGTTACGGGATTTCACATCTTGGTTTTTTCATGGTTTGAGGTTCTAGGCTTAGGGTTCGTGGTCTGGGGTTTGAGGTTTCGCCGTTCAGGGTTTCGGGGTCGGGGTTTCATGGGCACGATTTTGGGGTTTCGCTACTCGAGTTTTTCGGCACGGGTGCCATGCTGGGGTATCGGGTGTTGGGATTGTAGGGTCGTGGTTTCGAGATCTCGGGTCTCAGGGTTTCGTGGGTCGGGGTTTCGGGGTTCGAGGTTTCGCAGGTGGGGATGTCGGGGGGTTATGAGGCTCGTGGTTTCAGGGGTTGGTGTTTCGGGGTCTAGGTTTTCCGGCGCGGTGTTACGGGGTTGGGGTGATTGGGCTCGGGGTTTCATTGGTCGGGTTTAAGGTTGGGTTTAAGGGGCTAGAGGTTTTGCGGGGGCAGGTTTTTGGGTGTTGGTTTCAGGGTTGGGTTTTCACGCCCCTAGGTTACGGGGTTTCAGGATATCGGGTTTTACAAGTCGGGGTCTCAGGCTCCGGATTCCTGGTGTGGGGTTTGGGTTTCGCCGTTCAGGTTTGAGTTTTAACGGTCGAGGTTTTGTGTGTCAGAATTTCAGGTCTCGGGGTTTCGGGGATTGAGATTTTGTGAATTGGGGTTACGGTTTCACATTTGGGTTGTTATGGTTAGGGTTTTGGATTTGGGGTGACGGGTCTCGGGGTTTTGCAGGTCAACATTTTGGGTCTAGGTTTCGTGGTCAAGGTTACGAAGCTCGGGGTTACGAGGCTCGGGGTTCACGGGTGGTGGGGTGACAGGGCACGGGGTTCACAGGTGGCAGTGTCACAAGGCGCAGGGTTACGGGGTTTCAGGTCTTGGGGTTTTGCGAGTCGAGATTTCAAGGCTCAAGGTTCGAGGTTAAGGGATTTAGCAGGTACGTGTTTGTAAGTTTTGGGGTTACGGGGCTCGGGGTTTCACGGGGGCAGGGTTTTAGGTGGGGGTCACAAGGCGCGGGGCTTTACGGGTTAAAGTTTTGGGGTCTCACTTTCGCGGCGTGGGGTTACGAGTCAGGCTTTACAAGGTTAGAGGTTTCGGGCTAGGGGTTCGTGGTGTAGGGCTAGGGGTTTCACCTTTCAGGGTTTCGAGGTTGGGGTTTCGCGAGCACGATTTCGAGTTCGGGGTTATTGGGCTCGGGGTTTCGTTAGTCGGGTTTTTAGGGCACGGGTACGGGCTCGTGGTATCGCGTGTTAGGATTACAAGGTCTTATGTTCAGGGTTTCAGTGCTCGAGGTTTAGCGGGTCTTGGTTACGGGGTTGGGGTTTCCAGGGTCAGGGTTTCGGGTGGGGGTTATGGGCTCAGGGCTTCACGGGTTGGTGTTTCGTGGTCCATTGTTCACAACACAGGGTTACAGGGCTCGAGGTTCTATTGGTCGGCGTTACGGGCCTCTGGGTTCTATCGATTGGGGTTATGGGGCATGGGGTTTCGAGGATAGGAGTTACGGGTCGGGGTCACTGGGTCGGGGTTTCACTAGTTGGGGTTCGGAGTTTGGTTTTTTGTCGTTCGAGTTGTGGGGGATTGAGGTTTCGGGGGTCATGGTTTCAAATGTAGGGTTTTGGATCGGGTTACGCGGTTCGGTGTTTTTGAGGGTCTAGTTTTTAGGTCTCGGGGTTTCGAGGATTGGGATTTAATGAATTGAGGTTACTGTTTTGCGGTTAGGGTTTCTATGGTCATGTTTTCGCGGGACGGGGTGTCGTAGGTCCGGGTTTCTCGTACAGGATCTCAGGTCTTAGGGTTTTGCAGGTCGGGGTTATGGCGCTCGTGGTTTCACGGGTTGGGGTTTCGAGGTCTAGGTTTCACGGAGCGGGGTTCTGGGGTCGAGGGTATAGGGCTCGGGGTTTCATCGGTCGGGGTTTAAGTTTGGGTTTATAGGGTTAGGGTTTTGCTGGTCAGGGTTTGGGGGTCTAGGTTTCGCGGCGAGGGGTTATGGGGTCAGGGTTACAGGGCTCGGTGTTCTATCGGTCGGGGTTTTACGAGTGGCGGGGTTATTGGGCGTTGGGTTTCGGTGTTGGGATTTTGCAGTTCTAGGTTACGGGGTTTCAAGTCTTATGGTTTTGCAAGTTGGGATTTTGGGGCTCGGGGATTGAGGTTCGTAGTTAAGGGATTTCACGGGAGGTGTTTTCAAGGTTCGCGGTTACGAGGCTCGGGGTTTTATGGGCGAGGTTTCACGTTTCGGGGTTACGGGTCGGGGTTCGAGGGTCGGGGTTACGAGGCTCGTGGTTTCGCAGGTCGGGGTTTAGGGTCGGGTTACTAAGTTGGGGTTTCGGTCGGGGTTTCGTAGTTCGAGGATTCATGGTTCACGTTTCGGAGGTCGGGGTTTCATCGTTCGGGGTGTGGGCAATTGAGGTTTCGGGGTCAGGGTTTTGGGGATCATGGTTTCGGGTGTGGGGTTATAGGATCAGGGTTACTCGGGTCGGGGTTTAGAATGTTCAGGTTTTTGAGAGTCAGGTTACCCGGTCTCGTGGTTTTGGGGATCTGGGTTTCACGAATCGAGGTTATGGTTTCGGCGGTTGGGGTTTCAGACTCTGGATTTCACGGTTCGGGGTTAAGGGATCAAGGTTACGAGGGTAGGGCTTCAAGTTCGGGGTTTAGCGGGTCCGTGTTTTCGAGGGTCCGGGTTTCTTTTTCGGGGTTATGGGTCAAGTGTGTGAGGGATCGAGGTTTCGCGGTTCGGGTTTTTGAGGGTCAGGGTCTCGGGGTTTTGTGGGCCAGGGTTTTTGGGGGGGGTTATGGGGCTCGGGGTTTAACGGGTCCATGTTTCGGGATCTAGGTTTCGCGGCTCGGGGTTACAGTGGTCATGGTTATGTCTGCTGTGGTTTTGCGGATCAGGGTTTTTTAGGGTAGTGGTTTTGGGTTCAAGGTTTCTGGGATGGGTTTTCGGGTCAGGGATTCCTAGTTCGAGATGCTGGTTTTGCGGTTGGGGTATTGATGGTTAGGTTTTCGTGGGAGGGGTTTCGGGTTTAGGGTGACGGTCTCAAGGTTTCACGGGTCGGGGTTTCGGGGTCTAGGTTTCACAGCTTAGGGTTACCGTACTCTCGATTTTGATGAGGGGTTTCGAGGTTAGTGTTTAGGGTCAATGTTAGAAGGGTCGGGATTTCGTGGCCGGGGTTACAGTGCTCGGGATTTCGGGGTCACGGTTTCATGGTGCTGGGTTATGGGTCGGGGTTTCACGTGTCGGGGTTACGGGTTCAGGGTTATAGAGCTCGGGGTTTCGCGGGTCTCGGTTTCGGGGTTTCACTGGTCTCGGTTTCGAGGTCTGGGTACGGGGCTCGGGGTTTCAAGGTCATTGTTTCGCGGGTTGGGGCTTGGGGTGCAGGCAGGGTTACGGGGCTCGGGTTCTCTGGTCGGGGTTACGCGGGTTGCGGTTTCAGGGTTGGGGTTTTGGGGCTTGGGATGTCGGGGTCTCCGGTTTGGGGTATGGGGCTCGAGGTTTTGCGGGTTTGGGTTTTGGGTTAAGGGTTGTGGGTCTCTAGGTTTCAGGGATTGAGGTTTTGTAGGCACGATTTCGGGTTCGAGGTTATGGGGCTTGGGGTTCGTGGGTCGGGGTTTCGCGGGTCAGGGGTTTTAGGTGGGGGTTACAGGGATTGAGGTTTCTAGTGTCGGGATGTCGAGGTCAGGGTGTCGCGGCTCGTGGTTACGGGGCTCGGGGTTCGCAGGTTGGAATGGCGGGTTGGGGTTTTGTGTCACGGGGTTTCGCGGGTTGTGGTTGTGATTAGAGTTTCAAGGTTTAAGGTTGCGGGTCCGAAGTTTTCGTTGTTCAGGGTTTAGGGGATCAAGGTTTTGCAGGTCCAGGTTACAGAGTTCGGGGTGTCGTGGGTCGAGATTTCGCGTGGGGTTTACGGGTTCGGGGTTTCGAGGGTCGGGGTTACTGGTTCAGGGTTGGATATCAAGGTTTCGGGGGTCATGGTTTTGGATGCGAAGTTTTGGATTGGGTTACGGGGTTCAGTGTTACAGGATTGGGGTTTCATAAATCCGAGTTTTCGAGGGTCAGGTTTTCAGGTATCGAGTATTGGGGTTTCATGAATTGGGTTATGGTTTTGCGTTCGGGGATTCTATGGTCGAGGTTTCGGGGTCGGGGTTTCGTAGGATGAGGTTTCGGGGTCAGGGTTCAGTGGGTCCAAGTTTTGGAGGGTTAGGGTTTTGGGTACGGGGTTATGGGTCTTTGGGTTTCGCTGGTCAAGTATTTAGGTTCGGGGTTACGGGTCTTGGGGTGTTGGGTTGGGGTTATTGGGCTTAGGATTTCACGTGTTGGGGTTTCGGGGTCTAGGTTTTGCGGCGCAGGATTATAGGCTCGGGGTTTCATCAGTCGGGGTTACGTAGCTCGGCACAACTCTCGGTTACGGGGTTTCAGGGCATGGGGTTTTGCAATTCGGGGTTTCAGGGCTCGGGGTTTCACGGTTTCAAGTTACGAGGCTCGGGTTTCGGGTTTAGGGTTTCGTGGTTTTGAGTTACGATGCTCGGGTTTAGAGGTTTGGGTTTCGGGTTCAGGGTTTCGCGGTTTCGAGTTACAGGGCACAGTTTTTCATCAGTCGGGGTTACGGGGCTCGGGGTTTCATGGGGGGCGGAGTTTCAGGTGAGGATTATAGGGTGTGGGGTCTCATGGATTAGGGTTTCAGGTTCTAGGTTTCGTGGCACAGGGTTACGGGGATTAGTGTTTCGTGGGTGGAGGGGTTTCGTGTGGGGATTACGGAAGGAGGGGTTTTGCGGGTCGAAGTTTTTGGTTCATGGTTACGGGTCTCCAGGTTTTGGGGATCGCAGTTTCGCTGGCGGGGTTACAGGGCTTGGGGTTTTGCACGTTAGGGTTTTAGGTGGGGGTTCTAGGGATCGAGGTTTCTCGAGTCGGGATGTCGGGGTTTCACGACTCGTGGTTACGGGGCTCGGGGTTCCAGGTTGGAGCGGCGGGGTCAGCGTTCCATGGCACGGGGTTTCGCGGGGTGAAGTTGTGGTTAGAGTTTCAAGGTTCGAGGTTACAGGTCCGAGGTTATGGTATCAAGGTTTCACAGGTTGGGGTTACGGCTTCGGGGTTTCGCGGTTCAGGGTTATGGGTTCAGGTTTTGCTGGTCAGGGTTACGGGTTCAGGGTGTGGGGGATTTCGGATGCGGGGGTTAGGATTGGGTTACGCGGTTCGGTGTTATGGTATTGGGGTTTCGCACATCCAAGTTATCGAGAGTCAGGTTTTCAGGTCTCGTGGATTGGGGTTTCGCTTATTGGGGTTACGGTTTTGTGGTTGGGGTTTTTATGGTCGGGGTTTGGGTTTTGGAGGGTCGAGGTTTCGGGTATGGGGTTATGGGTCTCGGGGTTTGGCGGTTAGGTTTTCGGATTCGGGCTGATGGGTCTCGGGGTTTTGCGATTCGGGGTTTCGTGGTTTGAGGTTTTAGGTTGGGGTTATGGGTCTCGGGGTTCACGGTTTGAGGTTTTAGGTTGGGGTTATGGGGCCCGGGATTTCACGGGTTGAGGTTTCGGGGTCTAGGTTTCGCGGCGCGGGGTTACAAGTTTGGAGTTACATCGGTCGGGGTTATTGGGAGCAGTGTTTCGCGGGGGCGAGGATTCTGATGGGAATTACAGGGCACATGGTTTCACAATTAAGGTTTCAGGGTCTACGTTTTGCGGCGCGGGACAAGGTTGGAGTTATACGGCGTAGGGTTTCATCGGTCGGGGTTACGGGTCTAGGGGTTTAATGGGGGGCGGGGTTTCGGGTGGGGGTTAAAGGGCTCGGGGTTTCATGGGTCGAGGTTTCACTGGTCGGGGTTTCATGACTCTCAGTTAATGGGGTTTTAGGGCTTGGGATCATGCAATTTGGGGTTCCGGGTTTAGAGGTTCCCGGTTTTGCCGTTTCGAGTTAGATGCGCGGTGTTTAGAGGTTCGGGTTTGGGGTTCTGAGTTTCATGGTTTCGAATTACAGGGCTCAGGGTTTAGAGGTTTGTGTTTCGAGTTCAAGGTTTCGTTGTTTTGAGTTATGGAGTGCGGTGTTTCATCGGTTGGGGTTACGCGGGTCGTGTTTTCAAGGTTCGGGGTTCCAGTCTAGGGGTTCGTGTGGTGGGGTTTGGGGTTTCGCCGTTAAGGGTTTTGGGGTCTGGTTTTTGCGAGCGTTCGGGTTCTAGTTGATTGTGCATCAAAAGTATCGTTAAGTCTCTTATTTTACATATGTATTTATTGTTTTTATTTGGGATTTTATAATAATTGATGTGTTTTTTAGTAATGAATTTCTTTTAATGTTTCGACAAGATTTTGGAGCTTAAATGAATTATTTCAAGAAATTTAAATGTCGAAATTTGGAACAAAGAATTGGAGGAGAAATCAATGGAAAGCTGGAGGAAAGATTGTTACTTTATCTTGGGTCAAAAAGAAGAAAGATTCGGCTAAAAATGAGGAAGAAAATGGGGCATAAAAATCTTCTCCAAGTTGCCAAAATAATAAGTTTTCCAGAACACCTTTCGGCGTTTCAGTCATAACTTTTGACTCCGAGCTCCAAATTATATGTTTTTTTAATGTTCTGGAAATCTAACAGAACACCCTGGACTGGGGTGGGCTAATAGCCCACCCATTGTGGTTGGGCTGACAGCCCGCCCCTGGCTTTGACCTGTGGGCCTCCAGCCCAGTAACCTGGTCTGGGGGCCCTTTTTTTGACCGGGCCGGGTGCAAAACCCGACCCAATTCGGCCCACACGGGGAGTGAATTTCACTCCCCGTGCCCGTGCATGCAGAGGAGGAAGATGATGATGAACAGAAATTTCGAAATTTTTGAGTGTGATGAATGGCTTACCTATTTATACCGTTGTGTAGAGGACATCGAGGTGATTCTTCTGGTCGTTGTGGCGTCGGAAACTTGATCGGAAGACCACGGGCTGCTCTTGACGTCGTCGGTGCACCCTGCTGTGACAGGGCTGCTGTTGTCCAATCCTCGCCTGAGTTTGTACTGGTGGTCGCCGGAGTAAAGGGAGCTCCTGAAGGTGACGAGATAATACTGGGTGGCCGGTTGGGGTGGCCGTCGGTGTTGCTGGTTGTAGAGGGAGAGACGGTGACCCGAGAGAAATGAAGAGGAAAGAGAGAGACCGAGGGAAAGAGATGGTAGTGATTTTGAAGATGACGTTGATGACAAGAGGAGGGCTGGTTTCTGGTGATGCTTTTTTTGTTTGACGAGAGAATGAAAACTTTGTGTTTTAAGAAGGAGAGACAGAGGCGAGAGGGAGGAATACCGAACGGGAGAGAGAGAAGAACCGGGGAAGAAAAAGAATGAGGGCAGAGGAATGAATCCCACGGGAAGAAAAGATTTCAAACCAGTTTTTGTCCCCCCCCTTTTCTGCATTCTTTCGATTCATCCATTTATAGGGCTGCTGCCGGTCACCATCGGTGGCTTTCCTGGATTTTCGGCAGTGCACTCCTCAATTTCTGGCAGGTGGCGGGGAGTGTGGTCTGCAATGTGGGTGGATTGTTTTTGTGGCTCAAAATTTATTTATTTTTTATTTTTATTTTATTTTTTAATATATATATATATATATATATATATATATTTGTGCAAAATACGATTTGGTCCCTCAATTCGTAACTCTTTTAATTGTAACCTCAATTGAACTTAAGTTTATGATTTTGTTCAATTATACCCTCCTTCATAAGTTCAATACTAGCCTTAACTTCGTACCCCCTTTTTTATATTTCGGTCCTCGACTTTTATCTATGCGATACAGTCCCCACTCAACCATTACACTCTAAATTAATTCCTGAATATAATTACGCTTTTATATTAAACCAACGACTATATCAAATTAATCCATAAAAAATATAATCATATTTTATGACTTAGTTTATGCGTGAATTTATCTTGTAATAAATACTTTAGCTTTGGATCCACTTTCGATAGTGACGGATGACTTACCCGAGTCTCATTGTGACGGGTGACCTGCCCGAGTTAAAAGAGTCTAGATAGTGATGGATGACTCACCCGGGTCTGATTATGACGGGTGACCTACCCGAGTTAGTAAAGTCTCGATAGTGACGGATGACTCACCCGGGTCTGATTATGACGGGTGACCTACCCGAGTTAGTAAAGTCTCGATAGTGACGAATGACTGACCCGGGTCTGATTCTGACGAGTGACCTGCCCGAGTTAGTAAAGTCTCGATATTGACGGATGACTTACCCGGGTCTGATTATGACGAGTGACCTGCCCGAGTTAGTAAAGTCTCGATATTGACGGATGACTTACCCGGGTCTGATTATGACGGGTGACCTGCCCGACTTAGTAAAGTCTCGATAGTGACGGATGACTTACCCGGGTCTCATTATGACGGGTGCCCTGTCCGAGTTAGTAAAGTCTCGATAGTGACGGATGACTTACCCGGGTCTGATTATGACGGGTGACCTGCCCGAGTTAGTAAAGTCTCGATAGTGACGGATGACTTACCCGGGTCTCATTATGACGGGTGCCCTGTCCGAGTTAGTAAAGTCTGGATAGTGACGGATGACTTACCCGGGTCTGATTATGACGGGTGACCTGCCCGAGTTAGTAAAGTCTGGATAGTGACGGATGACTTACCCGGGTCTGATTATGACGGGTGACCTGCCCGAGTTAGTAAAGTCTTGATAGTGACGGATGACTTACCTAGGTCTGATTATGACGGGTGACCTGCCCGAGTGGAAAGAGTCTCGATAGTGACGGATGACTTACCCGGGTCTGATTATGACGGGTGACCTGCCCGAGTGGAAAGAGTCTCGATAGTGACGGATGACTTACCCGGGTCTGATTATGACGGGTGACCTGCCCGAGTGGAAAGAGTCTCGATAGTGACGGATGACTTACCCGGGTCTGATTATGACGGGTGACCAGCCCGAGTTCAAAGAGTCTCGATAGTGACGGATGACTTACCCGGGTCTGATTATGACGGGTGACCAGCCCGAGTTCAAAGAGTCTCGATAGTGACGGATGACTTACCCGGGTCTGATTATGACGGGTGACCTGCCCGGATGGAAGATGGAAGGGTCTCATTTTACGGGTGACCGACTCGTTATCATGGTCTCATTTTACGGGTGACCGACCCGGCTAGCATGGTCTCATTTTTCTGGGTGACCGACCCGGCTAGCATGGTCTCATTTTTCTAGGTGACCGACCCGGCTATCATGGTCTCACTAGCATGGTCTCATTTTTCTAGGTGACCGACCTGGCTCGAGGAACGGAGCGATACCGATCTTTGATTCATCTTTCGTGATTTGTTGACCTGAGATTCTCTTTAGAAACATAAGTCTCTTTCTCTGATGCACCATTGTCAACAGGATGCCTTTGCCTAATCTCCAAAGCTTTGCAGGCTTTTCTGATTGGATGCCTCATTCAACCACTCAAACGCAAACGCCTTGCTTATTATGGGCTATCTGTGATGATCTTTGCTTTTATCCAAATCTTACCATGCCCCCAAGTGTGGGGTTGCTTGATTTTCCATTTAGCGCAGAGTTCTATAATTATTCTTCTATTGAAGTTCTGAGCATTACCAGTTATGATCTTTTCTGGTGGTCTGCATTGACATATCAAGCAAATTTCTTCAACACCTTTTACGTTACATGAGCAAATGACCCAACTTCTATCCATCTTGTGAGATAGTCAATAGCCACAAGAATAAACCTATGATCATTGCTGGCTTTTGGTTGATATACCCAATCACATCAATTCCCCTCATTTTGCAAAAGGTCACGGAGATATCAAGTTAAACATAGGAGCCGAAGGGACATCCATTTTGTCACCACGGACTTGATACTTATGACACTTGCGAACATAGTCAATGCAATCATTCTCTAATGACTTCCAGAAATAACCATTTCTTTTTATTTTCCTATCAAATTGATACTCACATGTCTAATTAGTTTGGGTAGAGCGAATCCCTTAGCGGATTTCTCACAACACGTTTTTGGCTTCAACTCCATCTAAGCATCTCAGCAAAGAACTATCAGACGACCTTTATACAAAACTTCTCCATTAATGTAAAAATCCATCGTTAACCTTCTCAAGGTTTTCTTCTCTTTTTAGATGCCCCCAAGGGATAGGCCCGATTTTAGATGAAGTTCTTGATATCGTAGTACCAAGGGTTTCCATCTATTTCTCCTTCAACTGAGCAGCAATGAGCTGGTTTAATCTTCTGATATCAATGTGTATCGGCATCATTGACCTCCTTGCTTTTGAGGCTGCCTTCATCGGAGGATGTAGAACTTTCCAAATTCTTCTAGCTAGAAATAACCATTTCTTCGCATTTTTTTGTCCATCATATGCCTATTAGTATGGGTTGAGCGAATCCCTTCGTGGATTTCTCGCAACACGTTTCTGGCTTCAACTCTATCTAAGCATCTCAGCAAAGAACTGTCAGATGACCTCTTATACAAAACTTCTCCATCAATGTATAAAAAATCCATCGTTAACCTCCTCAAGGTTTTCTTCTCCTTTTGGATGCCCCCAGGGGATAAGCCCGATTTTGGATGAAGTTCTTGATATCGTAGTATCAAGGGTTTCCATCTATTTCTTTTTCAACTGAGCAGCAATGAGCTAGTTTATCTTCTGATATCAATATGTATCGGCATCATTAGCCTCCTTGCTTTTAAAACTGCCTTCATCTGAGGATGTAGAACTCTCTAAATTCTTCTGGCTTTTCTTACCTTCAATAGATCTCTTTGTTCCCTAGAGTCAAGTTTCTTCTCGCTTCTTTCTCTTCCCTTGCTTTCACCACCAGTAATAGATTCCACTGGAATTACAGACTTGACATCCATTTTTCCTGGAAGATCATGTTCCTCTCTGGCTTTTCTTTTGCTACTTTGGATATAAAAATCCTTACCCTCTCCAGCAATGGTGCTATGGAATCGGGTCACATATAGAGTTTTTTTGTGCACCTTCTGCTCATTTTGTCTGCCTAGTTTGCCACTGTTTCTAGACTTTTCAGCATACCTAGACAGTCCTGAATGACTATTAATACTTTCTCTTTTGCAAGCATCCCCAGGAGTTGTTTTAAACAAGGATTCATGTGGCAATTTTGCTGAGATGACCAAATTCCTCTATTTAGCACCATTTACTAGAGTTGCCCAGTTCCGGTTCGTCTTCAAGGTCCTCGCATTACGCAAAATCCAAGGCAAGAGCTTGGCTCTTGTCAGGGCAACATTGATCCGCCTTTCATCGCGACGAATCCAATACTGTTGGAGCTCAATCTATTCATAGATGAACTTGAATCAGTTGTTCTAACAGTGGAAAGTATCAGTATATCATCCTCTCGGTCCTCCTTTTGAAAAATCGTTGTAGATCAACAGCAGCTTCAACCTCACGTTCATTATAAAAAACGATGCACCGGATTTCTTACCGCGAAGCTCTTGGCCGTCTGTAATGTCATAGAATAAATTAAGGCCACGAACCCCAATCTCATGAAGTGATGCTGATTTGTTCTCCGTTCATCAAACTTGCTATCATCAAAGTGCAAGTAGGGAAACTGGCTGATTGAAATATCAAATTTGTGTAAAACACATCTCAAGACAGTTCTATTATTGAACCAGTTCGTCTTATTAATGATATAACCAGGCTCCGCACCAAAATTTGAGATTATCCTGTGTTGCCGAAATCTTTAATTACTGGTTTGCTTGGTAACAGATATGGAGCTGTAAACCCGCTGTGTTGTTAATCAACTTGAAGTTGATTCAGTGATTAGCGTGAATCAGGTTTCTGATGACATGTTGTAGAATGCCTCCATGATCAAAATATGCCAGTCCCATTGTCTGTAACATCTTGACCTGGGCTAATCTCACTTACATTGCTAAGCAGATCAATGCCGTGGCGCTCATGCCCAGTCAAGCTAAAAGTTTCAGCATCCTCCACGGCCTAAAAAAATGGAATGATATTGCTTGACCGCTATTTATGATCGGCTTGTTTTAACTCACAAGTGCATGAGTGTGCGATGTAGCAATTAACTCGGTAAGATCGAGGTCATATCCACAGAGAGCTAGATTTATAAATTAAGCTAGGTAACAACAAAAATATTTTAGGAGAATGATGAATGAATTTGTTTTCTAAGATTGAGAGTAATTAGATTTAAATGATAAGAAAAGGTAAGTCTTGGTTCCAAATCAATTTTGATGGTGATGTATTGGTGAATCCTTCAACATATATAAGATAACTCAACCTAATATCAACGATGGTGATATTAGATCGAAAGATATTACAATGAAGATCTAAAACATGAAGATGATTATTGCTTAAGAATAAACGAGTGTTTTCATATTAAGTAAGACATTGAATCAAGCAATCTCTATACCAAAACTAAGTTTTGTTCATAAAAATTCAAGATTATAACATTACTTAGATGATTTCTAAAATTTCTTTGCAATAACAAAACATTCATGAAGAAAAAGTGAAGATAGACATTAGGATTCATTCATATCTTAAAGAACTCACCTCAATCACCATCATCCTTGATTTGGATCCAAGAAAGAGATTAGCCAACCATAATTATATATAAAAACACTTTAATAAACATGAAATAACCTGAATCAAATTGGAATAATAAGTTTTACAACTAAAATAAAATTGAAATCTAAAACAAGAAGAACAAAACACAATCTCGGAAAATATTGCAAGACAGATTTGAAGCTAACTTGGACTGCAATTTAACCCTATTTCCGAGCGTTCTTGGAGAAGGCTATTAGACACATATTTATAGCCCTTTCTGTTAGTTTTCCAGAACATTAAAAACCATATAATTTGGATCTCTGAGTCAAAAGATATGACCGACACGCCGAAAGGTGTTCTGGAAAACTCATTATGTTGGCAACTTGGAGCATATTCTTGTGCCTGATTTGATGCCAATTTTGTACTGCACTTTACCCCACTTTAGAAGCGTGTTCTGGAGACAGCTATTGACACATAGTTGTAGGCCTTTCTGTTAGCTTTCCAGAACATCAACAACCATACAATTTGGAACTCGAAGTCAAACGTTATGACTGAAACTCCGAAAGGTGTTCTGAAAAACTTATTATTTCGGCAACTTGTAGAAGATTTTTGTGTCCGATTTTCTTCCTCATTTTTAGCTGAATCTTTCTTCTTTTTGACCCAAGATAAAGTAACAATCTTTCCTCTAGCTTTCCATAGATTTCTCCTCCAATTCTTTCTTCCAAATTTCGACATTTAAATTTCCATACAAATGCATTTTTTCTTTCAAACAAGCATGGCCATCTCAAACATTCAACACAATCAAATATCCAAAATTAAGTTTTAAATTATCCTTAATTAAAAAAATAAGAATAAAGATTAGAAAACTATTACTCCTTTTTTTCAAGGATGAATGTCGATTGAATTGGACATGAGTGACTTCTTGCTTGAGCTTTTTTTCTTCTTTTTTTAACACTGCATATCACAACTAAAAGAAAATATCAAACCAATTTTTTTTTTTTTTGAAAATAAAACAAAACCTCATACCCCCCAACTTAAAATAATGCATTGTCCCTAATGCATGAACAAGTAAACAAGAGTTGGAAGAATAAGAGAGAGAGAAAAAAAAACAAAACAAAAAATAAATAAAAACACATTAATTCTGATACTGCAATGGCATTGGATCATCAAGATCCAATGTCTCAACTTCAGCCACAAAGTTTTCAAGATAAGGTTTCAATCGATGACCATTTACTGTGAAAACATTTCCATTCTTATGATTTTCTACCTCAACAGCACCATGCTCAGAGATGGATTTAATCACAAATGGACCAATCCATTTTGTTCTCAACTTCCCAGGAAAAAGATGTAATCGTGAATTATACAAGAGAACCTTTTGACCAACATGAAAGGATTTTCTAAGAATATGTTTATCATGCAAAGTTTTCATCTTATGTTTTGAAATTTTTGCATTTTCGAATGCATCATTTCTCAACTCTAATTCATCCAATTGAAGTTTTCTATTTTTTCCAATCTCATTTTCATTGTCATTGAATTGCCGAATGACCCAATATGCACGGTGCTCAATCTCAACAAGGAGATGACAAGGCTTTCCATAAACTAGCCTATAAGGAGACATTCCTAAAGAGGTCTTGTAAGCAGTGCGATATGCCCACAAAGCATCGACTAGTCGTAAGGACCAATCTTTACGGTTTGGGTTGACTGTTTTCTCTAAAATGTTCTTGATTTCCCTATTTGCCAACTCAGCTTGGCCATTAGTCTGTGGGTGATAAGGGGTACTGACCTTGTGAATCACACCATATTTTCTCATCAAAATCCCAACAGGCTTGTTACAAAAATGTTTTCCCCCATCACTAATCATAGCCCTGGGCATGCCAAAACGAGAGAAAATATGTTCTTTCAAGAATTTGACCACAACTCGATGGTCATTGGTTCGAGATGCAATGGCCTCCACCCATTTAGACACATAATCAACAGCAACCAGGATGAATTGGTAACCAAATGAACTTGGAAAAGGTCCCATGAAATCAATCCCCCAACAATCAAATATTTCCAAAACAAGAATGGGGTTAAGGGGCATCATGTTACGTCGAGTGAGATTACCTAGGCGTTGGCATCGATCACATGCAACACAGAACGCATGGACATCTTTAAACATGGTGGGCCAATAAAAACCACACTGCAAGATCTTGGCAGTGGTTTTCTTGGAAGAGAAATGCCCACCACAGGCTAATGCATGACAAAAATTAATGACACTTGGAATTTCATGATCAGGGATGCACCGCCTAACAATTTAGTCGAGGCAATATTTAAATAGGTAGGGTCATCCCAAAAAAGGTACACACGTTACGCAAGAATTTATGTTTGTCAAGTTTAGACCAATGAGAAGGAATCGACTTGTGGCTAGGTAATTTGCTATGTCGACATACCATGGAGAGCCAATGTTGGAGACATTACACGCAAAAATAAATTTTCATCAACAAAGAGTTCATTTATTGGAGATTCATCTACTATGTTCTTATAGCTTGAAAGACGGGATAAATGATCAGCCACTACATTCTCTACTCCCTTTTATCTCGAATTTCAAGGTTAAACTCTTGGAGTAGGAGGATCCATCGCATCAAGCGTGGCTTGGAATCTTGTTTTGTGAGCAAGTATTTCAATGCTTGCATGATCGATGAAAACAATAACAAGAGATCCAACCAAATAAGACCGAAACTTATCTAAAGCAAATACCACGACTAAGAGTTCTTTTCAGTTGTAGTGTAATTCAATTGAGCATCATTCAAAGTCTTGCTAGCATAATAAATTACATGAGGTTTCTTATCTTTTATTTGCCCTAAAACAGCACCTATTGCAAAATCACTAGCATCACACATCAATTCAAATGGTAAAGACCAATCAGGAGCTTGCATGATTGGTGTAGTGGTCAACAACCCTTTAAGCTTTTCAAAAGCTTCTTGACATTTGATGTCCAATCAAATTGGACATCTTGTGACAACAAGTTACACAATGGTTTGGCAATGGTACTTGAATGAATGAATGAATCTTCGGTAAAAACCAGCATGTCCTAAAAGGATCTCACATCTTTCACGATCGTGGGGTAGGTAATTTTGAATGACTTCAACTTTTGACTTATCTACCTCTATCCCTTTTGAAGAGACAATGTGACCTAAGACAATGCCATGTGTCACCATAAAATGACATTTCTCCCAATTAAGTACAAGATTGCTCTCCTCACACCTTTCAAGAACTTTTTCCAAATGCATTAGACACAACTCATAAGAATCCCCATAAACTGAAAAATCATCCATGAAAACTTCCAAAAAATTTTCCACCATGTCACTAAAGATACTCATCATACACCTTTGAAAAGTGGCTGGTGCATTACACAAGCCAAAGGGCATTCTTCTATAAGCATAGGTACCAAAGGACAAGTGAGCGTGGTTTTTCTTGGTCTTCTAATGAAATCTCAATTTGGTTGTAACCTGAGTATCCATCAAGAAAACAATAGAAAGCTCTTCCTGCTACTCTTTCAAGCACTTGGTCTAAAAATGGAAGAGGAAAATGGTCCTTCCTAGTCACCATGTTCAGCTTACGGTAATCAATGCACATACGCCATCCAGTTTGGATTCTAGTTGGCACTAGCTCATTATTTGCATTCTTCACTACAGTGACTCCAGTTTCTTAGGGACAACTTGGGTTGGACTAACCCATTTTGAGTTTGCAATGGGATAAATGATACCGCATCAAGTAACTTAAGAACTTCTCCTCTCACTACTTCCTTCATGGTTGGGTTCAATCGTCTTTGCATTTGCCTCACTGATTTAGCCTCTTTTTCAAGATAGATTCTATGTGTACATAAAAGAAGGCTAATTCCTTTCAAGTCGATAATTGTCCACCCAATTGCTTTCTTGTGTTTTCTCACCACTTTCAAAAGCTTTTGTTCTGCTCTATGCTAAGTTTTGATGAAATCACAATAGGATATGATTCATCTTCCCCTAGAAATGCATACTTAAGATCACTCGGTAAAGGCTTCCTTTACGGCTTATAAGGTTGAACAAGAGATGTCTCAACTTTCACTTGGGCTGAAATCAAAGGCTCAAACAATGGAGTCCATTGACCTGTTGACATAATAGGCATTGGATCTAGATATGTCTCGAGTTCTCTTACTTCCTCATCAACACATTCCAAAGAACAAAATCTTTCATCATGAATTAAAGTTCTCTAATGGATCCTTTATCCCTTCTCTCTCCAAGTGTTCTCGACAAGCAGTTTGAATCAAATCTACCTCTTTAATGTCCTCATATTCACCAATTTGTTTGGAAATATTGAAAATATTCATCTCCAATGTCATATTTCCAAAAGACAATTTCATCACCCCATTCCTACTGATTAATTAAAGCATTGGATGTAGCTAGGAAAGGTCTACCTAAGATGACTGGGATGGAAGCATTAGAACCTTGAGCAGGTGAGGTGTCTAACACTACAAAATCAACAGGAAAGTAGAATTTATCTACTTGGATCAATACATCCTCAACAACACCCCTAGGAATCTTGATTGACCTATCAGCTAATTGAAGGGTGATTCGAGTAGGCTTGATTTCCCCTAGACCTAATTGTTTGTAAGCGAGTGTAGGGTATTAAATTCACACTTGCTCCTAAATCCAACAAAGCTTGGTCTATCTTATGAATTCCAATAATGCATGAAATGGTGGGACAACCAGGATCTTTGTATTTGGGAGGGTCTTAAAGCTGGATGATGGCACTAGCATGTTCGGTTAGAAAGGCTTTTCTTTCACATCCAATCTTCTTTTGACTGTGCATAAGTCCTTAAGGAACTTTGCATAAGATGGGACTTGTTTAATTGCATCAAGGAGTGGAATGTTTACCTTTACTTGTTTGAACAATTCATAGATTTCCGAGTTCATAAGATCATGTTTAGATTTTCCTAACCTTTGTGGAAATGGTGGTCTAGGAACAAATTCTAAATCACTCACTTTGCCTCCATTTTTTGTTGAATCATCTCCTTTCTCACTCTTCTCTCTCTCATTTATCTCACCTTCTTTCTCACTCAAGCTCTCATTTGTCACTTGTGTTTTGATTCCTTCTTCACTTTCCCTAGATTTCTCCTCCACAATTCCTTTAGGAATCCCAAAACCTATAGCTTTGTCAATAATCTTCCCACTTTTGAGGGTGGTGATGGCTTGGATTTGTTCATGGTTTGAGGATTCACCGGGTGAGGATTCACTTATATACATCTGACCTCTAGGATTTGGCATTGGTTGAGCTGGGATTTTTCCCTTCTCTTGAATGCTTAGTGATTGAGTCAACTTGGTTAGTTGACTTCGAATGTCATCTAAGGTCCTATTGGTCTGATCTTGAAATTTGTTAACTTGGTTGTTGATTCCTCCTTGTGTTTGCATGAACTGTTGAAGAGTATCCTCTAGGGATCTCTTATGAGGGGGTTGGTATGTGTTATGTGTGGGAGCATGAAATGGTTGGGGTGGAGGTTGAAATGTTTGAAGTCTTGAAGAGCCCTCATTTCTCCATCCAAAATTTGGGTGGTTCCTCCATCGAGGATTATAAGTATCGAGTAGGGATTACTGCTTGGTTTGAAAATGGCTTTCTAACATTACTTGAATCGAAGTTTGGCCATATAACACCTCCTTGAAAGTCTGGAATAGTAGGGCACTCATTTGTCCTATGCCCTTTACCCTCACAAACAATACAACTTTCCTCTTGTTGTTCACTTATGACTTGCACTTTTTAATCTCAAGAGACTCTACTTTTCTAGCCAATGAGGCTAATCTAGCATTAAGGTCATCAGTCTCTTTCAATTGGAACCTCCCACTTGAATGAGAAACGGTGTTTCTAGATTCAACTTGAAGTGGGAGAGAAGTTTCCCATTGCTTTGTGTTTTCAGCCAATTGATCAAAAATATCAAAGGCTTCACTTGGTTCTTTGTCATAAAACTCACCATTACACATGGTTGACACTAGCTTCTTAAAATCTGTGGTAAGAGAGTCATAGAAGAAACTCACTAACCTCCACATCTCAAAACCATGGTGGGGACAAGCATTCAACAAGTCTTTAAACTTTTCCCAAGCTTGGTGAAATGACTCATTTGGACTACAAGAAAAATTCATCATTTGACGTTGTAAGGTTCATTGTCCTATGAGTGGGAAGTATTTTTCAAAAATTCAGCTTGCATTTCTCTCCATGTACCTATAGACCTAGGACGCAGGGAGTTTAGCCAAAGCTTGGCTTTATCCTTTAGAGAGAATGGGAACAATTTAAGTCGAATGGTTTCCTCCGTGCATGTTCTATCAATAAAGGTATTGCATACTTCTTCAAACTCCTTAATGTGTATGTATGGATTTTAGAATCCATACCATGAAATGTGGGAAGAAGTTGAATCATGCCCGGTTTCAAATTGAAAGCTTGTTGGTTAAGAGGCAATATAATACACGAAGGTGTACTTTGTCTTCTTAGGGTGAAGATACTCACGAAGGGTTCGGAAATTAGGTTGATCATTGAATTGTGGAGGTCTATTACCTTGAACACTCCCTTCACCCTCTATATCTTCAACATTAGCCATGATGGAATATAATATAACAGATTATATGAATATGAAAGGAAAGAGAAAGAAAAACAAGATTGCAAATAAAAGTAAATGAAACGTAAAAGATAAAGTAATAGCTGAAAAAAATACAACAAATTAGGAAATACACACTCTAACTAAAAGCAATATTAACAACAATAAACATTAAAAGATAATAGTAACAAGCATGAATAAAAGGCGGTAATACTGGCCAAGAACTTAAAACAATAAATATTAGATAAAAAAGCAGAACAAAATAAAATAAAATAAACAAGAGGCGGTTGAACCGACCATAATCCAACAATTAGTAGTCCAGTCCACGGTCCAATATCCAGTCCACAATCGAATATCCAAAAGTCGAGGTCAATTTTTTTTTACTTTTTTAGGCGGTAAGACCAGCCATTTGGTTTTTTTTTTGTATATTTGTTTTTCAATAATCAAAACTAAATTTGTTACCTTTGCTTGCTAGCTCCCCGGCAACGGCGCCAAAATTGCTTGACCGCTATTTATGATCGGCTTGTTTTAACTCACAAGTGCATGAGTGTGCAATGTAGCAATTAACTCGGTAAGATCGAGGTCATATCCACAGAGAGCTAGATTTATAAATTAAGCTAGGTAACAACAAAAATATTTTAGGAGAATGATGAATGAATTTGTTTTCTAAGATTGAGAGTAATTAGATTTAAATGATAAGAAAAGGTAAGTCTTGGTTCCAAATCAATTTTGATGGTGATGTATTGGTGAATCCTTCAACATATATAAGATAACTCAACCTAATATCAACGATGGTGATATTAGATCGGAAGATATTACAATGAAGATCTAAAACATGAAGATGATTATTGCTTAAGAATAAACGAGTGTTTTCATATTAAGTAAGACATTGAATCAAGCAATCTCTATACCAAAACTAAGTTTTGTTCATAAAAATTCAAGATTATAACATTACTTAGATGATTTCTAAAATTTCTTTGCAATAACAAAACATTCATGAAGAAAAAGTGAAGATAGACATTAGGATTCATTCATATCTTAAAGAACTCACCTCAATCACCATCATCCTTGATTTGGATCCAAGAAAGAGATTAGCCAACCATAATTATATATAAAAACACTTTAATAAACATGAAATAACCTGAATCAAATTGGAATAATAAGTTTTACAACTAAAATAAAACTGAAATCTAAAACAAGAAGAACAAAACACAATCTCGGAAAATATTGCAAGACAGATTTGAAGCTAACTTGGACTGCAATTTAACCCTATTTCTGAGCGTTCTTGGAGAAGGCTATTAGACACATATTTATAGCCCTTTCTATTAGTTTTCCAGAACATTAAAAACCATATAATTTGGATCTCTGAGTCAAAAGATATGACCGACACGCCGAAAGGTGTTCTGGAAAACTCATTATGTTGGCAACTTGGAGCATATTCTTGTGCCTGATTTGATGCCAACTTTGTACTGCACTTTACCCCACTTTAGAAGCGTTTTCTGGAGACAGCTATTAGACACATAGTTGTAGGCCTTTCTGTTAGCTTTCCAGAACATCAACAACCATACAATTTGGAACTCGAAGTCAAACGTTATGACTGAAACTCCGAAAGGTGTTCTGAAAAACTTATTATTTCGGCAACTTGTAGAAGATTTTTGTGTCCGATTTTCTTCCTCATTTTTAGCTGAATCTTTCTTCTTTTTGACCCAAGATAAAGTAACAATCTTTCCTCTAGCTTTCCATAGATTTCTCCTCCAATTCTTTCTTCCAAATTTCGACATTTAAATTTCCTGAAATAATTCATTTAAGCTCAAAAAAAACTTGTCGAAACATTAAGAGAAATTTACTAAAAAGCACATCAATTATTATAAAATCCCAAATAAAACTAATAAATACATATGTAAAATAAGAGATTTAACAATACTTTTGATGCACAATCAGAGACCCATTCCCACCAGATTACTGCGGTGAATTCTCTCAGAGATCTTGGGTATCACTGCTTTCACACTTAGTAGCTTTGGACCCTTGGCAGCCCAATCACGAAAACTTCCACTCCCATACTCAGCACCAACCACAATAGTTGTATGATGCTCCTTACTCTTGTACCTCATGGCAGCATCAATAACATATAGTTTCTCTCCAGTTGTTTTAGGCCTAACTTTTCCTCCCAATAATTTATTGTCAATGCGAATGTTAGCAAATATGCCTCTTGCCATAAGAATTGAAGTCTCTTCTATCAACTCTACGTTCCATGAGGTATCTAGCAGCATGATTGTCCTTGTGTATGCTGCTAGCTGGTGAACTATGATCAGTTGTAATACTATCCCCGAAGTTTGAGCAAGCAGTAAGCATCCTTCACACCATGTGGTCTTGGTGGTGACATGGTCATGCTTTTGAAATATGGTGGATCATGTATGTATGTTGATTTGGAATCCCAGGCGTACAGATTGCCTCAAGGAACAGATAATTGATTCCACATGGGATTTCTCTTGGTGATTGCCTGATATGTAGCCTTTATCATCGGATGGCCAAATATCACTGAAAAAATATATGCTTTCCATCTTTCCCACACCAATTGGCTCTGGTTCAAAATCAATACCCACCGTCCAGCAAGTGCATAAGCTAACCTAAGTGGTGGAGAAGCAAGATAATTAGCCCTTGTTAGAGGATGGACTCGACCCTCAAAATTTCTATTCCTAGAAAACACAGCAGCAACCACTACATCATTTTCAGTGATAGTTGATGCCCCTGCTTCATCCATATCTCCAGAATTCTCGATGCAGGTGGTGCCTCCATAACCAACGGTATGAAACCCTAGTTGATTCAGATACTTCTGCAAGCCACTCTTTTCTAAATATTTGGTTATAAACCCCAAAACCTGGAGCAGGACTTGTCTTAATCCATGGTTTCACCTTCAATTCTAGTTCACAAGCTTTCTTTGCAACTAAAGCAGCTCCAAGCACGACACTAGGGTTTGAGGTATTTGTGTAACTAGTAATAGCAGTTATACCAATATCACCATGTCTGAGTTGGGTTGGAGTCCCATGAAAACTGAATTCCGGAACCTTGCCTCGAGATTCTTTAGGTATAGCAAATCCCTAATCCAACCCTGTTGTCAATCAGCTTTCGTAACTTGATCATGTGGCCTTTTAGGTCCTGATATACAAGGTTCCACATCATCAAGATTCAATGCTAGACAAGAAGAGTACACTCTACTCACTGTAGTTCACAAACATCCTGTTTGCTCTTATATAGGATTTCATCACTTCTGCCTTTCAGTTTCAGATATTGCAGTGTGATATGATCCACAAGAAAGAAAACCCATGGTAGCACAATACTCAGGAGACATGTTGGCAATAGTAGCACGATCTACTAGTGACAATTCACTCAAGCTTTATTTAAGGAGGAGCAACGATCTGCTAGTGACCTAGGAGGAGCAACAAACATGTTTTGGAAAGCATTTGAGCTCTATTTAAGGAATGCAAGTCTTTCTTTGTTTCTTTGGAACTCAAGCTCCATATTGGTCTACACTACTTTTCCTGATCTTACCACATCAACCTGAACTGAGTGATCAATAACAAGATCAACTGGAACCGCTGGGTTGATCTTATTAGAATCACCTCCCAGATTATTTATCGCGTCTCGCATGCAGGCAAGGTCAACAACACCAGTAATATCTTGAAGAAAGACTCTAGCAGGCTTGAATGGAATTTCAACTAATTTAGGATCAAATTTCTCCCAATCCATAATCTTCTCAACATCATTACTCTTAAACTTGAAACCCATCGCAATTTCTAATTGTCAATTCCAAAAAATCTTAATTGAATATGGCAATCTATCAATTCTGGGGTCATTGAGAGCAAGCAAGCTATAGTACTTGCCATATTCGCCACCAGGCAAAAATGCTTTTTTAGGGTTTTCTTTTTATGCAAAAGATATTATGGAGCGTACATCTTGATGATAGGTTCTAGTTCCTTTACGTGAGACATAGGGGTAGGTTTACTATTTGGGCTCTAAAGAGGGTCTCTCGTTGTCCCAGTGATCACCCTCGTAAAGGCAATATGGGGTCTTAGCAGATAATGGGATGGCTCGTATACCAATCACTATCATCTAAGCTCTCAGCAAAGAGTTGGGGTTTACACAAACTTCAACCTTGACTCAAGTCATAGGTAAGCTGCTACTCCCCCGCTTAACTTAAAGTTTAGTGTGTGCTCTCAAAAATGATAAAAAGTGATGCATGACGAGGTATGTTATGATGACAAGATGAAAAGATGCATGCTAAAGCTTTTAAACGAACACGTAAATAATTCATGGCAACATGAGAATAAATGAATAAATAAACGCACCAATAATTAACATATCATAAACAAACAAAATTATCAAGCCTAGTCCAGAGTCCCCAGCGGAGTCGCCATTCTGTCGCACCCCAAAAAAATGGTGAGAGTGGTGCCGTGGCAATTTGTCCCTGTGAGCGGGGAAATTAAATGTCGGGAGGATTATTTATTTTTCATAAAAAGGGAGTCGCCACCTAGTATTACGGTTACTAGGAAACCTAGGACTAGTCTTTCAGAGATTCTAGGGTAAGGGACTGGTTGCGTAAAGGGAAGGTTTTAGCACCCCTAGTACGCCCTACCTAAGGTAAGCTGCTTGGTGTTTTTGTTTGTCTTATGATTGCTAGGATATTGATATATATATATATATGTATAAATATTGATGATATATTATCCATGTCGAATATTTTGGATATCAACCCTTTAGGATTTATCTATCCAAACACCGATAGTGAATAATAGCATATTATTCCCGCCGAATATTTTGGATAATAACCCTTAGGATTTATTGATCCAAATACCAACAGTGAATAAAAGCATATCATTCCTACCGAATATTTTGGATTTTTACCCCTTTAGGATTTATTTATCCAAATATCAACAGTGAATAATAGCTTATTATTCCTGCCGAATATTTTAGGTAATAATCCCTTAGGATTTATTTACCCAAATACCAACAGTGAATAAAAGCATATCATTCCCACCGAATATTTTGGATTTTTACCTCTTTGGGATTCATTTATCCAAATACCGACGGTGAATAATAAACCCCAAAAAAAATTTAAAATTTTAAAATTTTTGAAATATTGGCCAATACCCCTTGGATTTTACAAACCTGTTGTAAAATCTCAAAATGCAAGAAATGATTTTTTTCCTTTGCAAAATCAATGCTAAAACTCATTTTCTCTTCAAAACCCAAGATAATATATATATATTTTTTAAAAGAACAACAACCTTTAAAATATGCTAGTGTATTGACCTTATGCAAGAAAAATAACATATTTTTAGATTTTTTTTGTATATATAAAAAAAATATTATTTTTTTAAATATTTTTTAATATATATTTTTTAATATTTTTTATTTTTTATTTATGGGTGGGCTGGGCTCAGCCCGCCCATTGTGGCTAGAGTCGACGAGCCGACCCTGGACTAAGTGGTGAGCTGACACCTACAGCTTTGACTCGTGGGCCTCCGGACCGATATCCTGGTGCAGGGACCCTTTCTTGACCGAGTGCAAAACCCGACCCAATTCGGCCCACACGGGGAGTGAATTTCACTCCCCGTGCCCGTGCATGCAGAGGAGGAAGATGATGATGAACAGAAATTTCGAAATTTTCGAGTGTGATGAATGGCTTACCTGTTTATACCGTTGTGTAGAGGACGTCGAGGTGATTCTTCTGGTCGTTGTGGCGTCGGAGATGGTGGCCTGAGCTCACCGTAAACTTGATCGGAAGACCACGGGCTGCTCTTGACGTCGTCGGTGCACCCTGCTGTGACGGGGCTGCTGTTGTCCAATCCTCGCTTGAGTCTGTACTGGTGGTCGCCGGAGTAAAGGGAGCTCCTAAAGGTGACGAGATGATCCTGGGTGGCCGGTTAGGGTGGTTGTCGGTGTTGCTGGTTGTAGAGGGAGAGATGGTGACCCGAGATAAATGAAGAGGAAAGAGAGAGACCGAGGGAAAGAGATGGCAGTGATTTTGAAGATGACGTTGATGACAAGAGGAGGGCTGGTTTCTCGTGATGCTTTTTTTTGTTTGTCGAGAGAATGAAAACTTTGTGTTTTAAGGAGAGATAGAGGTGAAAGGGAGGAAGACCGAACGGGAGAGAGAGAAGAACCAGGGAAGAAAAAGAATGAGGGCAGAGGAATGAAGCCCACGGGAAGAAAAGATTTCAAACCAATTTTTGTCCCCTCCCTTTCTGCATTCTTTCGATTCATCCATTTATAGGGCTGCTGCTGGTCACCAACGGTGGCTTTCCTGGATTTTCGGCAGTACACTCCTCAATTTCTGGCAGGTGGTGGGGAGTGTGGTCTGCAATGTGGGTGGATTGTTTTTGTGGCTCAAAATTTATTTATTTTTTATTTTTATTTTATTTTTTAATATATATATATATATATATATATATATATATATATATATATTTGTGCAAAATACGATTTGGTCCCTCAATTCGTAACTCTTTTAATTGTAACCTCAATTGAACTTAAGTTTATGATTTTGTTCAATTATACCCTCCTTCATAAGTTCAATACTAGCCTTAACTTCGTACCCCTTTTTTATATTTCGGTCCTCGACTTTTATCTATGCGATACAGTCCCCACTCAACCATTACACTCTAAATTAATTCCTGAATATAATTACGCTTTTATATTAAACCAACGACTATATCAAATTGATCCATAAAAAATATAATTATATTTTATGACTTAGTTTATGCGCAGATTTATCTTGTAATAAATACTTTAGCTTTGGATCCACGTTTTTTTTATTTCTAGGCACAAAACGGGTACAATCGATTTTTTTCAAAAATATTCAAAATTTTAACTTGATTTTCTTACCGACACCATCCCCCATTTATTTTTTTTATTTATTATTTTTTTTATTATTTTTTGTTTCCTAATAGCTTTGGGGCATGACCCAAAATTGGGTTACAACACGGGTTATGGGGTCGGTGTTTCGGGGCTCTAGGTTTCGTATGTCGGGGTTTCGGATGGGGGTTATGAGTTTGGGGTTTCACGAGTTGGTGTTTCGAGGTCTAAGTTTCGTGGCGTGGGGTTACGAGGTCATGGTTTCGTGTTCGGGTCATAGGGTGCGGGCTTTCCGTGTCAGGGTTTCCAGCTCTAGGTTATGAAGTTGGAGGGCTTGGGGTTGCGCGTGTCGGGGATTTCGGGGCTTGGGGTTATGGGATTTTGCAGCTCGGTGTTCATGGTGGAGGGTTCAGGGTTTTGTCGTTGAGGGTTTTGGGGTCGGGGTTTCGCGGTGTGGGTTTTCCCTCCACAGGTGCCGGGTGGGGTTTCGCTTGTTGGGATTATAGGGTCGGGGTTTCGGGGCGTGAACTTTCACGGGTTGGGGTTACGGGATTGAGTTATCGCTTGTCGTGATTGTAGGGTTGGGGTTACAGGATCAAAGTTTCATAAGTATTTGTTGCGGGTTGGGGTACAGGGTTCGCGGTTTCGCGGGTCTTGGTTGCTGATTAGGCTCGGGTTTTCGGGGTCATTGTTTCGTGGATTAGGGTTGTCATACCCCAAAAATGAGAGAGCGGCGTGGCATCGTGACAACCCTCCCCGTGAGCTGGGAGATTAAATGTCGGGGGGATTATCTATTTTTATAAAAAGGGAGTCGCCACTTAGTATTATGGTTACTAGGAAACCTAAGACTGGTCTTTCAGAGATTCTAGGGTAAAGGACTGGTTGCGTAAAGGGAAGGTTTTTAGATCCCCTAGTACGCCCTACCTAAGGTAAGCTGCTTGATGTTGGATCACTTATGATTTGCTATGGGCTTTAACTTTCAAAACATGTGCTAACCAAATAAAAAATGGGATATTACTCCGCCGAATGTTTTTTTATATATTAACCCCTTATGATTTAATTATCCAAGTATCGACAGTGAATAATAATATATCATTCCCGCCGAATATTTTGGATATCAACCCCTTTAGGATTTATTTATCCAAATACCGACAGTGAATAATAGCTTATTATTCCCGCCGAATATTTTGGGTAATAACCCCTTAGGATTTATTTACCCAAATACCAACAGTGAATAAAAGCATATCATTCCCACTGAATATTTTGGATTTTTACCTCTTTAAGATTTATTTATCCAAATATCGACGGTGAATAATAAACCCAAAAAAAAAGATTTTAATTTTTTTGAAATATTGGCCAATACCCTATGGATTTTACAAACCTGGTGTAAAATCTCAAAATGCAAGAAATGATTTTTTCCTTTGCAAAAATCCATGCTAAAACTCATTTTCTCTTCAAAACCCAAGATAATATATATTTTTTCAAAAGAACAACATTTAAAATATGCTAGTGTATTGGCCTTATGCAAGAAAGCAACACATTTTTTCTTTTTTAAAAAAACTAAAAATATCTTTTTGCAAATTTGGTATTTTTTATTTTCTATATATATATATATATATATATATATTTGGTGGCCAGCTGACAGCACTGATGCTGGGTTGGGCTGGGCTGGCAGTTCGCCCACTAGGGGGGCTGGGCTGCCAGCCAACCCGCTATATTGGGCTAGGAATTGCCCATTCGTACCTGGGTTTTAAGCCCATTTATTGTCGGACTGGGCTTAAGACCAAAACGGGTCTCAAACTTGTTTTCTCTCGGATTGGCTTCCAGCTTAGTAGGTTGGAAGCCCGAATTTTGGCCGGCCCGAACGGCCCAGCGAGAGTGAATGAATTCACTGTCGCTAGTGCATGTAGAGAGGTAGGGACGATGTACAGTGATTTTTGGAGTGTGATAAATGGTATACTTGTTAATACCTTTGTGTAGAGGACGTCGAGGTGGTTCTTCCAGTCGTGGTGGCGTCAAAAATGGTGGCCTGAGATCGCCGGACGGAGCTTCGGAAGTGGCAGGCTGGTGGCGTCTGTGCGGGGCTGTTGTCGACGTTGCTCGGTTTTCTTCGCCGGAGTTTGCTGTCTGGGTTGATTGTGGTGGCGACGATGATGTCTGGGTGGTGTTGAAGGTGAAATGGGGGTGGTCGACGGTGATGGTTTATAAGCCGAGAGGGAGAGGGACAGCTTACCGAGAGAGAAAGGTTACTGGTTTTAGTGAGAGAGAGAGCAGACCGAGCTGAGAGAGAGAGACGAAGGGGAGCTGCGTGTGGATGATTTTGGTCTGTGAATTTTCGTTGTGTCTTCGTCTTCCACAAATTTTCAAACTCCTCTTCTCTGTTTCTATTTTCTCGACTTTGGCTCTGTACCTTCGTCCCTTTTGCCTCTCTGTTCTTTCTCTCCTCCCTCATAAAATCTCTCCTTTTCTTTTCGTTCTCTTTTTTTCATCAACTTTCACTCTCCCTTTTTCAATCTTCTTCTATGTTCTCTCCCTTGTATTTCTTTTTTCTCGTCCCCCTTTCTTCCCTTTTTTTTATAGAGCCATCTGTAGGTTACCATTGGTTACCTGCAGATGGTTTTCGGCAATGCATTCCTTAATTCCTGGCAGGTGGCGGGGCAACTGCTCTGTAATATGGGTGTCTCGTGGGTGGTGCAAGTTTTGTTGTTTTTGGGTATAAAATACGATTTGGTCCCTCAATTTATAACTCCTTTAATTGCACCCTCAATTGAACTTAAATTTATGATTTTGACAATCATATCCTCCTTCCTAATTTCAAAAACTAGCCTTGATTTCGCATGTCTTTTTATTTTGGTCCTCGATTTTTATCTGTGCGATGTAGTCCCCAATCAACCATTAAACTCTCAATTTGTTCAATTTGGTCCCCGATTTCGCCTAATTGGCTTAGAAAAAATTCAAATTGGTTTCTGAAAATTCAAATATCACCAATTGAGCCCGAATTAAATTTAAGATCTTGATTTCTTATTCACTAAGCCTTTCATAAAAATTAATTTGATCAATTTAAAGTATAATTAAGTCGTTAAGCTTAATTAAACCCTTCAATTGGACCTAAATTAATTCCTGAATATAATTACGGTTTTATATTAACCAACGACTATATCAAATTGGTCCATAAAAATATAATTATATTTTATGACTTAGTTTATACGCGGATTTATCTGATAATAAATTACTTTAGCTTTGGATCTGCGTTTTTTCATTTCTTGGCACAAAAAGGGTACAATCGAACTTTTCAAAAATATCCCAAAATTTTATCTTGATTTTTTTACCGACACCAGCCCCTTTTTATTTTACTTTTTTGTTATTTTCTGATAGTTTTGGGGCATGACCCAAAATTGGGTTACAACAAGGGTTTCACATGATTTGGGGTTTAGAACTTCAGGGTTTCGCTGTTTCGAGGTGTAGCGGTTCAAGGGTCTTGGTTTCGCGATTTTTGGTTTCGGGTTACGGGTTTGGATGTGAAGGCTCGGTTTTTGATGTTCGGGTATTGAATTCGATGTTTCGCGATTCGGGATTGCGATTCGGGTTACAGGTTTCTCCGTTTAAGGGATGATTGTCGAGGTTTCTCCGTTAGGGGTTTGGGGTTTTGGGTATTCAAGATCGGGGTTTAATGATTTGGGGTATCAAGTTTAGTGTTTCACGGTTCGAGGTTTTGTGTGCTGGGTTTCCCGGTTTGGCGTTCTGGATTTCGCAGTTGGGGTTTCAAGTTCGAGGTTTCATGGTCTAAGGTTTCCCGGTATCGAGTTACAGGGTGTAGTGTTTCATCAGTCGGGGTTTTAGGTCGGGGTTATGGGGCTCGGGGTTTCGCGGGTAGCGGGGTTTCGCGGTGGGGTTATACGATGTGGGGTTTCACGAGTTGGGGGTTTGTGGTCTAGGTTTTGCGGCTCGGGGTGACGGGGTCAGGGTTACGAGGCTTAGTGTTTCATCGGTCGGGGTTATAAGGCTTGGTGTTTCATCGATCGAAATTTCATGCCTTAGTGTTTTCAAGGTTCGGGTTTCCAGGCTCGGGGTTTGTGGTGTGGGGTTTGGGTTTTCGCTGTTGATGGTTTCGGGGTCAGGGTTTCATGGGCACAGTTTCGGGTTCGGGGTTACGGGGCTCAAGGTTTTGCGGGTCAAGTTTTCTCAGCACGGTTGCTAGGTTGGGGTATCGAGTGTTGCGATTACGGGGTCGTGGTTTCGGGTTTTCAAGGTTCAAGGTTTTGCGGTCGGGGGTATGGGGTTGGTGTTTCGGGGTTCGAGGTTTCGCAAGTCGAGGTTTGGGGTGGGGGTTATGGGCTCGAGGTTTCACGGGTTGGTGTTTTAGGGTCTAGGTTTTGCTGGTCGGGGTTGCCGATCAGGGTTATAGGGTTCAGGGTTACGGGGCTTGGGATTTCAAGGGTCGGGTTAACTGGATTGGGGATTCATGGGTCGGGTTTACTGGATTGGGTTTTCGAGGGTTAGATTTTTGGGTTCAGGGTTTAAGGGATCGAGGTTTCACGGTCGGTGTTTCTCTTGTACGAGTTTTTGAGGGTTGGATTTTTGGATTCAGTGTTTCAGGGATCGAGGTTACGGTTTCACTGTCGGTTTTATATGGTCGGGGTTTCGGGATCATGGTTTCACGGGTCGGGGTTTTGGGGTCTTTGTTACATGGACCAGGGTTTCGTGTGTTTCGGGGTTTCAAAGTCGGGGTTTATGGTGTGGGGTTGGGGATTTCACCATTCAGGGTTTTCAGATCGGGGTTTCGCGGGCAAGATTTTGGGTTCGGTGTGACGGGGCTCAGGGATTCGAGTTTCAAGGCTCTTGGTTTCACAGATTTGGGTTAGGGGTTTGGGTTTCAAGGCTCGAGGTTTAACGATTTGGGGTATCGGGTTCAGTGTGTTGTTGTTCGGGGAGTCGGGATCGGTGTTTCGGGTTTGGCTATTTGTGATTGTGGTGTAGCAGTTCGAGGTTGTTGGTTTCGCGGTTCTGGATTTTCAAGTCGGGGTTACTTTGTCAAGGTTTCGCTGTTCGGAATCGGGGTTCGGGGTTCGGGTTTCCTAAGGTCGGTTTTTCACGGGAAATGGTTACTAGGCTCAGTGTTTCAACCTTGGGGTTACGCGGCTCGGTGTTTTGTGGATTTTGAGGTCAAGGTTTCAGATCGAGGTTAATCGGTTAGGGTTTCACTTTCAGAATCGAGGTTCAGAGTTTGAGGTTTCATTATTCGAGGTGTGGGAGATCGAGGTTTCGAGGACAGGATTTTCGGATCAGGGTTACGTGGTTTGAGGTTACGGGATTGGGGTTTAGCGGGTCAGGTTTTTCGAGGGGCAATTTTCTATTCAAGGTTTCCAGGATCGAGATTCGGGGTCGCTGTTGAGAGGTTCGGGGGTATCGGGATCGGGGTTTAGCGGTTCTGGGTTTGGGTTTCATGGCTTAGGGTTTCGATGTTCGGGGTATCGGGTTCAATATATCGTGGTTCAGGGTTGCAGGTTGCTGGTTTTGGGTTCAAAGTTTCGTTGTTCAGGGGTTCGATGTTCAAGGTTTTGGGTTAGGGGTTTCACGTTTCGTTGTTTCGGGTTTGGGGATCTGAGATCAGGGTTTAATAATTTGGGGTATTATGTTAAGTGTCTCGCTGGTCGCGGTTTCGCGTGCGGGGTTACCTAGCTCGGTGTTTCGCGGTTGCGGTATCGGGTTCAAGGTTTTGTGGTTCTGGCTTCGGGTTTTGATTTACATGTGTTTCAGGTTTTGTGGTTTTGGGTACTCGGAGTTGTTGGTTTCGCAGTTTGGATTTCTAGGTCGGGGTTACTTGGTCAGGGTTTCATTGTTCGGAATCGGGGTTTAGAGTTTGAGGTTTAGTTGTTCGGGGTCTAGGGGATCTACATTTCGGGGTGAGGATTTCGAGGGTCATGGTTTTGAGAGTGGGGTTTTGGATCGGGGTTACACGGTTTGGGGTTACCCGATTGGGGTTTCGCAAGTCTTGGTTTTCGAGGGTCAAGTTTTCGTGTCTCGAGGTTTCACGAATTGGGGTTAGGGTTTAGCGGTTGGGGTTTATATGGTCAGGGTTTCGGGATCGGGTTTAGTTGTTTGGGGTTTTTCGTTTCACAGTTCTGGGTTTCGGGTTATGGGTTTGGGTTTCATGGCTCGGGGTTTTAATGATCGGGGTATCGAGTTCGATGTTTTGCGGTTCAAGGTTGCTGGTTTTCGGTTTGGGGTTTCGGGTTCGGGGATTTGAGATCAGTGTTTAACGATTCGGGGTATTGGGTTAAGTGTGTCGCTGTGCATGGTTTCTCGTGCGGGGTTTCCTGGTTCAGTGTTTATTGTTTCACGGTTATGGTATCAGGTTCGAGGTTTCATGGTTCGGGTTTCGATTTTCATGTTTTCAAGTTTCATGGTATCAAGTATTTGGGGTTGTTGGATTCGCAGTCTGGATTTTCAACTTGGTGTTTCGGGTTGACGTTACTTGGTCAGGGTTTTGTTGTTCGGAATCGGGATTCAGAGTTTGAGGTTTCGTTGTTTGGGGTGTGGGGCATCGAGGTTTCGGGGTCAGGATTTCATGGGTCATGGCTTCGGGTGTCTGGTTTCGGATCAAGGTTACTCGATTTTAGGTTACGGGATTGAGGTTTCGCCGGTCCGGGTTTTTGAGGGTCAGGTGTTTTGGTCTCGTGGTTTCGAGGATCGGAGTTAGGGTTTCGAGGTTGGGGTTTCTATAGTCTGGGTTTCGCGGGACGGGTTTTAGGGATCGAGGTTTCGGGGTCTAGGTTTCACTACGCGGGGTTACGTGGTCGGGGTTACGGGGTTTAGTGTTTCATCGGTTAGGGTTATAGTATGCAGATATCGCAAGTCAGATTTTTCAAGGTTCGTGGTGTGGGGTTTCACTGTTAGGCTTTTGGGGTCAGGGTTTTGACGGCAGGTTTCGGGTTTGGGGTTACAGGGCTCGAGGTTTCGCGGGTAAGGTTTTCCATGCACTGGTTCCGGGTCAAGTTTTTGCGCGTCGGGATTATGGGGTCAGGTTTCAAGGCACTCGATTTCGCGGGTCATTCGAGCTCGGGGTTTCGAGGATCGGGGTTACGAGATCGAGGTATCGCAGGTTAGTGTTGCGGGTTTGGGGTTATAGGGGTCAGGATTTCGCGGGTCGGTGTTTTTAAGGTTCAGGGTTCCGGCCTCGGGGTTCGTGGTGTGGGGTTTGGGGGTTTGCCTTTCAGGGTTTCAAGGTCGAGGTTTAGCAGCCAGGATTTCGGTTTCAGGGTTACGGGCTCTGGTGTCGAGGATCAGGTTTTCCTGGCACAGGTGCCGTTTCGGGGTTTTGCGGGCGGGATTACGGGGTCTAGGTTTCGGGCTCGAGGTATCGCGGGTCGGGGGTTGGAGTTTGACTTTTCAAGATTCAGGATTTGGAGTTTGGTGTGGGGGATCGAGGTTTAAGAGTTGGGGTTTCATGGGACATGGTTTCGGGCTCGTGGTTACGGGGCTAGGTGTTTTGCAGGTTGAGGTTGTGGATCGGGGTTACGGGTTCAGGGTTTTGCAGGTTTTTGTTGCGAATTTGAATTACGAGGATCATGGTTTTGCGGGTTAGGTTTTCCAGGCACGAATGCCGGGTCAGGGTTTCGCGTGTCGAGATTATGGGGTTAGGATTTCGAGGCTCGAGGTATTGTGGGTTGAGGGTGGGGGTCGGGGTTACGAGGCTTGGGTTTTTGCTTTTCATGGTTTTAGGGTTCGGGATTCGTAGTTCGGGGTGTGGGTGATCGAGGTTTTGGTTTCAGGTATCTCGAGTCATGGTTTCGGGCTCGGGGTTAATGGGCTTGGAGTTTCGCGGGTCGAGGTTGTAGTTCGGGGTACGGGTTTGGTTTTTTGCCAGTTTGGTCCTGTGGTTTCACCGGATCATTTGTTGATTGAGGTTTCGCGTGTTGGGATTACAGGGTCGGTGTTTTATTATCGAGGTATCGCGGGTCGAGGTTCCAGTTTCGCGGTTGGTTTTATATGCATAGGGTTTCGGTCTTGAGGTTTCAGGGGTTGGGGTTTCGGGCTTCAGGGTTTCGGGATTGGGGTTCCGCAGTTCGGGTTTATGAGATTGGGGTTCCATGGGTCCGAGTTTTCCAGGGTCAGGTTTTATGGTTACGAGGTTTCGCGAAATGGGGTTAGGGTTTCACGATTGGAGTTTCTATGGTTGGGGTTTCGAGGGACGAGGTTTCAGTATCTAGGTGTCGTAGGACGGGGTTTAGTGGGTCCGGGTTTTCGAGGGTCAGGGTTTCGGTTCGAGGTTTCACGGGTCGGGTTTTTGAGCGTCGAGGTTTGGGGTGGTGGTTCTCAAGGTTTTGTGGGTCGGGGTTTCGGGTAGTTTCACTCATTGGTGTTTCGACATCTAGGTTTCGCGGCGCGGGGTTAAGGGACGCGGTATTTCATTGGTCAGGATTTGAGGTCAAGGTTATGGGGTCGGGGTTTCGCAGGGGGCGGGGTTTCAAGTGGGGGTCACTGGGCACTGGGTTTCACAGGGTGGGGTTTAGGGGTCTAGGTTTCGCGGCTTGGGGTTATGGGGCTCGGTGTTTCATCAGTTGAGGTTTCAAGTAGGGGTTACGAGGCTTGTTATAAAGCTCTTGAGTCCTCTAAAGTCCTAAAACCATCACAGAAGTGGGATGTTTACTCATTTGGGGTGAATCTATTGGAGATGATTTATGGAAAGTCACCTAAAATGTAGGTAAGTCTATCAGGAATGGATCTAGTCCAATGGATTCAACTTAGATTTAAAGCTACACCACCATCTGAAGTCCTAGATCCCTTCTTAAAACGTGACTCTGATAAAGAACATGAAATGGTTGCAGTGCTTAAGATTACTCTATCCTGTGCTCACACAATCCCCAACAAGTGACCCTCCACGAAGAATGCTAGTGATAATCTGGGAAGAATGTTCCCTTCAACTTAAAATCAGCTTTTCACGAAGTAAAATGAGTACACACCTTCCTCAAAAAAATCAACCAATGTGCGTATTGTTCCTAAGGGTTGAAAAACCAACCTGCTACCAATATCTCTCCTGTTTGGAAGGCCTATGTTGCCTTGCATTGAACTCATATTCACCACCATGCACATCTCAATCTTACAAAATCTATTGTGGTTAGAAAATTAGTCATTTATTTTCATAGGCTTGCAGTATTTATTTTTATAGTGTTTCGCGAGCGGCGGGGTTTCGGGTTGGGGTTACGGGTCTCGGTGTTTCCGTGTCAGGGTTTCCATCTCTAGGTTACGAGGTTTTAGGGCTTGGGGTATTGCAAGTCAGGGTTTCGCTATTCAGGGTTTTAGGGTAGGGGTTTCGCGGGCAGGGTTTCGGGTTGTTTGTTTGTGTTTCAAGGCTCGGGGTTGAGGGTTTCACGAGTCGGGGTTGAGGGCTTGGGGTTTCAATGTTTAGGGTATCGGGTTCGGTGTTTCGAGGTTCGAGATTTCGGGTTTGGGGTTTCGATATTCAGGTTTTGGGGTAAGGGTTTCATGGATCGGGTTTTCAGGTTATATAAACTCATGTAACCCTTACTTCAACAACCATTGATGAAACTTCATTTTGAACTCTTCAGTTTCTGTGTAAGAGAGATTCTTGCATTCTTTAGTTCTTGAACGAACTGAATCTGACTTATCGAAGATTAACTGGCTTCGTGGCGTCATTCTACTCATTCCAATAGTGTTAGTGCCTTGGGGTAGGTTTCCACTGTGTCACACTCCTATCAGACCTTCTTTTGGCTTTCCGGGTTCTTATCTCATTCTTGGTTGTAGGTTGCGTGACCACGTGATCACGAGGTTCGCATCAGGTGGTATCAGAGCTAGGCTCCGAAACAAGGTCATATCATTCTGTTATTTTCGTGCCTTTTTTTTGTGTGTGTTCCTTGGAGTTTTCCAGTGTTTGTGTTCATCTCTTTGTTCTTCGTGTTAGCATCATCTTAAAAAAAGAATAAGTTATATTTCATCATTTTCTGTCTCTTTGTTTTAGTATATTAAAATAAAAAAAAAAGAAGTAAAGAAAAGAAAGAGAGATAGAGGCATTAGTTGAAATATTGCTGCAAAAAACACTAGTCTGGGGAAACACAAGCAAATCACATCGGAATCACTTGTAATTTCATATTGGGTCTATTGGGGATAAGATAGTATCATATATCAAATTCGGGCTTATTCTGATATTGATTTCTTGAGGGGTTATTTCAAAATTCATTTCTGCCGTAGAAACACTACCTTAGTGAACCCATATAAAAACACCTTAGAATCCATTGAAACTTTATATTCTATGTCTAGGGGTTGATATCGCATGATATATTAAATTGGGGCTTATTTCGATATGGTATACTAGAGGTTTCAATTGGAGGTTCATTTCTGTCGCAGATTCATCACATAAGGGTTTGTGTACCTAGAAGTACGAGAAAGGCCTATAAATTGAGTGTTATGTTTTACTTAGTACTAAAATACTAAATATTGTTTTTGAGGTCGTTTCAAAATTGGTTAGTCTTGGTTTCAATTCTGCTTGACCGCTATTTATGATCGGCTTGTTTTAACTCACAAGTGCATGAGTGTGCGATGTAGCAATTAACTCGGTAAGATCGAGGTCATATCCACAGAGAGCTAGATTTATAAATTAAGCTAGGTAACAACAAAAATATTTTAGGAGAATAATGAATTGATTTGTTTTCTAAGATAAAACAGAGTAATTAGATTTAAATGATAAGAAAAGGTAAGTCTTGGTTCCAAATCAATTTTGATGGTGATGTATTGGTGAATCCTTCAACATATATAAGATAACTCAACCTAATATCAACGATGGTGATATTAGATCGGAAGATATTACAATGAAGATCTAAAACATGAAGATGATTATTGCTTAAGAATAAACAAGTGTTTTCATATTAAGCAAGACATTGAATCAAGCAATCTCTATACCAAAACTAAGTTTTGTTCAGAAAAATTCAAGATTATAACATTACTTATAATCTTTACGTCAACCTACTCCAATGTTTTGAGTTGCTCAGTAACTAGGGGTATTCATCACAAATGTTTATCTTTACGTCAAACGGCAACTTGAAATATGAGTATGCAAAGCACTTTAAGTTTGTGACTTTGTGAGTAACCGGGTGCATTCATCACAAATGTTTGTATTCGCGTCAAAAAGGAAGTGACCACTTAAAGAAAAAGAACAAATAAAGTTCACATAAAAGAAAAAAAAAGAAAAAAATATATATAGATAGTTATTTCTCTAGTTTGCTACCTTGTTTGTAGTGGAAAGAAAGGAAGATTACAAGTCGAGTTTTCGCATGAATTAATTATGTTGGTTGCATGATAAATATGATTGAATTTGGAATTTTGTATGGATATTTGATTTAGAGAATGTGAGTATGTTTATTTTTCTTTATTCGCTATTGTGTACACACCAAGTTGAAGATACCAATGTTTGCATGATAGGTCCTTCAAGTGTAATGAGTCGAATATAATTATGGTTATTATTATTTTTATTTCAAAGGTTTTATGTTTTGTTTTGCTTGAGGACTAGCAAAATCTAAGTTGGGGGTGTGATTGTGCATCAAAAGTATTGTTAAATCTCTTATTTTACATATGTATTTATTATTTTTATTTGGGATTTTATAATAATTGATGTGCTTTTTAGTAATGAATTTCTTTTAATGTTTCGACAAGTTTTTGAGCTTAAATGAATTATTTCAGGAAATTTAAATGTCGAAATTTGGAAGAAAGAATTGGAGGAGAAATCTATAGAAAGCTGGAGGAAAGATTGTTACTTTATCTTGGGTCAAAAAGAAGAAAGATTCAGCTAAAAATGAGGAAGAAAATCGGACACAAAAATCTTCTACAAGTTGCCGAAATAATAAGTTTTTCAGAACACCTTTCGGAGTTTCAGTCATAACTTTTGACTCAGAGATCCAAATTGTATGGTTTTTGATGTTCTGGAAAGATAACAGAAAGGCCTACAACTATGTGTCTAATAGATGTCTCCAGAAAACGCTTCTAAAGTGGGGTAAAGTGCAGTACAAAGGTGGCATCAAATCAGGCACAAGAATATGCTCCAAGTTGCCAACATAATAAGTTTTCCAGAACACCTTTCGTCATGTCAGTCATATCTTTTGACTCCGAGATCCAAATTATATGTTTTTTAATGTTCTGGAAAGCTAACGGAAAGGGCTATAAATATGTGTCTAATAGCCTTCTCCAAAAATTGCTCAGAAATAGGGTTAAATTGCAGTCCAAGGTAGCTTCAGATCTGTCTTGCAATATTTTCCGAGATTGTGTTTTGTTCTTCTTGTTTTAGATTTCAGTTTTATTTTAGTTGTAAAACTTATTATTTCAATTTGATTCAAGTTATTTCATGTTTATTAGAGTGTTATTATATATAATTATGGTTGGCTAATCTTTTTCTTGGATCCAAATCAAGGATGATGGTGATTGAGGTGAGTTCTTTAAGATATGAATAAATCCTAATGTCTATCTTCACTTTTTCTTCATGAATGTTTTGTTATTGCAAAGAAATTTTAGAAATCATCTAAGTAATGTTATAATCTTGAATTTTTATGAACAAAACTTAGTTTTGGTATAGAGATTGCTTGATTCAATGTCTTACTTAATATGAAAACACTTGTTTATTCTTAAGCAATAATCATCTTCATGTTTTAGATCTTCATTGTAATATCTTCCGATCTAATATCACCATCGTTGATATTAGGTTTAGTTATATATGTTGAAGGATTCACCAATACATCACCATTAAAATTGATTTGGAACCAAGACTTACCTTTTCTTATCGTTTAAATCTAATTACTCTATTTTATCTTAGAAAACAAATCCATTCATTATTCTCCTAAAATATTTTTTTTGTTACCTAGCTTAATTTATAAATCTAGCTCTCTGTGGATATGACCTCGATCTTACCGAGTTAATTGCTACATCGCACACTCATGCACTTGTGAGTTAAAACAAGCCGATCATAAATAGCGGTCAAGCAATTTTGGCGCCGTTGCCGGGGAGCTAGCAAGCGAAGGTAACAAATTTAGTTTTGATTATTGGAAAAAAATATACAAAATAAAAAAAACTCAAATGGCTGGTCTTACCGCCTAAAAAAAAGTAAAAAAAAAAATTGACCTCAGCTTTTTGGATATTGGATTGTGGACGAATATTGGATTGTGGACTCCTACTAATTGGTGGATTATGGTTGGTTCAACTGCCTCTTGTTTATTTTATTTTATTTTGTTATGCTTTTTTATCTAATATTTATTGTTTTAAGTTCTTGGCCGGTATTACCGCCTTTTTATTCATGCTTGTTACAATTATCTTTTAATGTTTATTGTTGTTAATATTGCTTATTAGTTAGAGTGTGTATTTCCTAATTTGTTGTATTTTTTTCAGCTATTACTTTATCTTTTATTTGCAATCTTGTTTTTCTTTCTCTTTTCCTTTCATATTCATATAACTGTTACATTATATTCCATCATGGCTAATGTTGAAGATATAGAAGGTGAAGGGAGTGTTCAAGGTAATGGACCTCCACAATTCAATGATCAACCTAATTTCCGAACCCTTCGAGAGTATCTTCACCCGGCAAGACAAAGTACACCTTCGTGTATTATATTGCCTCTTAACCAACAAGCTTTCAATTTGAAACCGGGCATGATTCAACTTCTTCCCACATTTCATGGTATGGATTCTGAAAATCCATACATACACATTAAGGAGTTTGAAGAGGTATGCAATACCTTTATTGATAGAACATGCACGGAGGAAACCATTCGGCTTAAATTGTTCCCATTCTCTCTAAAGGATAAAGCCAAGCTTTGGCTAAACTCCCTGCGTCCTAGGTCTATAGGTACATGGAGGAAAATGCAAGCTGAATTTTTGAAAAAATACTTCCCCACTCATAGGACAGCAGCCTTACAACGTCAAATGATGAATTTTTCTTGTAGTCCAAATGAGTCATTTCACCAAGCTTGGGAAAAGTTTAAAGACTTGTTGAATGCTTGTCCCCACTATGGTTTTGAGATGTGGAGGTTAGTGAGTTTCTTCTATGACTCTCTTACCGCAGATTTTAAAAAGCTAGTGTCAACCATGTGTAATGGTGAGTTTTATGACAAAGAACCATGTGAAGCCTTTGATTTTTTTGATCAATTGGCTGAAAACACAAAGCAATGGGAAACCTCTCTCCCACTTCAAGTTGAATCTAGAAACACCGTTTCTCATTCAAGTGGGAGGTTCCAATTGAAAGAGACTGATGACCTTAATGCTAGATTAGCCTCATTGGCTAGAAAAGTAGAGTCTCTTGAGATTAAAAAAGTGCATGTCATAAGGGAACAACAAGAGGAAAGTTGTATTGTTTGTGAGGGTAAAGGGCATAGGACAACTGAGTGCCCTACTTTCCAGCTTTCAAGGAGGTGTTATATGGCCAAACTTCTGATTCAAGTAATGTTAGAAAGCCATTTTCAAACCAAGTAGGCAACATCAAACTGAAAATTCCTAACTTCAAAGGTAAAAATGATCCCGAGGCTTATTTGGAGTGGGAGAAGAAAGTAGATTGGATTTTTGATTGTCATAACTATTCTGAACAAAAAAAAATGAAATTGGTGATGATTGAGTTTACAGCGTATGCAATGATTTGGTGGGACCAGATTGTGATTGGTAGGAGGAGGAATGGGGAGCGACCCGTTCAGAGTTGGGCGGAGATGAAAGCTTTAATGAAGAGACGATTTGTGCCAAACCACTATTATAGAGACCTATACCTGAAGCTCCAAGGTCTGAATCAAGGCTATAAGACTGTAGATGAATATCACAAAGAGATGGAGATAGCAATGATTCGTGCCAATGTTGTTGAGGATAGAGAAGCCACCATGGCTAGATTTCTTAATGGGTTGAATCGTGACATTGCCAATGTGGTTGAGCTACAGCACTATGTGGAGCTAGAGGACATGGTTCACATGGCTACGAAGGTGGAGAGACAACTCAGGAAGGGACATGTTGGGCCAGGATCTAATCCGGGTTCTTCATCATTGTGGAAAACGAATCTGAAGAGAGAGGGTATTGTCCAGCCAAGATCGTTTGTTCCTTCCAAAACTGAACGAACAACGGCTAAGGTTGATGTCCCTACTGGTGCCAAAGGTAAATCTGAAACTCAACCTAAACGTACTCGTGATGTTAAATGTTTTAGGTGTCAAGGGCATGGACATTATGCTTCAGAGTGTCCAAACAAGAGAATCATGATTATTAGAGATGATGGTGATATGGAATCTGAAAGTGACCAATCTGATTGCGAAGGCATGCCGCCATTGGAGGATATTGATGAGGATGAGTTGGCATTACCTGTTGTGGGGTCCTTGGTTATAAGGCGCACACTTTAGGTTCAAGTGAAGGACGATGAGTCTCATCAACAAAGAGAGAATATCTTCCATACGCGCTGTTACGTACAAAGCAAGGTGTGTGGTTTAATTATTGATAGTGGAAGTTGTGTTAATGTTTGCATTACCACCCTTGTTAGTAAGCTGAATTTGAGTACTGTTAAGCATGCAAAACCATATAGATTGCAATGGCTGAATGATAGTGGTGAAGTGAAAGTGACTAAGCAGGTTGTGGTCCCATTTTCAATTGGGATGTTGATGAAGTTCTGTGCGATGTGGTACCAATGCAAGCAAGTCATATCTTGTTGGGGAGGCCATGGTAATATGATAGGAAGGCAGTTCATGATGGGGTTAAGAATACGTATACCATTGTAAAAGATGGTAAAACCATCATTCTTGTACCTCTTACACCCAAACAGGTGTATGATGATCAAATAAAGCTAAAAAGAGAGCATGAGGCGATGGGGAGAGAAAATAAGGTGAGGAACATGGGGAGAGAAAATCATCAGATTCGCCCAGAACCCAAACCTCTACAACCCCTTCAGCCACCCATCCAACACACAAACAAATATTTGGCCAACACTCCCAACAAATCAGACCATTCGACCACTCCTCGAAAACACCCAAATCTGGCTGAAAGTAGAGGTAAGACAAGAGGAGACAAGAAAGTCAGGAAGAGTAATGAGAATTGTGTGGAAAAACTAGAGAAACAACCTAATTTTTATGCTAGAGAGGGTGAGGTCAGATCTGCATATTTCGCTAACAAACCAATGATTTTACTTGTGTACAAGGAGACTTACTTTAACACTAATGATCTTGATCATATTGTGCCTAGTGCTGCTATATTTTTGTTGCAGGAGTTTGATGATGTGTTCCCCGACGATACTCCAAGTGGATTACCTCCATTGCGAGGGATAGAGCATCAGATTGATTTCGTACCCGGAGCTTCAATTCCTAACCGGCCAGCATATAGAAGCAATCCCAAGGAGATGGAAGAGCTTCAAAGGCAAGTTGATGAGCTGATGGAAAAGGGCTACATTCGTGAGAGTATGAGCCCATGTGCCGTACCGGTGCTACTTGTGCCTAAGAAGGATGGAACATGGAGGATGTGTGTTGACTGCCGAGCAATCAACAACATAACGGTAAAGTATAGACACCCTATTCCTAGGCTTGATGACATGTTAGATGAGTTACATGATCTTGCATTTTCTCTAAAATTGACTTGAAAAGTGGGTACCATCAGATTAGGATGAAAGAGGGTGATGAGTGGAAAACTGCATTTAAGATTAAGTATGGTTTATATGAATGGTTAGTGATGCCGTTTGGACTTACAAATGCACCAAGTACGTTTATGTGTTTGATGAATCATGTGTTGCGTGCATTCATAGGTAAGTTTGTGGTTGTGTATTTTGATGACATTTTGATTTATAGCAAGAACTTAACATAGCATTTCGATCATTTGCGGAATGTACTTAGTGTGTTGCGTAGTGAGAAATTGTATGCTTATCTTAAAAAGTGTGCCTTCTGCTTGGAAGAAATTGTGTTTCTTGGCTATGTGGTAACTGCAAAGGGTATCTTGATGGACGAGGAGAAAGTTAAGGCCATCCGGGATTGCCCTACACCCAAATCGGTAAGTGAGGTTAGGAGTTTTCATGGGTTAGCTAGTTTTTACAGGCGTTTTGTGAAAGACTTAAGTACAATAGCTGCACCCTTGAATGAAGTTGTTAAAAAGTCAGTTGCGTTTAAATGGGGGGAGGAACAAGAATTGGCTTTTGTTCTTTTGAAAGAAAAATTATGTTATGCATCTGTTTTATCTTTACCTGACTTTACAAAGGCATTTGAAATAGAGTGCGATGCGTCTGGAATGGGAATAGGTATTGTTTTGATGCAGGATCGGAGACCTATTGCATATTTTAGTGAGAAGTTAAGTGGAGCGACCTTGAACTATCCCACTTACGACAAAGAACTCTGTCTTAGTAAGAGCACTCGAAAAATGGCAGCATTACTTGTGGCCAAAAGAGTTTGTCATCCATTCAGATCATGAGTCCTTGAAACATTTGAAAGGACAAGGTAAGTTGAATAGGAGACATGCAAAATGGGTTGAATTCATTGAAACTTTTCCGTACGTGATCAAGTATAAGCAAGGGAAAGAGAACATAGTAGCCGATGCACTTTCACGCAGGTATGTTCTTTGACACACCATGAATACTAGATTGCTAGGCTTTGAATATGTGAAGGAATTGTATGGTAATGATTCTGATTTTGCTGAGATTTATAATGCATGTGGAAATTCGGCTTTCGGTAAGTTCTATTTGATGGATGGTTATTTGTTCAAAGAGAATAGAATGTGTGTTCCTGCTAGTTCTTTGCGTGAATTACGTGTTCGTGAAGCACATGGGGGTGGTTTAATGGGTCACTTTGGGGTTGCGAAAACCTTGGATGTATTGCATGAGCATTTCTATTGGGCAAAAATGAAAAGAGATGTGCAACGAATTTTTAAACAATGCATCGCTTGTCGAAACACAAAGATGGTGAGACAACTCCATGAAGGAGTTCGACTGCAAATAGAGAAAAAGAACAGACTTTATGCTTCCAAAGCAAATAAGGGACGTAAACTAGTTATTTTCCAACCCGGTGATTGGGTTTGGGTGCACATGCGGAAGGAACGGTTTCCTAACCAAAGGAAATCAAAATTACAACCTCGTAGTGATGGTCCATTTCAGGTTTTGGAGAGAATAAATGACAACGCATACAAAATTGATCTTCCAGGTGAGTATAGTGTTAGTGCTACCTTTAATGTTGCTGATCTTACATTGTTTGTCACAGATATTGATTCGAGGTCGAATCCTTTTGAGGAGAGAGGGGATGATGCGGACCAGCCCAAAAACACCAGCATCGACCCATTACAGGTTCCAAATGGTCCAATCACGCGTTCTAGGACAAAGGCATTGAAAGAGGCAATGAATGCATTGGTCTTTAAGGTTTCAACCCGGGCAGAATTGCAAGGACCATTGGAGTATGAAGAGGAGACCTTAGTACATCTTATCCATGTGCAGGAGGGGTCCAATACAACCTTATTTGGGCCATGAAATTAGGACAACAAAAGGATCCAAAAGAGTCCTACTACAACATGGAAACATAGGATTGATGGGCTGGATGGAAGAGAATAAATAAACCCTATGGGCTTTATTTAAGTTAGTTAGCTACAGCCCAAGGCTTGTTTGGGCTTAATTAAGACTTTGTTTTCAGATAGGATCCAAGGCTTGCTTGGATTAAGTAATGGGCTCTTTAATTTAGGATTTTGGGTCAGTTTGCAGTGGACCTCATTTAAGTCCACAGAAGAGATCCATTAGGGTTACTTTTAAGGACTATATAAACTCATGTAACCCTTACTTCAGCAGCCATTGATGAAACTTCATTCTGAACTCTTCAGTTTCTGTGTAAGAGAGATTCTTGCATTCTTTAGTTCTTGAACGAACTGAATCTGACTTATCGAAGATTAACTGGCTTCGTGGCGTCATTCTAGTCATTCCAATAGTGCTGGTGCCTTGGGGCAGGTTTCCATTGTGTCACACTCCTATCAGACCTTCTTTTGGCTTTCCGGGTTTTTATCTCATTCTTGGTTGTGGGTTGTGTGACCACGTGAGGTTCGCATCAGGGGTTTAGTGTTTCGAGGATGCAATTCGCGGGTTGGGAGATTTAGGGCTCAGAATTTTGATGATCAGGGTTGCAAGTTCGCGATTTCGAGTTGGGGGTTAAAAGGCTCGGGGTTTCTATGTCCGTGGTTTCGCAGTTCGGGGTATTGAGTTCGATGTTTCGGGGTTCGGGGTTGTGTGTTCGGGGTTTTGCAGTTCGTGGTTTCTGGCTTGGGGATGCAATGCACGGGTTGGGCGTTTCAGGGCTTGTGGTTCCGATGGTCTGGGGTTCGGGTTTGGCGATGCAATTTGCCGGTTGGGTGTTTTGGGGCTTGAAGGTTTCCATGTTTGCATTTTCAGGTTTGGGGGCTTGGGTTTGGGGTTTAGCGGTTGGGGGTTTCGAGTTCAATGATTCACGGTTCGGGGTTGCAAGTTTGGGATTTCATTGTTTGGTGTTCAGGGTTCGAGGTTTTGAGATTGTGGGTTCGGGGTTTCGATAATCGGGGTTTCAGGTTCCAGGTTTCCTGGTTCGGGGATTCAATTCGCTGCTAAGGGTTTCATGATTCGCGGTTTGGAGTTCGAGGTTTCGGGGCTCGAGGTTTTGATGTTCAGGGTTCGCGTTTCAAGGTATCAAGTTCGGGGTTTCGTGTCAGGGGTTTCGAGCTTCAGGGTTTTGGGGTGGGGGTTTTATGGATCAAGGTTACGAGTTCCTGTTCAAGGCTCGGGGTTTGATATTCGGGGTTTCGGGTTATGGATTACGGGTTTGGGTTTCAAGGCTCGGGGTTACAAGATCGGGAACTTAATTCCCAGGTTGTGGTTTTGGGTTTAGGGTTTAGATGTTTGAGGTTTTGGGTACGAGGATTCGAGATTCGGGGTTTTGAGGTAGGGGTTTCGTTGATCAGGGTTTCACAGTTCAATGTTTCGGGTTCAGGGTATCCAGTTCGATGTTTTTGCGGAACGGGGTTGCTGGTTCGGGGTTTAGTGTTTCGGGGATGCAATTCGCCGGTTGGGGGATTCAGGGCTCAAAATTTTGATGGTCAGGGTTGCGAGTTCGCGATTTCGGGTTGGGGGTTTCTATGTTTGTTGTTTCGCGTTCGGGGTTTAGATGTTCGAGGTTTCGGGTTAGAGTATGCAAAATCAGGATTTCATGGTTTGAAGATTCGGGATAAGGGTTTCACAATTAGGGGATTCGAGTATCTTGGTTTCGTGGTTCTAGTTTCATGTTCGTCGGCCAGGGTTTCTAGTTTAGCGTTCAAGGTTTCAGATTTGGGCTTCAGGATATCTGTTTTTGGTAACAGGTTCAGGGTTTCTCAGTTCGGGCATTTGGGAATAGGGTTTCCTGGTAAGCGGTTTCATGTTGCGGGTTAGGGGTTTCGGTCTCGGGATTTTGATATTCAGGGTTTCGTGGTTCAGGGTATCGGGTTCAGTGTTTCGCAGTTCGGGGATGTAGTTCGAGAGTTGGGGGTTTTGTGGCTCGTGATTTTGAGGTTCAGGGTTTCACGATTCAAGGTTTCGGGTTAGGGGTTTCGAGATTCAGGGTTTTGGGGTAGAGGATTTGTGGATTGGTTTTTCGGGTTTGGGGTTTTGGGTTGCTGGTTTGTGTTTCAAGGCTCGGGGTTATGATGTTCGGGTTGAGGGTTGAGGGTTTCACGGGTCGGGGTTTCGAGATGGGGGTTTTGATGTTCTGTTTTTCGGTGGTTCGCGGTTCAGGGTTTCGGGTTTGGGGTTTCGATATTCAGAGTTTTGGGGTAAGGTTTCATGGATATGGTTTTCAGGTTTAGAGTTTCAGGTTGCGGGTTTGTGTTTCAAGGCTAGGGGTTTTGTTCGGGGTTTCACGGTCGAGGTTTTGGGTTTTAGGTTTCAAGTTTTGGGCTTTCGAGTTCGGGGATTCAATTCGCGAGTAAGAGGTTTCCCAATTCGCAGTTTTGGGGCTTGGGGTTTTGATGGTCGGGGATGCAATTTGAGGTTTTGGGGTTTCAATGCTCGGAGTTTTGGGTTCAAGGTTCTAATGTCACGGTTTCGAGGTTCGGGGTTTCGGTTTCGTGTTTTCGAGCTTCGGGTTTTCGAGGTGGGGTTTTTTTGGATCAGGGTTGCGGGTTCTTGTTTCAAGGCTCTGGGTTTCGATGTTCGGGGTTTGGGGTTTCGCAACTAAAGGTTTTGCGGTTTAGGGTTTCGCGGTCGGGGTTTCACGGTTTGGTGTTCAGGGTTGAGGGCTCGGGGTTTTGATGTTCGAAGTTTCGGGTTCGTGGTGTCGAGATTCGGGGTTTCGAGGTGCAGGTTCCGTGGATCGGGGTTGCAGTTCGTGGTTTCGCAGTTCGGGGTATCGAGTTCGATGTTTTGTTGTTCAGGGTTGCGTGTTTGGGGTTTCGCAATTTGAGGTTTCTGGCTCGAGGATGCAATGCACGGGTTGGGGGTTTCGGGGCTTGGGGTTCCAATGTTCTGGGTTTCGAGTTTGGCGATGCAATTTGCGGGTTAGGTGTTTTAGGGCTTAAAGGTTTCTATGTTTGCATTTTCAGGTTCGGGGTCTTGGGTTTGCGGTTTAGCGGTTGGGGGTATCGAGTTCAATGATTCACGGTTCGAGGTTGCAGGTTTGGGATTTCATATTTTGGCGTTCAGGGTTTTGCGAGTCGGGGTTTCAAGGTTCGGGGTTTTGGGGCTCTAGATTTCAATGTTCGAGGTTTCGGGGCTCTGGGTTTCGATGTTCGGGGTACCGGGTTCGATGTTTCACGGTACAGGGGGTTGCAATTCGAGGGTAGGGGTTTTCGAGGTTTCGGGGTTTTGAGGTAGGGGGTTTCCGTGATCGGGGTTTCGGGGGTATCCAGTTTGGTGTTTCGCAGTTCGGGGTTGCAATTCGAGGGTAGAGGGTTTCGGGGCTCGGGGTTTTAGGTTTCGGGGTTTCAAGGTTCGGGATTTGGGATTTGGGGTATGGGGATCAGTGTTTAGTGGTTCGAGGTTTCAGGTTCGGGGTTGTGCGCTCGAGTTTCGGGTTCAGGCGTTCAGCATTCGGGGTTTTGTGTTCCGGGTTTGGGTTCCGAGTGTTCGGGGTTCAGGATTGCAGTTCCGAAGTTTCGCGGTTCAGGTATACAATTCAAGGGTTGGGGGTTTCGGGACTAGGGGGTTCGCAGTTCAGGGAATCAGGTTCAAGGGCTCGGGTTCGAGGATGCAATTCTAGGGTTGGGTGTTTCAGGTTTAGGTTTTTGATTTCTAGGTTTTGAGGTGGGGGTTTTGTGGATCGGGGTTACGGATATGTGTATCAAGGCTTGGGGTTTCGATGTTCGGGGTTTTAGGTTCAGGGTTTTGTAGTTCGGGGTTTCGTGTTCAATGTTTACCAGTTTGGCGTTCAGGGTTTCGGTTTTGCGGGTTCGGGGTTTTGGGTTGCGGGTTTGGGTTTCAAGGCTTGGGGTTTCGGGTTAGGGTTTTCGCGTTCGGGGTTTCGGGTTCGGGGATGCGTTCACGGTTTGCGGTTTTTAGGCTTAGGGTTTCGATGTTAGGGTTTCGCGGTTCAGGTTTCAAGTTTGGGGATTCGTGGTTTGGGGCATCGTGGTTCAGGGTTTAGCAATTTCGGGTTTGGGGATTCGGGATCAGGGTTTAGTGGTTCACGGTTCTTGGTTTCGTGATTTTGGGTTTCGGGTTCGAGTTTTCACGGTTCGAGGTTGCTGGTTTGGGTTTCAAGGCTCGGGGTTTCGATGTTCAGGGTTTCGCAGTTCGAGGTTATGGGTTCAGTGTTTTGCATTTCAGGGTTACGGGTTCGGGGGGTTAGGGTTTAGGGTTTCGTGGTTTGGGGGGTTTCAGGGCTCGAGTTTTTGAGATCGGGTATTCGTGGTTTGGAGTTTCGGGATAGGGGTTTCAAGGTTTGGGGTTTCGGGATAGGGGTTTTGAGGTTTTGGGGTTTCGGGTTTAGGGATGCGGGATCGAGGTTTCCCGATAAGGGGTTTCGGGGCTCGTGGTTTCCATGTTCAGGGTTTCACGGTTCGGGGTTTAAGATTTGAGGTTTCGGGGTGGGTGTTTCGTGGATCGAGGTTTCGAGTTCGGGGATGAGGGATCAGGGTTTTATGGTTTGGGGTTCGGAGTTTCACGGTTCGGGGTATCGGGTTTGATGTTTCGTAGTTCAGGGTTGCGGGGTCGGGGTTCGCGGTTCGAGGATGCAATTTGTGGGTTAGGGGTTTGGGGTTCGAGGTTTGGATTTTCATGGTTTGGGGTTTCGAGGTTTGGGGATTCGGGTTTGGGGTTTTGCAGTTCAGGTTTTTTGGTCGAGGTTCGGGGTTTCGTCGTTCAAGGTTTCGAGGTTCGGGGGTTCGAGTTCAGGGTTTTGCGGTTTAGGGTTTCACGGTTCACAGTTTTTGGATGCGGGTTCTAGTTTCAAGGCTTAGGGTTTCGTGTTCGAGTAACGCGGTTTAGGGTATCGGGTTCGGTGTTTCGCGGTTTGAGGTTACGGGTTCGTGGTTTCGCGGTTCAGCATTTGGGGTTTAGGACTAAGATGATTACCAAAATACAGAATTTTATGTCAACCCTACAATTAGATTACGTCAAGAAATTCAAACCTATCATGAAAAAGAGAAGTGAGAAGAATCAATCAAAATATTATAAAATTGGCAGATTGGGATTTTATTTTAAGAAATTTAGTTTTAAAGATAATTAAGGTACCCTTACAAACCTATTATGCAATGCACAAGGCAAGTCTTTGCTCCTTACATATTGTAAGGAGAGAGCATCTATTACTGTTACGTAGTGGTCACATAAAATTAATTATCCTACCATAAAACACATAATATAATATAGAACAAGCAAGGGATAAATTCCACGAGAAAGGTTTACTTTAGATTCTCATGCATTTGGAGGGTTTGGTTGGTGATTATATAGACTAAGGCAAAATTAAACAATAAATTAAATTTAAATTTATCAAGAAATGAAACCTTGGTTACAAGTAAACATTCACCTATAGAAATAAGAAACCAATCCTTGAAATGAAACTTCAACTTAAATTAGGAATTTCTTATCTTTTCTTAATGTTAGTTAGTTAAGAGATCCATTGTATAACCAACAAACAATCATAGTGTTTGCACTAAAGATTTAGTTTAATAACAATCTTAAGAACTAGATAAATTGATTAACCTATACAACATAATTGTCCTCAATTCATTTTCAAAAGGGAGGAACACTACATGAAGATAAAGTGATGTGAACCTCGTGATCATGTGGTCATGCAATCCACAATCAAGACTGAGACCTGATCCCAGAAAGCCAAAATAGGTTATATAGGAGTGAGACACAATGGAAACCTCCTCTAAGGCACCAACACTATTTGAATGAGTACAATGACGCCACGAAGCTAGATAATCTTTGAGACGTCGGATTCAATTCGTTCCAAAACTCAAGAATGTAAGAATTATTCTCAAACATAAAACTAAAAAATTCAGAAGTAATATTCATCAATGGCTATCGAAATTTAGCTTACATGAGTTTATAGTTCTTAAAAAATTAACCGTAATGGATCCCTTATATGGACTTAAATGAGATCCACTCAAAACTGACTCAAAACCCTAAATTGGGAAGCCCATGACTTAATCCAAACAAGCCTTAGATCCTAGCTGAAAACAAAGTATTTATTAAGCCCAAACAAGCCTTGGATTCAGTTCGTTCAAGAACTCAAAAATAGAAGAATCATTCTCACACATAAAACTAAAAAATTTAGAAGTAATATTCATCAATGGCTGTCGAAATTTAGCTTACATGATTTTATATAGTTCTTGAAAAATTAATCTTAATGGATCCCTTATGTAGACTTAAATGAGATCCACTCAAAATTGACCCAAAACCCAAAATTGGAAAGCCCATGACTTAATCTAAACAAGCCTTGGATCCTAGCTGACAACAAAGTATTTATTAAGCCCAAACAAGCCTTGAATCCAGTTCGTTCAAGAATGTAAAAATCACTCTCGAACATAAAATTAAAAAAATTCAGAAGTAATATTCATCAATGACTGTCGAAATTTAGTTTACATGAGTTTATATAATTCTTGAAAAATAGCCTTAATGGATCCCTTATGTGGACTTAAATGAGGTCCACTTAAAATTGACCCAAAATCCTAAATTGGAAAGCCCATGACTTAATCTAAACAAACCTTGGATCCTAGCTGAAAACAAAGTATTTATTAAGCCCAAACAAGTCTTGGGTTGTAGCTAACAAATTAAATAAACCCCATAATATTAAATCCTTTCATTGCCATTAGAAGAAGAGAAGTAAAATATTATAGCCCCTTAATACTAGAACAAAAGGAAAAGGTAATCACCCGTGTTGTTGCCAAGTTGTAGTAAGATTCTTTTGTTTTCTCTGTTGTTCTCACTTTATGACCCAAATAAGGTTGTATTGGATCTCTCCTAGACAAGGATAAGATGTACTAGAGTATCCTCTTGATACTCCAATGGATCTTGCAATTTTGACTTGGTTGAAACTTTCAAAACCATTACATTCAATGCATCTTTCAATGTCTATCTTAGACCAAGTCATCAAACCATTTGGAACATGTAATGGGTCCTTACTAGTTTTTCTAAGCCGGTCCATATCATTAACTCTACATTTAACATTGATTATATAGTTATCCAAAGCCACATCCTATTCCAAAAAATCCATTTGAGGTGCAACCTAACTTTTTTTTAAACGATCCTATTGAAAACTTTACCCCTTGATCTCAGCACCAAAGAATAATATTCATTTTGTTCTAGATGAACAAGTTGTTATTACTAAGAATAATGAGATTCAACGGTTTCTAATTTGTTGAGTGGGTCAACTTTATTTAGATTGCACTTAGATCACTAAGGATACTTTGTAGCAAATTGATTTAGATCGTTAAGAGTACTATCAAAGTCGCCTAGAGCTACACTTGATAGGGTTGAGTTTATCCAACCAAAGGAGAGCAAGTTAGAACCTATATCACAAAATTACACAAGTATATGAATACAAACAATATAGAATGACTTAGTTGCTTTGGTTAGATGAGTATGAACATTTAAGCTTATTTCATTGTTTTATCTGACTTATTTGAGTTATAATTGTTAGATAATATTAATTGATGAGCATTAATTAGGTGTTTTAGGATTATGTTATTTATATGTTAAAAAATGATTTTTATTTTCTGGAATTCCCTCTATTTTTTAGCCTTTTCCTTTCTTTACATTTATTTCTCAGCTCTTTTTTTTTTCATTCTTCTGCATGTTCTACATCAGACACCTATCTTATATTTGTTTGGTGAGCATAGCTGCATTGAGAAGATGTTGCAGAGAGGGGCTTTGACAGACCGTATTCTAAGGTGGTAGTCGCAAATTGTGGCTTGGAGCAACACCGACCGTATAGTAAGATTTTATAGATCAAAAAATAAAACCAAACCGAAAAAACAGCAGCAATAGAAAAAAATAATATGCAATCGGGCTTAAAAGGGATCAAGCTCCCGAAACCAAGTAAACCAAAAAAACAGAATAAACAAGCTCCAGAAACCCAAGTAAACCAGAAAAACAGAATAAACAAAGATCTTGCCCACAATCCAACTATAAAGGTTAGGGGCCAAGATACAACACAGAAACCAAAGAAAACAATACCATCAATACAAACTCCTAACCAAGCATAAAGAGGTAACCCCATGAAACCAAACTGGACCTCTTTATCCAGGGTCAAACCAAGAAGTGAACAATTTTATTTTTAAGATGAAGGGATAACAATTTTTTATTTTATTTTTTGCTATAATTTCATAATAGCGTTTTAACAAAGAAAGTGAGCTGAACTCAATTAAAAGTGTACTATTCCGCCAAACCTATCACTCAGAACTCTTTCCAAGATTTACATACACTATTAGGAACATCACAACACATCCTACCAATTACAGAGGAACAGATGTCCACCAATCCCAGATATCTTTAAAAACACATCCATGCCCTACAAAACTAATTATCCGCACCGGCTGTTACAGCTTGATCAGCTAGTAGGCTTCATTTTTTTCACAGGAGACGTGAAAAGCTTTCTAACTAAAGCAATGGGATCATCCACCTATAAAACAACAAATTGTCAGCAATAACCAGTACTTGTAAAAAATTACAGAATGTCAGTTCAAACAAAATAAACCCCGTCTATTAGCGCCATTGATTCTGGCAACAACTACATGATGGAAGATCAGGACACAATCAATCCTCTCCCCTCCATATCTTGTTTTTGTTACCAAGATCAACAGTCTTGAGCTATTAACCATCTAACTCACCACTATAGTTAATTGGTGGGGGGATTTGGCACAAAAGTTTGAAAAAGACTCGGAGTGCGTGACTAGCCATATTAAATCCACCATGCTTCTATCCATCACTTGTCACTAAACTTAGTTAACACAATAGTGCTTCGCCAAAAGGGGTGTAAAAATTTCATTACCTTATTCAGAGAGGAAGATGGTGAATTTGTAGGGGGTGAAAACTCTTTCTGACGCCTTAAAGCAGATAGTGTTTGTTGCCAACCAGGTGCCCCACTACTTGTTGATATAATCCAGGGGCAAAAATGCCTGTGCTGTCTGACTGGATCAAATCCCGAGGCTTTGTCTAATACCAGTTTCTTAGGATTGTTTCCTGGAACATGTAGGCATCAAGGTTAATAAACTAACTTCATGATTAAATGACAATTGTATCATATAAATCAGAAAAGAACAGCACTTGAATGATGACTTCCACTTCTGGAGATGCAGCCGGAAAAACACATTCTTCAAAAGAAAAGCTACTTAAAAAAAACTTCAATAAAACTATAGAAAGAACTTTGTATGCAAATATTTCATTTGGAAAATGCTTTCTTTAGATCCACAGAGTGATGAATGTTCAATCAACACATAATCCAAGTCAAAGGGCAAGAAGCTTAGCCAAATAGTTACACACCTGTAACAATGGCCACATCTTCACTGTTCACAGGAACCTGCACTCCTGTGGTGCCTCCTTGCCTTTTTTCTTGAGCGCCTAAAGTGTTTTTGATATCAGAACAAGTTTCACCTCCTCTAATAGCTATCTGACAGGCACCATTTTTGCTGCCTGAAATATCTTCTCCTGGAATTAGTTCAACATGATTGATAGATGAAGTCACCATCTCTAAGGAGTTACTTTCACTACCTTTTCCACATCCAATGGTAATTATAGCAGCAGAGCTAGAAATAGAAGATGTGCTAACTTGAGAAACTCCAGAAACCCCCAGTGCCGAATCAAGCAATTCAATATTGTTTGAATTTTCAGGCAGCTGAGCAATTGCATCATAACCATGCAATGTATTTGGTGGACTCTGAGCCGGACATACCACAGCAGAATCATGCCTGGCGGTTTCAGGAAAAGTTGGTTCTCTAGTGATATCTATCCCTTCCACAGACATCTTGGAGTTTTTTTCTTTTCTAAGTTCACCACCTTCACTACTTCCAAAGTTCAAATAAGAAGATTGGTTTCCACTAGCATAGCTACACTGCCCCTGGTCATGTGTTTTGTGTTTTAATAGACCCCCAGCTTCGAGCAGAGAAACTTGTTCACCAAAATTGTGCTCTGCAGATTCCCTTTCCTCCGATGATAGATTCTTGTTGTCAGATCCAGAACGAGTAACTTCTTGGTTATCACATGTACAATCCCTAAAATCAGAATCATAAGAAAACCTGGCCCTTAAATTCCGGCCAATAACAGGCAATGAAATTGTTGCTTTGAAGTTCTGTTTTGTTGGGGGTGGACCCCCAGCAATCGTGAAACTTAAATATGATGGTCTATGCATAGAAGACAATGCACCATTTGAGGCAGAGTTTCCAATGACTCCCCTGTTGTCAACATGATTTTCATTAGCTGAGTCTAGTTCAGAATTCTTGTTACTATTGACTTCTGCATAACCAACCAATTTAAACAGTTCTAAAGGACGTGGAACCATAGAAAAAGTCCACAGCCCCACACTTGCCCCACAGAACCTGCAATCTAAAACAACAGCATTAGAATCAGCATGTGGCCCACTACAAGAACCAGATTCTTCATATGTGTCAACACTTTGTTCAGTAGCAACAGAGTGGACTTGAATACTTGGATTCTGCCAATTGATGACCATATGGAATGAATCTGTGATGTCAGTATCCTTAACAGGTTGTGTTGGTATATCTTTGCAGTCAACAACATACGGAAGCACTCGCGGTTCCCAGCCACATAAACTTATAAGTTTTTGTGCCTGCAAATACTAAAAATTGTCATTACTCTCATCAACATTCCAGAGCAAGGAAAATTACCACCAACACATTGACCATGAAGATGTGGCACTGTCGATTTTCAATTTAAAGGTCATTGTTTTGAACACATTGCATATTCTAGTTCTAGTGAAAATAGAACCTATAAACACTACTAATAAAACACCAAAAACTTAAAGGTGGGAAGACATGAAAATGTGATGCAGAAAAGTTATACACGAAAATTAACAAGGGGGCATGTGTGCCTGGAAATGCTTATTGTTATTACCACCAGGAAATCAATCATGAGGAAAGAAAATATTGACATAGTGTTAATGTATTGCAACCATCACATGCACCTAGTCATTGTTGGCACAAATATTATGTTCTAATGAAAACAGCACATTCAACACTACAATAAAAATAATGAGAACTAAAAAAAGTGGTCTGACATGAAAAGGTTATGTCAGACACAAATGTCAACAAGGAATGAACCTCATAGTACAAGTTGGCAAAACCAACATCACAATCATTTCCAAGGAATTGTATTTGTGAGAGATTGCCAGACGTGTTGCCAAATTCCAAAGTTGGAGATTGTCCAAGAAATTCTTCCACCTGAGGGCATCTTATGTATTCAATGGCCGAAGATGAAATCAGTGGAAGAGCTGAAAGTCGTAAGAGCGCACAAGAACGTTCGCTGAACTTCTCGACTAAAACTTGAGGTGGAGCGGGAGGAAATTCTGCCAATCTTTCATCACAGGTATTGTCAATCCATGGACACAATAGTTTGTGTCCACTATCCAGCTTCAAACTAAATACCAATGCTGCCTTCTCAACTGAAAACTTGGAAAATAGTTAAATTAAGATGCAAACATAATAAGTTGTTGGGGGTGTGCATAGTGCACATGCCAAATCAGTAGGAAGAAAGAAAAGAGCAGCAGCATGACATGCCTTGTTGCTGTGACCAAGATGATGGAGTAGAAAATAGGAGACGAGTTCCACAAGCTTCACATGCTATGATATCTATATCCAAATTGATCCATCCCCTTCTCGCACAATTCACAGCACTTACCACCTAAGAATGAAGGGAAAAGTTAGAGTTCACTACTTTGAAAAGGTTTGCCGGCTCAAGATAAACACAAAAAGAAAAGAGGGGAAAAGTAAAAATAGTTCACTGATATAAAACATCCATGGAAAATTTATGGTCCTCAATGACAGTGCAGGATATTTTCATCAACTTAGTTAGTTCACTGATAGTTAATTAAAAAAATTCATGCAATACACCATCCATTAAAAGAAACAAGGGAAACCAATGCTCAGCAAATCAGTAATATAAAAATTAGGTAATGTATAGGACAAACAATCCCTCATTATTAGCAAAAATATGTTCAGCATCCACAGGTGTACAATTTTAACTCAAAGGTCCTTCAGAGAAGTTAATTGTACATCCTCCTCCTCAAACGCCTTTTAATTTCTCTCTTTCAGAAAACTCAAAGAATTGCTAATTCATATAATTCTTGTAATTTCAAATCTTAAACTCAAGTAGTAGAATATACCAAACTAACCCCATCTTATCCCAAATATAGTAAAGGGATATTAAGAAGAAAAAACACACACACACACACAAAATCAGTTTGCGTAGATAGGAAACAGACAGTTTTACTTGTAACACAGAAGAGGTACAAATTCTTAAGAGATTATGATTAAAAAAAAGAAGACAATGTGATCTTACATGATACTAGCAACTTGATTTGATTAATAAGAACAGGGCAAATGCTTTGAAGGAAAAGTATTGTTATGAAGATTTATCAACAACTGATTTCTGATAGGCTTGGCCCATCATTTTAAAAAAAAAATCCCTTTGGAGATTGGATTCCACACTGTACATTTAATTAGATTGATTGCGATGAAAACATCAATTCCTCAAAAAAAATATGCCAAAAAGGAGAATAAAAAGAACCTTGGGCTTAGCGAACCAGGTCATAGACTTATATGTAGCAAGCCTCCTCATAAGATCTCCCCTGTCCCAGGGCCTACACAAAGGAGCGTCAGCTGAAGAAACAGGTTCAGCTCTTACTCTTGTTTTATCAGTTGGTTCCACTTGTGCTAATGCAGACTCAGGGTTATCTCGTTTTTTGCCTCTTGATGGTGATGGTATTTGTATAACTCCACATGAAACTGGTGAACTGTCAATCAAAATTTTAACCAACCAATAAACAAAATAACAAATATAAATGGGAAATTACAAAGAAAGCAAAAGAAAACCTGGGATTGGTGAAGGATTTCGAAGGAACGTTAAGGAGCTTGTCCATGATAGAGTGGAATCTCTTCTCTGGATCCTCTTCCATAGGCTACTATTTTAAAAGCTCTCTCTCCCTCTCAATCGGCTATTGCATCTATGCTCAGAGGATGTGGTGTCCGGAGCATAGTTATCAATACCGCTCCGGTCGTCGTTCGGTTTTTGATTGAAGCTGAACGTTCCGGTTTCGAAGCGTTCGGTATTCGTTTCGATTGTCATACATTGTTCATATATAATTAATAATATATATTTATTTATATATGGAAAAAAATAAAATATTAATTTAACAAGCATAATTAAAATTTAAATTCTTTTTAATTTAAAATATTTTGGTGTTTTAAAATTATTTGGAAGTCTAGATGTCAAAAATAATTTTTAAAAATAAAAAATAGATTTTAAACCCGAACGGAACACCTGAACGAAGCAGGCGTTCACTGAATTTGGCCGAATTTCCGAATCGATCGGATTAAAACCGGACAAAAGCGACGCCGTTTTGTCCGGATTTGTAAATGGAACGGAGCGTTCGACCGTTCCGGCCGAACGGGACGGGATTGATAACATTGGTCCGGAGAGGGGTTTTGTTATGTAGACGATTTGTTTTAGGTTAGGAGTGGTGAATTCCGCTACGCTCTAATGCGGATTCAACTTCTTTTTTTATTGAACTAATCTTATATTTTTTTAAAAAATATTAAAAATATAAAAGTTATTTAGAATTATTATTAAATCTAATGAATTGATTTCATCTTAAATAAATTAAGGTGGTGTTTGATAGTACTTTTGAAAAAAAAATTATTTTGAAGTGTAAATTAATAAAATTTGATGTTTTTAAATCATTTTGATGTGATGATGTCAAAAATAATTTTAAAAAAATAAATAAATAAACATAATTTTAATGTATTTTTGAATGAAAAAAACTTTCAAAAACAACCACAATCATACTCACAAACAGTCACTAAACAAGCTCAAGTTTTTAAACAAGCTCAATTTTTTTATTAAATTACATGTACATTAACTTAAAGTAAACGAATCAATTTAATGGATCAAAAAATAAATTGAATGATTAATGAAAACATGACATTATTTTTATTGCTATCTAATTTTTTATCATTTTCGAAAAAATATCATGAAAATAGCAAAAAGCAACAAAAAAATTTAAAAAGTATATTTGATTTTTTTATATCTAGACAAAGGGATCAAAGTTAAAAGAGAGAAAAAAAAAGACTCAATAAATATTTTAACCTATTAATAGGTGATTTACACACACACACACACACAAAGGGAGAGAAAATTTAATAAAACCAAAAATGTAACATCCCCTTCTCTAAGAAAAAAAACATTAAATTCACTAAATTTCAGCAGAATCTCCATTTATTGACAAATCTTAAGTTATCAAAGTATAACATAACCTTAAAAAAAAATCTAATAACTGATTCAATATCGACTTAAACATCTTGGGCCTACAAATCCACAAACATCATTCTCATCATGATTACTATAAATAAAACATACATTTAACAAGAATTGTCAATTAGAATATGAATCAAGATAAATTCAGTCACATTTAATAGGATACAACAAAATTCAAAGTTAATTTCTTACATCTAGTCCTTTCTAAAGAATGGCCATCATACATATTAAGGGATATCCTAGTCCTTTCTTACATCTTAGTCCTTTATATAGCTAGATACAAAAAGCTAATAAATATATAATCTACTCCTAATGTGCAGATAATGGATCTAAAAGGGAAATACAATATAATTTCATATAAAAAATTGAATAAAATAAAGTTCTTAAACCAAATATACACAATCATACATAACCACAAACTATCTTTCCCACCTACGTATTGCTAATACTAAATATTATCGGTTTCATTATCACCCTATAAGTGACGACATCAAAGAAGAAACTTTCCCTGGTCCCTAACATACCTCCTTGTTTTTACTTATGGATGTGCGACCATTCCATTTTTGGAATCCTAACATACACTAATGTGTATTAGACAATGCACCACGATCCTTTTATCTAAGATTCTAACATATATTACATGTATGTTAGCTTGTGCATAGTGATTCCTATTCTCGAGATCCTGACATGCACTGAATGTATGGAAATCTCCTTATCTAGTGATGTGAACCTCGTGATCACGCAACCCACAACCAAGAATGAGATAAGATCCCGGAAAGCCAAAATAAGGTCTGATAAGAGTGTGACACAATGGAAACCTGCCCCAAAGCACCAGCATTATTGGAATGAGTAGAATGACGTCACGAAGCCAGTTAATCTTTGATAAGTCGGATTCAGTTCGTTCAAGAACTAAAGAATGCAAGAATCACTCTCACACATAAACTGAAAAGTTCAGAATTAAGTTTCATCAATGGCTCCCGAAATTAGGGTTACATGAGTTTAAATAGTTCTTAAAAGGTAACCCTAATGGACCTCTTATGTGGACTTAAATGAGGTCCATTGAAAACTGACCTAAAATCCTAAATTAAAAAGCCCATTACTTCCAAGCAAGTCTTGGATCCTATCTGAAAACAAAGTCTTAATTAAGCCCAAACAAGCCTTGGGGTAGCTAACTAACTTAAATAAAGCCCATAAGGTTTATTTATTCTCTTTCATCGAGCCCATCAATCCCATGTTTCCATGTTGTAGTAGGATTCTTTTGGATCCTTTTGTTGTCCTAACTTCATGGCCCAAATAAAGTTGTATTGGACCGCTCCTACAGATGGATAAGATGTACTAAGGTTGTATTGGACCCCTCCTGCAGATGGATAAAATGTATTAAGATCTCCTCTTGGTACTCCAATGGTCCTTGCAATTTTGACCGGGTTGAAACCTTCAAGACCAATGCATTCATTGCCTCTTTCAATGCCTTTGTCCTAGACCGCGTGATTGGATAATTTGGAACATTTAATGGGTCTTTGCTGGTGTTTTTAGGCTGGTCCGCATCATCCCCTCTCTCCTCGAAAGGATTCGACCTCGAATCAATATCTGTGTCAAACAATTTAAGATCAGCAGCATTAAAGGTAGCACTAACACTGTACTCACCTGGAAGATCGATTTTGTATGCGTTGTCATTTATTCTCTCCCAAACCTGAAATGGACCATCACTAGGAGGCTGTAATTTTGATTTCCTTTGGTTAGGAAACCGTTCCTTCCGCATGTGCACCCAAACCCAATCACCGGGTTGGAAAACAACCAATTTACGTCCCTTATTCGCTTTAGAAGCGTAAAGTTTATTCTTTTCCTCTCTTTGCTGTTGAACTCTTTCATGGAGTTGTCTCACCATCTTTGCCTTCTGTTCACCATCTAAACTTACCCTTTCTTCACAAGGTAAAGAAATTAAATCCATAGGAGTTAATGGATTAAAACCATAAGCAATCTCAAAAGGAGAAAAACTAGTGGTGAATGTACAGTTATATTATAAACAAACTCAACAAAAGGCAAACATTCTTCCCAACTTTCAAATTCTTTTGTATTACAACACGCAAAAGTTGAGATAATGTTTTATTGACTACCTAAGTTTGCCCATCTATTTGAGGATGACATGTTGTCGAAAATAAAAGATTTGGTTCCCAACTTTCCCCATAAGGTCTTCCAAAAGTAACTAAGGAATTTAACATCACGATCTGACACAATACTTTTAGGAATGTCATGCAAACATATAATCTCCTTTAAGAACAAGTCTACAATATGACATGCATCATCTGTTTTATGGCATTCCATGAAATGCGCAATTTTAGAAAACCTACCAACCCAACAAAAATAAAGTCTCTACCTTTCTTTGACCTAGGTAAACCTAAAACAAAGTCCATAGAGATATCTACCCAAGGTTCAGTAGGCATAAATAATGGTGTATAGAGACCATGTAGTTGTACTCTAGATGTTGCCTTTCGACAAGCGATGCATTGTTCACAAATTCGTTGCACATCTCTTTTCATTTTTTGCCAATAGCAATGCTCATGCAATACATCCAAGGTTTTCACAACCCCAAAGTGACCCATTAAACCACCCCCATGTGCTTCACGAACAAGTAATTCACGCAAAGAACTAGCAGGAACGCACATTCTATTCTCTTTGAACAAATAATCATCCATCAAATAAAACTTACCAAAAGCCGAATTTCCACATGCATTTTAGATCTTAGCAAAGTCAGAATCATTACCATACAATTCCTTCACATATTCAAAGCCTAGCAATCTAGTATTCATGGTGTGTCAAAGAACATACCTGCGTGAAAGTGCATCGGCTACGATGTTCTCTTTCCCTTTCTTATACTTGATCACGTAAGGAAAAGTTTCAATGAATTCAACCCATTTTGCATGTCTCCTATTCAACTTACCTTGTCCTTTAAGATGTTTCAAGGACTCATGATCTGAATGGATTACGAACTCTTTTGGCCACAAGTAATGTCATGTTTCGAGTGCTCTTACCAAGGCATAGAGTTCTTTGTCGTAAGTGGGATAATTCAAGGTCGCTCCACTTAACTTCTCACTAAAATATGCAATAGGTCTCCGATCCTGCATCAAAACAGTACATATTCCCATTCCAGATGCATCACTCTATTTTAAATGCTTTTGTAAAGTCAGGTAAAAATAAAATAGGTGCAAAACATAATTTGTCTTCCAAAAGAACAAAAGCCAATTCTTGTTCCTCCTTCCATTTAAACCCAACTGACTTTTTAACAACTTCATTCAAGGGTGCAGCTACTGTACTGAATTTTTTCACAAAACGCTTGTAAAAACTAGCTAACCCATGAAAACTCCTTACCTCAATTACCGATTTAGGTGTATGCCACTCCCGGATGGCCTTAACTTTCTCCTCGTCCATCAAGATACCCTGTGCAGTTACAACATAGCTAAGAAACACATTTTTTTCCAAGCAGAAGGCACACTTTTTAAGATTAGCATACAATTTCTCACTACGCAACACACTAAGTACATTACACAAGAGAGAATATCTTCCATACGCGCTGTTACGTACAAAACAAGGTGTGTGGTTTAATTATTGATAGTGGAAGTTGTGTTAATGTTTGTAATAACACCCTTGTTAGTAAACTGAATTTGAGTACTACTAAGCATGCGAAACCATATAGATTGCAATGACTGAATGATAGTGGTGAAGTGAAAGTGACTAAGCAGGTTGTGGTCCCATTTTCGATTAGGAAATATGTTGATGAAGTTCTGTGCGATGTGGTACCAATGCAAGCAAGTCATATCTTGTTGGGGAGGGCATGGCAATATGATAGGAAGGCAGTTCATGATGGGGTTAAGAATAGGTATACCATTGTAAAAGATGGTAAAACCATCATTCTTGTACCTCTTACACCCAAACAAGTGTATGATGATTAAATAAAGCTAAAAAGAGAGCATGAGGTGATGGGGAGAGAAAATAAGGTGAGGAACATGGGGAGAGAAAATCATCAGATTCGCCCAGAACCCAAACCTCTACAACCACTTCAGCCACCCATCCAACACACAAACAAATATTTGGCCAACACTCCCAACAAATCAGACCATTCGACCACTCCTCGAAAACACCCAAATCTGGCTGAGAGTGGAGGTAAGACAAGAGGAGACAAGAAAGTCAGGAAGAGTAATGAGAATTGTGTGGAAAAACTAGAGAAACAACCTAATTTTTATGCTAGAGAGGGTGAGTTCAGATCTGCATATTTCACTAACAAGCCAATGATTTTACTTGTGTACAAGGAGGCTTACTTTAATACTAATAATCTTGATCATATTGTGCCTAGTGTTGTTATTTCTTTGTTGCAAGAGTTTGATGATGTGTTCCCCGACGATACTCCAAGCGGATTACCTCCATTGCGAGGGATAGAGCATCAGATTGATTTCATACTCGGAGCTTCAATTCCTAACCAGCCAGCATATAGAAGCAATCCCGAGGAGACGAAAGAGCTTCAAAGGCAAGTTAATATAATGGGTTTATTTAATTTTGTTAGCTACAGCTCAAGGCTTGTTTGAGCTTAATTAATACTTTGTTTTCAGCTAAGATCTAAAGTTTGTTTGAATTAAGTCACGGGCTTTCCAATTTAGGGTTTTAAATCAATTTTGAGTGGACCTCATTTAAGTCCACATAAGAGGTCCATTATGGTTATTTTTTGTAAACTCGTATAAGCTAAATTTCAGCAGCCATTAATGAATATTACTTTTGAATTTTTCAGTTTTAAAGTGCGAGAGTGATTCGTGCATTCTTCAGCTCTTGAACGAACCCAACCCAACTTATTGAAGATTAGTTGGTTTCGTGATGTCATTCTAATAGTGTTGGTGCCTTAGGGCAGATTTTCATTGTGTCACACTCCTATCAGATCTATTTTGGCTTTCCAAGATCAGATCTAAGTCTTGATTGTAGGTTACATGATTACATGATCATAAGGTTCACATCATCACCTCATCCTTCAAATCCTTATACAACTTAGACAACAACTCAAGTTGCTAGCCTATAACTCATAATTGGAAAGATACATCAATATTTGGTGTTGTTGATTCATTGTTTTTAGACATTCTTTGAATTTATAAAATTTGATAATAGCACAAAATATATCCTCACACCTCTTGTTTATCACATAGAAAAAACATCAAGTTTTTTCACACTAATAAGCTCATTATGCCTTTTACCTCACAATTTGCTTTCTTTTGGTTCTTTAGAAACTAAAATCAACAAATCAAAGTTAGTAGCCTTCACAACCCACTCTAATTATAGTTTCCAAACTCAAGAATCAATAAATGTATTGAAAACAAAGCAAAACTAAACTACAATTATGATTTCGTGAGTAGGAATGCAAATTTGTATGAATTAAGAATGAAACGAAGACACGGAATAAAAGAGAGGAGAATATTAGAAAAAATAGGTAATTGAATCCTACATAACTTAGATATAATATACACAAAATGATTTTGATAGACTAAATAATAAGGATCACATTTTGAAACTTGACATAAATCTAGCATGTCTCGCAATTTTTACATAACAAAATTGAAACATGGACGAAACAACCTTGAAATAATCTCAAATTCAATATTTAGTATTCTAATACTAAACAAACAACAAAACTCAATTTATAGGTCATTCTCTTATATCTAGATACTCACCCTTTTGTATGATTAGTTTGCGGCACAATTGAACCTCCAATTAAAACCTCCAGAAGTTGATATCTAAATAAGTTAAAATTTCATATATGGTATGATCTTATCTTAATACACAAAATGTGAAGTTTCAATTGATTCTAAGGTGTATTGCTTACGGCTCGCTATGGGTATTGTGTCTATGGTAGAATTGAATTTCAAATCAAAAACTCATGTAAAACAATATCAGAATGAGCCTAAATTTGACATATGATGCGATCTCACTCCCAATAGATTGAAAATGAAGTTTCAATTGATTCTAATGTAGTTTTCTAATGGTTCACCTAAAGTTGTGTTTTTACGACAAAAAAATAAATGACACTATAAAGTTCAACTAATCCCCCCCTCTCTTTTTTCTTTTTAATATACTAATATGATTAGAGGCAATAAATGCAATATAACATTTTTTTTATTTTTTTTCATAGATAACGTAGACACCAAAAACAAGAAGATGAACGCAAACTTGAAAAACATTAAGGAACACTAAAAAATGAAAATAATATAAGGATATGACCTTGTTTCAAAGCATAACTCTGATACCAACTGATGTGAGCCTCATGGTCATGCAACCCACAATCAAGATTGAGATCTAATCCCCAATCAAGGTTGAGTTAAGAGAGAGAAGATCTCAGTTATAGTGAGAAAACCTCCCATGGAGACCCTTCATCTTTTACACATTTGACCCCTCACACTATCTAGTGAGCTTCCATCTCAATCACTCTCATAGTCTCTTCTTTAGCGAGATTTCTTTGTTGCTTGTATAGTCGAGGCTCGCAACGGAACCCTTTGAACCCTTTGACATGTGAGTAGCCTTTGTCTATTTTGCCGACCAAGGCGCGTGTCATTTCTTCTTATTTTATAGATTTATGGGTTGTTTCAGCATCTTCTAGTCAAATTATGGTGATGTCAAGAAGAAATTACTGTTGATTTGAGATGCGTAGGATGATGGTCCCCGTCTCTCTCCTTAAGACTCCCCCTTCTGTCCCTGGTTCCAGTTGAGGTATTGAGCCATTCTACTTCTCCATTCTGAAGGTCTGTATGCCCAGATCTAGCTGATGCATTGTTTGCTAAAACCCTAGCCTCTTCTCCCTTCGTTACTTGAAGTAAAAGGCATGAACCTGGGTGGCACCCTCAATGCTCCCTAGGGATCACAGTGGCTCGACATTATCTCCTCCTCCATCTCCTCCTTTAGAGTCATAGAATATAGAGAAAATAAGATAGACATACCAAAGAAAAAGAAAGTCAAATCCCAAACCCATTCATGAAGTAAGAAAAATATATTCGCCTAAAACATAACTAATAGTATACCATTCATGAATGCTTTGCCAAAAAATTTTATGTGTTAGTTTTGTGGAAAAAACTTCAAATAACAAGGTGACTTGTGATCATTGTCGTGGCATGTTTTTTTTCGTGTTTTGTGCTCCACCATCCCCTGATTTGGGGAGACAATGGCGCGTGGTGAAAAGGGGTGAATGTTATAGTCATAAAAATTATGACTATGATTATTAGGAGTCACCACCTAGTATTAAGGTCACAAGGAACCTATTGGTCTATGAGAGTCTAAGTAAGGGGATTTGTTGTGCAAGGGAAGACGCATCACCCTTAGTGCACCCTATCTAAGATAAGCTGCATTGTTATGTGATTGTTTCTCCGAAGTCATTTTTATTGGTTTTTTTCTAAGGTTCAATGTAGATTTCTCTTTGTAAAAGAATCTCTACCTCATTACGAGTTGAAAGACTAACCTAAAACAATTTTACACTGTATTTTTTAAAACCTTGTTTTTAATTATCTACAAGTATACTTTGCAATGTAATTTTACACCGCCATAGATAAAACAAAATAATTACTAAATTATTTTAATATTTTAGCAAATTCCAATGAATAATCATAAACTAGTTACGATATCAAATTTTCTTTTGAAATATGTGAAAGATGCAATATATATATATATATATATGTATATATATATATATATTTATGAAAAATATGCTTAGAAAACCTTGGATTTCGGTAGTATGCAAAAAGAAAATACATTTTGTTTTTGTTTTTTTAATGATTTTGTTGTTTTTTTAATAAAATTCCGGGCTGAGCCGACCTCATTGGTAGATGTGGACTAGGTCGAGGCGAGGTCCAACCCAACAATCAAAGAGCACAAAAATAATTAAAAAAACGATTCACATGAACAATAATTTGGTTGTCGGTTGACCACGATGAGAGGCTTACTTGTGGTAGAAATGGCGGCCTATAATGGCTAGAGGAGGTGTCGGAAGCTGTTTTCAGCTCAAGTTGTTGTTAAGGTTGTCAGTGCTAGTTCGACTATGGAGAGAGACCAGGTGGTGGTCAACGGTTGTGCTGGTGGAAGATAGAGAGTTGTCAACCGAGTTGGCCCATGATTAAATCAAATTGACCTATAAAAAATATAATTTTGTCATTCAAATTAATTTTTACATAGATTTATCTAATTATAAATTATTTTTTTCTTAAATCTATACTTTCCTCTATTTTTAGGACAAAAGAGATACGATCGGACTCGAAAACAACCAAAACTTCCACATTGAATATTCTACCAGCATCGACCCATTTTATTTTATTTTTTTTTATTTTTGGTAGATTTGCAAAATAATCTGAAAATTAGGTTATGACAGTTGACCCCTCTTTACAATGCTTATGACTAAAGTCTTGTACAAGATTTTAGATAGTAAGTATTATAAAGAAAAAAAGTGGATTTACCAAGACAAGAAATGGTTGATCCATCTAGAAATAAGAAAGAGGGCACTAAAACGCAATCATAAGGGAATGGTATTATAGGGCTAGAAAGTGCACTACCTAAGAATTGAGGCCTAAGGAGTACACTTAAAGGATGAAAGATGATGATGTTTGTGAATTACATAAGAAAATGGTCTCATTGTAATGGGTGACCTACCCTACTGAAGATGATGAAGATGGTAAAAACACGAAGATAGTATTGTTGTAATGGACAACTTGCCCAAGTGAGAATAGTGAAGATGATCTTATTGTAATGAGTGACCTACTCATGTAAGAATGTTGAAGATGGTCTCATTGTAATGGGTGATCTATCCAGGTGAAACATGTAAATGGTGAAGATTTCGTGAATGGAAATAGGCCTAGAAAACTTATTATCTAGGATATATGGTTGAGGATTAGAAAACAAACTAAAAGAGGGAAAATAAGACTAGAAATCGCACTATTTTAGCTTATGGTTAAGGGTTGAGAAACACACTCAAACAAGGATGGAAAATAGGGCTGGAAAGCGCACAATCTTAATTGATAGTTGAGGGTTGGAAAACGCACTCAACGAATGGAAAATAGGGTTGGAAAGCACACTCAAATACAGGAATGATGTAAAGATGAAAAGCATGTTATCTGTGATGATGAAGGGCTCGCAAGCACACTCCAAGAAGTGAAAATGATGAGGGCTCAAAAGCGCACACAAAAATGATGAAGGTTTGTAAATTACAATCCTTTCTAAACAACATGATGACACTCAAAATTCGGAAAAAGATAAAGTTAAATAGCATTCACAAGGAAACGAAAGAGGTGAGAGCTCACAGGCATACAAAAAAATGATGAATGAAGGTTCATAAATTACAATCCCTCCAAAACATTTCCTAGATTCTTAATGGGGATTGATTGTGCATCAAAAGTATCATTAAGTCTCTTATTTTACATATGTATTTATTGTTTTTATTTGGGTTTTTTTATAAAAATGGATGTGCTTTTTAGTAATGAATTTCTTTTAATGTTTCAACAAGTTTTTGGAGCTTAAATGAATTATTTCAGGAAATTTAAACGTCAAAATTTGGAACAAAGAATTGGAGGAGAAATATATGGAAAGCTGGAGGGAAGATTGTTACTTTATCTTGGGTCAAAAAGAAGAAAGATTCAGCTAAAAATGAGGAAGAAAATCGGGCACAAAAATCTTCTCCAAGTTGCCGAAATTGACTTTAAAGAACACCTTTCGGTGTTTCAGTCATAACTTTTGACTCCAATCTCCAAATCATATTTTATTTAATGTTCTGGAAAGATAACAGAAAGGCCTATAAATATGTATCTAATGTTCTGGAAAGATAACAGAAAGTCCAAAGTTAGCATCATATCTGTCTTGCAATATTTTCCGAGATTGTGTTTTGCTCTTCTTGTTTTAGATTTCAGTTTTATTTTAGTTCTAAAACTTTTATTTAATTTTGATTCAAGTTATTTCATGTTTATTAGAGTGTTCTTATATATAATTATGGTTGGCTAATCTCTTTCTTGGATCCAAATCAAGGATTTTAAAGTATAATTCAGTCTTTGCACTTAATTATATCCTTTAATTGGATCCTAAATCAATTCTCAAGCATAATTATACTTTCAATTGGCCTATGATTAAATCAAATTGGCCTATAAAAAAATAATTATGTGATTCGACTTATTTTTACACAGATTTATCCAATGAAAAATTATTTTTTTTCTTAAATTTGTACTTTCCTCAATTTTTTGAGACAAAAGAGATGCGATCGGACTCAAAAACGACCAAATTTTCAGTTTGAATTTTTTACCAATGTCGACCCATTTTATTTTATTTTATTTTATTTTTTGGTAGATTTGGGGAATAACCCAATAGTTGAGTTATGACAATCATTATGGTGCATCCACTAAAAATGAGGCTACAATTTTGTCTTCCCCGTCATAATCATTATTTTAAAGTGAAACTTAAATTATGAGTTTTTCAATATATTAGGCTCCATTGTTGATCCACACGTTAATATGAATGGCTTATGGAAATGTTTTGATTGTTCAATATGTTCCTCAAAGTTCCTATTTCCAATAATTTACTACTTGTGTAAGTTTATTTCTTCAAAATAGAAACTACATATAAGAACTACTAGTATGTTAGTAGTTACTCCATATTATAGAATATAATGCACAACATAAAAAAATCTAGCAGGAACAATTGAAAAAATAAATATAGAAATATCTCAGTTAATAGATTTCATTGTGAAAATAGCTTTATATATATATATATATAATGATTTATATGAAAATGATTTTTACATCAAACAATTATTTTATTAATGTTATTCTATTCTCAATATTATAATAATAATTAATGAAAAAAATTAATTATAGTCATTTTAAATTTCAACAAACTCCTTGAAATAATACGTTAACTAGCAATTATCATAGTTATAAATAAAAATGATTAGTTATAGGTATTTTGATTTTCGTTACTTAAGTATAGTTACTTTAAATTTTAATAGGCTCTTCAATTTAGTAGGTTAATTACAAATTATGGACAAGATTTTAGATATAAAATGATGTCAATAAATCAGTTGTTTGATAACTAAGAAATTTGATAAAAAAAAACATTGCAAAGAACTTATTAAGAAAATAAATATTAAGAATAAATAAACAAAACATTTTTTCTAATTTTGATCACTTATTTTCAACAACTTAATGTATTAAATTTTGTTATGTTGGAGAAAATATAATGTTTCAAAGTGAGTAGCTATTAGTATGATGTTAGTTATTTTTTTCTAGGTCCACTATAATAAAGAGAAAATAAGATAGACACACCAAAGGAAAAGAAAGTCAAATTCCAAATCCATTCAAAGTAATGAAAATATATTTGTCTAAAAAATATCTAATAGCATAGCATTCATGAATGCTTTGCCAAAACATTTTGATATGTGTTACTTTTGAGGAAAACAACTTCAAATAGTAAGGTAACTTGTGATCATTATGGTGCATCCACTAAAAATGAGGCCAGAATTTTGTTTTCCCCATCATAATCATTATTTTAAGGTAAAACTTATGAAATGATGGGATTAAAATATTGCGAGAATGTCACTATCAGTATCACAAGGTTTTTATATTCTCTTATTGCTTTTAAATTTTAAGCTAATGTATAGAAATATGTGAAGAGACTCTTCACAAAATTTGATATCAATCTAATGGTCGGATTGAGAGATATGATTGATATTCTAAAAATATTAATTATTTAAAAAAACACTATTTGGCAAAAACGTAATGGGTGGAATGTAACTAGAACGTTCTCGAAGGTGTTGAGCGGAATATACTGAACGAACGTACTGAGATTCTAAGCAAGATTAAAATATGAAGCTTGAGAATAAAGTATACAAAGAGGGGGAGGTTCATAATAATTCAAAATGTTGTTGTAATAAAAAAATTAGGTAAAAAAAGGAAACAAAAGGGACTGAAAATAAGAAAAAGGGAGATAGATGGCGCCAAAATGGAATTAAAAAAAGATGGGACTATAATACTTATTCCTTCTCTCATCCATGGGTGGCTGATAACAACAAGAACAATGGGGGGGGGATTTCAAATTTTTCCTTCATCAAACTAGGAATAAACACCTACAATTAGTAAACTCATATAAGCCTTGGAATTATTAAGTGGAAAATTTGTTACGATGTCGCGATCGCACAAATTAATTTCCCTAGTTTAAAACACACAAGATAGTATATAGCAAGCAAGGGGTCAATCCCACGAGGACGATTTAGTTCAGATTTTCGTGCTATATGTAATGCAATTCGGGGGGTTGGAAGTTGTCTAGGCTAGGCTAAAGCAAACTAAGTGAAAATTATATAAAACTGAAATTTATCAATAAAGCAAACCTTGGTTGCAAATCAACATCCACCTACAGAAATCATAACTAATCACGGAAACAACAAATTAATTTGTATTCTGAATATTTACCTCTTCTTAAAATTGGTTCGTTAACTGATCTGCCGTATAACTTACCCTAACCATCAAACAACCATAGTGTCCGCAGTAGTAATTTGATATAATGACAACATTAAAATCCAGATAAATTGATCAAGTAAGAAACATAATTGTCCACAATATATGTTTAGTTCGATTGAATGTTCTCCCTAAGATTAATAACATAGATCCGCTACAATTATTAACTTAGTTGATTCATAAGTTCATATACAACTCCAGTTTTGATATCAAACTTAGCAATCGATTGTCTACAAAAATAACTTCGAGACCGCTCTTAGCAATTAAATAAACAATCATAGGAAAATAAGCATAGGAGAACAAACATATTCATCATATAAACTGAAAAATTGAGGTAAAAATAGATCTCACAGTTCTTGAAATCTGAAGGTTTTCGTGTCCTTGCAACAGAGCAAAAGAGTATAGCCTTGCATGTTTATTGAACAACTACATAAAAAGATGAAAGAACACATGATTTAGGGTATGGAAGAGGAATATTTTGTGTTTTCTCTGGTGTTGGCCCCCACTACCTTGCTCCTCTTCTCCTTTATACATGCTTAGAAACCCTAATGTCTATTTTACAAAATAGTCCTTCCTTAAGTTGGCAGAATTTAGTTATTCCTTATAAAATTCATATCTCCTTAATATGACATCATTTTGAGTTTAAATTTAGAGCGTTTATAGGTCTTTGAGTCCTAAATCCATGCCAATTGAGTTTTCATCAATCGGACTTTTGTAGCTCGAGATATTGAAGGTCGATATCAGCAGATTGCATGATTTGACTTTGAAGGCTGCGATTTACATGATATTCCTTATTCTATTTCTTTTTCCTTATATTTACATAAATTTATGGATGTTAGCCTTTGAATATCACTGGAATCACTTCATTTTAATCTCTAGAGCTTCCACTCTGCAAAAACACCAACTGAAGGTCAAATCTGTCAATCACCCCCAATTACTTCCTTTTTGCATCTTTCATCCAAAAATGCCTTCAAAATATATAAAAAAAAAGAATATCAAGGCATTTTATACACAAAACAGATGCAAAACACTAGGTAAATATGGATGAAATTATCAAATAATATGATCGCATCAAATACCCTCACACTTAGCTCTTGCTCGTCCTCGAGAAAGGATAGGTAAAAAAAACAAATTTTAATAAAAAAATAACTATGACCAATTTCTTAATCTCCCATCAATATCCAAGAATTCAAGCATTATAAATAAGAATACAATCGAGAAGGATAAAGAACATAAATCTTCATGAATTTTGTTTACATGCAAACTTCAAAACTCAATTACTCTTTGGGATTTAAAAGAAATCTATGCCATGCCAAAGTGATAGGTACTCTCATTGATATACACTCCAATACTCATGTGTTTAGGTTTTCTGTGTTTAAATCTCTCAAATTCAATCAATGAAGATGTTCTACCATAAGCTTGCTCTTCAATCTCATCTTCATTACTAAAATATTACAAACAATGCATGAATCAAAAGGTCTTATTTTCCGGTTGTAATGGGTCTAGGGTTAAGGTGAGGTAAAAGAGAGTAGAAGAAAAGGTTCAAACCAAAGAAAGTAGAGCATATGGAAAAAAATATTTCAACCAAGATATTCCATCAAAACACATCAATTTTCAATCTTCAAGCACCAATGCTTAGCTTCTTTGAATTTCAAGCTCTTTTCTATTTCTTTTTTTCTTTGATATACACTTTAACACTCATGTGTACTCTCATTGATATACACTCCAACACTCATGTGTTTAGATTTTATGTGTTTAAATCTCTAAAATTCAATCAATGAAGATGTTGATGCGAACCTCGAGATCACATGGTCACGCAACCCACACGCAAAGACACCAATTCCCGGAAAGCCAAGTAAATCAGGTTTGATAAGAGTGTGACACAAAGATAACTTGTACCTAGGCACCAGCACTATTGGAAACGAAAACCCCCACCCAACGAATATAGATTCGCGAACGAGAAGTATAAGGATGACGCCACGAAGTCAGTTGTTCTTCGATAAGTCGTTTTCAGTTCTTTAGAGAACCAAGGAAGGGAGATTATCCCACTAACACACAAGTGCTGCAAAGAAGTTTATTGATCTGAAAATTGATTAACCTTACATGTTTGGTTATGCCTCTATTTATACTGACTCTAGACTTAAAGAAACCCTAATGGACCCCCTTTAGGTGGACTTATATGAAGCCCACTTACAATTGACCCAAATAAGCAATAATAACCCAAAAACTAGGAAGAAAATAATAAAAATAATAAAAATCCAAATATTACCATCCTAAATATGCTAGAATCAAATTTGTGTTGCTGCCCCCTTTCCTTTGATGTCCTTGATTAGCTTGGATAATTTTCCTCCTTTGTTGCTGATTTAATTACTTTCCTTACTATGTTAGGAAAAACATTAAATAGTCCTCCCCTCTCTAGGAATAAGATATGGCCAACTTCCTTACTTAATTAGGAAAATAAATTGCTGGCTTTTTATCCTTGTAGCATTAGGAAATAAAACAAGCCTAACAAGGCTGGTATTGGGCCGGACATATCAACCCCTTGTTCCACATGAATTGGGCTCTTCTTGGACCTGAATTAGATGAATTAAAGGTTGTCCTTCATGCTCCTTAAATGTACCAAGCCCTTCTAGGTCCATCTTGCTCCATAAGTTCTCTACAAGCCCATTCAATGCTTATTTAAGCTTCTTTGCCCTAGCTCTTGTGATTGGCCCAATTGGCACCTCCAATGGATCGTTGACATGATTACGCTTGGTGTTGGGCTGATCCGCATCATCCCCTCTCTCTTCAAAAGGATTCGACCTCGAATCATCGCCTACATCAAACAAAGTAAGATCAGAAACATTAAAGGTAGCACTAACACCATACTCACCTGGCAAATCAACTTTATAAGCATTGTCATTGATCCTCTCAAGGATCTGAAATGGCCCATCTCCTCGTGGTTGTAGCTTTGTTTTCCTATGGGCCGGAAATCTCTCCTTGCGCATATGCACCCAACCCAATCGCCAGGCTGAAAGACAACATGTTTGCGCCCTTTATTGGCTTTGGTCGCATACACACGATTCCTCCTTTCAATCTGTTGCCGCACACTCTCATGGAGTGTCTTCACCACCTGTGCTTTACGATTACCATCCAAACTAACCCTTTCATCAATAGGTAAAGGAATCAAATCCATTGGAGTTAATGGGTTAAATCCATACACAATTTCAAATGGTGAAAATTCAGTAGTAGAGTGCACACTACGATTATATGCAAACTCTATAAATGGCAAACAATCTTCCCAATTCTTTAAGTTCTTTTGAATGACAAAGACGCAGGTTGTGTTAAGGTCCTATTAACTACTTCGGTTTGTCCATCTGTTTGGGGGTGACAAGTAGTTGAAAACAACAGTTTAGTACCCAATTTTCCCCATAACACCTTCCAAAAATAGCTAAGGAACTTAACATCTCTATCAGAAACAATGCTCTTAGGGACCCCGTGAAGTCATACTATCTCCATAAAGAATAAATCAGCAATGTTAGTGGCATCATCGGTTTTATGACATGGAATAAAGTGTGACATCTTTGAAAACCTATCAACAACTACAAAGATTGAGTCCCTACCCCGTTTTGACCTAGGTAAACCTAAGACGAAATCCATCGAAATGTCTACCCACGGCTCCTTAGGTACAGGTAAAGGGGTGTACAAGCCATGTGGTTGAGTCCTAGACTTTGCTTTCCTACAAGTAATGCATTTGTCACATATGCGCTGCACATCTTTTTCCATTTTAGGCCAATAAAAATGCTCATGCAACACATCCAAAGTCTTAACAACACCAAAATGCCCCATCAACCCGCCCCCATGTCTTCACGTACAAGCAATTCACGCATAGAACTTAATGGAACACACAATCGACTCTCTTTAAACAAATATCCATCAAGTCTATAAAACTTCCCAAAAGCCGAAGTTTCGCAAGCATTGTAAACATTAGCAAAATCACTATCATCCTTGTACAATTCTTTTGTGTGTTCAAATCCTAGAAATCTAGCATCCAAAGTAGATAAAAGAACATACCTGCGCGAAAGTGCATCAACCACAATGTTTTCTTTTCCTTGCTTGTACTTGATCACATACGGAAAGGTTTCAATAAATTCCACCCATTTGGCATGTCTCCTACTCAACTTACCTTGCCCTTTCAAATGCTTCAATGATTCATGATCAGAATGTATCACAAACTCCTTAGGCCACGTGTAATGTCGCCACGTCTCTAGAGTTCTTACCAAGGCATAGAGCTCCTTGTCATATGTAGGGTAATTCAAAGTCGCTCCATTAAGTTTTTCACTGAAATACGCAATGGGCCTTTTATCCTGCGATTAACACAGCTCCTATACCAATTTCGACGCATCACATTCAACTTCAAAAGCTCTCGTAAAGTCCGGCAAAGCTAAAACAAAGCCGAACAAAGTTTATCTTTCAACAAATTAAAAGCCTTATCCTGTTCATCATTCCATTTGAATCCAACAGACTTTTTAACAATTTCAGTTAAAGGTGCAGCAATGGTACTAAAATCCTTCACAAACCTTCTATAAGAACTCGCAAGTCCATGAAAACTCCTTACCTCACTTACCGATTTTGGTGTAGGCTAATCCTGGATGGCCTTAACTTTCTTTTTGTCCATCTCGATACCCTGCGCAGTTACGACATAGCCAAGAAACACAATTTTTCCCATATAAAAGGTACACTTCTTAAGATTAGCATATAATTGCTCACTATGCAACACACTAAGTACATTACGCAAATGATCAAGATGCTCATTTAAGTTCTTACTATAGATCAAAATGTCATCAAAATACACAACAACAAACTTACTTATAAACACACGCAATACATGATTCATTAAACGCATAAATGTGCTAGGCGCGTTTGTAAGTCCAAACAGCATGACTAACCATTCATATAACCCATGCTTAGTCTTAAATGCAGTTTTCCACTCATCACCCTCTTTCATCCTAATCTGATGGTACCCACTTTTTAGATCAATCTTAGAGAAAATACATGATCCATGCAACTCATCTAGCATGTCATCAAGCCTAGGAATAGGATGTCAATACTTTACCGTGATGTTATTGACGACACGACAATCAACACACATCCTCCATGCTCCATCCTTTTTAGGCACAAGTAGCACTGGCACAACACAAGGACTCATACTCTCACGAATGTAACCCTTCATCATCAACTCATCTACTTGCCTTTGAAGCTCCTTTGTCTCGTCGGGGTTGCTTCTATAGGCTGGGCGGTTAGGAATCGAAGCTCCGGGCACAAGGTCAATTTGATGTTCAATCCCCCTTAATGGTGGTAATCCATTAGGGATGTCTTCAGGAAATACATCATCAAACTCCTGCATTAAGGAAACAACCATACTAGGAATAGCAGAATCAAGATTGTTAGTGTTAAAATAAGCCTCCTTATACACAAGTAAGATCATTGGCTTATTAGTGAAAAACGCAGATCTGATTTGAGATCCTTTTGCATAAAAATTAGGCTGTTTCTTTAATTTTTCCACACTACAATCATCACACAAGCTTACTTTCTTCACTCCTCTGTTTTTACCTCCACTCTTAGCCGTGTTAATTAATGATTTAGGTTTAGCCGAATCTGATGGTTTTCTCTCACCATTGTCCTCACGTGAATTTTCACTCTTCCCATCCTCACATTCTTTTTTTAATTTGATTTGATCATCATACACTTGTTTTGGAGAAAGAGGTATAAGAGTGATGGTTTTACCATCCTTTACAATAGGGAACCTATTTCTAAACCCATCATGAATCGCTTTCCGATCAAACTGCATTTCTAAAAAATATTTCAACCAAGATATTCCATCAAAACACATCAATTTTCAATCTTCAAGCACCAATGCTTAGCTTCTTTCGATTTCAAGCTCTTTTCTATTTCTTTTTTTTCTTTTTTTTCTTTTCCTTTTCTTTTCTTTTTCTTGTGTTCTTTTCTTGTTATATTTTTTTGTTTTGTTTTTTTTCACCTTTGGCAACTTTGCCCATCTTTTCATCAAATATCACTTCTTCTTTCTTTTCACATAATTTCCAACCATAATTCCATGAGATATCACAAGTATATGCTTTACTAATCCTTGGCCAGGGGAAAAGAAGAAAACATATAAAAAGTTTTAAGGCTTATACATGGATAAAGCAAAGAAAAGATGAACAAGCTCAAAATAGGCTCACTAAAGATAATATGCTTTAGGTTGGCTTTTTGACTTAAGCAGTTAAAATTTCTAATGCCTTTATCATCTTCATGCATCTATGTAATGTGAATGTACTCTCAATAAGATATGAAGCAAGTTCTAGAGATACATATCATTGAAAAAATGAACAATTAAAGAATATAATGTTGAAGGCTCAAAAGCTTTTATTTGTTTTAACACTATAAAGTCAACATGACATATTTTCAGAGTCAATCCCTAAACCAATTAAACATTAAAACTTGCATGCACAGTCATTCATATATTCATCTATCTCACTTAATTCTCATACATAATACTCATATTCTCATAAACCAATGGGAGTTCATAAAGATCAATCATAGATTTTTCTTTGTTTTTCTTTCTTCTCTTTTTTGGGAAAAATAAATAAAACCAAAATAAGAAAACTAACATTTTCCCAATACCCCCACACTTAAAATACAACACAGTCCTCAATGTTGAAAATAAAAGAAAAAGAATATAGGAGAATGACAAAAATGAAATAAAATGCAAAAAATAAAGGATAAGGGAAAAAGAAAGCAAATCTGATTTTTTTTGTGCTGGGTTGCCTCCCATTAAGCGCTCTTGTTTTGTGTCATTGGCTCGACATGTGGCATGACATGCTCATTCTTCATACAATTGGTGATTTCTGCCATCCAACTTTCATAGAAATGTTTTAAGCCATGGCCATTGACCTTAAGTACTTTACTTGTTTCTAAACTTGTAATTTCAACATGGGGAACGGTTTGCAAAGCTTGCAAAGCCAATGTTGCTTCGTGCATGTTTTGGGAAACACATGTGTGCCTTTCCATCTCCTCCAATTGGATAAAATAATAGTCATAGCTCAAAGCTACGCTTAATCCATCCACACGATAAAAATCATAAACTTGTTGCACACACTTATCAACTTTGTCATAACAAGTGATAAAATAAACATTGCTATAAGGATATTTCATTGCATCTTGAAAATTAAGTTCAATCTTTTCATCTCCTACCTCCATAGACAAAGTATCCTTACCACAATCATTTTTGTATTGACAGTTTTTAAGAACGGTTTCCCAAACAATATAGGAGTATTGGAATCACAAGAATTATGCTTCATATCAAGAATATAAAAGTCACATGGAATTAGCATGCTATCAATCTTGACTAGGACATCTTCTATCACACCATGTGGGTAACCAAAATTACGATCTGCAAGTTGTATTACAATGTTGGTTTTATTCAAAGGCTCTAAACGAAGAGAATCATAAACATGTTTAGGCATAAAACTAATGGATGCACCTAAATCGCATAGAGCCCTTTTAAAACTAGCATTGCCAATAACACATGGGATAGTAAACGCACCTGGGTCCTTTTGCTTCAAAGGCATATTCTTTTGAACAATAGCATATACGACTTCTCCCATACTTACCATTTCATGACCTTTTAGTTTGAAAGCTCTTTTGGTAGTGCACAACTCCTTCAAAAATTTAGTATACTTGGGAATTTGCTTGATAACATCAATCAAAGGAATGTTGAGTTCCACTTTCTTGAAAACCTCTAAGATCTCTTTTTCTTTGTCTTCTTTCGTAGTCATAGAAGAGCTTATAGGAAAGGGTTGAATTGTTTTAAAATTGGAATTCAATGAATAAGGAGTTACCTTTGGAGTGGTCATTGTTGTCTCAGTTTGTGAAGGAGGAGTTGGTTTCTTCTTGCTACTCAATTCATTTTCTATCTCTTCTTCTTCCTCCATCTCAACTTGTTTTGACTTGTTTTCTCCAAATTCTTTCCCACTTCGCAACATGATTGCATTAACATTCTCTCTTTAGATTTAATGCTTGGGATGATAATTTTCCATTTATTTGTGTTTCCAGTTTGCCCACACTTGAAGCTATTTGTCCCATTTGCTTCTCCAAGTTATGAATACTCAACCCTGTTTCCTGTTGAAAAAACATAACATTTTGTTGTAAGGTCACAGTGTTATAAGCCAAAGTTTTCATCATCTCATGAAGATCATCACTGGATGATGTCCCCATAACATTGGAGTTGGTGAACGGAGGGGGCTGTTTTGCTTGATAATTTTGTTGGGGCTTTGGTTGAAATCCATGGGAATGGAATTGTCTCCCTTGATTACCTTGTTGAGGTGGGTTCCCATAGCGGAATTTGGGATGATCTCTCCATCCAGGATTGTACGTGTTAGAAAAGGGATCATACTTACATTGGGGTTGTCCATTGAATGTTCCATCAACTACATTTGCTTGCTCAATGTAATCTTCTTGCATTGTTGGGCACATATAACATGTCCTTCTAGTGAGCATATGCTACAAACTTTCACCTGTTGTACATATCCACAAGCCAAAGAACGCACAAGAGAAGTAAGATCATTAACTTTATTCTCAAGGTGAGAAATACTTACCTCATTCACTCGTTTGTTTGAGAAGTCTCCACGGGTGCCAAACTATTTCGAGTTGGCTGCCATGTTTGAGATTAATTGGCGTGCAACACCGAGTGTCTTATCTACCAATGCCCCTCCACTTGCAACATCAATGATACTACGGTCAGTATGCATCAATCCTTCGTAGAAATATTGAATGAGAAGCTGATGGGGTATTTGATGATGAGGGCATTGAATGCATAATATCTCAAATCTTTCTAATACTCAACGAGTGTCTCTCCATGAGATTGTTGAATGCCACATATTTATTTCCTTATGTTGGCAACTCGAGATGCTGGGAAATACTTTTCTAGAAAAATCTTCTTCATGTCAGTCCAAGTGTCAATGGAACCTGGGAGAATAGAAAAAAAACCATGCCTTTGCTGCCCCTTTTAAAGAGAAAGGGAAAGCTCTTAACTTAACTTGTTCCTCATCAACTCCATTAAGTTTCATGCCAACACAAACCATGTGGAACTCCTTAAGATGAGTGTGAGGATCTTCTCCTGCAAGACTTTGAATGTCACTGGAATCACTTCATTTCGATCTCTAGAGCTTCCACTCTGCACAAAACACCGACTGAAAGTCAAATCTGTCAATCACCTCCAATTACTTTCTTTTTGCATCTTTCATCCAAAAATGCCTTCAAAATATAAAACAAAGAATATCAAGACATTTTATACACAAAACATATGCAAAACACTAGGTAAATATGAATGAAACTATCAAATAATATGGTCGTATCAGAATTAACAAGAAGAAAAGTGAAGAATTGGTGAAGAAAAGAGGGGGAAGAGTGATCGACTATATACAAGAAGAAGAAGACTAAGATTCTTCTAAAATTTGTGAAGTAAAGTTTAGATTCCATCCAAGTAAGGAGTTTTAATTCTAATTTCTATGAAATTAACTTCAATTTGATTAGAAGTTCATGATTTTCTTGAATTGGGAATTAAAGTTCCTTAACATAAAATGTTGGGAAAATACAGAAACAAGTGAGATTACATGAACTAGAATAATCTAAGTGGCTTGAAGAAGAAGAAGAAATGAGTGCATAAAAGAGAGGAAGGGAACTAGTTCCCTTGGGCATGTTCTCGGCTGAGATACTGCAGAGAGGTAATGAAAACTTATTATAAGCAAGGATTAATTAACTTGGTAAAAATGACACTAAGAGGACAAACGAGACGTGTTGACATGAATAAAGGGAAGACAGAGAAAACAAGGATTGAGATACTCCAAAATAGTCCCTTTTTTCATGTTTATACTTTATATGAATATCTTAGTTTTGTTTGTAACTTTTATTATTTTGTCTTTTGTTGAGTTTTTTTTAATTTAGTCCTTAAATTTTAATATGTGTTGGTGATCATTTGTAAAATTGATATTTCTTATTTTTTACATTTGTTTTGTTTTTTTATTGTTCAAGTCAAATGATTTTCCTAAGCTAATAATATTTATTTTTATCTTGTCATTTATTTTATTTTTTTTCTTGATCTTTTGTTAAATTTTTTAGGTTTTTATTTTTATTTTTTGAGGTAATTTTTTTTCTATTATTTATGCGATAATAATAATTTTAATTTTTTTCTTTGTTTCTCTTTTGTTAAAGTTTTTGCGTTTTTTAATTTCTCCGGGTAATTTAATATTTTGTATTGTTTTAGCAGTAATAGTAATAATAATTTTATGTGTTCTAATCATGATAATAGTGACATTATTAATCATAGTAATAATAGCAATTGTAATTTATTGTAATGTTTATAGTGCTTATGGTGTTAATAATTATGACTTTTAATAACAATAACTCATAAAATAATATAAAGAATATCAACAATGACAAAAACAATTGAAATAATAATAATAATAATAATAATAATAATTTAATGATATTAATAAAAATAATAATGGTGGTTATTGTGATGATTATTGTCTTAATAACGATAATGATTCTATCAATAATAATTAGAATATTGATTATTTGCAATAATAACTATAATGACAACTTTAATAACTGTGATAATTTAACAATCAGAATAATAACAATGAGAATAATAATCATAATAATTTATTGGTAAATATTGGTTTTTGTTCAAAATTGACTTTTGTGGTTTTTTTATGTATAATATTTCAGATCTAATATTATGTAAACGAAAAATATACAAAGCCACAAGTAGACAAAATGGATGGAAAATTTGGGTTAAATTATCTATAATAAAAAAATATACAAGCCACTTGCCATGCACTTCGTCGCAACCAGAACCAAATTTTTTAATATGTAAAAAATATTAATGGTCCTAGATTTTTTTATGATGTTATACATCTAAGGGAAATAATCAACCTACAAAACTTTTGATTATTTAGTTTTTTTATATATTAATTTTATTATGGATAAGACAGTTAAAATAATGATAAAGATTATTTTAAGGTATTTTTTCTTAAGAATATATGAGACTGATTATATATATATATGAACAAAGGTTGTTTTAAAAATCTTAAATTAGTTTAATCTCAGTGTTCTGAAATACTTTTAATATAATGATATCAACAATAAATCTTAAAAAATAAAAAAATTTAATCTCTTTTTAAATAAAAAATCACTTTAAACTAAAAATATACTAAGCAACACATAAATAAAAATATGAAAAAACACAAAGATAACAATCACTAACATACATAAGAGAGATAAAGTTTCATTCTCATTTTACGCCATCAAACCTAAATTTACTCTATTTTTTAACGCAAACTGCATTTAGTATAAAGATAAATAACAATAAAAATTAAAAATTAAAACTAAAAGTATAGATATATAAATATGAATAAAAAATTAAGAACTATTATATAAGGAGTGAAAAATAAAGAGATTGAAACTAATTGAATAAAAACGGAAATCCAAACAAAAAAAAATTACACATGAGACAAAAAAAAGATTTCCCAAGCGGAGGAGCGCAGGCTAATTGTTTGTTTTAATTATTTAGCACGCGCGAAACAACAGAAAACCATCATCTTTATTTATTTGACAGTAGATCTAGTTGATAATAATCAATCCTAGACATTGATCTTCTAGTCGTTCGTACAGAACAAAAGCAAAAGGTGGCATAACCGAGCACGTTCAAGTTATTTATTCTCTCTCCTGATCTTGAGAGAGAGTAGACTTACAACACAGGGAGGCAAAACATTAGTAAGTGACGGTAACAACACGGTTATCACTTGCTCAGATTGGTCAAACTTGCGAGGAAAAGGTGAGGATGTAAGAGATCAATATGGGTATGTTTATGAATGTTGTCTTTCTTGATAAATCTTGAACTGGGTTTGTTTACAAGATTCATAGTCTTTAGATTTCTTATGATTTCTATCACAATTCTCTTTAATAGAATTTCTCAGCTCCTTCATTCTGTGCAAATTGATGGTGAGTGGCCAGCACAGACTGCAAGTTTGGCAGATGATGGATTCGGTCCTACTGTTGCGGATTTAGTCGCTCCGTATTGGGATCGTCCAGCCGGCCCTTCTTGGTGGTGTCATGTCGCTGCAGGTCACACCTCTGTCCAGGCCTGGCTCAACAATGCTAAGTGGTTACATCCTGCCAAACCAGGTTTAATGATATTACTCCAAACACAAATAACAAATCTAAAAAATACCTTTTCTCCTTCTCTCCCTCTGAAGATAACAGACCAAAAAATTTGTAGAGAGTTAAACTATATCTAGAGAGAGAAATAAAAAGAAATGGACGGGAGCAGCAGCGGAGGAGGAAACGGTCACAGAGTAGAAGCAGAACGGTGGTTATCTGTATCATAGAAACTCTTATCCGCACCAACAATTGCAGTTCACTCAAGTAAATATGGGCAACAAGAGTGTTTTGGGATCTTTTTGCAATTACGTGACCAGGTTCTGCCACCAATATATTGTGCTTTCTTTTGCGACCCGGCTTCCAATATGGGTATGTTTATGAATGTTGTCTTTCTTGATAAATCTTGAACTGGGTTTGTTTACAAGATTCATAGTCTTTAGATTTCTTATGATTTCTATAAAAGTACGCACTAGGGTGGAGTGTGCTTCCACAGTGCTAGAAAGAAAACAATAAGATTCAACTCTAGTATATGAAATTATGTTTGACGAACAACAGAGATCATTACAGCCATTTATTTTTAGTGTCCGTTCACTTCTCAATGGCTTCAGTTTTATTTCATGTATATGGATTTCTTAAAGCCTGATATTTTTCTGTTTTTTTTTTTTTGGTTTAATTCTATTTATTATTTTTGGATCCATCACCCTCTGCAGTGTATCTGCCTTGTTTCCCGCTCTCCTAGTTTTTGTATTCTTAGAACTGCACTAGAGGAGTTATTTGCTCTCTGCTTTTCCCCTGCAGGAAGTAGGTAAGTATCTTTAGTTATGGAAGGTTCTCTGATACGGTCAGCAAGAGGTGATGATTGGGACTTTGATAACTTTTTGGCTTTTTCCTGGTATACATGCACGCATGACTCTACCTTTACAGCATCAAAATATTAATTAATAGTTATTAGATGTTATGGTATGGATAAGTTTATCATTTCATTATAAAATTGGAATTCCATTCTATCCTTATCATTTCATTAATGGTGTCAGCTCTATCAAAATTTCAGCAAGCCATTATGGGATGTTATATTATACATGGTCTTTGATGTACCTTTACATACTCCTGGAAAGGACCTGGTCTTGTTTGCCATTGAGAATTGCCTGCTTTCCGTTGAGGCTCCACCCAAAGATGGAATCCCCCATGTTGAGGTATGACTTCCTGTCCCTTCGGTTTTGTTAGCTGGATTCTGCCTTTGCTGATTGTTTGGTGTAGTGGAGGGTTAACAAAAATTCACATTATTATACAGTAAATGAGTTTAGATTTTGCTGAATGCAAATATCATTTCAGCCATTAGTTCAGTGTTTGGATGTGGACAACTTTCTCAAACTTCTTACTGCTGTGTTACACGAAAGGAGAATTTACTTCATTCCAACAAGTATCTCTCTGAACCTTGCAGAGATAATAGTTGTTTAAGAGAAGTAATCAAATCTAATTACCATTTATTTGATTCTCTTATCTATTCTCACTACACTGAAATTTTTTAGAAGTCATCAGGGGTATGTTTGCATGCTTATTAAAACTTTTGCATTGGTTTTATTGGTCAAGTTTCTGAATCATCTTTTGCTCAACTTCAGGTTCCTGATTCTTTTTAATAGCCTTGAATTCTGCTTCAACTTTGTTATGTTATGCATACAAGAATGATGCGGTGAATTTCAGTTAGTGATGGTGGGTATGCAATATCTGTTTAAATGCACACTAAATGGTAGAGATGACTTGGCTTTGTGCAAGGCTCTAGGGTGTGTATTATTAGAGGTGAAGTGTATTGTTGGTTTGATTATTATTTCAGTTGAACCTATCTTGTTTGCTTTGGTTTACCGTTATCAGGAGATGGTTTGAATTTGATTTCTTGGGAATGTTAGAGGAGTCAACATCCAATTATGTTATTGATTGTTGGCGTGGTCTTCATGTAGATGTATTTATGTGCTGCTCTAGCCACTAGCTCCCATTGTTTGATTACCTTCTTTTCCAATTATTAATCCCTGGGTTCATATACAATTAAGGAAATGTACATTAGAAATTTAATGGATCTATTTTGTCTTGAGCATTGGATTTCAATTATCATGATCTGAAATTTCTAGTCAGCAGTTTTTCTGAAGATGGAAATTCTGTAAAAATCTCAAGAAGACTGGTTTTGAAATTATATTGATGCAAATCCTTTTTATATATACATGCTATCTTACTCAAGGCCTCTAGCTGTGCTAAAATACTGTTTGAATTCTTTACCAAAGCAACTATGTATTTGCAGATTCTTGATTTATACTATCAGGAATCTCACTATAATCTTAGTAAAATTAGTTCAAATAATACCTGCAAATATCTTGTAAGTTTTAATTTTATTATTTTCTTGTGATGGAGGTAGACACTTTTAACCCTAGCATTAGAGGCCATATGTCATTTGATTTATCCCTTTTGGTGGCAGGTGAGTTTTAATTATTTGGAACTTCACTGCTCATTTACTAGACTCAACTTAAGCATGTTGGTCACATTTACACGATCTTTTAAAGGTTTTGGATGGCTTGGACAACACAATCTTCTGCAAACAATTACTTTTTTCTTACTGCAACCTCACTCCGATTACGCTGCAGGCATTTCATCTACTCTATCAAAAATACTCAATGCCACTATGCAACAGAAGAGGCAGTCCGAAGATCAAATGCTTTGGAGAAAAATGAGCTTGACACTTTGAGGTTTGTGTTTGATTATCTGAAACAGGTTGCTCCTTGTTTAGTGACAGGTTAGTATTGCTGATCATTTTTCTTCCTTGGCATTGATTCAGAAAGGTGTCACGACAAGAATATCTAAAGAAAAGGGAACAAAAGAAATTGGAAGAAATCAGGTATTGCATAATCACATATGGCATATTGCTATCACCTTGCTTTAGCTGTCTTGCTTACTGGTGTTTTTAGCCTTAATAACATGAAAACCTTGCTTATGGTTGACACTGTTCCATAATCTTGAACTCCAGGCTGCAAATCATAAATTGCATTCAATATCTACTTTTATGTTTTTCGTCTCTTTCCCTGTTTGTTCTTCAATTATCTATATCCTTTTCAGAGATTACATTGAAGATGAACAATACCTCTTTGATGGTGTGAAGCTCACGGAAGCTGAATATCATGAACTAAGGTAATAAATTCAATTCATTGTCTGGGATGTATCCATACTCCTTCACAAAATTTTCTCCTTTTTCTTCACCTGCAAAATTGTTTTTACCCATATGATAAAAACAGTAGCAGGTTATTAATTGGTCAATGTGATAACAACTGTTCCAGAGTGTGTTTTGAATATTGAAGACCAGTACCACGTGCAATACTTTTCAAAATGCTTGCTGCTCAGTGCCCACACAACCCTTTAATTCTGAGTGTATCTTGTATCTCTTCATATTAGTGGTTTGTGGACTGTTAGCTTACAGTGTAACCAAACAGTGGTTTTAAGTAATTGTTTAGTCATGCTATGGTTTTATACAGTTGGTGCCCTTTGTCACCTTAGTTGAATATCTCTTTTGGGTGACTCTTTTATGCCTTCACTAATGTGGCCATGGTGCAAAAAATAATGTGGTACAATGACTTGGACTGCTTCATATCTTTTTTTATTGTGGTTCAAGTCATGTCTTATGAGGATTGTGGTCCTTTTGTTTTGTATTTGGACGTCTGGAGAACATACTTAAATTTGTAGCCAACAAGTTCTTTCTCTAGTCTCTTGGTAAAAGAATACAATCTTTCATATGCATTCTGCGCCATTTGCTCAAAGCTGCACCAAACTCAAAATGTCGTTCTCCTGTAATAGCTTCTGGACATGTTTCTATACTTGGTAATGTTGGGTAGTTCAGCTACTAGATATTGACTACTAATAAGGACTACGGATGCTCTATTTTAACTGATACAAGAAGGAAATTTATGAGCTTGTGAAAAAGAGGTCAGAGGACGTTGAGGACACAAATGAGGTAATATACCCTTTTTTGATGGTTCTATTTAATTCTGTTATCTTGAGTGTTATTTTATGTTGTGGTAATTATTTCAGAAGACAATTCTCAGCTCTTTCGCATTTGCCTTGCATAATTATATACTTGAATTTAGATTGGGCTTTAGTTGTTATGAAGTATTTTCACTCATATTTGTGATTGTTTAATATTATCAGTTTGTAGCCTTGGGAGTTCTACTATGTACTGTTTTGGTGTGCATGGGTGTACCCTTCTTGGGTTCCTGGCAATGTAATGTATACATAAAACAACAAAATGCCTCAATCCTAAACCAGCACACGCCAAATCTGCCCAGTGCAATGTATATATCAAAAACATTGTTATGCGCCTAACCATTCCAAATATAATCTTCATGTTTTTCTTAAGTTACTGGTGTTCTCATGGGACAATCTGGAACTTGTATGATTATAAAAGCTTAGAGTTTTTTCTCACATGTATATAAGTGTCCACACATGGAAGCACTCATGCATCCCCTTTCCCACTTTGCCACCACCTAGCTTATAAAATGACATTTTTAGACTTGTTTCATTAACTGTGTAGTTGTCATAATTTTTAACTTGTTATATTAATGAGTAGCGAACATATTGTTAAATAGTAATGCACTTCCCCTTGCACTGACAAAGCTGGTTGCATTCTTCCACTCCTCTATTCTGTACGCCGTGGTAAAAACTCTGTTGGCATTCCCAAGTAAACATGTTTTAGATGCTCTTTAATAAACTCTAGCGTGCTTGCTTATTTATAGTACTTTCTACAAGGTATGTTCAACCAGAGCTGTTACTTTTGCACTACACTATGTTCAGAAGTGACAAGATAACAATTTCCTTTGTTTAGGTATTCAGATGAGGATAGAAGTGAAGGGAGGGGATAAACTCTGTTGGCATTCCCAAGTAAACATGTTTTAGATGCTCTTGAATAAACTCTAGTGTGCATGCTTATTTAGAATATTTTCTACAAGGTATGTTCAACCAGAGCTGTTACTTTTGCACTACACTATGTTCAGAAGTGGGAAGATAACAATTTCCTTTGTTTAGGTATTCAGATGAGGATAGAAGTGAAGGGAGGGGATAAAATTTTTTAGCTGTAACTTCTTTCCAGATCCAGCTTTTAGTTTCTCTCTAGAAGTAGAGAGATAGATGAGAAGTTTCTGATTTTGCAAATTTGATTTTTGAATTTAATTCAAATTTCCAGATCCAGCTTTTAGTTTCTCTCTAGAAGTAGAGAGATAGATGAAAAGTTTCTGATTTTGCAAATTTGATTTTTGAATTTAATTCAAATTTCTCCTCATCATCACATCCTCTTTAAGGTACTCAAATTCAAATTGGCTGAGACTTTAGAAGGCAAATTCATTCTACATTTCTTTCTCTGTGACAACTGAAATCAACTGAAATTGCTAGAGACCTTCTAAGCAGTTTTCATGATAAAAAAGATGCATGCCATCTATATGCTGCTTGTATACATTTTTTTCTAGTCACTATATGTCATTGTTGCTTGCTAACTCTTGATGTGCCATCCAACATTCTTTCTGGAGTGCAGTACAGGATGCCAGAAGCATATGATCAGGAGGGAGGTGTTAATCAGGAGAAGAGATTTTCCGTGGCCTTGCAGCGTTACAGGTCAGTTTGAAAGGAAGCATCTGGTGTTTGAAATCACCAAAATTGTTCTACAGAACATGAACCACAATTTGCTAGAAACGGAAAATTTGTAGTATTCACAAGTAGCATATTTTGCTTCAGACTGGAGTGGTTTGTTCTGTTGTGTTAAACTATTTCATATTGTTTGTTTGTTGTAGGGATGGCAGTGCTGGATATAAAATGAACCTATTTGCTGAACAGGAAGCATGGGAAGATCATCAAATTCGTAATGGAATTTTACATCAAATTACATTCAAGCAAACACCATGTGTTACTCTCTTAATTCCTCATTTTTTTTGGATGTACTGATATTCTTCACTCGCCATTTTGCAGAAAAAGCAACACTGGAATATGGTTCTAAAAATAAAAAGCAATTATCTAATGATTATCAGTAAGTTCAACATCTCTACATCATTACAATATCGACAAAATTTCCATCCCAATTTTGTCTTGTTTTAATTTGTAGCCAGACATCTCCATTTCTCATTTTGGTTTCTTATTTGTTTTCCTCTTTCAAGCTAAACAAAGTTATATGGAGGTATTTTGATGCTTTGTTTGTTTCATGAACTTCCAAATAATTAGTATTTGTGTTCAGGTTTGTGTTTGAGGACCAGATTGAGTTTATCAAGGCAACAGTCGTGGAGGGTGACAAACTATATCTTATTTTTTCTTTTCTTTTAAATCTCAAGTGATTATTCAATATCCTGCTGAAATTCCCTTATCATTGATTTTTTTCTTTTCCTGCAGTTTGATGATGAGCTGGCCACTGAGTCACTGGACGAGTCCAATGCGAAATCAGCTTTAGAGAAGCTTCAGGTGTGCTGAAGCAAGATCTTTAATTACCGCACCAAAATACCATGGTTTACAAGTGACAACAGATTTGATAGGTTATAAAAAGGGGAAATAGGTTCTAGGTGGTGATTTGGATATGTTTTGCTTGAGGCTGTGCTTGAGAAAAGTAAATAACAAGGAAGAAAGCAAACCTAGCATCACACCAGGGCTTCTAGAAATCACACCTAGGAATTCTTAAGCATCACACCTAAGATAAGAACATCACACACCTAACCTTGAAGGCAAAAAATCTCAATTTCATTCTCACAAGAACCCATCGTTGCAAAGTAGGGGTTACAACCAATATATGAGGCTAATAAGGAGGTGCCTGGAGTAGGCGATCAAGGTGATGCAGCATAACTGCTGCTAGTTGGCAAGTTTGTTAATACTGCAGAAGTTAACTGGTCATCTTTCGAAAATTACAAAATTACCCCTGACAAACAAAAATTACAAAATTACCCCTGACAAACAAAAATTACTAACTTCCCCTCTCATTTAGAACCCTCAAAATATGCTATATTAAATAGTAAAACAGTCCAGGTTGGCTCCAATTATGGCAAGCCAATGGACATGGTTGTAGCGTAAGATTTCCCCCCTCAATAAACTTTCCAGGTGCTATTTGCATCACACGCTCTATTTTTGAACCTTTTTTTGGCTAATAAAGGACATTTTTAGCTCGATGAATAAATTTATTGAATAGTATAACAATGTGTAATACTATCTCAGCAGGAAGCAATGGAAGCTATGAAAATGAGGATAGAAATTGGTCTTAATTGATTGGGTTGAAAAAGTTTTGATTGGAGTTTGAGTATTGTAGGTCACTTGAATTTATTTATTAAGGAAACTGTAATCACATATATAGGTAATTATTTTTCAAGTTCAAGTCATGAAATTAAGAACAAGATTGTACATTTCCTTGATTAGAGTTTTGGCTCTTATTATTCCCGTATAATTCTTACACTCCCTGTTGCACGTCAGATCTTTTTCCCAAAAAGTTTCTTCCTCTGCTTTAAAAATTCCGTTCCTATGTGAGGAGATTTGATTTGCAAATTATATCAAGTTTATGATTTGATTAATCTGATGTTTGGACTTGTTATTTGCAATGAAACTAATAATAACAACCCTGTGGAATGAGATAAGGAATGTGGACAAAGCATTAAAATAGCTCCCAGAAAGTAAAACTTCAGTGAATATGAGTCAGGCTGTGATGATCATTTTGCCATGCATAAAAGACCGATTATTGTTTTGTAAATGCACGATCTGATTTGTTTTCTTTTCTCACTCGACATTGCAGTCTTCTAGGATTTTCACAAAGTCCTGCAGTGGTTGTGGGAACATATGCAGGTCTAGTAGTCTACCAGAAAACATGTGATTTACTGCTATGTTGTTAACTATCACCTGTGTTTTTTATTCTTTCAGGAAGATAGAAAAACCTTGCCTATCTATCCATATCGAGATGAACTGCTCAAAGCTATCAATGAGCATCAGGTATTTCCTTGCTACATTTAATGCTTTTGCAAATTTGTCCCTACCTGTTGCTGATGGTTATTTTTTGCTTATATGTAAACTACAGTCTTTGTTACATGAACCTGCCTCATTCCCTAGAATTCCACTTGTTTTGAAATGAGACAATGTGGGCTAGGTTGTGTTTCATGCTATCAAGAATGGCTGCCTGTTTCCCTCTGTCCGTTAATTAAGATAGGATAGGAAAACCGGCAAAGGTTAAAGTACTCTTGAAAAAAATACTGTTTGCCTGATTTGGCATTATTGGAGTTAACACCTGTTTTTGGGACAATTTTTTAGCTGTAAAGATAAATGCCCGAGGTCAGAAGACCAAGAAATCATTAGTAAAACAAGGTTCTGGCTCAGCAGCAGCAGCTGACATATTTGAACCTGTTTTGAACCATAGCTTGGGAAGGTTGAAAGCAATTTTTCCTGTAGTTTGGATACAAATTCTTTGTTTTGAAAATCTTAAAAATATGATTTTGATACCTATTTTCTAATTGCTACATTACCTCTGATTTTTATTCATTGCAAGAGGCCTATTCTTGTATCTCTGTTTTCCATCCTAAGCGTCTTACATATTTTCTTGAGATTGGAGGGGAAAAATAATTAATAGTGGAAAATTTTATAGAAAACCTTTAATGAAAGAACACTTTCAATGAATTGCACACTACCAAAACCACTCAGATTCTGGATCAGGCCTAGTTTGCTAGGGTAGATATTATCTGGTTAGTTTTTTTCCTAGTATTTTCCTCTCAAGTGAAGTCTTTCTTGCTTTTCATTGGTTGCAGTAATCTCTCGTCTTAGCAGAAGAGGAAAGATGTTTTACTCAAGCTATACAAACAAACAAAGAGAGAGGCAGCTCTTGTCTCTCAAAAGGCTCTTATTACACTCCTGCCCTAGCCAAAAATATGGTGGAAAGACAAGAATTTTCCTCTTATTTTGTTTACAACATACACCTCAGAAAGCCCTCACAGCTTCAATCGACCTTGCATCCCAAACAGATCTCTGCCACAGAGAAGACATCCACATCAATTTTGTGCTCAAAATGAAATGAATAAGCAAGCAGCAAACTGATTCAAAAGCGTTCTTACAGGGTTATCAGCAATTGGCCAAGATAATCCCTGGGAAGTGCATTGGTCTTCCTAGTGGCTTCAAAGAAGACGTGGACATCAATTTTTTGCTTGAAATTAAATGAATAAGCGAGCAGCAAACTGATTCAAAAGCATTCATACAGCTTAATTAGCAATTGGCCAAGATAATTCCCTGGGAAGTGCATTTGCCTTCCTAGTAGCTTACCAATTGAAAGTTGCTTCTAGCAGTGACCAAGTCTTTCCTAAATAGGAGTACACATGCACTTCTTGGGGGGATTAGCTCTCTCCCAACTAGGATTGGATCAAAGGACTTCAAGTTAAAGCATCTCTCTTTGGAACTCAAAATTCTTTCCCATCTCTATCCAGTAGTTTAAGCATACAAATCTTTTGAGGTTCAGTCATGATTTATTAACATGGCATTTACTTACTACTTGCATGTGCATGAGTGGATGTAGCCACTCATTTCATGTTTTTTTAATCATCTTTGGTGATATCTTTTGCAGGTTATTATCATAGTGGGAGAAACTGGTTCAGGGAAGACCACACAGATACCACAGTATCTTCACGAAGCTGGTTACACCAAGCGTGGGAAGGTATAATCTTGTCCCTTCATATGCATCTGACATTGTAGATGCTAATTGTCACCCTTGGTGAATTATTATTCGTCAAAAATTCGAGTAGCATTTTCTTGTCATGTTTTCAGTACAAATGGACACTCATGCAAAATTTTCTTCTTACAGTATTGGGCGTTTGGGAATCAACAACTGATACAATTATTGCAACTTGTTCTGTTATTATGCTGATATTCTTTTTGTGGTATAATTTGCAATAATCTGCCTCAAGTTGTAGTTAAATTCCATAATTTCTTGTTCCAACTGAATCTTAATTTAAGTGATTTAAGAAGAGAGTCCAGGAATAAACCTAGAACACCAATGTGACATATATTTATATTTACACACAACTAGACACGCCTTTAACACTGATGCTTTTATGATAACTGATATAACATTGAAACACTTAGTGTGTCATCAATAGGGAAGTGGCCTGGTACATTGGATGCATGCATCCCCTACTCCCATAGGGTCATTTGTGATCCAAGAAAAATGATTGGGAATGGCCCTGGTTTTGTCCCTTATATAATATTTATCTCGAAAGTCAATTATGCCTTGTGTTCTTAATGTTGACAATTGCATCCAAAGAAACTATGGGGACTGGGTGATGTTTTGGAGTTTTTATTGTTCCTTAATTCTACTTGACAATGACTTGCAACATGGAAAATGATGTGCTAAGTTAAAAGTGTGCCAGATTACTTTAAGAGAAAACCAAAGGTTTTGCCTAAATGATTTGAGAAAGCAGGTGTAAGCATGCTTGATGTTTTTGAGAATATCATCGTTTTTCTTTTTGTTGCTTCTTACAGGTTGGTTGTACACAGCCAAGGCGAGTTGCTGCCATGAGCATTGCTGCTAGAGTTTCTCAAGAAATGGGATGTCAAACTTGGACACGAGGTGTGTGGTGTCTGTTATTACTCTCAATCTCTTTTTTTTTACTCGTTTTTCTTTACTGAGTGTAGGTTTATATGCCTTCTCACACCATGCACTGTACGGTGTTATATTCACTTTGTCACTTAGTTTGCTGCTGGTAGAATTGGGCACACATGCTCATACATTTTAGGATTGAAGAATTTATGCTACACTAACATGTGCAATATGCAGCATGATCTATTGTACCTTTTAGCATCTTAATCTTTAATACATGAATGATAATGAAAAAAAGAGTATGATTAACATATAATATCAATTTCCCAAGTTCTTCCTGTATACAGAAATAAATTCTTTGAACCTAACTTCGGAGTCGTGGAAATGTTTAGACTAATGAAGGAAAGGATTACAAATACAAGTCAAAGCTCTGTGCCTTTCAAGTGGTCATATTTATTGGATGCATGGTTGACTTGGAAAGCGAAATGCATATTATGTAACCCATTAATTTTTGTTTGTTTGGGTAAATGTGACATGGGAAGAAAAGGTAAAAAGATTGCAAATTCAATCAAAGGCTGGTTATCTGAATTATATTGCTACAAAAGAATGAAGTCTTTTATATCAAATGCCAAAACATCTTTGTTACAGCTGTGGCAGCCCTTAAATAGTAAGCGAACCCTGAATAAAAGAAATTCTAGCCCTTGAAAATTAACATGATAACTATTACATAAATGAACTAATAAAGGAAAAGGTGTAATTATGTGAAAGGTGCCAAGTACAATAAAATACCATGCTACAATAACTTATCGAAATTAAACTACTAATATACAAATGACTTCAACCTAAAACATGCAATTGGCTTTGAAGGCACGTTGCAACGATCGTTCATTGGCCAGTAAATAAAGACACAGCATGTTCACGAACAAATTAAAAGAGAGTGACTTGTTTTTTTGTGAAATCTAGCTATTATTATGGCTTAAGGTGTGCTTATATTATTATTGAGATTTTTTTATTATCACAGACTTAATACAAGGAGGATTCTCCTCAAAGTCCTAGCATTTAAGACAAGGAAAGCTTGATTTGTGGAAGTATGCTAGAAATGGTAATAATCATCAATTAAATAACGTTTAACAGAAAATTATTTTCATGTTATCTTCAGGTTGGCTACTCCATTCATTTTGAAGATTGCACATCAGATAAGACAATTTTGAAATATATGACCGATGGAATGCTCTTGCGTGAATTTCTTGGCGAACCAGATCTGGCAGGCTACAGGTGAGCTATGTCTTGGTGCCTTATTCATGGTTTTGATTTGGTCAGTTCCACTGGCTTACTAAAGCGTTTTTTATTTTATGTCGAATCAGTGTTGTGATGGTGGATGAGGCACGTGAAAGAACCTTGGCAACTGACATACTGTTTGGATTGGTGAAGGCAAGTAGATTCTTTCAACATGATATTTCATTTATATATATTTATGGATGTAAAAACCATGGCCCTGTATATTCTACCTGATAGAAAAAAGGTATGGATCCCTTTGCTCATTCACTACATTAATGCATAGTTTATTTCACTGCTAGTAATCCATGAATATATATTCTAGCAATATCAGATCTGTAGGAACAGTATCACCACATTAGAATTGCATCTGTAGGAACAATTTTACCAACATTAGGATTACTTATTTTTGTACTTGTACCGGTTAAACTCTTGATCATTACCTGATTGTCCAACCATCCATGTTTCTATGTGACAAGATATAGCCCGTTTTCGACCTGATTTAAAGTTGCTTATTTCAAGAGCAACACTTGATGCTGAGAAATATAGTGATTACTTCATATTGCTCCAATTTTCAAAATTCCTGGGAGGAGGTTTCCTGTCGAGATACACTATACAAAAGCCCCGGAAGCTGATTACTTAGACGCAGCTGTTGTTACTGTACTTCAAATCCACGTGACACTGCCGCCTGGAGATATTTTAATATTTCTCACTGGTCAGGAGGAAATAGAGACAGCTGAAGAGATTATGAGGCATAGGACAACGAGTCTGGGTACAAAAATTGCGGAACTTATTATTTTCCCTATATATGCTAACTTACCCACAAAGCTCCAAGCTAAAATATTTGAGCCCACTCCTGAAGGAGCACGGAAGGTAGTCCTTGCAACAAATATTGCGGAAACATCCTTAACAATTGATGGGATCAAGTATGTCATAGATCCAGGATTTTGCAAGATGAAATCATACAATCCTAGGACTGGGATGGAATCTTTGCTGGTCACACCCATTTCAAAAGCTTCAGCAATGCAGCGTGCTGGCCAATCTGGATGAACTGGTCCAGGAAAGTGTTATCGGTTGTATACTGCTTACAATTATCTTCATGACCTGGAAGATAATACAATACCAGAAATACAAAGAACTAATTTGGCCAATGTCGTGCTCACTTTGAAGGGTCTTGGAATCCATGACCTAATAAATTTTGATTTTATGGATCCTCCACCTTCAGAGGCATTACTTAAGGCTCTGGAACTGCTCCTTGCACTGAGTGCACTAAATAAACTCGGTGAGTTGACTAAAGTTGGCAGGAGAATGGCCGAGTTCCCCCTTGATACCATGCTGTCTAAAATGATTGTTGCTTCTGACAAGTACAAATGTTCAGATGAGATCATTTCTATTGCTGCCATGCTTTCTGTTGGAAATTCAATCTTCTATCGGCCAAAGGACAAACAAGTTCATGCTGACAATGCCAGAATGAATTTCCACGCAGGAAATGTGGGGGACCATATTGCTCTTCTCAAGGTTAGTTTCATGTGCAGCACTCTAGGAATGGATTTAAATGTATTTAATTATATGTACACAAGCATTTGCACACACTTAGTCTCCTGCTATTACATGTTATGCTAATGTTGGCACAATGGTTTGTACATCACACCTGTTTATGCATTTACACTTGGTAGATATGCTTATCAGTCTCAATTGCTTTCTCCTCAGCCCCCTTTCTCCCTATTTGTTATTCATTTTCTAGTTAAAACAAGGTTACTTGGGAAATTAAAAAGAAGCTAATTTTCATTAAAAAGGAAAAAAGAAGCAGCAGCAAAAGACTAGTAAGTTCAATAAAAAAAATTATTTGGCTAATAGTTCATCTCTTGAATTCTTTTTTAAGAAAGTTCACTTTATTTCTTACTCTTCAAAATACCCTTTCAAATATAAAATATAAATTTATTGTTAATTTTCCTACCTTTTGGAAGAGAACTAAGATGCTTAATTTCTTCTTTTTCTTTTCCAGGTAAATTCTTCAACTCTTGTTGTATATTTTTTTGTCCCTGTTAAAAGCACAACAAGAAGAAGAGGTTAATTCATAGTTCTCCAAAAAAAAAATACACCTTATAATGCAAAATGTGAACAAGATCTTCATTACATATCAACTACTTTTTTCCCATTTAAGAACCTGTCTAGCTTACACAAAAAAAGTTAGAAAAATAATAAAGGTACAAGAGTTGAAGAATTTTAAATTTCAAAAATGCAATAAATAATCCAATCTGAAAAATCTAATAGAAAAAATAAGAAATAAAGGTTTAGATCTATGAGTTCCCTTAAACAAATAAAACAGTTATGTTTACACGAGCAATTTCATATGAAGAGGATATTGAGGAAGCACACATGGAATAAAACATTTTTGGAAAAATAATTCAAATATGAACTTGTTGGTCAATGAAAATGTTGATAGAAGTCATTGGCGTTTTACTACTAAAACTGAACTTATTGGTAATTTTCCCAGTTTACTTTAGAGTGGATATGGCTGATTTTTATACATGTTTATGTTATGTTTTCAGAAATCATGATAAGCATTAGATTATCATTGTGGTTTTACCTTTTATTTTATTAACTACATTTGAATTACTCATTTTACTTGATTCAAGGTGTCCAGAGTGGTTGCCTCACCATGTTTGTTACTGATGTTTTTAGGTGTATAATTCTTGGAAGGAAACTAATTATTCGACACAATGGTGTTATGAAAATTATATTCAGGTATGGTTATCTGTGCTATGTTACCTGTTGTGAGTGCAAAATAGACACGAGTCCAAGTTTCATGTTAATTGAAATTCCACCTATTGAAATGTGGCCTCTGAACCATAAAATGGTTGCAGGTTCCAAAATAGTCTTTTTTTCTCCCTCTGTTCTGGATAAATAGTTCTTTGCATTCTGGTATATCAGCACACTTGAGTCCTTTAGTAAAACAGAACATGAATTCTTCCAAGCAGCACAAGTGCACATGGCATCTGGAGATCTGACTTGAACTTCAAATAGATGGCTCCCATTGTAATTGAAAAACTAAATATAGCCTCCAAAGCCAATTCTCATCAAGGCCTGATCTCTGATCACTGCAAGCATGTGGCTAAGTTATTTGTGGCAGTATAATGATAACACTCTTATTTTAATTCTGATCTTCTCTTCTCGCTCCCTTTCTCTCTCTCTCCCTCTCACACAACCTTTTATCACTTTAAACCTTTTAACTTAGCATAAATAATTTTCCGTGAGAATTGAACTAAGAAAATGCCAAGAATTCAGTAATGAACAATTCAGCATGACAGCAGGAAGTTTGTTTGATTAATACCTCCCCCCCCCCACCCCCCTACCCCCCCACTCAGAAAATTGAACTTCCTACCCATGCATGTTGGAGTCCAAATTGTGGGCTAATTTCTTCACTTGTTTAGTGTTGGGTGAATTCTGTTGACTTAGAAAGCCAAGCAGTTCTTCCAGCTGCATTGCTGCCGTTATAGATTTAGTTTGTAATTTAAGCTCCACACTCTTGGTACCAGAGACATGAAGATAATCTCCAATATTGTGTGTGACCTCACCTTGGGATTATGACACTGAATGATGTCTGCCATCACAATATGACTGGTTACAGTTTTTTATTTTGTTCATGGTAATTACTCATGGTAGACTTGAAGTGTATATATTTTAAATTTTTATTTTGTTCATGTTAATTACTCATGGTAGACTTGAAGTGTATATATTTTAAACTGCAAATTTGACAGTACAGCTCATCTGACACTCGGCTTAGCCCTTCAGTTTTCTTTTTAGTGATTTCTGATCTGTAGTACCTTGTTACCCATGGTATCAGGTAAGGAGCATGAAGCGAGCCAGAGATGTACGAGACCAGTTGGAGAGCCTTTTGGCAAGGGTTGAAATTGAGTTATCATCCAACCCCAATGATTTAGATGTGATTAAGAAGTCCATAACTTCTGGTAAATTTACTATCAATAACTATTACCATTTATTTGGGAGTCAAAATACTCACGTGTTCTTCAGTATTTAATTCAACTTTAATCATCCTCTCTAGGTTTTTCCCCCATTCGGCTAGGCTGCAGAAGAATGGATCCTTTAGAACTGTGAAACATCTACAGACAGTTAACGTTCATACCAGCTCAGGGTTGTCGCAGGTGAGATGTGTTTTGGCTCTGTTTGGCCTTGCTATTATGCTTATTAGTGTGCAGGTTTTGTCTAGCATTTAAAAGTAGAAATGTTTGCTTTTTGAAAAGCAAGCATTATATCTCAGAAAAGCAGGTAAAAGCTGATTATGAGAGAACATTAACTTCTCCTGCATCTATTATAATAAACTAAAAGGGGTGTTTTGCTTATAGGCACTCTAAACAGGCCCTTTGTCATTAATGATTCCTTGTGATTGTGTAGGATGGCATATTAAAATATTAAAAATAGATATTGTCCCTGGTTTTCTGTATTATACTTGAAATGAGCTTGAAGTAAACCGCCATGGTTTTTTATTTTCTTAACCTCAGGTTGACATCTTCCACTGAAAAGATTTGTGTACTGTCTAGGTAGGGAATTTGCTATGGGTGATTCTGGTTTTTATCTGGCGTACTTGCTGCAAGTAGGCATGAGCATTTATAGGCCAGAATGGTTGTTGAACCGAGATGAATTTTGGGATTAGGCATATAACAACTATGGAAACTGTTTATAAATTTCACAGATGGTGTTGCATTTCTTCGTATCCTGATCTATCTGTATTTTAAGTTGTCAAAGGAACCTAAATGCTTGCGCTAACCTTTTGCATTCCATTAGAAGGCTTTAACCTGCATGTTAAATACGGAAATTTCATTTTCAACATCTTCACAAGTCAGGTAGGCATGTAGGCTATAAGTATACTGGTCATAGCTTTTTTCCTTAACGATAATATTCTTCCTATAAAAATTATATCATACATAAGTTTGTCCTGAAGTGTTTTTTCTTCTCCAATACGCCCTACCACGAGCTTTTCCTGAAGTGTTTTTCTTCTCTAATGTGCTCCACCATACAATCTGCACAAGCTTTTTCTTGGGTGAGGAAATTGACAAGGAGTCAAGTACAGTCAAGCTGCATTTGCTATTTCAACTTGTACAAATCGCATCGTATCACCCAAGTAGTGTTTTCTTGTGTGCTTATGTATTTTTTTTTTTTCAATGCAGGTGCTCCCAAGATGGGTTATATACCACGAGTTGGTTCTTACTACCAAGGAGTACATGAGGCAGGCAAGTTTTACTCTTCTCAAACACACATTTCAGATATTAATCCCATCAAGAAGGGCTTCACTTGGAAATTGGAACATGTTTTGGGTTGTGACTGAAATTTGGAACTCAAATTGCAGGTAACGGAACTAAAGCCAGACTGACTAGTAGAAATAGCTCCCCATTATTACCAGATGAAGGATGTTGAAGATCGTATGCTCTCTTTCTCCCTTTCTGTCTGTGTATTTGTGTGTATGTGTGCATGTATTACTGAAAGGCCTGAATATTATTGTTGTTCAAGCTGGCAATGAGGACAGGACTTGTATGCCAATACCATTCATAAACAGATATGCTGGAAAGCGATTGCCTTCCGCATGTTATTTGAACGGCCAGATTTGTCGTCTCGAGTGGGCTTGGCTTAGATCGAAGTTCTTGCTTTTATTTGAGAATTTAAAATGGGGACTCTATCTTAATATCTTATAGAGAGTAAGAACTTGATGTGTGCAAATTAGATGAAAAAAGCTTGTTCTACGAGCATGCATGCATGTGCTGTGCTGAAAAGTACTTAATGAAGCTTTATATCTATCATTACGACGGTTGAAATCATGCTTTTAGCTTGCAATGATCGCAATCCACAATTGTTTTATTTTATCTATCGTACCAAATAGTTATAGAAGTGCTTGCTTGTGGTATGACATTGTGTTTAGTGACAAATTCGGTTTTATGTTTGGCAGCGGGGTCGAAGAAAATGCCACGAGGGCAGGGACGAGCATCATCGCAGCTGGGGTCATAAGAAAATGCCACGAGTGTACGGGAGCTTGTAGACTTATTTATGGTATAGGAATACGAGATGTAAATACAATTTTGCAGACAATTTCACATCGTATGTAGGGAGAGTAATTTCATCAAAACCAATAGATTCTAACCCGAATCAACCTGTCCTAACCAACCTGAATGAGTGTTTGTATTTAATAGTTACCCTTCATCAATGATTAATGGTTGAGTCGAGATATGTACATTTGTATTATTACAGAACATTTAAGGAGAAGGCAATTGCTTTCCGGCAAATCATGAGGATGTGTGTGTTATCTCTATAATATTATAGATAAAACAAATAAGTGATTAAATGAATTAAAAATACTATTATGTCAATATTGTAACTACAATTTTTATTTATTCAAATATAATGCTTTTGATTTTGAAGATTATGATATACAAGTCAACTAACTATACAAGTTTATATGGAGACAAAATTGTTCCATTTTAAATGAACCAATTATTCAAATCAACAAATTCATCTCCTTTAAAGTAAAAAAAATATTGATCACCAACCTTTCAAAATTTCTCTGAAAAGGATTGAAAATACTTATTAAAAATGTAATAAAAAAGTTTGGTGCTTAAGTGAGTAACTATAATCTCTAGTGCTCCCTTTAAAGAAACAAATGGATACAGAAAAATAAAATTCATGACTCATTATAAATGATAAAATTATTCAACCTAAAATCTTTCAATCCTATTGAGCGAGTAATTTTATGGTGCTTATAGAATAATTAATAACATCGTATTAGTTGTTCTCTAGAATTCACTTCAAAGAAATAAAAAAATACAACTAGGATAAAGAAATCCTAAATGAAAATGTTTTTATCACATGTAATGAGTCATGAATTTTATATTATATCTTCTCTGTATCTATTTTTTTTAAAAACAAAATAGACCATAAGGAGTTCCTAATAGAATATGTGTTCTTCCATCTTTTTAAGTAGTTGTTCAATAGTTATGCAAGGCTAAGCTCTTTTCTTGGTTGCAAGGACACAAACACCTTCGGATTTCAAGAACCATGAGATTTATTCTTCTTTCTATTTTCAGTTTATGTTATGAATTAATATGATTGTTTTCCTATGATTGTTGTTGATGATTGCTAGAGCGAACTCTAAGTTATGATATATGAACTTGTGAAGCAACTAAGCTTGATAATTGTGGCGGAACTACATTAGTGAACTTAGAGAGAACATTTGAATAAATTAACATAGGTTACGGACAACTTGTATGTTAATCTTGATGAAATTATCTAGTTCTTAAAGCTACCATTAAATTGAATCATTAGCGGACACTTTGATTATTTATTGGTTAGGATTAATTATATAGCGGATCCGTTAATTAATCACGTTAAGAAAAGATAAAATTTCAGAACATAAACTGCATTTCTTTGTTTCAAGGATCGATTCTAATTTCTGTAGGTGGATATATGCTTGTGACCAAGGTTTGTTTTCTTGATAAGTTTTGGTTTTGATTGATTTTGTTTACTAGTTCAATTGCTTCCATAGTTTAGATAATCACAAACCAAATCCCCCCAATCATACAACGTACAACATAAAAATCTGACTTGAAACTTCCTTGTGGGATCAACTCCTTGCTTGCTCTATACTATCTTGTGTGTTTTAAGCTAGAGTAATTAATTAATTTATACGACCGCGACATCGCAATACGAGTTGTGTGCCGATGTCATGGTCGCACAAATTAATTACCCTAGTTTAAAACAAATCAAATAAGATAGTATAGAGCACGAAAGGAGTCGACCCCTACAAGGAAGATTTAGTTCAGATTTTCATGCTATATGCTATGCAATAGGGGGGGGGGGGGGTTGGAAGTTGTCTAGGCTAGGTTAAAATAAACTAAGCGAAAATTATATAAAACTAAAATTTATCAATAAAACAAACCTTGGTCACAAGTCAACATCCACCTATAGAAATCAAAATTGATCATGGAAACGACACATCAATTTATATTTTGAATAGTTATCTCTTCTTAAAATTGTTTCATTAATAGATTTGTCATTTAACTTACCCTAACCATCTAACAATCACAGTGTCTACACTAGTAATTTGATTCAATGGTAGGATTAAAATCTAGATAAATTGATCAATTAAGAAACATCAAACAATCACAAGGTCAATATCGACAGATTGCAAGATTTGACTTTGAAAGCTACAATTTCCATGATCTTCCTTATTTTATTTATTTTTCCTTATCTTTACATAAAGTTATGGATGTTAGCTTTTGAATGTCACTAGAATCACTTCATTTCGATCTCTAGAGTGTTCGCTTTGCTCAAAACACCGATTGAAGGTCAAATCTGTCAACAACTCCAATTACGTCCTTTTTGCATCTTTCATCCAAAAATACCTTCAAAACATAAAACAAAGAATATCAAGTCATTTTATACACAAAACATATGCAAAACACTAGGTAAATATGGATGAAACTATCAAATAATATGGTCTCATCAAGTTGCCTTGTTGAGCTTTCGCTAATCCATGCAAATCCTTCATCCAGTTTTTGTTATAATAGGTATTAGTTTATTATTTGCATCCCTTGCTACTTTCATTCCTCCTTTCTTTGGCAAAACTTGAATTGGGTGAGAGATTGGATAAATAACACCAATATTTAACCATTTCAGAACCTCTTTTCAGACTACCTCTTTCATTGTGGGGTTAAGCCTTTTTTGATGTTCTACTTTGGCTTCACTTCATCCTCTAATAGAATCTTGTGCATGCAAATAGAGGGACTGATGCCTTTGATATCTGTCAATACCTACCCCGAGAGTTGCCTTATATTCTCTTAACACCCTCAACATTTTTCTTCTTCTACACTATAGAGATTTTAAGAGATGATGATAGGATAAGTGGAGGCTTTTCTATGGTATGCATAATGTAGGTGCTCTGGCAAAGGTTGCAATTCCAGGACTAGTTCTTGTTCATTGGTTGATTTTGGCTTTGGAGGCGCTTGTCCAAAATCTTCAAAATACTTCCTTCTGTTAGGTTCAAAATTATCCATCCAACATGTATATTCTACTATATTCGTATCCTCCTCAAGTGCATTATTTACTAGACATGCTTCCAATGGATCAGTTGGCCGCTTGACTTTGTCAATAATAAAGGAGTCGACCACTTGAATGTTGAAGTAGCTCTCCCCCATATCTAGTTGTTTGATGGCTTTGAACACATTGAAAATGACCTCCTCTTCATTCACCCTTAACCGCAACTCTTTCTTCACATTAATCAATGCACCTACGGTGGCCAAGAATGGTCGGCCAAGCAAGATAAGGATCTCACTATCCTCCTTCATATCTAGTATGATGAAGTCTACTAGAAAGATGAACTTGCCCACTTTCACCAGTACATTTTCAATTATTCCTCTTGGATGCTTCAGTGATTGGTTAGCTAGTTGTTGTGTTATTGTGATAGGCCAAGAATGGTCGGCCAAGCAAGATAAGGATCTCACTATCCTCCTCCACATCTAGTATGATGAAGTCTGCTGGAAAGATGAACTTGCCCACTTTCACCAGTACATCTTCAATTATTCCTTTTGGATGCTTTAATGACTGGTTAGCTAGTTGTTGTGTTTTTGTTATTGGGCAACTTGAACCTCTAAATTTCGAATTAAAGTTGCTTGGTTCTGCAGATTGATGTTTGTTTCAATCATCAATCTGTTGGTGTTGTTTGCTAATTGTGTCATAGCTTCTTTAAGTTTGGATTTCTCCTTCGTTTTCTTAATTGAGGATGGCATAACTGGATTCTTCTTGACAATTTGATTGTTCCATGACAAATTAGGATGATTTGTCAGACCAAGATTATAAGTTACATTGTAGGGGTTGTTATGTCGACTGTAATTTGACACAAAATGAGCATGTCCTACTTGAGTGAAAGGGTTCCCAAACTGAAACTCTTTACATTTATGATTTTCATGGAAAACCTCACATGGTGTATGCATGGCATTTGTTGTCAATTGAGTAGCTTCAGGTGTTGAGTCAATGAATGAACTTGAGCTGTTAATGTCATTATTGCATCAATTTCATGCACCCCAATAGTCTTCTTATGTATGCTTCTTTCATTTGGCCACTAGTAATTATTTATGGCCATTTCTTTCAATAAGTTGTAAGCATCCTATTGTGACTTACTCATTAATGCTCCTCCTAAAGCTACATCAATTAGTGCTCTTGTGGACACATTCGATCCATTGTAAAAATTCTGCACTTGCATCCACTTTGGTAGTCCAAAGTTTTTCTCTTAGACTTGATGTAAGTAATTGAAAAAACAAGTTGCAGACTTTTTTTCTTCAGTGATTTCTCTCCTTCACTCTCATGTATCTCTTCTCTTTCTTCTTCTCTTTTTTTTCTGTTTTTCTCTTCCACTATCCCGTTTCCGTTCTTCCCCCCCAAAATTTTCCTCTTTTTTTACCTAATTTTTCCTACATTTTCTTCTTCCTCTCTGTTTCTGTTTTTCTCTTCCACTATCCCGTTTCCGTTCTTTTCCCCCCCAGAATTTTCCTCTTTTTTTACCTAAGTTTTCCTACATTTTCTTCTTCCTCTCTGTTTCTGCTTTTCTCTTTCTGCATATTTCTCCCCCCCCCCTCTCTGCAGCATTCATGGTTGCATTTATAGGGGAGTTTGGCCTGTTAAGGTGGTTGGCTGTCGACGGCGTGGTGGCTACTAGTCGGTGGGTTGTCGGCGGTGGTGTTCAAGCGGCTGTCGGAAGCAAAGGCTAGTCGTCGTGCATGTTGTGGCAGCTTTGGGAAGGTATAGTTACACTTTGGTCCTTCAATTTATGATTGGTTCAATTGCGCCCTCAATTGGATTAAAATTTGCAATTTTGTGCAATTGTGCCCCTGGCCGAATTGCAACATTACCCTTGACTTTGAGCACCTTTTTCACTTTGGTCCCTTACCCCTGATTCACGCAATTTGGCCCTTAATTGACAATTAAACTCTTATTTCTTTTCAATTTGGCTTTTAATTTGTGTAAATAGCTTGAAAAAATTCAATTTGACCTCAAAAAATTCTAATTTTCTAAATTGGGCCCAAATTAAACTTGAGAATTCAATTTTTCATCAATTAAGCCCTAAATAAAATTAATTTGACCAATTTAAATCATAATTAAGTCCTTACACTTAATTAAATTCTCCAATCGGACCCTAAATTAATTCTCAAATGTAACAATACTTTAAATTAGCCCATGATTATATCAAATTGGCTTATTTAAAATATAATTATGATTTTTGACTTAATTTTTACTTTGAATTTGTATCTTCTCTCATTTTTTGGCACAAAAGAGATAAGATTCATCTCAGGAAATATTCAAATTTTTCACCGTGATTTTCCACCGACATCAAAACCCTTTTTATTTATATTTGTTATTTTTATTTTAGTTTGGGGAGTAACCTAAAAATTGGGTTATGACATTACCCATATTTACTTGAGTGAATTGCAATTGTTGGTGCGGATAAGAGTTTCTTTGATAGAGATAACCACCGTTCTTCTTCTACTCTGTGACCGTTTCCTCCTCTGCTGCTGCTCCAATCCATTTCTTTTTATTTCTCTCTCTACATATAGTTTCTCTCTCTATGAATTCTTCGGTTTGTTTTTTTTTAGATTTGTTATTTGTGTTTTATCAACTTGGCTGAATATGCCAATGGGCGGTAGGCTTGACCTATCCTCGTATTTTTATTTGTATCTGGAGTTCTAAGACTTCAAATTATGTGGGGTCAGACTCATTGAAAAGACACCACTCTCTTATACAACTTCTATCAAGGGACCATCCCTGGATTCTTAGGTTTTCCGGTTCAAATTGCACTAGGAAACAAGGCAATGAACCTACCTTGTTTTGCTAATGGAGAAAGTATCTCCAATTCATATACAATCCCTGCTTCCTCATCAATCACAATCATGCCTTCCCTTTATTCATGTCAATACATCTCATTTATGTCTTTTTAAAGTCATTTGTACCAAGTTAATTAATTAAGCATATAATAAGTTCTCATTACCTCTGTGCAATATCTTAGCCAAGAACATGCCCAAGGGAACCAAGACACTTATGCACTCATTTTATCTCCCTTCCTCTCTTTTATGCACTCATTTCTTCTTCTTCTTCTTCTTCTTCTTCTTCTTCAAGACACTTAGATTATTCTAGTTCATTTAATCTCACAACATTTTATGTTGAAGAACCTTAATTCCCAATTCAAGAAAATCATGAACTTCTAATCAAATTGAAGTTAATTTCATAGAAATTTGAATTAGAACTCCTTACTTGGATGGAATCTAAACTTTACTTCACAAATTTTAGAAGAATCTTAGCCTTCTTCTCCTTATATAGCTGACCACTTCACCAATTCTTCACTTTTCTTGTTGTTAATTCTCCACCCGATTATGTTCCTCCACTTAACATTTTAAATTATTATAAACATCCTCTTTGTATACTTTATTCTCAAGCTTCACATTTTATCTTGCTCAAAATCTCAGTACGTTTAGTTAATTCCACCCAAAATTCCTTCCAAAATGTTCTAGTTACATTCAGCCCATTACGTTATTGCCAAAAAGAGTTTCTTTTTAAAATAATTAATAGTTTTAGAATATCAATCATATCTCTCAATATTACTATTAGATTGGTATGAAATTTTGTGAAGAGTCTCTTCACATATTTCTATACATTAGCTTAAAATTTAAAAGCAATAAGAGAATATAAAGACCTTTTTTTTTGTCTCTTGTGTAATTTTTTTTTGTTATTTAAAACGAGATTAAATTATTTTACTTTTTAAGATTTATTGTTGATATCATTATATTATATTAAAAGTATTTAAAAATACTGAAATTCAATTAATTTGATAATCTTTGTGTGTGTATTAAGGCGTTAATATTAAATAAATATCCAAATATATAATCAGTCTCACATATTTTTAAGAAAAAATACCTTAAAAATAATATTTATCATTATTTTAATCGTCTTATCCATAATAAAATGAATATATAAAAAACCTAAAAATTGAAAGTTTTGTAGGTTGATTATTTGGCTTAGATGCATAACATTATAAAAAAAATCTAGGATCATTAATATTTTTTAAATATTAAAAAATTTGGTTTTGGTTGCGATGAAGTGCAGGGCAAATGACTCATATTTTTTCATTATAGATAATTTGACCCAATTCTTCCACCCATTTTGTCTACATGTGGCTTTTTATATTTTTCATTTATAAGATATTGGATCTGAAATATCATACAGAAAAAAGGCAAAAAAGTTAATTTTGAACAAAAAAACAACATCTACTATTGTTATTATTATTCTCATCGTTATTATCATGATTGTTAAATTGTCACAGTTATTAAAGTTGTCATTATTCTAATTATTATTGGCAATATTATTGCTACCACCATCATTATTATTATAATCATTGTCGTTATTACGACAATAATCATTACGATAATCACCATTATTATTTTATATTAATATCATTTAAATTATAATTAGTATTATTATCATTATTTCAATTGTTTTTGTCATTGTTGATATTATTTATATTATTTTATGAGTTATTGTTATTATTACCATCAAAGTCATAATTATTAACACTATAAGCACTATAAAACATTACAATAAATTACAATTGTTATTATCATTATGATTAATAATGTCACTATTATTATCATGATTAGAACACTTAAAATTATTATTAATATTACTTCTAAAACAATACAAGATATTAAATTACCCCGAGGAATAAAAAAAATGCAAAAACTTTAACAAATGAGCAAGCAAGGAAAATAAGCTAAAATTATTATTACTGCATAAATAATAGAAAAAACAAAATTACCTCGAAAAATAAAAATAAAAACCTAAAAACTTTAACAAAAGAACAAGCAAAAAATATAATAAATGACATGACAAAAGTAAATATTATTAGCTTAGGAAAATCATTTGACTTGAATAATAAAAAAAACACAACAAATGGTAAAAAAATAGAATTATCAATTTTACAAATGATCACCAACACATATTAAAATTGAAGGACTACATTAAAAAAATATAACCTCAGTAAAAGAGAAAATAATAAAATTTACAAACAAAAATTAAAAGCATAAGCATATAAAGTATAAACTTGGACAAAAATAGGGACTATTTTGGAAATATAGATAAAAAAAATAAAGGAATTAAAATGAAATCAATGATTGAAAAGTATAAGGAACCAAATGAAAACAAAATACTATCATCACCTAATTTTTTGGTGACTCCCCAAATTATACCAAAAAATAACAAAAATAAAATAAAAAGCGCTAGCGAGGGTAGAAAAATCAATGTGGAATTTTTGGTTTTTTTTAGAGTCTAATCGTATCTCATTTGTCCCGAAAAATAGAAGAAATACAGATTTAAGGAAAAAAATAATTTATTATTTGATAAATCTGTGTAGAAATTAAGTCGCACGACATAATTATATTCTTATAGGTTGATTCGATTTTATCATCGACCAATTTAAAAGTGCAATTATGTTTCAGAATTAATTAAAAGCTCAATTGAAGGATTTAATTAAGAACAAGAGTTTAAATATACTTTAAATGAGCCAAATTAATTTTATCAAAGGTTTAATTAGTGAGAGCTTAAAATTTGAAAGCTTAATTTGGGTTAAATTGAGAAGATTTAGATTTCGGTGACAAAACTCTCCAGAATTAATTGAGAGCCCAATTGAAAGATTTAATTAGGCGCAAGAGTGTAAGTATACTTTAAATGGATCAAATTAATTTTATTGAGGACTTAATTGGTGATAAATTAAGTTTGAAAGCTTAATTTGTGTTAAATTGAGATGGTCAAAATTTTCGGTGACGAAACTTTTTGGGTGAGATCAGGTACCAAAATTGAAGATAAAACATTGTTGTTCCTGGTTTTTCCCATCAAAGAATTTTTTTGTCACAACTTATTTATTTTTAAAAAAGGGCACCACCAGTAACCATGCTCCACCATGTTGCACCATGCCACCAACCCATGCTTCCCACCATGCCACACCATTCCTAAGCATCATTTCTTGATGCCCTTCTCATGCCTCACCACACTGCAACTTGCACAAATAAGCCTATAAAATGGTGGGGGATTGAACTGAAAACAGGGGGAAGAACACAAAGAGAAAGTTTTGAAACTAGGGGAGAGACGAAAAACTTGAGAAAAAAAACCAAGAAAACGGGGCTGAAAACTGAGGAAAAACTAGAGAGAAATTTTGCACTCATGAGGGGATTAAACATGGGTGAATGATGTTGAAAGAGTAGAAATTTTGGATAGGGGGAGACCAAACACAACACAGAAATAACACAAAAACACAACACAGAAATAACACATACGCAGCAACCCATCACCTTCATCAGCCCCAGCGACAGCTCCCCCCAGCTGTCGCCTTCAAGTTTATGGGCAGTATTAGATATGACAAAGTCCCTTATCATCACCAACATGTAATTGATCATTACTAAGATAAGGTTTTGCATATGTCATACTAGTATTGTCCGGAGTAACGTGATGATTCTCACCTGTGTCAGAAAGCCACTCAGCATGCTCCTTTAAGGCAAAATCATCTATTGTTGTAGTGCTAAAGGAGAGGTTGGTCGAGGCTTGATTGCCATGATGGACCAGTTGAGAGAATTGTTGGGCAGTATGGCCAAAAATGTGGCAAAGTAGACATTTAACTTACTGTCGATGCCATTGATTTGCGGCTGCACCACGATGAGAGTTGTAATTGTTTTGCCACTGTCCATTATGGCTATGGGGCTGCCGCCAAGGAGAGCCATGACCTCCACCACGATTGGGATGACCATAAGACTGGGGATAAGTGTTGCGAGGATGTTGCTAGCCACTATGTCATCCTCTATCCCGAGAGAAACCATGGCTGTGAGAACTAGAGAAGCCACGATGGGTTGCATAAACCAAGGGCTGCTGCGCGAAAGTGGACAATAGAGGCGCAACTGACATGAGGCTTGAAGAAATTGAATTGCGATGGATAAATTCATGAGTGGATAGGTGGCTATGAAGTTCAGAATATGACAAGGGATCAAATTTAGTGGACAAACTTGTAACCAAATCGTGAAAATCATCGTAAAGCCCTCGAAACACATAAAGATTAAAATCTGTGAGAGAGATTGGTCTGTCAACCGCAACCAACTCATCAAATAAACCTTTTGCATGTCGTAAATAGATAGTGACAATATCATCACCTTGTTGAAGATGTTGAAGAGAACCATGTAATTGCATGATTCGAGAGTTTGATGGAGAAGTAGAGCACATTCAAGGGTGCTCTAAATGCTGGTAAAGGTGGAACAATCAACCACCACATGATGAACTTTAGCTGAGAGAGAGGACAACAAAGCCCTAAGGATTATTTAATGCATGTCAGCTCTGATACCAAGTTGAAACAAGAATTTTGATAATAGGTTTGAGCGAATTTCCTGTGTACAGCTGCTCCTCTATTATTTATATAAGTAGGGAAATGTACTTGTGTTATAGTGTAAGACAAACTCTACATATGTATTTTCTATATTACAAAATATTTCCTAAATTACAGCACATCTTATAATATCGGCCAAATGTATATGATGCATAAGTTAACAATTGGGCAGATTCATCTACTAACTCTTTGATAGAATCTGAGTAGGAAAACAAGGGAATTATGGTTGTTTTCCTTTGTAGGAGTAGCATTTTTGGTTGTGTAACATCCAAGGAAAGTAGTTCATTTAATTTGGAAATTTATAGGTCTAGTTAAGGGTCACCAAACATGACTATGTAGAGAAGCCTCTGAAGAGAAAAAGGTGTATCACATTTGTGAATCCTTTCATAAATTTTGGGGGATGGACTGGGTTTCCTTTCCTTTAGAAGAGTTGCAGCCCTGTATGTTAACATTCCATGTTAGCTTTCCAATGAGATCAATTTTGTACAAAGCATTCTAGAACTCCCGTCATAATGAGAAATCTGGGCAAAGGTCGAAATGTGAACATTGTTGGCAGGTTTAAGAGAGAGAAAAAGAAGTGGTAGTAGTGAAGTGAGGAAGTTAGATGCATTGAAGGAAACAAAACAAGTTATTTTCCAAAATGGGTATTTATAATGATATTCTGATTGGCAAATGTTATAAAAATAAAAATGAAAGGATAACAAATTTAAAGTTTTATTGGATTGTTTTGGCATGGTTATTATGAAGTGTATCATTGGATGAAAATAATATATGAGAATTTCTTGTAATTGCAGGAAGGACCCAGGAAGGAGTCTTCTCTTTTTTTTAATGTCGGTAGGGTGATGAGGGTGTCGGCACTACTTAGTATCGGTTGTACGTAAATGGGGAATTTAATTTTTATTTCAAATAACTATGTTGATTATTAAAATTACGTATGATTGAGTACCCTGGGTTTAACAACTTTAATATTATTTTTCCAATATTTTTATGGAATTAGCTTGTATTTCCCTTACAAGTCCATCATCTGCACCTGAGGACTAAATTTGTTGTTTCTTAGCTTTTTATATGTAGTAGTATTTTGTATAAAGTAAATGTTGATAAATTGATATGCATGATCATTTTTTTTTAAAAAAAAGATTTGAGTATAAAAAATTAAATATTTTTGTCATATTCTATTAAATATAACTGAAATTATCTTGATTGTGGTGCAAATTGTTGATGGTTATTAAATGTATAGTGTATTTATTGTGATTTTGACGTGAATGATGTTTGTGGTTTTACAAACCCAGAATGATTGGATCAAGATTGAATTAAAGGTTATGTTATATATCGATAACTTGAGATTTGTTTATACAGGGGAGGCGCTATTGAAATTTTGATAGAAATTTTGGTGAAATCATATATATATATATATATATATATATTACATTTTGTTTGTGAATATGTATTAGTAAGATTATTTGTATTGTCTACTAGAGACATGGATGTTACAGTTTTGGTTGCACAAATCGATGGTAATGACACTTTTCTTTCTCTACCACCAGTATCACCTTTCTCTTGTCTACACTAGGGACTAAGAAAATAAAAAATAAAAAATTTTTATACCAAAATTGAGTTGGAAAATATTGAGGTACCAAAATTTTATAAATTGCATGGTTTTTAAAGTTCAAGGAGCAAAATGAATATTTTCCTAATTTTATGGTACATCACCCATGTTTGGTGCCCTTTTAATTTCAATCCCATCATTTCATAAGAAATGATAATTAATTGGTTTTCAATTAGGACTAGATTACTGGAAATAGAAACTTTGAGGAACAAATCGAATAATCAAAAACATTTATAGAATCCATTTATATTAACGTTTGAGAAGATGAACAATGGAGCCTAACATAGTGAAAAACTCATAACTTAAGTTTCACTTAAAAATAATGATTATGACATGGAATACAAGATTGTAGCCTCATTTTAGTGGATGCACCATAATGATCACAAGTTACCTTGGTATTTGAAGTTTTTTTTTCTCAAAAGTAACGCATATCAAAAAATATTTTGGCAAAGCATTTATGAATGGTATGCTATTAGTTATTTTTTAGGAAAATATATTTTTATTACTTTTAATGGGTTTTGGATTTGACTTTCTTTTTCTTTTGTGTGTCTATTTTTTCTTCTCTTTATTCTAGAAAAATAACTAACATCATGCTACTATCTACTCACTTTGCAACAATATATTTTCTCCAACACAACAAAAATGCATATGGAGTAACTAATGACATACTAGTAGTTCTTATATGGAGTTTCTACTTTGAAGAAAGAAACTAGCATGACTAGTAAAGAGAAATTCTAAAGATATTTTTACAGTTTTGATGTCATAAATTTAATTCTCTCCCTTCTCTTTATATTTGTTTTTTTAAAAAAAACATATATAATAACTACTATAATATTACTAGTTGTACCGTTAAATTTATGTGTTTTTCACTTGACTATCTTACCAAAACTGAGGATGGTTTAAAATTGGAGCCGAGTAATACCCAAGTTATATGTGCATGCCACGCTCTCTTAAGTCTTTATAAATTACTTGTCTTTGGGGTGAAATGAAAGCTCTATTTCTAGGTTTCCAAACTTAGATAAAAGAGTTTGTAATGTTTTTCATTAATGAATTTTCTAGAATATTCAATTTGAATGTATTAATTTTTTTTTGCTATTTAAATGTGTGAACTTTTTTAATCTCTTTTGCAATTAAGTGTTTCTATTACATTTTCTTAAAAACACATTTATGTGGATGTAAAACAACATGTCATCATATTGGTTTGTTAGTCATGTATACAATAACAATTCATTTTAATTCCAATCAAGTAAATGTATTTTATAAAAATATACATTATATATGTGGATGTCAAGATACATCTCTTTTAAATACATTCACCATTATTTTAAGTTCATTTGAATATATCCAAGTTCATCTTACTCTATATTTATTATGACTTTAGATATATCAATATTTTATGTATATCTGTCTATATATAGGTGCATTGTTGAGAGGATGGGTAAGTGATATGATTATAAAGAGAAAAAGACAGAAGTAATTCTTTTCTCACCCACATTAAGATAGTGATGATAGTTGTTTTAAACTTTTTAATATGACATAACTTGACATTGCTGATTTGTTTTGAGTAAATTGATGAAAAAATTGATATTTATTATACTGATAATAATTAGTTCAAGATTATGTTAATCTCTTAAGTGTGTTTCTTTAAGCTAGTATATTTTTATGTATTTTGTTTTCTCTCTTTCATATTGACGTATTGATTATAATATACAAGTATTAATACAATTGAAGTCAATGCAATAATGAACCAGAAGGTCAAGGAACCAAATAATTTTATTATTTGGCATGATTGATTGGACCATCCTAGATCAATAATGATGTGAAGAATTATTTTAAATTCACAATCATATATTGAAGAACTAGAAGATTATTCAATTTAAGGAATTCTCATGTGCTACTACTTGTTCTCAAGGAAAATGGTATCTAATTTTTTTTGGTTATGCGGTACATATTCCAATTTATCCACCGTAATGTACAAAGATGAATCCTTAAATGAGGTTAAGAATATATATTGGATTTGAGTCCCCATCAATAATTAAATACATTGAATCTAAACAAGTGATTCATTTACAACATGTTTTGTTGACTGTCATTTTGATGAACTATGTTCTCAGCATTAGGAGGAGAAATTAAATAGTTGGATATAAATATTACATGGAATGCATTGTCAATATTGAATTTTGATCTCGTGTAAAAAAAAATATAAATAAAAAATTCAATATATATAGTTTATTTTCAAGACGTAATGACAAATCAATTACCAAATCCATTAACTATCTCAAAAGAAGTAATTAAACCTCCTATATCAGTTGTAAATGCTCAAACTAGGACCACAGTCCTAATAGGACAATCCACTAAATTTATAGCAAATGAGTATAAAGCACGCTAGAAGCGTGGTAAACCAATCCGTTCGAAAGCTAAAAATCATCAAAAAAGAAAAGAAGCAAATAATCAAGTTGAAAAAAAACCAAATCAACATCAATTCATAATTGAATAAAACAAGAGCCATAACCTATATATATATAAAACATCGATGGAGAGAAAAGATTAGACTTGATGTATGAAGTTGAAACAATAAGTTTTCAACAAAATGAGAAAGCACAATCATACTTGCTTAGAAAACTCTTTTTAATAAATAAACTCCAAGATTTTGTTAGTTCATTCCTTGATTATATAGTACTTGACATGATCTCCAAGAAAAAATATGCAAACATACCTGTATCTGATAATAATGATATAAAATTAAGACAAGAGGACATTTGGTGCTCATATCGTTGTGGAGATGTGAAATTAAGAAATATTAGGAAAATGTGGTCATAAAGGTCATTCATTGGATGCATAAATAAACTTTCCCTATAGATCAACTAAATATATATATATATATATATATATATATATATATATATATATATAATACAAATACTTAGTTCCTTGTAAAAAATGAAAGTCCGAATCAATTTGACATTTTTACTACATGTGAGTATTTATGAAACCATAATAAAACCACATAAATATCAATTCATAATTGAATTAAACAAGAGGCATAACCTATATATATATATATGTAACATCGATGGAGAGAAAAAATTAGACTTTGTGTAAGAAGTTGAAACAATAAGTTTTCAAAAAAATGAAAAAGCACAATCATATTTGCTTATAAAACACTTTTGAACAAATAAATTCCAAGATTTTGTTAGTTCATTCTTTGCTTATATAGTACTTGACATGATCTCCTAGAAAAAATATGCAAACATACCTCTATTTGATAATAATGATATAAAATGAACACAACAAGACATTTGGTGCTCATATCGTTTTGGAGATGTGAAATTAAGAAATACTAGGAAAATGTGATGAGGAAGGTCATTCATTGGATGCATAAATAAACTTTCCCTATAGATCAACTACATATATATATATATATATATATATATAATACAAATACTTAGTTCCTTGTCAAAATAAAAGTCCAAATCAATCTGACATACTTACTAAATGTGAGTATTTATGAAACCGTAATAAAACCACCTCAATATCAATTCATAATTGAATAAAACAAGAGGCATAACCGATAAAAAAACACATCGATGGAGAGAAAAGCTTGGACTTGATGTAAGAAGTTGAAACAATAAGTTTTCAATAAAATGAGAAAGCACAATCATATTTGCTTATAAAACTCTTTTTAACATATAAACTCCAAGACTTTGTTAGTTCATTCTTTTCTTATATAGTACCTCACATGATCTCCTAGAAAAAATATGCAAACATACCTCTATCTGATAATGAGGATATAAAATGAAGACACATTTGGTGCTCATATCATTGTGGAAATGTGAAATTAAGAAATACATGGGAAACGTGGTCAGGAAGCTCATTCATTTGATGCATAAATAAACTTTCCCTATTGATCAACTATACACACACACACACACACACAAATACTTAGTTCCTTGTCAAAATAAAAGTCCGAATCAATCTGACATTCTTACTACATGTGAGTATTTATGAAAACGTAATAAAATCACATCAATATCAATTCGTAATTGAATGAAACAAGAGGAATAACCTATATAAAAAAAACATTGATGGAGAGAAAACTTAGACTTGATGTAAGAAATTGAAATAAATAAGTTTTCAATAAAATGAGAAAGCACAATCATAATTGCTTATAAAACTCTTTTTAACAAATAAACTCCAAGAGTTTGTTAGTTCATTCTTTTGTTATATAGTATTTCACATAATCTCCTAGAAAAAATATGCAAACATACCTCTATCTGATAATAATGATATAAAATGAAGACAACAAGACATTTGGTGCTCATATTGTTGTGGAGATGTGAAATTAAGAAATACTAGGTAGGTAATATACCAACCAGTTCTTGGTTTGACCTTCAATCACATATATCCCTCGACAAACATGTAGGATCATGGAAAATACAAAGAAATGAACAAATACTCATCACATTTATTAGATTCAAGGATTAAATTTTTAAATAAAATTACAAAACATTATTGGAAACATTAGTTTAGAAACTTTGGAACAAAATGAAATTAAATAAACAAAATGTTAAAATAAATGAGGTTTAATAGAACGAAACCAGAAGGTTGGTTGGATAAGTAAAATAATGGAAAAGAAAAATGACTCCTTGTGAAGCTTGTTCTCCTTGAAGCTCACAAAGCACAACAATAAAAAGACTTTACTGAGCTATAATTTCTTGTTGACTTTTTGACACATTCCTTGATGTTTGATGCCATCCTAAAGAACATAAAGTTAAAACTCAAACCCTAGGTCTATTGAACAAGTAGAAATTACATAAAATGATGAAAGACAGATAAATAGGAAATTAAGAGCTCAAACTTGAGATTAAAATATAATAAGTAGGGAAAGGAAGAGACAGGGTTGAACAACTTCACCACTTACCTTCTGGAAATATATTTATGTCAACAAGACAAGCACAAATTTTCAGTTAACTGGTCATTGTCCTCATATTGTTGTTCCACCCTTCCATTTAGGCATGCTTGAACAACAAAACCATTCCATGTTAGGCATGCTAGAACAACAAAACCCTTCATGCCAAGCCAATCAAAGCAAAAAAAAACAGCAGCGATGAGGACAAGATCATATATACATGTTGTTTTGAATTGCAAGATCATCTCATCTCATAATGAGCTGCTGCTTTTTTTCCAGCAGCTTTTATTTAGGGAATTAAATGTTAAGAGAGGAAATTTTAAATTAAATTGTAGAAGGTGGCTGAAACTAAGATCAACTATCAATATTTCTCATTACATGAAGAGTATATGAAATGCAACCAGTATCTACTGTTCCTTATAAATCAAAAATAGAAGTAGCATAAGTGCATATGTAGAAGTCAGCTCCTGCCAATCTAGCGGTGATACATAGCAAAGCATAGTATCCACACCAGCTAAATAATACATCCTTGTCCATCTGTTCCAACAAAGCAAGTGTGGAATGACATACATGCATGATGAAGGCAATATGAACAAAGGCAATTACTGATTTGTTTACAACCACACATAGAAAGAAGGGTGCATAGAATGCAAACTCTGGTAGACAACCGGAGACTTAGATAATAAAAGAAACAAATAAAATACAAACCAGGCAACAATCAAGAATCTGAAGAAGAAAAAAAATACATGGATGATTAGATATCTCAACACCGACAGACTCATTTTAAACATAGACAATGCAAGAGACAGTCTCAAGCTCACTGCTAACCTATCATATTGCATCAAGACCATCATACAAAATAGTTAATACAACGTAACAGCCATGGACAATTAGAAATCTCAACACCAACTTTGTTTTCAACACAAAAAAAAAATAACATCAAACCATATAATTTTTTAAAACTTCTAGCTCACTTCAAAATCACATGTGGATAAATAATAGGTCATGTCATCACAATCTGAAATGAAGAACCAAAATCCGAGCTCACTGCCAACCAATCATACAAAGCATTCATGAGGAGCAGCAACGTTGACGATTAGAAATTACAACTTCATTTTCAATACAGAAAGTGCAAGAGATAGTCTCAAGCTCACTGCAACCAATCATATTGCATCAAGACCATCATACAAAACAATTCATAGGGAATAACAGTAACATACAATTAGAAATTTCAACAATTTTGTTTTCAACGCAAACGATGCAAAAGATATTCAACAGATTCCAAAAGGCATATTACCATCACATGACTGCACACATTTGCATAAATGATTTAATAGATTGGATTGACCACCATGCTGGTATCATCCTTTCCAATCTAGAGCAATCTCAACACAAACCAAGCCCCAATACAACTATTGTCACATACGAAACCACTTAGAAGCTTAGCCAAAATACAAAAATCACACTAACCAAAAAGTTCACCACATTAATAAGCATTTTTTAAAGGCAAAGCTCAATAGCACATAACATATGGAAAGAGTATCATATAAAAAAAATCCATCAAAGGAGTAACACCATCAATTTAAATGAAGAAAAAGCGATATAAGCATTAACCTTCATCATTTGATTGTGCTTGGAAAGAAATAACTTGACCCTTAAAGACAAAAAAAACTAAATCAAAGCACAATCAAAGTACAAGCTACAACAGCCAATACAAATGAGTAGATGAGGCATTAATCGTGCATTAACCAATATGTATTTAATTAAAAGAACCCAGGAAACTGGTTTTAGAAAAATGAGTAGATGAGGCATAGTCATTAATTGTTAAAGTGAGTAGACCACTGTGCCGAGTTAAAATAACATAAGCATATGAGTAATAGCCAACTTTGGTAAAAGCTTAGGTCTGAAACGAAAAAAAAAACCATTAAAAGAAATCACTATGCTTAGTTAAGAGAAACAATTGTAAATGAGAAATAGCTAACAAAAAAGGGTGAGAAAATAGCTATATGATGAATGCGACTTGAACAAAGTATATAATATATATATACCTAACTCCCTGCAAATTCATGAGGATCAAAGGAAGAAGATTCAATCAAAACTCACTGTTCCTAGCATGACAACCTAAAAAAATAAAATTTGAACAATGAGCAAGGAATGGTTAGGCAATACATCAACCACTCCCTGACTTGACACTCATTCACATATCCCTTGATAAACATGAAGGATCATGGAAAATACAGAGAAAGGAGTAGATAAATGACATATCTTTTATAAGGATTAAATTGTAAAAATAAAATTACACAACATCTGGCACAACATTCTTGAAAACATTAGTTTAAAAACATCCACACAAAATGAAAGAAATAAACAAAATGTTGAAAGAAAGTTTAATGGAAAGGAATAACAAGGATAGATAATAAAAACAATCAAAGATAAAAATGACTCCTCTTTGTAAATCTTCTATTGAGCTATAATTCCTTTTTAACTTTATGGCATTCCTTGATGCTTGATGCCTATCCTAGAGTAAAAAAGAAATTGAGCTCAAACCCAAGGAGGTCTATTGAGAAAGCTCAAAGAACAAAATTAAGCTTGTTGACAAGAATGTAAAAGAAAGGTTAATAAACACTTGTCTTGATCTAAAATCAAAAGCCAAGTTAGGAAACATCAACGATTGAAAATATAATTGTCTAAAATTAGAAGGCAAAGTCACGTAACAATCCTTGAAAAGGACATAAGCAAAGCTTCATTGCACATAATGTATGGAATGGTATAATCTATCTATCTATATAAAGAATAAATGTAGACAAAAGCTTAGACTTTGAGATAAGAAGTTAAGACCACAAATTTTCTTTGAAATGAGAGAGCATGTTATAATTTGTCATGAAAATTCTCATAAAGAGATCATGAAGCAAAGGTTGCTCATGCATCAAATATATTTACCCAACTAGTATTGAAAGAACCATGTACTTCTAACATGGAATAGAGAAATAAAAAAACATTTTGCAAGAATACCTACTCTTCACCACCATCAATAGATCCCAAAAATTACAAAATAAAAAATCATGTCATGTGATAGCTAAAGCAATTCATAGACTCCTAGAAGAGCATGAAATTAAACTCAGATGCTAGCTAATTAACCAGCATAAATAATACAAGATATACTGAAGGAATTAAGCGGAACATTATATCCCATGTAAGTTTCAAAAATATCTTATGCATAGATCTTATCATTAAAAGTATGTGACCTTCAATTAGAAGTTGTGTAACAATGAAATACAAAGAGATGGGATTCCAAAGCATGATGTAGTGAGGACCATTGCTCAGATATAAGCTCCTAGAAAGACACATAATCGATATCTTTAATATTTTGGGGAATGTCACCTGACACCGTCCTGTGCTAAATGATAATTCTTATGTTCAATTTTCCATGTCCCATAATCACTATCTACTATGGAGGTTCTAAATCCTTCAAACTTGGGGACTTGTAAAAATCAGCTATATCTGCATTTAAGAAATCATTTCATAATTCATTGAGTTGTCAATGTATTTCTCATGAAACCCAAAGATCCGGTGATGATTTAAATTGGTTTGATGCATAGTTATTTTGTCAATATCTTGTTCCATTTTTTTTTGTTTTCACTATTTCCTTGCATCTTCTATGATTTCATGCTAAAATTCTTCATCGACTATGCAAAAATATATGCATTTGTTTGGCTTTTCTAGGAGCCATGCAATTGTGTTTGATGATATGATATGGGGAAAGAGTATGTGGTAAGCAACAATGTGGGAAGGAAGTCTCTTGCAAGACTCGTAAAGATTTAACTTTTACACCATGATTAGAAGATTGATGCAAACAAGATATATGAAATATGCTTTGCATGCAGGCTATAAATAAATGTAGGTTTAAATTATAAATTAAATAAACAAAAATAAATAAATAAATAAAAGTGGAAGAATTTTCGAACAAATTTAAATAAAATGAGAATTCATAACTTTTAGATATAACATCTGGATGAAATAGTTGAGATATCGTAACTTTTAACTCGAAATTAATTAGGGTTAGTTAAAGGAGTAAATTAAAAGATAAATACAATAGGTTTGAGGGGGTGGAATTGAAATAAATGTAAGGATTATGATTTAAATTATAAGAAGAGAAGATGTGGGTAAAAAGAAAACATTTAAAGAAAATGGGGGCTAGAGTGCAATAAGAGAAATTGAGGGGTATAAATGCACCTCTCTCTTCTCTTATGTCCAGTAGAACGAGGGGAAAAAAGGGATGGAGATTTTGATGATTTTCTTACCCTATTGAAGAAGAATTTCAAAGTGAAAGTGAGATTAAGAAGAATTACAAAAGCATTTCAACATTATTGGAAGAAGAAATTGGAGGGAAAAAAAGAGTATTGGGCTGGCAACATCAAGAAGAAAAAAAGGGTAGGAGAAGTGTAACAACCCCAATTTTTTTTCTTCATGTTAATTTATTTTTTAATCTTTCCCCCTATAAAGGGTAATTGGAGCATTTTTTTTTTCTCTCGCCGAAATTTCGTTAGAAATTCCACTAGAGTCTCCCCTATATCGGGAGATCCCAAGTTATCGACACTGTAACCTGTACATAGTTCAAATCATCTCATACACAATTACGTCCATGTTTAATACAATCAACTGCATAATTCATTCCAGAATATGCTCAGGACCATATTCATTCCCAAACTCCATCTTATGTCACACGCATAAGATAAAAATTACAAGAGCCAATTCACACACGAAGATTTCATAAATACATATACATATAACATAACACAGTTCAATATTCTAATATAATCTAGTACTTTCTAATATCCCGAGCGTAGGGTGATACATTTAATATTCTAGAAACAAAATTTACAAATATATTATTCTATACAATTTACATGTTTTTTTGCATGACAAAAATTACACCACATCTCCCTAAGTTCTAACATATACAAAAAGGGATTAAGGGCTTAAAATCTATTCCAGACGGGAATGAGAGGAACCGGTAAAATATAGATTTTCCATATCAATAAAAAATAATTAAGTAAATACTAGCACTAGCAACTTTCAGTTTTATATAATTTTCGCTTAGTTTGCTTTAGCCTAGCCTAGACAACTTCCACCCCCCCCCCCCCCAATTGCATAACATATAGCATGAAAATTTGAAATAAACCATCCTCTTGGGATCAACCCCTTGCTCGTTCTATACTATCTTGCTTGATTTTTAAGCTAGGGTAATTAATTTGTGCGACTACGACATCACAATAAAAACAATGTCTTCAACTTCTCTTGAGATTTCACTTCCAAAATCACATCTACCTGATATCTCCATCAAACTAGCTTCAAACAATTATCTCCTTTGGACAACACAAGTCATTCTTCTTCTACTTGGCTATGGTCTTCTCGGATACGTGAAGATTGAAATCCCCTACCTAGAATCAACCATCATTGGTGAGAATGGTGAGTTGAAAACAAATCCTGCCACAATAGCGTGGAAATTATTCATGGGGATTTATACTTAAGGACATGAAGACGATGCAGGTAATTCTTAAAGGTATCATGAAGGATGGGTTATATCCAATCAACTTGCAGTAGCTCCCCACATCTCTAGTTAGTTTATTATCAACTAAAGTGTTTGGCAATTTATGGCATGCACGACTTGGCCACCCTTCTACCATCATTCTTACAAAATTGTGTTACCGTCTATGAATAAGCAAAATGCTTTCTATGAAAGTTGTGTACTTAGAAAATCAACTAAGCTACCTATTTAATCAAGAAAATCTTATGCTTCCTCTTTTCTGTATACATTGCATTCAAATATTGAGTCCTACATCTATCCCTTCTTTTGATGGAAATCAATTCTATTTCATTATTGTTGATGGGTATTCTCGACATATATGGTTTTTTTCCTATGAGTCAAAAATATGATGTAGCGGTAATATTTCCCACATTCCTCAAGCAAATGGAAACACAATTTAATACACATGTTAAAAAAAATCAGAGTGATGGAGGTGGTGAGTTTGTTAATCAAAGTTTATAGAATGTTGTCAACACTAATGGCATCATTCATAGAATTTCATGTCTAGGAACACCAGAACAAAATGGATTAGTTGAACGATGTCATCGACACATCGTAGATACAGGATTATCATTGTTATCACATGCCTCTATTCCAACAAAATTTTGGATTGTAGCATTTCAAACTGCAATGTTTCTGATCAACCATTTACCTACTCCACTTATGGGTTATAAATCACCTCATGAAGTGATATTTGGTTATGGTCCTACTTACAACCCCTTCCGAGTCTTTGGATGTTCCTGTTATCCCTTGTACCAGTTGGACGATCAAAGTTGGATTTTAAATCCACAAGATGTGTTTTTATGGGTTATTCAACCAAGCATAAAGGCTATATTTGCCTTGAACCGCAGACAAGTCGCATCTATATATCACGACATGTGAAATTTAATGAATCTCAATTTCTCTACAAATGCATGCAGCCACTTGACACATTTGCACGTACCTCACAACAATTTAATATGCAAAAATCCCTCGATTACTAAAGACTTGGGTGAACAAACCTCTGGCCATAGCTCTTCAGATCAGTCATCATGTCCAAGATGAAGAAACTGCCCATGATGAACCAGCATCCCAATATGCAGCTACTAATTCAATCTCCACATCCACTGGTTCATCAGACATTCCTTGTACATCTTCTCCAACTCATCACAACAGATCAGTCCTTATGTTTTAGCAGAAACAACCCACGATGAATTAGCATCCCAATTTGCCATTGTTGCTTCAATCTCCCAATCCAAAAATTAACTAGAAGCCTCTTTTACATCCACTTCAGCTCAGTCACAACATCTCATTACATCTATTCCAGCCCATAATGACAGCACTAGCCACAAGAACTCAAACAAGGAAGCTAAAACCGAAGGTATTCATCTCTTAACAACATCCAATCCCTGCTTGTTTTTTTGCTGATCTTAATGCCCAACCACAAGAACCATCATCCACTCAACAAGTTCTTAAACATCCACAATGGTTTCACAAAGCAAAACCTGGACCTTGATACCTAAACAACCAGAAATGAATATTATCAACAACAATTGGGTGTTCAAAATCAAGACATGATCTGATGGCTTTATTGAAAAATACAAAGCTGAGTTAGTAGCTTGTGGATTTACACAACAACCTGGATTTGACTATGATGAAATATCCAGTCTTGTTATTAAACCTAACACTATTTGGCTTATCCTCACAATTGGATTGTCTCAAGGCTGGACTATCAAACAATTAGATGTTAGTAATGCTTTCCTTCATGGTGATCTATAGGATCGAGTGTATTTGACTCAACCTCTAGGTTTTGATGATCCATCTAAACCAGATTATGTTTGTCATCTTCATAAAGCCTTATATGGATTGAAACAGACCCTCATGCATGGTTTCTAAAATTCAATACCTACATTTAGAAAATAGGATTCATGCGATGTCCTTGTGTTCAATCCCTATTTTATCGCATTCAAGGATCAGGCATTCTTCTTTTACTCATCTATGTTGATGACATTCTGTTAACAGGCAACTCAGGCTCATAGATTCACAAGCTTATTGCACATCTCTCGGTCGTCTTTCATATGAAAGATCTTGGTGACATTCATTATTACTTATGACTTCAAATTACTCGTGATGAGTTCGTAGACAAGGTATTAGTTATCTCACTCTGACTAGACTCGACATTTCCTTTGTTGTACATCGAGTCTGTCAATTCATGGAAGCACCTAATGATACTCATCTAACTACTGCTAAGAGGATTTTTTGGTACCTAAAGGGTACACTCAATGTTGGACTTCATTATATTTGCACCTCTATTCATGAACTTCATGGTTTTTGTGATGTCGATTGGACTAGTTGTAGGGATGACAGATGTTCCAGCTTTGGGTTTTCTATCTTTTTAGGCAAAAATCTTATATCTTAAGGAGCTAAGAAACAGGCCACGGTGTCTTGATCCATAGCTGAAGTAGAGTATTGAGCCTTAGCCTCTACGACAACGGAGTTCATTTGGTTCGTTCACCTACTCAGCAACCTTGGTTACTTTGTCCCTCGTCCAAAGCTATACTATGATAATATTACTGTCATTCATATGGATAAAAATCCAGTATTCCATCATCGAACAAAACAAATTGAAATAGACATCCACTTTGTTCGGGAATGAGTTGCAAGTGGTGCTATCTCAGCACATTGAAAAACTCTCATCAGATGAAAAAATAAGTACCTTACATTGATAGCATATATAATAGAATGCATACAGTGTAATACATGCATACACACATAGCATAGAAGTGAGTATAAATACTGTAAAATAAAGCATGGATCACGTGTGAAAAACAGATTAACAGAATCCACAAAAACAAGTCAAGTTCATCTTCTTCTCTTCTCTCTTTTCTCTCAAGAATAGAGTAGAGTTCTATCTCTCTTTTCTTTCCTTAATATCTGGATTCTCACATGGTATCAGAGCTGAAATTGCTCACGCAGACACACTGAATCAAAGATATTCCTCTTCGTGCTTCCGCAAAATTGACAGATTGTTGCAGATTTCATACAAGTTGACTGCAAAATTCGTTGTTGTGGTGAAAAAGAGAACTACTGAACACACTGAATCATGAACAAAGTGTGATAAAGATCTGCAGAATTCATACAACTTGATTGCAAGATTCATAGCTTTGTGAACAAACAGCTACTGTGTTATCACTAAACTGTGTAAAGTTATGTCAAAATTCAACAGCCATGGTGACTGCCTCATAACTTCAGATCCTTTAATCTCCAATCACAGGTTTGATCTCCACATCTGTGAATGTAAAATTAGATGAGTCTAATTTTTTGAATTGGAGTTTTCAAATGCAACTGTTGCTTGAAAGTAACGAAATCATTGGGTTTATCAATGGTTCTAATCCATGTCCTAGTGCTTAGTCAACTGCTGAAAGTAGTATAGAGAATTTGAACTCACTGTCTACTATAGAATGTGAGAATATGATAATTTGGAAGATGCACGATCGTGTAGTTATGCAACTTATTACAACCACATTATCACCTGTGGCAATGTCTTGTGCAATCGGTAGCAGTAGTTCTTAAGACCTTTGGAATAGGTTAAAGGAACAATTCTCTACTGTATCCAAAACCAACATATTTCAACTGAAATCTGATTTGCAGAACATCAAGAAAGGGATTGATTCTGTGAGTCAGTATTTGTTAACGATAAAAGAGGCACGATATTATTTGAGTGCAGTTGGAGTGTATTTTGCAGACGAAGACATTGTTATCTTGTCATTGAATGGACTTCCACCTAAATTCAACACATTTTAATGTCACAATTATTGGCTGAAGAAAAAATTGTTGAGAATTCTGTGACAGACACCCCTGCATATCTCTCGGCTATGCATACTGTTTCTAAGTCCACTTTATCTGCATCACAAGGGAATTTTCCACAAGATCGTGGAATGCATAACTATAATTCATATGGAAATGGAAGCTACAAGCCATTCCACAGAAATTATGGCAAAGGCAGGTTTCATTTTCAGTAGAGAAGCTTCCATCAGAAGGGTAATTTTCATGGCAAGATGCATGATAAGCCAGGATTGAATTCAGGAATGTTTGATTCATATCAGTCTTCAGCTTCACTGCCAAGTAATCCAGTGTGTCAACTGTGTAACCTTGAAGGTCATACAGCCCCTACTTGTGGATTGAATTGAAGTGAAAGGATAAAGTGTCACATATATGGCAAGACAAATCATAATACCTTGTATTGTTTTTACAATAGCAATGGTCCAAATTTTGGTGGTAATGCTAGTGCACAAGCTTCAGATTATCGTGGTAGTTATCCCTATCATGCTCAGCAAAATGTAGCACTGAATACTGTCATGCAAACACCTTTGCAACAGCCACAAAATGCCTCTCAAGTTTGGTTAGCTGATTCTGGAGCAACAAATCATATGACAACAGATTTGAACAATCTTGCGTCATCCACCACTTATGTTGCGAATGATACAGTGAAAACGGCCAATGGTGAAGGTTTGCTTGTATCACATATTGGGAACACAATTATTACCACACATATTGCTAATATTCAGCTCAATTCAGTGCTACATGTTCCTAAATTGACTGAAAATTTAGTCTTTGTGCATCGGTTGTGCTTGGATAATAACTGCAGACTAATCTTTGATGCTTTCAATTTTTGGATTCAGGATAAGGTCACAGGGAGGATCATATCCAAAGGACAATGTAGTAATGGACTCTAACGTTTTTCCTTTGGTCATCATCGTTTCTCTCATAGTGCAAGTCAATCTCGGTCTTTTCTTGGTCAGTTGGTTCTTTCGTCTACTTGGCATCATCGTTTAGGTCATCCTACTAATAAAGTTGCTGCAATGATGCTAGAAAAAGCCCAAATTAAATGTTCCATTGATTCAAAGTCTTCTGTTTGTCAAGTTGTCTACAGGGTAAGTTTTCAAAACTTCCCTTTCCAGTGCATGTTAATAAAACTGTAATTCCATTTCACACTATTCAAAGTGATATATAGGGACCTTCTCTGTATTTTTCTATAGATGGTAACCGAGATTATGTGACCTTTATAGATGAATTTTCATGTCATTGCTGGCTATTTCCACTAGTTCATAAAAATGACTTTTATTCTGTATATGTGAGATTTTATCACTATGTTCAAACTCAGTTTTCACGTTCTATTAAAATCTTACAAAGTGATAAGGGTGGTGAGTATGTGAGTAAACAATTATTGTCATTTCTTATTTCTAAAGGCACTGTTCATCAAAAATCCTGCCCTCATACGCCTGAACAAAACGGTCTCACTAAACGCAAACACAGGCATTTAATTGAAACTACAATTACTCTCTTACAGAATGCCAAACTACCTGCCTCGTTCTAGACATATGTTATTCAAACAGCAGCATACCTTATCAATAGAATGCCTTCTATTATTCTATAGAATAAATCCCCTTATGAGATGTTATTTCACAACATTCCCTCTATGTCTCACTTGTGTATTTTTGGTTGTGCTTGTTTTCCTCTATTGCGTCCATATCGACTTCATAAGTTACAACCTAAAACCATCATGTGTGTCTTCTTGGGATATGTATTCCAGTATAAAGGCTATATTTGTTATGAACCAGTGGCCAAAAGAACATATATCTCAAGACATGTCATTTTTATTGAACATGTTTTTCCATTTATTGATTTAACTACTGCTTATAAGGGCCATTCTCTGTGTTTTTCCCAACCTTCTCATGTGCCCTTTCCAGTTGTTAATCGTGACAATATTGTTGTTTTCCCCTTTGATATTTCGTCTCCTGTCAATACATCTTCATCATTTGCCAAGTCTTTTCCTCCTTCACCTGCGTCAGAATCCATTGTTGTTGTTTCTTTGCCAATATCATCCACTCCTGCTGGTCCTGTTTCCAATTCTGGAAATGCATCTAAGGTTGACAGTCCAACAGTTGATACTTTTAATACTTTATTGAACCTGGATTGGATTATAATGAGATGTTTAGCCCTGTGGTGAAGCCAACTACAGTTAGGTTGGTATTGGCATTGACAACTCACATTGGCTGGGTTTAAGGTAACATGATGTTAAAAATGTCTTCCTACATGGCATTCTACATGAGGATGTGTTTATGGCCCATCCCCTAGCTTTGTTGATCCCTTACACCCGCACCTTGTCTGCAAGTTACATAAATCTCTGTATGGCTTGAAGCAGGTCCCTCGTGCATGGAATGAGAGGTTCACTTTGTTCTTGCCATCCCTAGGATTTCATCATACTTATTCAGATTCTTCCCTGTTTGTCAAATATATGAATGATGGGGTTGTCATTTTGTTGGTTTATGTTGACGACATTATTATAACGGGAAGTGATTCTCAGGTTATCAATCAAGTGATTACTGCCCTTACTGCTGAATTTCAGATCAATGACATGGGTGATCTTCATTTCTTCTTAGGTGTTCAAATTGTTCATAACACAGCTGGGATGTTCCTCTCACAGTCGAAGTGTATTAATGAGTTGCTGCTTAAAACTGATATGCAATCTGCCAAGCCATGTGCCACCCCTTGTCTTCCTTATCAACGACTTCTCAAGGATGATGGAGAACCGTTTGATAATTCATCATTGTATCGCAGCATTGTAGGTGCTCTACAATATCTGACATTTACACGACCAGACATTGCATTTACAGTCCACCAGGTCTGTCAATTTATACAACGTCCTATGGTTGATCACTTTGTGGCAGTTAAATGCATATTAAGGTACCTTAAAGGTACTGTTTATATTAGGATTACATATCAGAAGGGGACCTTAGATCTCACAGCATTCAACGATGTTGATTGGGCTGGCGATCCTAATGATCGTCGCTCGACAACTGGTCTGGTTGTGTTCATTGGATCCAATCCCATTGCTTGGAGTTCTAAGAAGCAACAGAACGTGTCTCGATCATCAACTGAAGCAGAGTATAGGGCCTTATCTACTACCTCTACAGAACTGGACTGGATCAAACAGTTGCTGCAATTCATTCGCATTCCTCTGCCTTATACTCCTATGTTATTTTATGACAATTTCTCTGCCATTGCCTTGTCATTTAATCTAGTGCAGCATCAATGCACCAAACACATTGAAATTGATGTGCATTTTGTGCGGGAGAGGGTTTCCACAAATTAGCTGGAGGTCCAATTTGTCTCTTCACAGGAGCACTTTGCTGACATTCTCACAAAAGGCCTCAGCTCTTCTGTGTTTCTCAGCCATTTTCGCAATCTCAGGCTTGGTTTGTGTAAGCCTAGGATTGAGGGGGGATGATAGCATATATAATAGAATGCATACAATGTAATACATGTATACATACATAGCATAGAAGTGAGTGAGTATAAATACTGTAAAATAAAGCATGGATCACGTGTGAAAAATAGAATAACAAAATCCACAAAAACAAGTCAAGTTCATCTTCTTCTCTTCTCTCTTTTCTCTCAAGAACAGAGCAGAGTTCTATCCCTCTTTTCTTTCCTTAAGCTAATAATCAAGATTGATATAAAGATAGCCTGTGAACTAACCTTGTCTTTATCATCAATGCCATGTCCAAAATTATCCTAAACCATGACCACCATCTCTCCCACCTCCACGAGAAAACCAGTAAGTTGCGATCACAAATATCACAATCATCACCTAGATCTCCCGGCACTAAAAATATCAGCATTGCAGTTTAAACCAATCTGCCTTGCAGTATCACCTCTCTGTCTCTACTTTTTGTCAATAACAATGATGAATTAGGGTGTTAAAAACTAATAAGAGAGCGAGAGAGAGCGTTTTCAAGAGTCCTTTCTAATTGGAAGGCATATATTGAAGGTAAAGATGATGGAAAAGCACTTCCAGAGAGGTTTTTTCTTCTCTCTTTTCAAAGTTTTCTTAGAGAGAGAAAAACAGTATCTGTTAATGTTGTAGCCTTCTAGGGATTTAGAGGATTGGGAAGACAACAAAAGAAATTAAAGAGAATGTTGGTTTTTTATTATGATGTATTTACTCCTGGTTAATTTTGGTAATTACAGGATTTGGGAATCCGGTATGGTTGTTTTGGAGGGTTGCTTTGTGAGAGGGAGCTCCGTAGGCTTAAGTATTTTTCAAAATTGTAACTACAAAAATTGCTAAAGTATAAATCAAGTTTGCTGATTTTCGTTTCAATTTGTTTTTTTTAATTGGAACAAAATGTTTTGATTTTGAAGTATTTTAGCATTTATTTCAGGGTGCTATTGTTCATATATGTATATATTAAAAAAATAGTCCAAATCTAAAAATAAAATTATTTACAGTTATGCAACTTAATCTAAAAAAGACGCAATAAAATAATTTTTTTGACAAAAATTATGAACATGTATAATTTTACAAGATATGATTGATATTGTAAAATTATTCATTATTTAAAAACAACACTATTTTGCCAAAATGTAATTAGTGGCCAAAATTTGGGTGGAATTTCTAGAACGATCCAAAATTTTAAGCAAGGTAAAAATTTCATTGTTTTATCTCGTTTTTTAAATTGATACAAAATGTTTCGGCTAAAACGAAACGAGATCAACAACACTGGTATAAATACATGGTTAGACTTCAACTTTAAAAATCAATGGATTACTTGATTCTTTTAAAATCATTTTTTTATTTCCATTCATCTCACAACTTTCCAAACATAACTCTATTTTTCTCTCTTGTCTACATCTGATGAATTATCGATATGTTTACTTGTATAAAATATTTTTTAAAAAATACCATCTCTAGTTTTATTTATTTATTCCAAAAATATTTTTACATAAATATTATGAAAATTCTTTTATTATATATAATTTTATAAGTTTTCTAATTAGCTAAATATTTGAGAACATGAAAACTTGATTTTTAATGTAATAAAGATTTTTAATTGTCATAAAATTTCCAGAATGGGTTGACTTTTTTAAGTGAGGTAAAAACTATGTCTTTTTATCTTGTTTTTTTAACTGGTATGAAACGTTTTGGCCAAAATAAAATGAGATCAACAACACTGGTATATAAATACATGGTTAGACTTCAACTTTAAAAATCAAAAGATTACTTGATTCTTTTAAAAAAAAATTAATTTTCATTCATCTCACAACAATTGTCCAAACATTACTCTATTTTTCTCTCTTGTCTACATTTGACATATTATGGAGATGGTATTGTAAAGAAAACAATCTAAAGGAAGCCAAAGGTTCAAAAACAATAGGGCATGTCAAAAACATTAAAGTTGTAATGAAGTTCTATTATTAGTAAATTATTATTGATAAGTTTCTTTGAATGAGATATAGAATGGATTTATAAACTTCATAATGAAGTTTAATGTTTGAGGAGTGGTACTAAAAACTTGATTTTTAATGTAATAAATATTTTTACTAACATAGTATAGTGAAGAAAATAAGGTGAATGTAGCCAAAAATTCAAAACACTAATGTCTTTTTATGTTTGAAGTTATATTATGGGTTCTTTTGGCATTGCATTTTAAAAGTGCTTTTGAAAATAAAATTTATATATATATATATATATATATATATATATATATATATATATTACATTAATGTCTTTTTATGCATCATTTGTTTATAGAGATAATAGTTTGTATACTTGTGAGGCTTTTGGGGCTAATATAGTTAGCTGGAGTTCTACATGGGAGTCAATTCTATAGATCCTCGAGGTGATTTTAATGTTATTTGCTCTTTTGATGAGTATAGATGAGGCACTATATCATGGTCGGGATTACAAATGATCTTAATAATTATACGATGTAATCTTGTTTGGAGAATCTCAGATTTACTGGTGCTAGGTTTATCTGGACTAAGTGGCAATGTGATAACACTGTCTTGAAGAAGTTGGACCAAGTTCTTATTAATGTTAATTGGAATTATGTATTTTTTTAGTTTAGAAACTTGTTTTCTTCCTTTTGGTATCTCGGATCACTCTCATATGGTAGTGAAGATAATGAATATGCCTAAGTGAAAAGTTCCTTTCAAGTACTTTGACTTTTGGAGGATTCATCTGCTTAAGTATGTTAAAAGTGTGCTGAAATAATTTTATAAGAAGTATTTTGTTAAGATTTTGAAAAAGGGTATTGGCTAAGAGGGCAACGAAAGAGATTTAGAGTTTGATGCAATTAAACCTTTAGATTCAAAGATCCACATAACTAAGTCTATTCTTGTGAAGGAGTATTTATGGGTTATTTATGTTGAGGATAGATTTCTTAGGCAAATGTCTCGATCGACTTAGTTAACTTCAAAATTCTAAAATTATTTTGATAAAAAAAATATTATAGAGAGGGAGATAGGTTTTGTTTTTATTTTTTTTTGTTTTTATGCATAAATCCCTGAGGACAGTGGCAAATAAATGTACCTATTTTTAATGTGCTAATTGTCTCAAGCTATCCAGAATGTTATGGTTTAATGTTGAGCCCTATTCTTCATATTTTGCTTGGCACGTAATAGTCATGCTCATTGGATGTTATTCTTTAGATAAAAAGAAAAATTAATATAGGATCTTTTTCAACATATGATTTTAAACTTGTTTATATGTGTTAATTGTTTCCATTACTCATCAAGCAACCCAAGATAGTATGGTCTAGTAATGGTCCCTATCCTTCAAATATTATCATGTAACTAAACCAATCGATATATGACTTCTTTTAATATATGATTTTGAACTTGTTTTATATGTTATTTGTTTTTATTATTCATCAATCAACTCAAGATGTGTGTGTGTTAAATAATAATAAAAAAATGTTTTCATTCCAAAGTCTCATATTCTTAGGATGTGATTTATTTCTCTAATATCATATATTGATTGTTCTTTGTGATGCTACCATCCATGGAGATGGGGGAGGTGCATGCAACTGAATCAACTTAAAGGACAACATTGTGGCGACGAGTTTTTTTCACTTTCCATGCTACCATCCATGGAGATGGGGGGAGGTGCATGGAAAAAGAGTTTTTTATAATCATATTTGTTAGTCTTTTCTAAGTTTTGAAGTAGATTTTTTTTTATGAAAATTTTTTTATCTCATTAGATCAAAAACCTAACTACTTAAATTCATTCCAAATTTTAGCACTGCATTTATTGAACTTTAATATCTAATGGTGTAGTTTTAGTGTAATTTTATACCCCAATAATTAAAATTTACAACTAAGAAAAATGAACAACATGGTTGTTAAAAGATTTTTTATATTTTGATCAAACTCTAATGGATGGTCATAAACATGTTAGGATATCTCATTTTCATTTTATAACATGAGAAATATGCGATTTGTTTTGTTTTTGTGAAAATATGCTTATGAATTTTTTAGAATTTTGTTGTATGCATGAAAACAAAAGATTTTTTTTGTTTTTATTAAAATTACATTTTTTGTTTTTATTAATTAAATTTCTTATATTTAATTATTTTAAAAATATATTAAGATTAGGCTTGTCCTAATTAAATGTGTTGGTCTAGCCAAGTTGGTGCATTTCTGCCCAACAATCTTCTTCGATTGAGCTGGACACAATGTCCAGCCCTACTGCCTACTCTTGACATGCAACTGAATTAATTCACTCCTTACCGATCACTTGCAAAGTGAACAATGATTGTGGTTGGAGGTGAAGGAGATGACCTGGCGTTGCTGCCATGAAGAGGAAATCCGAGTTGTGGCATGGGAGGTGTTGGTGGAGAAAATATGGCCAATGACGGTTGCAGGAAGAGGAGGAAGCAACAACTTCTCTTGTTGGTGGAGAAGAGAATGGTTGGAGCTACCAATGGTTAAAAGATGGAGAGTTGTTGTTGCATCCAAAGGAGAAGGAGTGGTGTTGCTACTACTGTCACCATAGGAGTGCAGGTGCTGCCACGTGGAGAAGAAAACAACTGGTGTTGCTGATGGTGGAGAGATAAAGTGTTGTTGCAGTTGCTATCACTAGAAGAGAAGAAAGAGTTGTTGTTATCGCTAGAGGAGACGAAGTAGCTGCTCAAGTTTACTTATAGCTGGAGGAGGAGCTGTTGTGGTTTGCTTACTATGCGGAGAAACTAATGGTATATGGTCGAACTCTATGTTCTCTTATCTGCTATTTCTCCTGGTTTTTGTTCTATTTTTTTTGTTTTCTCTCCGCTTTTTTTTTTCCTGTTCTTTCATCCCTACCCCTTTGCTCAATACACTCCAGGTACTTATTGTGAAGGAGATGGCTCTTTAGCTAACTATTGCGTATAGGGGATAGCTTTTGCAAGTTGTCTCTTCCACTTCTGCAATAATGAAGACGATAATGTGTCTGCACTGTATCAGACCAAGACACAAAATTTAGCATTGGTTGCCTTCAAATTCTACAGAATGACACCATTTCTAACAAGTCTAATTTGGTCCCTTAATTTACAATTGTTCAAATTATGCTCTTAATTGACTTTAAACTTTTAGTTTTATGCAATTTTATCCCTATCATACTTTAAAAGCAGCTTCAAATTTGACCCTTGATTGACCATTAAATTTTCAATTTTCTTCAATTTAACCCTGATCTCATCCAATTGACTTGGTAAAAATTAAATTGAGTCTCCAAAAAAATTAATATTCTCAATTAAGCCCGAATTAGGTTTCCAAACTTATTTTTTCAACAATTAAGCCCTTAAAAAATTAAATATGACCAATTTAAAGTATAAGTAAGTGCTTACACTTAACTAAGTTTTTCAATTGGACCCTAAATTATTTCACAAAAATAATAAAACTTTGATTTGCCCCATGATTAAATTATATTTTCCTATTAAAAATATAATTATGCCTTTTGACTTAATACTTATGTGAATTTATCTGATAATCATTTATTTTAACATTGACTCTGCATTTTCTTTTATTTTTTTGGCACAATAGACATACTATTGGGCTCTCAAATCCATTCGAAATTTCTAACTTGATTTTTTCACAACATTAGACTTTCTTCTTTACTATTTTTTTTTTTTGCAGATAACCCAAAGTTATGATAAACATAATCAATAAGTGGTCATGTTTGTCATCACCCAATTTTCGGGTGAGTCACCAAAATATACCGAAAAATAACAAAAATAAATAAAAAGGGTCAGTGAGAGTAGAAGAATCAATGTGGAAATTTTGGTTGTTTTCGCAAGTCCGATCGTTTCTCTTTTGTCCCCAAAATAGAGGAAAATATAGATTTAAGGCAAAAATAATTTATCATTGGATAAATATGTGTAAAATTAAGGCAAGCAACATAATTATATTTTTATGGGTAGATTTGAATTAATCGTAGACCAATTTAAAAGTGTAATTATGTTTGAGAATTAATTTAGGGTCCAATTGAAGGATTTAATTAAGTGTAAGGACTTAATTATACTTTAAATTGGTCTCATCAAATTTATTAAGGGCTTAATTGATAAAAAAAAATCAATTGCGCAAATTAGGGATTAAATTACACAAACCAAAAACAAGGGACCAAAGTGAAAAGAGTACACAAGTTTCTACCCTATAAATAGGGGTTGATTTGCCTTGGAGGAGGGAGTCCGAAAAATAAAAAAAAGATTTTACACAAAAAACCCTAGGAAGCAATCTCTTTCTCTTGCCCATGGGGTTTTAGCCAGCAGCCCCTTTGGGGCAGCACCCCCCCTTTTTATGTTTTTCCTTACTTCCCATCTCTTGGCTTTTCACTTCTCCGCCCGATCTCCACCTCCCTTGCTGTCTAGCCTTCTCTGGCCAACCACCACTTCCCCTCTCTCTCCAAAGACCGACTCAGCCCTTCCCCGGCGAGCACCATCCTTTGTTTTTTTTCCTTTCTCTGGCCATTCAGCTCTTCCCTTCACCGGCCAACCATCGCCTCCTCTCGGCCTCCTCACAATCTCAGGCTCACTATCTTTTCTTCCTTCCCGTCGACCACCACTCTGTTCTGACCACGCAGCCTCAGCCGACAACCAGGTCTGCCTCCCATCCACGACAACCATGATCGCAACCCTCGCCAGCTCTACCTTCTTCATCTTCTTCTTCGGTAGCAGCAGCGCTGACCACCGTCGCCCCCAGCTGCTCAACAGCCATCACGCTAGCCTCCATGGCATTCCAGTTCCCTTTTGAAAAAAATACAAATCGAAGAACAAATTTGAGATCTAAGAGAAACATTGCTTGTGTGTTGTTTTGTTTACAGGTCACCGTGGTCGTTACCAGCAAGACAAGGGAAGAGGCTGATTTGCACCCCCCCCTTCTTTGGATCTTCATCTATCGCGCGAGTGAAACCACACGTCGCTAGCGGTGGCGGTGCATGGGACGACGCGCCACCACTGCTCCCGCGTGGCTTCAGCTGTGAACAATGTTTTCGAGGTTGTTTTTGTGATTTTTTTATGTTGTATTTGTGTTTAAATTGTTGTTATGTTCATTTATTTTTGTAAATGCTATGTTATGTAATATGTACAATGTAACAAAAAAAATATAATGAAAAAAGAGATTGGGTGTGTGATTTGCATAAAAAAACATAAAAATTACATTTAAAAAAAACAAAAAAAAATTGTGTTTTCGTGCATACGGTCGGATTCCAAAGTTTTTCACATTGTATTTTTCGCAAAAAAAAATGTTGCATGTTTTTCATGTTTTGAAAGCGAAAATTTAGATATCGTAACCAGTTTACGATTATCCGTTGGCATTCGGCCAAAATGTCAAGAATAATTTAATAAATATTTTGTTTTATCTATCGCGGTGTAAAATTACACTGTAATGTACACTCGTGGATGGTTAAAAATAAGATTTTCAAAATGCAGTGCAAAATTCATTTTTGGTTCATCTTTCAACCCGCAATGAGGTAGAGATTCTCTCATGGAGAGAAATCTACATCAAATTTATAAAAGACCAATAAAAATGATTTAGGAAAAACAATCAAACAACCATGCAGTTTACCTTAGGTAGGGTGCAATGGGGGTGATGCGTCTTCCCCTTGCACGATAAGTCTCTTTACCCTAGACTCTCGTAGACCAATAGGTTCCTAGTAACCTTAATACTAGGTGGCGACTCCTTAAAATTATAATTGTAAATTTTACGGCTATACACAATTCTATTTTCACCGTGCATCGTTGTGTCTCCAAAGGGGAATGGCAGGGCATGAAGCGCGTAGAAAAATCGTCATCGTGACAATGTTCAAAGAAATTAAAAGAAAAATAAGAAAAATAGGAATGGTCGAAACATGATTATATTGTTAAATATATTTCTTTTTTTAGAATATGGATTTATAGGTTCAAGGATGTCTTGGCAACACCCTTTCAAACTACTATTCCAATCATCTAATTAGTTTCTTTATAGGAGAGGAGTCAGTTATAGTGATAATATTGTTTTCAAAACTATAAATTATAAATATTTGTAAAACCTTGACAATTTTTTTTATTATACGTATGGTTTTTATAAATACCTATTTTTATTATTTTAATTCTAATCATTTTATGTTCATGTTGATGAGTGTATGAATTTACTTGTGTTATTTTTTTTGGGACACGTTTCTTCGATGATGTAAGCTCATTGATTGTGACTGATGGTGTTTTGGACCATTTCAATTAACACAACCTTGAACATGTTTATACCTATCAATTGCTCACCATCCTTACAAATCCAATGTTCATATTTCAAAACTAAGGATTAGGCCTTTGTTACCAGGCTAATGTCTCAAATTTTTGTTTTAGATCATAATAATATTTTATCTTATATAACAAACATACATCAACCATTTAGCCAAATCCTTAAAATATTAGCATATTGGACACTATTAAGATCATTAAAATCCAACATGAAGCATCTTATCTAAAGTAGGATGTGAAGGGTGATTGTTACATTTTCTATTAAATAATCAACCTTGCTTAGAACATTTGAAAAATTTGTTAGGGTGTTTAGTAAACATTAGACTAGATGGTGACTTAAAGCTTGAAACTTGCACAAACACACATTATTTTGTATTTATTTTTTCTTATTAATTATAATGAGGTGGTGAGATTTGAACTATTGATCTAAGAATCACCAACACTCTGATACCATGTTAAAGAAAATATAATTTTATATTACTCTAATATATATTGCATATAATTTAATTGTCATGGAAAAACTGATCTTAGCTCTTTGATGACATAAATAACAAACTGATGCAGGACAATCCAAAGAAGTAAATGAAGAGAGCATCATCGAATGAAATACCATGCAGGGAAATCATGCAAGAATCACGTATGATCACCATGCAAGATAAAGACGAGTTGTACGCAGGATTGCCAAGAAAAAGAAGTCAGTTGTTTTTCTTTTATCACTTTATGTCTTAGTTGACTTAGGATTGATTTTATTTCTGTTATTATTTCAATTACCTGATTTGTGGGAATTTTCCCTATTTCCTTTTTTATTATTGTAAGCAACTGATAAATATGGGTGGACCTCTACATAAGAACCACTCATGATTTGAATTGAATAAGAATTTTTTTCACAGAGATATTACTTTGTTGCTTTCTTTTACTCTTGGATTCGAGTGATCCCAAGAATAGGGACGGTGTTCCTTGTTCTGTGTTTGTTTCAAAGAAATTCCGCTATGCCAGTTGGTATAAGAGCCTGTCTAATCAACGATTAGATGGCAAACCCAATGAATGCACGAGAAGTCCCAAGGGATGATCAAGAAGATGGCACCATCATACATGTTGAATTCAGGGCTTTCCAACAAGAAACCCAACAAGCGTTGCAAGCTATAGAAGCCACTCTTGTTAGGCTGGACACTGGAAACCATCAGCGACGTGAAGATGAGAGGAGACAAGATGATTATAGAGGAAGAGATCACCTGGTTCGCGTTACCAACCGATTCCACGTAGGCAGCCAGCCTACGAGGATGAGCTGAGTGATGAGGAAGAGTATGTTGAATGTATATTGAGGCCTAATCAACAGGGCTACCACAACATGGAAGAACGAGGGCATCAAGTGTTCCGAATGAAGATGGACCTCCCAAGCTTCAATGGTCAGCTGCAGATCGAGGGATTCCTTGATTGGCTGGCAGTAGTGGAGAGGTTCTTTGACTACATGGAGATTCCTGAGGACAAGAAGGTAAAGTTGGTTGCCTATAGACTAATGGGAGGAGCCTCTGCCTGGTGGGAGCAATTACAGCTCACGAGAATGAGGCAACGAAAAGGAATGGTTCATTCATGGTAGAAGATGAGACGCCTACTGAGGTATAGATATTTGCCCCCAGATTACGAGCAAATATTGTTTCAGCAATATTAGGATTGCAAACAAGGGAACCGAGCAGTTCAAGCTTATATGGAAGAGTTCCACAGGTTGTCATTGTTATTCAAGGATTAAGGCAACTATACACCTAAGGGGGAATTAGGTGTAAATACAATAATTATAGCAATTCTAAAATCAATTACTTTAAAGTAAAGAGATAAGAGAGAGATTGCTAACTCGGTTTTTAACGTGGTTCGGCAAGCCTACGTCCACGATTCAAGTACAAATCCGTACTTGAGTATTGTACTCTCTTACTAGTCCAAGTAACAAGATTACAAATCTTGCTTGATGAATCCACACCAAGACTTTTACACCACTTGAAGATATGCCCTCTTCAAGATTTTTCTTCTTCCCACTTGAAGATGTACCCTCTTCAAGATTTTTCCTTGGTGATATTCCCTCACCAATATCAAAGAGTTTTATACTTCAACTCTCAAGAATATTACAATGGTTGTTTTTGTAAAACAACAATACACTCTTAATAGTGTAGATATTACAAATGAAGATCTATAATCTCTTTATCTCACTTGATAACACTTAGAATATTTGAAGGTGTTTAAGTGTAGTGAGAATGAAAAATACTCTTTGTGTTAAGATATGAAGATTTAAACACAAATGTGAGTATTAATGAAGATTGATGATATGAAGATGTTTTTGCACTCTAATTGCCTCAATATAAGATATGAAAGTTCTTGTGTATTTATTTTTGCAATTAGGAGGGCTATTTATAAGTTTCTAAAAGAAACTAGCCGTTTATAGCCGTTTTAATGCAAGCTGTCATATCAAGCGGTCGACCGGTTCACAACGGACAAATAAAGTGGTCGACCGGTTCAGTTCAAAAGACAATTCGTCTTCAAGCGGTCGACCGGTTCACAACGGATAACCCAAGCGGTCGACCGGTTCGGCTTGAAAGACATTTTGTCTTCAAGCGGTCGACCGGTTCACAACGGATAAACATAGCGGTCGACCGGTTCAGCTCAAAAGACAATTTGTCTTCAAGCGGTCGACCGGTTCACTTGGTATACACCAAGCGGTCGACCGGTTCATGCAGAAAGGCAATTGTGACAAATTATCTTTTCTGAATTTTTGAACCGATTGATTATGACTTCATCCTCTAATCATCAAACCCTTTTAATGCATGCAATGTGAAGTGTGTGAGTTCATTTTAAATTGTGCTATCAAGTTAGACATTTGAGATTTACATAATTTAAAGCACTAAAATGAAAACTTCTTCTTTGTCTTCACTTGCTTGCATCTTGGACTTCTTGGAGTGATTTCTTCGTGTACTCCGTTATGCTTGTTGATGTATTCTTTGTATAATACTTGTTTATCGCTTAATCTCATCCAAGCATATTATTAGTCCATTTTCTTTTTATTGTTATCATCAAAATATATAAAACATATAAGTGTGACATTATATGTCAACAATCTCCCCCTTTTTGATGATGACAATAAACAAAAAAACTTAGATAATAAATTGAGTCTCCCCCTAAATATTATAATGCAATATATAGGAGACATTGAACATTTGTAGCAATTTAATCTAAGTACAAATATCATATGCAATTTATAAGAGAAATTCATATTTCTCCCCCTAAATATATGCATATAATTCTTTTATATTCTCATATTTTACTCCCCCATTATTGATGCATTTGATATTTTCATATTTCTCTCCCCCTTTGGCATCAACAAAAAGAAGGTTAATCATTGTGGATAAAAAAATATTCAATATCATTGTACATATATCCAAAATGAAAAGCATAAATACAATATTTCTAAATAACAGCATAAATAAGATGAGATGCATGATACAAAATCACGAAGGAGGTGGGTTCCGTGAGAGAAGTGAAGCCATCATCGCCTTCATCTCCTGAATATCAGCCCGCATCTCTATGTGAGAGTCTCTCATGGATCGTATATCTGTCTCCATAAGCGTGAGACGACTCTCTATCCTATGCGACCAGCCACTCGCAGATGGCTCATCTGGGGAGGAAGCCGGAGGTGGTGACTCAAATAAATGTGTGAACTCGTCTTCACCTTCATCCTCAGCCGCATTCTCCTCCTCTTCATGCTCTTCCTCAGCATGTGCACCTTCTTGGTGCCCTTGGATCCACTCACCATGCTCATTAAGCACATATTTCATCCTAGTTAGAGTGGTGTTATTTATCTCCGTTTTATCTGAGTACGGTCTCTTATCCGTACCAGTCGACAAAGATCTCAAAATGCTCAAAAATAGTGGTAAACACTTGACCATAAGGTAGAGCCTTTTGTTTTTGATCAAATGCTAAGATTATATTCCTAATCAATATGTATGGAAGGTTTATTGGCCTTATTGAATCATACAGTCAATTAAGCATAACTCCATAAATGTGACTTCATCATAATGCCCCTTTTTGGGCAAGATATTGTGAGCAATAATTCTATGGAGTATTCTAGGTCTCAATAAAAGATCTTGACTCTTTATTTTAGCACCTGGAGCAAATCCATTATTTCCGGTGTGCAATGCAACAACATAATCATAGCTAAAACCTTCAATGGTCGGAATTATTTTAATATCAAACACTCTCGGACCATCATTAGATATACCCAATATCTCAGCTAATTCATCACAATTAAATTCAATGGGATGTCCTTGAAGAGTACTCATTACTCTTGGTTCTACATTAACCCTCATATTAGCAAAGAACATTCTCATCAATTTAGGGTATGTAGGTTTTCTATATTCATATAATGAGTACCAACCCATTTCAGCAAATAAAGTGTCTATACCTAAAGCAGATAGATCATTGCTTAAACCTCTTTCTACAATGATAGCTCTATTTGAGAAATTACTCAAAAATCTTTGAACATTATCACCTGATGAGGAAGCCGGATCATTGGCTCTTTTGCTTCTTGATTCAGTCCTTCTTAATCGCTTCTGAGATGCCATTGTCTTCAATTTGGCTATGGGTGTTTTGATTTAGATTAGTTTTTGAGAGGATTTTGGGTAAGATTTTTCGGATTTGTCTGTTGAATGAGTTCTGAAACCCTAGATAGTATTTATACTATCGAGCCACCGGTCGACCGGTTGCCTTGGGTAAGTTAAACCGGTCGACCGGTTGACTCCCAAGTTGAGAATTTTCCAATTTTCTCTTTTGAACCGTTCTTTCCACTCATAATGTAGCCTTTTCATGTAAAAATTATGTCCAAAAGGCAAAGAAATCGAGGGGCTAAAAATGCAAATTTTAGGCGATAGCTGAGCGCTCATTGTTCCTCCAGCTCAACCGGTCGACCGGTTGATCCGGATGCATTCTACGTCGGCCGATGTACATGCAAACATGGAAATTTTTGCATTTTGACTTTAAAATCATTCATTAATATTCAAAGGTACCCTGTATGTCGAAAAATTATGTTCAGAACCATTTTCCTCCAAGATTCGAAAAATTCCAGTAGCCATCCTCTGTTTTATTCTGTCTCAACCGGTCTACCGGTTGGCTTGCTCTTGATGAACCGGTCGACCGGTTCATCCCAGAATTTCTAAATTCTCCAATATTTGTTTTGAACAAGTTTCTTATGCTCCAAGTGTATACTTTTTAACATCAAATAAATCCAACTTATAACCATTGATGTATACATAATTTAAACATCATTTGCATGGATAAATCCTAGGTTCCTTCTTATTTCATAAAGCGATCTTTGGCTAAGGGTTTTGTAAAAATATCTGCAAGTTGATGTTCTGTACCTATAAACTCAAGTACAATATCTCCTTTTTCAATGTGATCTCTCAAGAAGTGATGTCTTACTTCTATGTGTTTTGTACGAGAGTGCTGAATAGGATTCTTAGATAAGCAAATAGCACTTGTATTATCACATTTAATCGGAGTATTTTTAAACTTAAGTCTATAATCCTCCAAAGTTTGTTTCATCCATAATACTTGTGCACAACAACTGCCTGCCGTAATATATTCTGCTTCAGTTGTTGATAGGGCTACCGAGTTTTGTTTCTTACTTGCCCATGATACTAGTGATGATCCAAGAAAATGACAAGTTCCACTAGTACTTTTCCTATCAATTTTACAACCCGTAAAATCTGCATCCGAATAACTGATTAAACTCATTTCACTTCCGTTCGGATACCACAACCCTAAATTAATTGTACCATGCAAGTAACGAAAAATTCTTTTGGACATGCTTGAAATCGTGCACATAAACATACACTAAACATAATATCGGGTCTACTTGCGGTTAAATATAAAAGAGAACCGATCATACCTCGATATTTGGTGATGTCTACGGTTTTACATTTTTCGTCCATATCAAGCTTAGTAGATGTCCCCATCGGTGTATTGGCATCTTTGACATGTTCCATCCCAAATCTTTTTAGAAGATCCTTGGTGTACTTGCTTTGGTTGATGAAGATGCCATCTCTTGTTTGCTTAATTTGCAATCCAAGGAAGAAATTTAATTCTCCCATCATGCTCATTTCAAACTCCTCTTGCATGCATTTTGCAAATTCCTTACATAGAGATTCGTTAGTAGCACCAAAAATTATATCATCAACATAGATTTGTACAATAAGGATATCTTTTCCTTTTCTTTTTGTAAACAGGGTGGTGTCAATTTTGCCAATGTTAAAATCATTTTCAATAAGAAATGTTTTTAATCTATCATACCATGCCCTAGGTGCTTGTTTCAAACCATACAAGGCCTTCTGAGTTTAAACACATGATTAGGAAATTCAAAATTTTCAAAGCCTTGAGGTTGTTCAACATATACTTCTTCCATTATAAAGCCATTTAAAAATGCACTTTTAACATCCATTTGGAAGAGCGTAAAATTTGCATGACATGCATAGGCTAATAGCATTCTTATAGATTCAAGTCTAGCTACCGGTGCAAAGGTTTCTTCATAATCTATTCCTTCTTCTTGATTATAACCTTTAGCAACTAATCTTGCTTTGTTTCTAACAATAGTCCCATGTTCATCAACTTTGTTTCTAAAGACCCATTTAGTACCAATTATTGATAAATCTTTTGGTCTAGGGACTAGTTCCCAAACATCATTTCTCTCAAACTGATTTAGCTCATCTTGCATGGCTAAAATCCATTTTTCATCATTTTCAGCTTCAAGAAAGGTTTTAGGTTCTATTTGAGAAACAAATGCATAATGACCACTAATATTTCTAAGGGATGCTCTAGTTTTAGTTCCCTCAAACGGATTACCGATAATTAATTCTGGAGGATGAGAACTTACATACCTTAGCTCCTTTGGCGGCTCAAAGGAGTTACTTACCAACTCTTGTTGATTGCTTGAGCTTGGTTGGTCCTTGGTTGTATCTTCAATTGATATTTCATTTGGATTTTTATCATTGAGATTCAAATGTTGAACATTTTTATTTAAGTCATCTGGAATCTCAACAATTTTGTCATTTTGAGTTTCCTCAAAGGCGACATGCATGGATTCCTCAAGACAAAGTGTTCTATTATTGTAAACTCTGTAAGCTTTGCTAGAGGAGGAGTATCCAAGAAAAATTCCAACATCGGATTTTGAATCAAATTTGTCAAGGTTGTCTTTAGTGTTTAGAATAAAGCATTTTGAACCAAAGACTTTAAAATAAGAGATGTTGGGCTTCCTCCCTTTCCAAAGCTCATAAGGAGTCTTTTTCAACTCAGGTCTCAAGGTAACACGATTTAAAACATAGCAAGAAGTATTTACGGCTTCCGCCCAAAAATATTTAGGGGTATTAAATTCATTTATCATAGTTCTTGCCATTTCTTGAAGAGACCGATTTTTCCTTTCCACAACCCCATTTTGTTGGGGAGTTCTAGGAGTTGAAAAGTTGTGGTGGTATCCTTTTTCTTCACAAAACATTTCAAATAAATCACTTGTGAATTCACCACCATGATCGCTCCTTATGTTAATTATAGAAAATCCTTTCTCATTTTCGATTTTCTTTGAAAACTTTATAAATTCATGAATTGTTTCATCTTTTGATTTCAAAAATATAACCCATGTATATCTAGTAAAGTCATCAACAATTACAAACACATATCTATTACCACTTAAACTTCTTGTTCTAGTTGGTCCAAATAGATCTATGTGAAGTAATTCTAAAGGTCTTTCGGTTGAAATGTGATTCTTACTTTTAAAAGATGTTTTGAATTGTTTACCCATTTGGCAAGCGTCACATAGCTTTTCCTTTTCATATGAAATATGAGGAAGACCTTTAACTAAATCATTTTTGGTCAATTTTGAAAGAATGTCCATGCTTATGTGACCTAGTCTTCTATGCCATAGAAAACTATCATTTATACTAGCAACAAGACAATTTTCACTACTCATACATGCATCTATTTTGATCTTATAGATGTTTCCAATTCTATTACCGATAAAAATAATTTTGTCATTTTCAAGTATTAAGCAACATGTATGATCAAATAAGATTTTATATCCTTTGTCACATAATTGACTTATACTAAGTAAGTTATGCTTAAGATTATCAACAAGAAATACATTTTCAATGGAGGTTGAAGACATACCTCCAATGTTGCCAATTCCAACAATTTTTCCTTTTGAGTTGTCCCCAAAAGTCACTTTTCCTCCTTTAGTTTTGGAAAGACTTGAAAAAAGGGTGCCGTCTCCGGTCATGTGTCTTGAACAAGCACTATCCAAAAACCACTCCCCATGTTCCCTTGGTTCCTACAAAATAGAATCAAGATGAGGATTTTGGTACCCATACCTTCTTGGGTCCTTTTGGTTAGGGGTGGTTCCTTTTGGAACCCAAATCATGTCAACAATTTTATTTTTCTTCATTGGACATGCATAAATCAAATGACCTAATTTTCTACAATAATTGCATGTATGACTTGGATCATAAGACTCTTTAGCTTTAACAAAGTAATTCTTTAGGTATTTTTGATTTTTATTAGGTTTATAACCTAATCCTCCTTTGTTAAATACACTTCTTTGACTCGAAAGCATTTTCTCAAAAATTTTTGAGCCTTGTGTGAATTTTGTGATAATTTTATTCAACTCATCAACTTTCTCTTTTAATGATTTATTATCTTTTTCAAGTTGATTGGTCTTGCTACTCTTGTCATTTAAATCATATACTTTCTTTTCTAATAAATCTTTTTCTTCAATTAAACATATATGATTTCTTTTTAGAGTACTATATTTAGAACCTAATTTCTTATATTCTATATACAAACTTTCAAGTTGATCATGTAGTTCAATATAAGAAGGGTCGGATTCATCATCCGAAGATTGTACCTCATTTTCGCTTTCAATTGCCATCAAGCACATGTTCACCACATGTTCTTCTTCATCATTGGAGCTTGAGTCCGAGTCATCGCTCCATGTTGCTTTCAAAGCTTTCTTTTGAAAGCGATTTTTCTTTTCATTTGAAGAAGGGGACAATCGGTTTTGATATGTCCCACTTTGTTGTACTTGTAGCACCTTGGAGTTTCTTTGCTAAATTCTCCTTTGCTTTCCTCCTTTCCGTAGTTCGAAAACTTTCTCTTATCATTTTTCTTTCTAAGAAAGTTTCAAGCTGTCTTGTGATCAATGCTACATCTTCCACAAGATCGTCGTCCACTGTCTTCATCATCGCTATTATCCTTGTCTTTAACTTGATGAACAGTTTTAAATGCCAAATTTTTCTTTGGCCTTTCTTCCCGATCTTGTTTTTCCATAGTGATCTCATGAGTCATTAGAGAACCGATGAGTTCTTCTAATGATAATTTTGTAAGATCTTTTGCTTCTCGTATAGTTGTCACTTTAGCTTCCCAAGCTTTTGGTAGAGATCCGAGAATCTTGCTTACAATTTACTGTATTTGAATAAGTTCTACCAAGAGCATGTAAACTGTTTGTAATACTAGTCATACGAGTGAACATGCTTGTTATGGATTCATTTTGTAACATTTTAAATAACTCATATTGATGAACTAACATATCAATTTTAGATTCTTTTACTTGATTTGTTCCTTCATGAGTTACTTCTAATGTATGCCATATATCTCTAGCATTTTTACACGAAGATATTCTATTGAATTCAGCTTCTATTTAATGCACAAGTATAAGGTGTTCATGGCTTTAGCATCCATAGAAAGTAATCTTTTATCTAAGTCCAGTATATTCTATCATGCTTTTGGGAAACTCAACACCATTTTCGATTTTGAGTGGTCTATGAGGTCCATTTTCAATAGAAAGCCATAAATCAAAATCTATAGATTGAAGATATATAGTCATTCTAGCTTTCCAATATGCATAGTCATTACCATCAAAAAATGGTGGTCTAGTTGTTGAGGCACCTTCATTTTGGAGATTGTAACTTGTAGTTGCCATTCTACTCAAAGTCTAAGCAAACTTAATAATTGAGAACTAAGCTCTGATACCAATTGTTATTCAAGGATTAAGGCAACTATACACCTAAGGGGGAATTAGGTGTAAATACAATAATTATAGCAATTCTAAAATCAATTACTTTAAAGTAAAGAGATAAGAGAGAGATTGCTAACTCGGTTTTTAATGTGGTTCGGCAAGCCTACGTCCACGATTCAAGTACAAATCCGTACTTGAGTATTGTACTCTCTTACTAGTCCAAGTAACAAGATTACAAATCTTGCTTGATGAATCCACACCAAGACTTTTACACCACTTGAAGATATGCCCTCTTCAAGATTTTCCTTCTTCCCACTTGAAGATGTACCCTCTTCAAGATTTTTCCTTGGTGATATTCCCTCACCAATATCAAAGAGTTTTATACTTCAACTCTCAAGAATATTACAATGGTTGTTTTTGTAAAACAACAATACACTCTTAATAGTGTAGATATTACAAATGAAGATCTATAATCTCTTTATCTCACTTGATAACACTTAGAATATTTGAAGGTGTTTAAGTGTAGTGAGAATGAAAAATACTCTTTGTGTTAAGATATGAAGATTTAAACACAAATGTGAGTATTAATGAAGATTGATGATATGAAGATGTTTTTGCACTCTAATTGCCTCAATATAAGATATGAAAGTTCTTGTGTATTTATTTTTGCAATTAGGAGGGCTATTTATAAGTTTCTAAAAGAAACTAGCCGTTTATAGCCGTTTTAATGCAACTGTCATATCAAGCGGTCGACCGGTTCACAACGGACAAATAAAGTGGTCGACCGGTTCAGTTCAAAAGACAATTCGTCTTCAAGCGGTCGACCGGTTCACAACGGATAACCCAAGCGGTCGACCGGTTCGGCTTGAAAGACATTTTGTCTTCAAGCGGTCGACCGGTTCACAACGGATAAACATAGCGGTCGACCGGTTCAGCTCAAAAGACAATTTGTCTTCAAGCGGTCGACCGGTTCACTTGGTATACACCAAGCGGTCGACCGGTTCATGCAGAAAGGCAATTGTGACAAATTATCTTTTCTGAATTTTTGAACCGATTGATTATGACTTAATCCTCTAATCATCAAACCCTTTTAATGCATGCAATGTGAAGTGTGTGAGTTCATTTTAAATTGTGCTATCAAGTTAGACATTTGAGATTTACATAATTTAAAGCACTAAAATGAAAACTTCTTCTTTGTCTTCACTTGCTTGCATCTTGGACTTCTTGGAGTGATTTCTTCGTGTACTCCGTTATGCTTGTTGATGTATTCTTTGTATAATACCTGTTTATCGCTTAATCTCATCCAAGCATATTATTAGTCCATTTTCTTTTTATTGTTATCATCAAAATATATAAAACATATAAGTGTGACATTATATGTCAATAGTCATCTCGTAATAACTTGTTAGAAACAGATGCTCAACAAGTGGCTAGGTTTGTAGGAGGATTATGCCTAAATATACAAGATCGGGTCTCCATGGACACCATTTATTCCTTAACAGAAGCCATTAACCTGGCTACAAAAGCTGAGATGCAACTGGAGAGGACAAGGACAGCAGCAAGACCCCCAATTGACTACCAGCAGAGCCTAGCATCCAAAGGAAAATTCCTACTTAATTCCACACCCCCTGTGTCCAACTTTCAAAAAGGATCCAGTAGTGGCAAGCCCCACATGACAACAGCAGGACCAGTGCCACCTGAAGCACCAAGGAACCCATATTCCCGACCAGCTTCAGACAAGTGCTATAGGTGTGGGCAACCAGACCATTGCTCCAATCAGTGCCCAAAACAAGGGGTGGTGAATTTGATTGAACCAGAAGAGGGATTAGACCATGAAACAGAAAGAGAAGGGAACGAAGATGAGTATACCTATGGGGAAGAAGAAGTCACGAGAGGAGATGAGGGTGAACTACTTTCACATACACTAGTGGTCCGAAGAATTCTCCTAGCACCGAGACAGATGGAACAATCACAGCGATACAACATCTTCAGAACTCGCTGCACTGTGAACAGAAAAGTATGTGATGTTATTATCGATAATAGCAGTAGTGAGAACATCATATCCAAAACCATGGTGTCGAAGCTAGGGTTGAAAACAGAAAAGCACCCTTCACCGTATAAGATTGGTTGGATCAAGCAGGGTACCGAGACCAAAGTAACTATGTGGATGAAATTATTTGTGATGTCGTAGAGATGGATGCCTGCCATACGATCCTAGGAAGGCCATGGCAATTTGACGTGGACTCTACTTACAAGGGCAGGGAGAATGTTTATATCTTCATGAAGGGAGGATAAAAGATAGTGCTGGGTCCCCTAAAAGAATATTTTTATGCACTGAAACCGAAAGCACAAGGAAAGCCAATACTACTGGTTGATGGGAATTCCTTTATGACCGAGACCAATAAGGCCAGTGAAGTGTTCGCAGTAGTAGTGGGTGGAGGAATGGAGGCTGAATCCTTCAATATACCAGAAGCGATACAACCCCTTCTTACTAAATACCGAGCCATAATACCAAAAGAATTACCCGAAGGACTACCTCCAATACGTGATATTCAGCATCAAATCGATTTGATTCCAGAAGCCAACCTACCAAATCGACCACATTATCGGATGAGTCCGAAGAAGGGTCTTATCTTACAAGAACAGGTGGAAGAGCTAATTAAGAAGGGATTGGTCCAAGAGAGCATGAACCCTTGTGCGGTACCCGCCTTGTTGGTCCTAAAGAAAGACGGTAGCTGGCGTATGTGCATAGACAGTCGGGCCATCAACAAGATCACTGTCAAATACCGTTTTCCCATCCCACAGCTACAAGACATGTTGGACATGTTGGCTGGTTCAAAAATTTGCTCAAAATTTGATCTAAGAAGTGGGTACCATCAAATCAGAATTAGACCCGAAGATGAGTGGAAAACTGCCTTCAAAACAGAGGGGCTATACGAGTGGTTGGTAATGCCGTTTGGGCTATCCAATGCTCCGAGCACTTTCATGCGACTTATGAATCAAGTCCTCAAACCGTTCACAAGAGATTTCGTGGTGGTATACTTCGATGACATATTGATCTACAGCCGGTGTGAAGCTGATCATTTGGAGCATTTAAGGAAGGTACTTTCAGTTTTGTATGATAATAAATTATATGTTAATTTAACGAAGTGCTGATTCTTGACTAGCAGCTTATTGTTCTTGGGGTTTATTGTGAGTGCTGATGGGATAAAAGTCGATGAAGAAAAGATTCACGCCATTCTGGAATGGCCCACACCGAAGAATGTTGGGGAAGTCTGTAGCTTCAATGGTTTGGCCACATTCTATCGCCGATTTGTCAAGGACTTTAGTCGCATTGTCGCACTATCACTGAATGCATGAAGAAGGGGAGGTTCCATTGGGGAGACGAGGCTGAACACAGTTTCACATTGATTAAAGAAAGATTATCATCTGCTCCAGTACTAGAATTACCTGACTTTGAAAAATTATTTGAAGTGGATTGTGATGCTTCAATCATTGGCATTGGAGCTGTCTTATCCCAAGAGAAGAGACCCATTGCATTTTATAGTGAGAAGCTTAGTGAAGCTCGCCGAAAATGGTCCACCTATGAACTGGAATTGTATGTTGTGTTTCGAGCCTTGAAAGTTTGGAAACATTACTTGGTTCAAAGGGAGTTTATCCTATTTAGTGACCACCAAGCACTAAAATTCCTTCACAGCCAGAGTAATATAAATCGCATGCATGCTCGTTGGATCACCTTCATCCAGCGATTCACTTTCACATTGAAGCACAAGTCAGGACAGCTAAATAAGGTGGCTGATGCACTCAGCCGAAGGGTAGCATTGCTCATCACCATGAGAAATGAAGTTATCGGTTTTGAAAGCCTCAAAGAATTGTATGCAAGAGATGAGGATTTCGGCAACATCTGGAGAAAGTGTTAGCAAGGTATAGCTCATAAAGGTATGCATATTCATGATGGGTATTTGTTTTGGGGCAATCAACTATGCATTCCTAGGAGCTCATTACGAGAGCAAATTGTGCAGGAGCTACATGGAGGTGGACTGGGAGGACACCTAGGACGGGATAAAACTGTGGCACTCGCCGAAGAACGTTATTATTGGCCACAGTTGAAGCGCGACGTTGGAGGCCATGTCAAGAGATGTCCGATATGCCAAGTAGCCAAAGGTCAAACACAAAACACGGGCCTATACCTGCCACTACTGGTACCAGTAGGCCCTTGGGAGGATCTCTCAATGGATTTCATCCTTGGACTTCCCCGAACACAACGTGGTGTCGATTCTGTGTTTGTAGTAGTAGACCGGTACTCCAAATGGCTCATTTTATTGCATGCAAGAAGACCTCGGATGTTGTACATGTGGCCAATTTATTCTTCAAAGAGGTTGTTCGCCTCCACGGGGTTCCAAAGTCAATCAATTCGGATCATGACACGAAATTTTTAAGTCATTTTTGGAGAACATTATGGCGGAGGTTCGACACCACGCTTAATTTCAGCATCACCAGTCATCCCCAAACAGATGGGCAGATGGAAGTGGTGAACCGCACCTTGGGGAACTTAATTCGATGCCTGTCAGGAGAAAGACCTAAGCAATGGGACCTCACATTAGCACAAGCTGAGTTTGCTTACAACAGCATGGTAAACAGGTCAACTGGAAGACACCATTTCAGGTGGTTTACTGTCAACCACCAAAACATGCATTAGATTTAGTGCCACTCCCAAAACTCCCAGGAATGAATACAACAACAGAACATATGGCTGAAAGAGTTCTGGCCATTCAAGAAGAAGTTCGTAGAAATCTTGAAGCCGCCAATGCTAAATACAAAGCTGTTGTAGATAAGAAACGACACCTCAAATTATTCCAGGTAGGGGACCTCGTCATGGTATACCTAAGAAAGGGAAGATTTCCAGGAGGCACGTATCAGAAACTAAGTGATAAAAAGTATGGTCCTTATCAAATTCTACAGAAAATTAATGATAATGCTTATCGAGTAAGTCTGCCCGCAGAAATAGCCATCTCTCCCACATTCAACGTTGCTGATTTGTTTGAGTATCATCCACCTGACGAAGCAATTTCCAACATAATCAACTTGAGGACGAGTTCTTTCGAAGCAAGGGAGACTGATGTAGGACAATCCAAAGAAGTAAATGAAGAGAGCATCACGGAATGAATTACCATGCAAGGAAATCATGCAAGAATCATGTATGATCACCATGCAAGACGAAGACCAGCTGTATGTAGGATTGCCAAGAAAAAGAAGCCAGTTGTTTTTCTTTTATCACTTTATGTCTTAGTTCACTTAGGATTGATTTTATTTCCGTTATTATTTGAATTAGCTGATTTGTGGGAATTTTCCCTATTTCCTTTTTTTATTATTGTAAGCAACTGATAAATATGGGTGGACCTCTACGTAAGAACCACTCATGATTTGAATTGAATAAGAATTTTTTTCACAGAGATATTACTCTGTTGCTTTCTTTTACTTGTGGATTCGAGTGATCCCAAGAATAGGGACGGTGTTCCTTGTTCTGTGTTTGTTTCAAAGAAATTCCACGACGCCACAAACCTCAGAAATTTACAAAGAACAAAGATGCTAGCAATAAGTTTATAGATTGAAAAGAAGAATATTAATGAGCTCTTGCTGTGCAGAAGAAATACATTCCAGCTAAAGCTCTCCAATTGAAGAACAAGTATTTCTTCAATGCATAGTAGACACCTACTATATTTACAATGTTTTCAACCTATTTTCCTTAATACGGAGAAGACAAGAAATTTGTAAAACAGCTCATCTTGTTAAGGTTGACGACATCTTCAAGTTATGTAACTCCCACTTTGAACTTCCAAACAGTAACATGTCAGAGACTGAGAGGTCACAGTGTCTACCTAAACTCATTTCCATTTGTTAGATACGAATGAGCCTAGAAGCTCATTCAAGCTTTCGCTGATCGATGCTGGCAGTTAATACTGTTTTCTTAACGGAAAATCAGTAGTGCCCATGAGGGATGCCCTCTTGACGAACCTGCCTTTCATTCTAGGCCTTTTCTCTGCATTCAATTTCCTTACTTCGTACCTTATCTTTTTCGAAAACAATCGTGTTCTTCGCTTCTCTTTATATCTCATGACCCTCGCTTCCCTTTCCCCGTCTCCTCCTCTTGTATGGCTCCCCAGTCCCCCGTATGGATTACTACCATCTTTCGGACACGCACCCTATAAAATCATATAGAAAAAAAAAATCACATATCGACCAAAGCTTACAACAAATAAATTTTATAAATAAATTACCACGCCAGATTATTTATTTATAAAATAATTTATTTATTTTATAAATAAATTACCATGCAAATACGATTGATTGTTTATTTATTTATTTATTTTAATCCTGAAGGTAGGTTAGAACTTGCTAGCTAGGGCATGTATGGAGCTGTAACATCATATTTTAAAACTTCAACATATAATCAAAAGGTATGCAAGAGACTATGATTAGCATACTATGGGACAACCAAATAATATTTTGCTTCCCCCGGCGAGAAAATTTTTGTTTAAAAACCTGAAATGAAAATGAGGGAAGTATACACACATACCATGGAATCAGTCCAAGAATCATCAGGGTTAAGCTCTGGTCGGATTCCCGTAGTCCATGGACAGCCTTGGTTAGCCCATGCGATGATGACTGACTCGTAATCAAGCCTTAAGGATACGTTCCTCTTCATCTCCTTGTATCCAGTACTATTCATCATTACTGTCTCAGGCACTGGCAACTTTTTCTCTTCCACCTCCTCATCTCCGTCCACCAGTTTCTCGTAATCGAAATTCCAATCCATTAATGATTCTCTTGCCATATTAAAGTCTTGATCGAAATGGCAATCGATGACTGCTTCCATTTCTTGTTCGTCCTTAATTTTCACTACTTTGTCCGAGAAACAAAACTGTCCTTCATCTTCCTCTTTACTACAATCTAACAGCCCCGAATCCTTCATATCATGGTATTCCTTATCAGCTTCCCGTCCCAGCATGTTCTCAACATCTGCAGCAAACTCAGCAAGGTCTATGTCTGATGGTAAAAATCCCGGCAGGCTATCCAAGTCACACGTTCCTTCCTGTCCATAAACTTCACCAGCTGTTACTGTATCACACAGTTTTGCTGCGAACGGATCAAACACAGGAACTCTACAAAGAAACTGATCATCTTCACTCCCATCAGCGACCATATTTGCCTCTTCTTCACTTCCAATTTCAGGAACAAGAGGAAGAGGATTGAAGACTTGCTCTCGATCATCTTTGAGCAGTTGTTGCACCAATAAGGATTTGTTGCTGTTATGCCTTGGGGTTCTTGCCTTTCTTGTGAACCCTTGGTGCCATGCCGGTGGAGAATAATCCTGATCAGGGTCTAAAGAACCACTGATCCTATAGGATGATGATGCAATCTCAAGCCTGACCCTTTGGTGTCTACTCGCTAACTGATTCGCTGAATGGACCGATGCGTCACAGGCTTGGCACAGGAAAGCATCATCTGCTACACAAAACCAGCGTGCCCTCTTGCATAAACAGCTATCGCAAGCTCTTGCCGTCCTGCCTCCCATGGCGTTTGCCGCTTTTCTTCCAGTGATCATGCCAAAGATTTGGTTGTGAGACAAATGAAGTATTAACTGTGCTTAGCCTGTGTAGTGAAGAGGAGCTAGCTGGGCATAATCAAGTAGAAATGCTTTGCAAAGAGTATAAGGGCGTCCCTTAAGTGTAGCTTTCACTCTTTTAATCAATCTTGGGGCCAATTGACATACAATTATAGAGTGGAGAGAGCAAGTGTTTGTGTATTGACCCGCAGTGGAGCTTGTACTCTTGAGGTCGCTCCTCCACCTAGCCCCGTGCACGATTGGAGGTTTGTTATATGGAATATGCAAAGCTTTGATTCTCCTTTTTGGGACCCATAACATGGTCTTATCTCTGTGTTGATTGGCTAACATTTTCATGTCCATCCTATTTGATGAATTCTCATTGGTTGCCTGCCTAGCAGAGGGATTTCCTAGTGGACCATTCAGTGGATTTTCAAGGGTCCCCAATTTAAGAAACAGTTCCATCTGTTAACTTTGTCTGTATATTTCAATTATTCCCGTTGCAAATTTAAAGCTGCTTGTTGCGGTCCCCTAGGGTTGCTTTCAACTCTTCCTCCGATTGTTGCCTTCTGCTCTCTCTCCACTGCACTTATTAACCTCCTCCACTTCTTACACTCGGAAGCTTTCCTTGGGCACAATTCTGTTATCCCGTCCGCATAATTTTTAAACTCTTCGAACACCCAAGGATCATTTACGCAATAGGTCAAGCCCTGCACTTAATAAAAAATCTAAAAAACAAATAAAGTATATTTATCATCAATGAATATTGCCTCATCTTAACAAGATTTTAAAAGTTTCATTTATTATTTTTTTCCAAATCCTCATTCAAAAAATGTTTTTATATTGAAAATGATTTTTTTTATCATAGACATAAAAATTGATGCAGTTGTATAATCAAACTTATCAAATATTAATTAGAATAATATGTTTACATAATTAAAGACTAAATCAATCAGGACAGATAAGTACAAATTAAGATATATAATCTAGTGCTACCAAGAACTATTCATATTTTTTATTTTATTATATGTCAAAAATTTTCTTATAAGACAGTTAATAATTTAAATTCTATCAAAATAAAATAAATTCATATTATAATACTTCTTCTTCTTAATCTATTTTTAGGACTAAAAAATATATTGTTTTTTAGCGATTTATTTTACTTGATAAACATTCAATACAAGAAAAAAAATCTTTATTTAATGTTATTATTGTGATTCGTTGTTCTTACAAGTTATTTATGATAATGCTTATTTGGATGTAAAAGATAATGAGAGTCATAGAAGCAAAATTTAATAGGAAAAACTTTAATGGTTATAGAATCACACAATAAAAAAACCAAAAATAAAAATAAAAAAGAAGAAAAACATAAATAAAAATCATGAAGGATTGTAAAAAACACTCGATAATTTTAATAAAATAACTATAATGTTATTATTATCTTTAAAATGATATTTGTAAATTATTTATTTTCATGATATGTCTATAAAGCACTTTTAATAATTTTATTATAAAAAGTAAATATAAATTGAGTAAAATCTTATAATATTATATTCCATAATGTAAGTTTTAAGTCATTTATTTAATTGAAATTTAATTAAAAGAGAAGAAGAAAAAGACAAACCATAATGAAATTTATTAGTCTATATGGATTATTAAACCCACATGTCTAACTTTTTTAATTATTATTTTTTTTGGATAAAAAAAGCAAAAAGACATATCATTCATTTTTTTTCTAACAAAAATAAAAATAATAAATGACATGTCATCGATCTATTTAGATCCAACCACTACAAAGGTGGTTGAAATTTTGCTAGAGGTTTTTTGTACCTTAAAATTTATATAACTTAGTTTTATCTAATAATCTACTAAGGATCCATGTCATGTGATCAAATTAATCTGAAAACTTAAAATGGGTTAAAAGCTAAAAAATAAACTGGAAAAAACTTAAATCATAGATAAAACATCCTCACCTTTTGTTTTAATTTAACCAATATAACTTAAACAATTTTTTAAAAAAAAATAAGAATAGGAGGCAAACGCCCTTGATGCTAAGGACACTAGCACTTGAGGCCATGGCGGTGCCATCTTTCATCATCTTCTTACTATCGAGATAGGAAGCAAGTGTGGCCAAATAATTTTATTATTTTTATTTATAGTTGATTTTAGATTGAGTTTAACTATGTGACTAGATCATTAAAGCTGAAAACCCGATGAATTAAATAGGTTTAATTTGGTAGGATGTTTAATAATCAATCTAAGTTAGGTTTTGTCACGACCCAACTCCTGGATTCGTGACCGGCACATAGGCATGGTTCCCTTCCAAAATCCCATACCTATGCAAACCCAAACTTACACACAAACTTATCATTCATATTCAGAGTTCAACGCAGCGGAAATAATAAGGTAAACTTTATAATATAATTTGAATGTCTTAATACAAAAGTTGAACAATCTTGTTATAATAGTGGAGCGCTAACTAGACATAAGAATAAAAATATCAATTACAACCAAAATAATAAGTTCTGAAATTTCAACGATAATAATCTGCTAACGAGTTATGAGCATAAAAATAATAAATAATGATGGGGTGAGTTCAACAACTCAGTGAGTAGATAACATCTAATATACACATGCGAGATAATATATTATCGAATCGGCTCGGGATTCTTATAAGAAAATTTCTCAAATAGGCCATATCAAGGATTTAATACGTAAAGCTCGTCATAAAATCAAAATACAGTGAGCATGAGGCTTTGTACTGTGGGATGATTAGTCCAAACAGGTTGGTGATTTTCCCGACCAACTAGGATTTCAGATACGATGTGCACAAAGACTAATATTTCTCTGTTAGTATAGGTATTTTGACTGGCATCCTGTAGGTATATATATATATATATCATAATCAAACATACATATTCATATCCCAAGGCTCAACTCATGACATCAATCAAATGAGGAGCTATCAATTTACAAACAAATATTGGCACATATCAAGAACGTATATTCATCAATTGATTATGTTTTATCATAACAAGAATAGTAATTAACGTATATATTATCAAGAAGCATGATCCAAATACTATCAAATCAAATATTTATAATATTTCTCATGCATATTAAATATTATCCACTCACTTGACTCAAAAGCGATCGAAATTCAAAAGTAGAATATTGTCGGAATCTTATTTACGTACCGCGAGCAGAATATCAGGATTATCTAATATATAAAAGAAATAAATACTCAAAATGAATCAAAAGAAGTAGAATACCTTTAGTAAACATATCTACGAGTTCAACTCATAATTCTATGTGTTTTGAATTAAAATATATATTTCTCGCAAAACCTAAAAACAACGGTTTCTTTCTAAATCTAGTTGAAGATACACAATTCGTAAAATTAATAATAATCCATCAAATAAGCCTTAATTATCCATCAACCCAATCTGAAAATACTCAAATTTCACTCCAGGGACCAAACTGCAATTTTCCAATGTTCAAGGACTAAATTGTAATTTTCCAAAGTTCAGGGACTAAACTGCAATTTTCAACAAAAGGACTAAAATGAGTTTTCTTCATCTTCAACCTCCAACCCAGAATTCCAGCAAGGGTTTTTTCACCATTTTCTCAATATTTTCTTAAACCAAACACATCAAAATCTTCAAAATCATCTACAATCAAACTTGATAACCATTACCCAAACCATTAAATCCTTAACATGTTAATCCATTCATCCATCAAATTCAAATAAAATCTACAAACCCCAATAACCAATCCAAATAGTTAGCTTAACTATTAGACAACATTTTTACATAATAACACATACACATGACCTTAATATTTATTTCTCCTCCTTCCTTCTCCTCTCCTTTTTTCTCTTCTTCTCCTTTTTTCTCTCTTCCGTTTCTCTCTTCTCTAAATTTTCAGGTTACTTCGTTTAATTTCTTTTTCTATTTGTATTTTACAAGTTACTACTATACCCTTTATTTATTTATACCTAATCTTAAGTCATCAAGGGCATTAATGCATTTTCTATTCAAAGTTTCAAAACCCTATAGGTTTAGATTTTTTTAATTTTTTAATTACATCTGAAACTTATAATTATGAATTTCACCATTAAAAAGTTGCAAATTGATCTAAGCCTCACGTTTAAATCGTCCATATATAGATTTGTTAAAGTGTTTTTTATTTAGAAATATATTAAAATGTTGTTATTTTATTTTTTAAAAATTATTTTGATATCAACATATAAAATGATATAAAAACATTAAAAAATAATTAAAAAAAATTAAATATTTTTAGAATAGTGTCGAACATGCAGATAATAAATACATCTTGTGCACCTCAGATCGCTTGTCCCATGAATCCAAGCCATGCCTACATGCATGAAAGGGTGCCAACGTAGAAAACAATGTGAATGTACTACATGATTGGTTTCACATGAATCCAAGCCATGCCTATATGAATGAAAGGGTCCCACCCAACGTAGAAATGATGGAGCACCTCTAACCAATCAATGAGGTTTGATTTATTTGTAGTATTAGGTATTACTTTTGTTATTGCTACGATTAATAGAAGTTTATTATATATACTTGTTAATTTTAAATTTTGTAAAAGTAATCCAAATAACTATTCTAATAAAAGAAAATCTTCTGTATAAAGATTGTAATTAATATAATAATGCCATTCTTTGGAGTGGTTTTTTCTTCACTGAATATTCCCTGCAGCTTCCCATAATCGTTTTTCAATTTCTAAATACTTGCTGCTCTCACTTTTCAAGATTTGTGAAATTAATATTCCAGAAACGTTTTTGATAAAAATAATCAAAGAGTCTTGAACACGACAAAACGAAGCACAATCTACGAGTTTCAACAAACTACTAAAAATAGGGGACGTTTGCAACGGCAAACAAGAAAGGAAGTCGTTGCAAATATTTATTTGTAACGGATGCGTTCCGTTGCAAGTACGGGACTGCAAATTAATTTACAACGGATAATTCGTTGTTAATTTGCAACGGAACAAAAATTCCGTTGCGAATTAGCAATTAAATTTTTTAATCAATTTCGAATTTATTTATTTTTTAATTAATTATAAATAAATATTTTAATAAATATTATTGATTTATTATTAATATTGAAAACTAATAAACACAATTTAAATAAAAAATTCATAAATTAAAATTTATAATACAACAAAAATTCAATTACAATTATATGTATGAGTAAATAAATAAAAAAATATATATTTTGAAGTATTGGCTAGTGATCCATTTATGGAATCAAACCGAGTTATTTTTCCTGTTTTGATCGCAGGCTCATCCATCAGTAGCTATCAATGTACAGGTATATAGGCTTGTAAAGGAATGGACAACCTGGGACATAGCAAGGCGTGCAACGTTTGCATTTTGAGATTTAAATTGATATGAAGCCCGAGGGAGGAGGGCAAAAGGTGGGATTTTGAGAGGTTTTCAAAGGAGAATTTTCTTGGGTTTTTTAAAAGAGGTTACAGAAGCGATATGGTCTGGATTTTGAAGAAACAGAAGGATAGGAGAGGAAGAAGAGAGAGTTCACAGTGGTTGAAGGAGGAGGAGGAGGAGGTGAGAGCTGATGAGATGAAAATGGGGGTGCGGCTCAAAATGAAGTAAGGTTTCGGGGTGGGGGTATTAAATGCTTAGGAAAAAAATAATTCTTGAGGAGGATGATGCAAATTAATTTTCATTTGCAACGGAATTCTGTTGCAAATTTAAATTGCAACGGATTAATTTAAATTGCAACGGATTACGCAACGGATAATCCGTTGCAAATGGTTTTAAATTACATTGAAAAATCCGTTGCAAATGAAATTCATTGCAAATGGTTTTAAATTGCAACGGATAATCCGTTGCAAATGGTTTTAAATTGTGACGGAAAATCCGTTGCAAATGATTTTAAAGTGCAACGGAAAATTCGTTGCAAATTAATTTTCATTTGCAACGGATAATCCGTTGCAAATAGTTTTAAATTGCAACGAAATTTCCATTGCAAATTTATATTGCAACGGAAAATCCGTTGCAAAGTAATTTTCATTTGCAACGGATAATCCATTGTAAATGGGTTTAAATTGTAACTAAGTTTTCGTTGCAAATTAAATTTGCAACGACAAATCCATTGTAACTCATATTTTGTTTTTCTGGAATTTGTTTAGCAAAGGAAAATCCGTTGCTAAACAAAATCCCCGTTGCAAAATTACAACGGATTTTTGTCGTTGCAAATACCCATCTTTTTTAGTAGTGACACTGTAAATGTCATCTTAAATAAGTTTAATTTAATATCCTTTACCCTAAACTAACCATAGAACGCCATTCATATTTAAACTCTTTTTTTCCTTGTAAATAATTGTATTGAAATAATTTTGTTATATAATATTTTAATACAAGTATAAATGACTTGCTTTTGACATATATCACCCATTTTATCATTTATAATATTCATACTTTATCTTTAATCAATTGACATTTTAATGAATAAAATTTTAGGATGGAAATTTTGTCTTAAAATTATACAGTATAGTAAAAGAGATAGGTGTTTAACAACAACCTTTATATCATGTAGCAAGACCCGGGACACTTGATTGCATTATTACTCTAAAGTACAATTGTTTTTTGTTCATCAAGTATAAAATATTTCAATTTAATTTTTTAATTTTTATTTTCTTTTCCATATTTTATCTTTGTAGTTCTAAGTTTTCACGTTTTGGTTCTAAAGCTTCCTTATATTTATAACGTTGAGAGAAGAAAATGAAAGTAACAAAAGGATAGGAGAGAGAAAACTTGGGGTCGACCTTGTCATCAATGGATTAAATAATTTTGCCTTTTAATCAAATTGGAAAAAAAAAAGATTTGGTTTAAAGTCTTTTATTCAATTTGATTTTCAATTTTAAGACTAATTAAAGGGTGTGTATTTAGACTATAAATGAGTTTATTTAGGTTCTTATAGTATTTTAGGTGTTTTTTAAATCAAAACAAGGTAGAATTTGATTTTTTTTAATCCAAATTTTCAAAAACCTAATTTTTTAGCCACAAAAAATGGCTATGATTTATTGGTATGGACGACACTTTTTTCAAAAACCTGTTTAGATGGATAACATGTCATCTCATCTTCTTTTTTCCAAATAACTTAGGTTCATAGCATGTTCTTCGTCTAAGTTTTCTTTGCAAAAAGATTTATGGGCTTAAACTCTAGTGTTTTGAGCACCAATTATGCTATTTAATAGCCTAGAGCATGCTCTGGTCTTTTAGGCCCACATGCGCTACACTTTGTGTATTGTACTCTCTTACTAGTCCAAGTAACAAGATTACAAATCTCGCTTGATGAATCCACACCAAGACTTTTACACCACTTGAAGATATGACCTCTTCAAGATTGTCCTTCTTCCCACTTGAAGATGTACCCTCTTCAAGATTTTTCCTTGGTGATGTTCCCTCACCAATATCAAAAGTTTTATACTCAACTCTCAAGAGTATTACAATGATTGTTTTTGTAAAACAACAATACACTCTTAATAGTGTAGATATTACAAATGAAGATCTATGATCTCTTTATCTCACTTAATAGCACTTAGAATATTTGAAGGTGTTTAAGTGTAGTGAGAATGAGAAATACTCTTTGTGTTAGGATATGAAGATTTAAACACAAATATGAGTATTAATGAGGATTGATGATATGAAGATGTTTTTGCACTCTAATTACCTCAATATAAGATATGAAAGTTGTGTGTTCTTAGTTTTGCAATTAAGAGGCCTATTTATAAGTTTCTAAAAGAAACTAGCCGTTTATAGTCGTTTTAATGCAACTGTCATATCAAGCGGTCGACCGGTTCACAATGGACAAATCAAGTGGTCGACCGGTTCAGTCCAAAAGACAATTTGTCTTCAAGCGGTCGACCGCTTCACAACGGATAATCCAAGCGGTCGACCGGTTCAGCTCAAAAGACATTTTGTTTTCAAGCGGTCGACCGGTTCACAACGGATAACCCAAGCGGTCGACCGGTTCAGCTCCAAAGACAATTTGTCTTAAAGCGGTCGACCGGTTCACTTGGTATCCCAAGCGGTCGACCAGTTCATGCAGAAAGGCAATTGTGACAAATTATCTTTTCTGAATTTCTTGAACCGACTGATTATGACTTAATCCTATAATCATCAAATCCTTTTAATGCATGCAATATGAAGTGTGTGAGTTCATTTTAAATTATGCTATCAAGTTAGAAATTGAGATTTACATAATTAAAGCACTAAAATGAAAACTTCTTCTTTGTCTTCACTTGCTTACATCTTGGACTTATTGGAATGATTTCTTCGTGTACTCCATTATGCTTGTTGATGTATTCTTGTATAATACCTGTTTATAGCTTAATCTCATCCAAGCATATTATTAGTCCATTTTCTTTTTATTGTTATCATCAAAATATATAAAGCATATAAGTGTGACATTATATGTCAACAATCTCCTCCTTTTTGATGATGACAATAAACAAAACACTTAGATAAAAAATTCAGTCTCCCCCTATATTTTGTAATACAATATATAAGAGACATTGAACATTTTTAGCAATTTAATCTAAATAAAAATATCATATGCAATTTCAAGAATAATTCATTTTTCTCCCCCTAAATATATGCATATTATTTTTTTATATTCTCATATTTTTCTCCCCCATTATTGATGCATTTGATATTTTCATATTCTCTCCCCCTTTGGCATCAACAAAAAGAAGAATTAATCATTGTGGATAAATAAGAACACAATATTCAATATCATTGTACATATATCCAAAATGAAAAGCATAAATACAATAGCTCTAAGGATAAATAACATCATAAGTAAAATGAGATGCATGATACAAAATCACTAAGGACGTGGGTTTCGGGAGAGAAGTGAAGCCATCATCTCCTTCATCTCCTGTATATCAGCCCGCATCTCTATCTGAGAGTCTCTCATGGATCGTATATCTGTCTCCATGAGCGTGAGACGACTCTCTATCCTATGTGACCAGCCACTCGTAGATGGCTCATCTAGGAAGGAAGCCGGAGGTGGTGACTCAAATAAATGTGTGAACTCATCTTCACCTTGATTCTCAGCTACATTCTCCTCCTCTTCATGCTCTTCCTCAGAATGTGCACCTTCTTGGTGCCCTTAAATCCACTCACCATGCTCATTAAGCACATATTTCATCCTAGTTAGAGTGGTGTTATTTATCTCCGTCTTATCTGAGTACGGTCTCTTATCTGTACCCGTCAGCAAGATCTCAAAATGCTAAAAAATAGTGGTAAACACTTGACCATAAGGTAGAGCCTTTTGTTTTTGATCATATGCTAAGATCATATTCCTAATCAAGATGTATGGAAGGTTTATTGGTCTTCTCTGAATCATACAATCAATTAAGCATAACTCCATATTTCATCCTAGTTAGAGTGGTGTTATTTATCTCCGTCTTATCTGAGTACGGTCTCTTATCCGTACCCGTCAGCAAGATCTCAAAATGCTCAAAAATAGTGGTAAACACTTGACCATAAGGTAGAGCCTTTTGTTTTTGATCATATGCTAAGATCATATTCCTAATCAAGATGTATGGAAGGTTTATTGGTCTTCTCTCAATCATACAATCAATTAAGCATAACTCCATAAATGTAACTTCATCATAATGCCCCTTTTTGGGCAAGATATTGTGAGCAATAATTCTATGGAGTATTCTAGGTCTCAACAACAGATCTTGACTCTTTATTTTGGCACCTGGAGCAAATCCAGTATTTCCAGTGTGCAGTGCAACAGCATAATCATAGCTAAAACCCTCAATGGTCGGAATTACTTTAATATAGAAAACTCTCGGAGCATCATTAGATATACCCAATATGTCAGCTAATTCAGCACAATCAAATTCAATGGGAATTCCTTGTAGAGTACTCATAATTCTTGGTTCTACATTAACCCTCATGTTAGCAAAGAACATTCTCATCAACTTAGGGTATGTAGGTTTCCTATATTCATACAATGAGTACCAACCCATTTCAGCAAATAGAGTATCTATACCTAGAGCAGATAGATCATTGCTTAAACCTCTTTCTACACTAATAGCTCTATTTGAGAAATTACTCAAGAATCTTTGAATATTATCACCTGATGAGGAAGCTGGATCATTGGCTCGTTTACTCCTTGATTCAGTCCTTCTTAATCGTTTCTGGGGTGCCATTGACTTTAATTAGGCTATGGGTGTTTTGATTTGGAGTGGTTTTTGAGAGGATTTGGGGTTAGTGTTTTCAGATTTTTGAATGTTGTCTGTTTAATGTGTTCTGAAACCCTAAATAGTATTTATACTATCGAGCAACCGGTCGACCGGTTGCCTTGGGGTAATTTCAACCGGTCGACCGGTTGACTCCCAAGTTGAGAATTTTCCAATTTTCTTTTTGAACTGTTCCTTGCACTCAAAATGTAGCCTTTTCATGTAAAAATTATGTCCAAAACGCAAAGAAATCAAGGGGATAAAAATGCTAATTTTAGGCAGTAGCCAAAGCTACTGTTCCTCTGGCTCAACCGGTCAACCGGTTGATCCAGATGCATGCACCGGTCGACCGGTACATGTAAAAATGAAACTTTTTGCATTTTGACTTTAAAATCTTGATTTAATCTTTAAAATACCCTTTATGTCCAAAAATTATGTTCAGAACCAGTTTCCTCCGAAATTCAAAAAATTCCAGTAGCCATCCTCTGTTTTTCTGTCTCAACCGGTCAACCGATTGGACTTGCTCTTGATGAACCGGTCGACCGGTTCATCCCAGAATTTCTAAATTCTCCAATATTTGTTTTGAACAAATTTCTTATGCTCCAAGTGTATACATTTTAACATAAAATAAATCCAACTTATAACCATTGATGTATACATAGTTCAAACATCATTTGCATGGATAAACCCTAGGTTCCTTCTTATTTCGCAAAAGCGATCTTTAGCTAAGGGTTTTGTAAAAATATCTGCAAGTTGATGTTCTGTACCTATAAACTCAAGTACAATATCTTCTTTTTCAATGTGATCCCTTAAGAAGTGATGTCTTACTTCTATGTGTTTTGTACGAGAGTGCTGAATAGGATTTTTAGATAGGCAAATAGCACTTGTATTATCACATTTAATCGGAGTATTTTCAAACCTAAGTCTATAATCCTCTAGAGTTTGTTTCATCCATAGTACTTGTGCACAACAACTCCCCGCCGCAATATATTCTGCTTCAGTTGTTGATAGGGCTACCGAGTTTTGTTTCTTACTTGCCCATGATACTAGTAAAGATCCTAGAAAGTGACAAGTTCCACTAGTACTTTTCCTATCTATTTTGCAACCCGCAAAATCTGCATCCGAATAACTGATTAAACTCATTTCACTTCCCTTCGGATACCACAACCCTAAATTAATTGTACCATGCAAGTAACGAAAAATTCTTTTTACTGCACTAACATGGGATTCTTTTGGACATGCTTGAAATCGTGCACATAAACATACACTAAACATAATATCGGGTCTACTTGCGGTTAAATATAAAAGAGAACCGATCATACCTGATATTTGGTGATGTCTACGGTTTTACCTTTTTCGTCCATATCAAGCTTAGTAGATGTTCCCATGGGTGTGTCGGCATCTTTGACATGTTCCATCCCAAATCTTTTTAGAAGATCCTTGGTGTACTTGCTTTGGTTGATGAAGATGCCATCTCTTGTTTGCTTAATTTGCAATCCAAGGAAGAAATTTAATTCTCCCATCATGCTCATTTCAAATTCCTCTTGCATGCATTTTGCAAATTCCTTACACAGAGATTCGTTAGTACCACCAAAAATTATATCATCAACATAGATTTGTATAATAAGGATATCTTTTCCTTTTCTCTTCGTAAACAGGGTGGTGTCAATTTTGCCAATGTTAAAATCATTTTCAATAAGAAATGTTAATCTATCATACCATGCCCTAGGTGCTTGTTTCAAACCATACAAGGCCTTTTTGAGTTTAAAAACATGATTAGGAAATTCAAAATTTTCAAAGCCTTGAGGTTGTTCAACATATACTTCTTCCATTATAAAGCCATTTAAAAATGCACTTTTAACATCCATTTGGAAGAGCGTAAAATTTGCATGACATGCATAGGCTAATAGCATTCTTATAGATTCAAGTCTAGCTACTGGTGCAAAGGTTTCTTCATAATCTATTCCTTCTTCTTGATTATAACCTTTAGCAACTAGTCTTGCTTTGTTTCTAACAATAGTCCCATGTTCATCAACTTTGTTTCTAAAGACCCATTTAGTACCAATTATTGATGAATCTTTTGGTCTAGGGACTAGTTCCCAAACATCATTTCTCTCAAACTGATGTAGCTCATCTTGCATGGCTAAAATCCATTTTTCATCATTTTCAGCTTCAAGAAAGGTTTTAGGTTCTATTTGAGAAACAAATGCATAATATCCACTAATGTTTCTAAGGGATGCTCTAGTTTTAGTTCCCTCAAACGGATTACCAATAATTAATTCTGGAGGATGAGAACTTACATACCTTCGCTCCTTTGGTGGCTCAAAGGAGTTACTTACCAACTCTTGTTGATTGCTTGAGCTTGGTTGGTCCTTGTTCATGTTTTCATTTGATGATTCATTTGGATTTTTATCATGAAGATTCAAATTTTGAACACTTTTATTTAAGTCATCTAGAATCTCAATAATTTTGTCATTTTGAGTTTCCTCAAAAGCAACATGCATGGATTCCTCAAGACAAAGTGTTCTATTATTGTATACTCTGTAAGCTTTGCTAGTGGAGGAGTATCCAAGAAAAATTCCAACATCTGATTTTGAATCAAATTTATCAAGGTTGTCTTTAGTGTTTAAAGCATTTTGAACCAAAGACTTTAAAATAAGAGATGTTGGGCTTCCTCCCTTTCCAAAGCTCATAAGGAGTCTTTTTCAACTCAGGTCTCAAAGTAACACGATTTAAAACATAGCAAGAAGTATTTACGGCTTCCGCCCAAAAATATTTAGGAGTGTTAAATTCATTTATCATAGTTCTTGCCATTTCTTGAAGAGACCGATTTTTCCTTTCCACAACCCCATTTTGTTGGGGAGTTCTAGGAGTTGAAAAATTGTGGTGGTATCCTTTTTCTTCACAAAACGTTTCAAATAAATCACTTATGAATTCACCACCTGTTGGGGAGTTCTAGGAGTTGAAAAATTGTGGTGGTATCCTTTTTCTTCACAAAACGTTTCAAATAAATCACTTATGAATTCACCACCATGATCGCTCCTTATGTTAATTATAGAAAATCCTTTCTCATTTTCGATTTTCTATGAAAACTTTACAAATTCATGAATGGTTTCATCTTTTGATTTCAAAAATATAACCCATGTATATCTAGTAAAGTCATCAACAATTACAAACACATATCTATTTCCACTTAAACTTCTTGTTCTAGTTGGTCCAAATAGATCTATGTGAAGTAATTCTAAAGGTCTTTCGGTTGATATGTGATTCTTACTTTTAAAAGATGTTTTGACTTGTTTACCCATTTGGCAAGCATCACACAGCTTTTCCTTTTCATATGCAATATGAGGAAGACCTTTAACTAAATCATTTTTAGCTAATTTTGAAAGGATGTCCATGCTTATGTGACCTAGTCTTCTATGCCATAGAAAACTATCATTTATACTAGCAACAAGACAACTTTCACTACTCATACATGTATCTATTTTAATCTTATAGATGTTTCCAATTCTATTACCGATAAAAATAATTTTATCATTTTCAAGTATTAAGCAACATGTATGATCAAAAATGATTTTATATCCTTTGTCACATAATTGACTTATACTAAGTAAGTTATGTTTAAGATTATTAACAAGAAATACATTTTCAATGGAGGTTGAAGACATACCTCCAATGTTGCCAATTCCAACAATTTTTCCTTTTGAGTTGTCCCCAAAAGTCACTTTTCCTCCTTTAGTTTTGGTAAGGCTTGAAAAAAGGGTGCCGTCTCCGGTCATGTGTCTTGAACAAGCACTATCCAAAAACCACTCCCCATGTTCCCTTGGTTCCTACAAAACAGAATCAAGATGAGGATTTTGGTACCCATACCTTCTTGGGTCCTTTTTGGTTAGGGGTGGTTCCTTTTGGAACCCAAATCATTTTAACATTCTTATTTTTCTTCATAGGACATGCATAAATCAAATGTCCTAATTTTCTACAATAATTACATGTATGATTTGGATCATAAGAATGTTTAGCTTTAACAAAGTAATTTTTTAGGTATTTTTGGTTTTTATTAGGTTTATAACCTAATCCTCTTTTGTTAAATACACTTCTTTGGCTCGAAAGCATTTTCTCAAAAAAAATTGAGCCTTGTGTGAATTTTGTGATAATTATATTCAACTCATCAACTTTCTCTTTTAATGATTTATTATCTTCTTCAAGTTGATTGGTCTTGCTACTCTTGTCATTTAAATCATATACTTTCTTTTCTAATAATTCTTTTTCTTCAATTAAGCATATATGATTTCTTTTTAGAGTACTATATTTAGAACCTAATTTCTTATATTCTACATACAAATTTTCAAGTTGTTCATGTAATTCAATATAAGAAGGGTCGGATTCATCATCCAAGATTGTACCTCATTTTCGCTTTCAATTGTCATAAATCACATGTTAGCCACATGTTCTTCTTCATCACTGGAGCTTGAGTCTAAGTCATCGCTCCATGTTGCTTTCAAAGCTTTCTTTTGAAAGCTTTGAAAGCGATTTTTCTTTTTCATTTGAAGAAGGGGACAATCGGTTTTGATATGTCCCAACTTGTTGCATTTGTAGCATCTTGGAGTTTCTTTACTAGATTCTCCTTTGTTTCCCTCCTTTCTGTAGTTCGAAAACTTTCTCTTATCATTTTTCTTTCTAAGAAAGTTTCGAAACTGTCTTGTGATCAATGCTACATCTTCCACAAGATCGTCGTCACTGTCTTCATCATCGTCATTATCCTCGTCTTCAACTTGATGAACAGTTTTAAATGCCAAATTTTTCTTTGGCCTTTCTTCTTGATCTTGTTTTTCCATAGTAATCTCATGAGTCATTAGAGAACCGATGAGCTCCTCTAATGGTAATTTTGTGAGATCTTTTGCTTCTCGTATTGCTGTCACTTTAGCTTCCCAAGCTTTCGGTAGAGATCTGAGAATCTTACTTACAATCTCTGTATTTGTGTAAGTTCTACCAAGAGCATGTAAACTATTTGTAATGCTAGTCATACGAGTAAACATGCTTGTTATGGATTCATTTTGTAACATTTTAAATAACTCATATTGATGAACTAACATATCAATTTTTGATTCTTTTACTTGATTAGTTCCTTCATGAGTTACTTCTAAAGTATGCCATATATCCCTAGCATTTTTACATGAAGATATTCTGTTAACTTCACTTCTATTTAATGCACAATATAAGGTGTTCATGGCTTTAACATCCATAGAAAGTAATCTTTTATCTAAGTTTGTATATTCTAACATGTTTTTTGGAATCTCAATACCATTTTCGGTTTTGAGTGGTCTATGAGGTCCATTTTCAATAGAAAGCCATAAATCAAAATCTATAGATTGAAGATATATAGTCATTCTAGCTTTCCAATAGGCATAGTCATTACCATCAAAAAATGGTGGTCTAGATGTTGAGGCACCTTCATTTTGGAGATTGTAACTTGTAGTTGCCATTCTACTCAAAGTCTAAGCAAACTTAATAATTGAGAACTAAGCTCTGATACCAATTGTTATTCAAGGATTAAGACAACTATACACCTAAGGGGGGGAATTAGGTGTAAATACAATAATTATAGCAATTCTAAAATCAATTACTTTAAAGTAAAGAGATAAGAGAGAGACATTGCTAACTCGGTTTTCAACGTGGTTCGGCAAGCCTACGTCCACGATTCAAGTACAAATCCGTACTTGAGTATTGTACTCTCTTACTAGTCTAAGTAACAAGATTACAAATCTCGCTTGATGAATCCACACCAAGACTTTTACACCACTTGAAGATATGCCCTCTTCAAGATTGTCCTTCTTCCCACTTGAAGATGTACCCTCTTCAAGATTTTTCCTTGGTGATGTTCCCTCACCAATATCAAGAGTTTTATACTCAACTCTCAAGAGTATTACAATGATTGTTTTTGTAAAACAACAATACACTCTTAATAGTGTAGATATTACAAATGAAGATCTATGATCTCTTTATCTCACTTAATAGCACTTAGAATATTTGAAGGTGTTTAAGTGTAGTGAGAATGAGAAATACTCTTTGTGTTAGGATATGAAGATTTAAACACAAATATGAGTATTAATGAGGATTGATGATATGAAGATGTTTTTGCACTCTAATTGCCTCAATATAAGATATGAAAGTTGTGTGTTCTTAGTTTTGCAATTAAGAGGCCTACTTATAAGTTTCTAAAAGAAACTAGTCGTTTATAGCCGTTTTAATGCAACTGTCATATCAAGCGGTCGACCGGTTCACAACGGACAAATCAAGTGGTCGACCGGTTCAGTCCAAAAGACAATTTGTCTTCAAGCGGTCGACCGGTTCACAACGGATAATCCAAGCGATCGATCGGTTCAGCTCGAAAGACATTTTGTTTTCAAGCGGTCGACCGGTTCACAACGGATAACCTAAGCGGTCGACCGGTTCAGCTCAAAAGACAATTTGTCTTCAAGCGGTCGACCGGTTCATGCAGAAAGGCAATTGTGACAAATTATCTTTTCTGAATTTCTTGAACCGATTGATTATGACCTAATCATATAATCATCAAATCCTTTTAATGCATGCAATGTGAAGTGTGTGAGTTCATTTTAAATTGTGCTATCAAGTTAGAAATTGAGATTTACATAATTAAAGCACTAAAATGAAAACTTCTTCTTTGTCTTCACTTGCTTGCATCTTGGACTTATTGGAATGATTTCTTCGTGTACTCCATTATGCTTGTTGATGTATTCTTGTATAATACCTGTTTATAGCTTAATCTCATCCAAGCATATTATTAGTCCATTTTCTTTTTATTGTTATCATCAAAATATATAAAGCATATAAGTGTGACATTATATGTCAACATAAACATACCTTGTTGATGATCATTGCTCAAAATATTGGTAATAAGGTCTAATTGTCAAGATCTTTTATCTTTTATCTTTTTTATGAGATCATGCATTTTTCTTACAATTTCCCTTTATTTTATGCTATATTTTTCAAGAATAATACACTCATAACCAAATTGCTTTTTGTTTTCAGGAAATCTAAAATGGATCGTTGATAAACTCACAAACTTATTACATTACAAATAATTGGTCTAACTTTGATAAAACTATAATTACAATGGATGAGAAAAAATGTGAGAGTGAAGACATCAAAAAATTTACAAAACTAGTGGAATAGTTTGAGTACACGTGGGGCTTGCAAAAAAGAACTAGAATTGATAAATATAGGCACTAAGCAAGATAAAACATAATTGAAAATTAGGATGTTGATCACTTCTAGTATGAGAAATGAGTTGGTTGTTGCTTTATTAAAATATGTTGATTGCTTGGTCATATATTGAAATGTCTAGTTTGGATAATGAGGTTGTGGTACATAAGTTTATCTTCAATAGAAGGTTGCAAGTTGATTAAATAAAAGTTAAAGATGTGTAGGCTTGATATATTGATCAAGATTAAAGAAGAAGTAACACAATAGTGGGATGTTGGATTTCTTGAAGTATTCAAATAGCCTGAGTAGGTATCCAAACTTATAGCAGCAACACCTAAAAAAGACAATAAGATTAGACTATGTGTAATTTCTTTTGCCTCATATAAATGTACTTGTGGATAATCTATTACAAGTTCTACCTTCTCTTTTATGATAAGTTTCTCTTGATATAATCAAATTAAAATGCTAGAGAAGGATAAAGAGAAAACTATATCTACCACCTCATGAGGGACTTTCTATTATAAAGTGATGTCATTCGGGTTGAAAAATGTTAGAGCAACTTATCAAAGAGCAATTGTGACACTTTTTTCATGACATGATGCATAAAGAATTACGGTATACGTAAATGGTATGATTGTTAAGTCTAAAGAAAAAAATTCACGTCCCAACTCAAAAAAATTATTCAAAATATTAAGGCAATATAAACTTAAGTTGAACCCTGCAAAATTCACTTTTGGAGAAATGAGGGAGACTTTTAGAGTTTGTGGTAAATAATAATGGCATAGAAGTAGACCTGATAAATTAAAGGCTATACAAGTTATGTTTGGTCCTAAAACTGAAAAAGAAGTTTGAAGCTTTTTAGGGCACTTAAACTATATTGCTCGATGTATTTCACAACTTACAACCACTTATGAACCAATCCTTCAACTACTTAAATGGAAGAATCATAGGGTATGAGATAAAGATTGTCATAAAATTAAATAGTATTTGCAAAATCTACCTCTATTGGTACTAGTCATACTTAGAAAGCCTCTCATCTCTGTATTTAATAGTGATTGAATCATCTATGAGTTATTTGCTAGGATTACACAACTAGTCTAGAAGAAAGGAATAAGCCATCTATTACCTTAATAAGAAATTCACTAATTATGAATCTCATTACAATATGATAGTAAAGTGATGTTGTAGCTTTTGTATAGAGCGCAAAGAGACTTTTCGACAATACATGATATATTACACCACTTGGTCAATCTCAAAGATAGATCTCTAAAATATGTCTTTGAGAAGCCTTACATGCTAAGAAGAATAGCCAGATGAAAAGTGTTAGCTGAATATGATATCATCTACATAATGAAAATATTTTGAAAGAAAAATTTTACTTTCAAGATAAATAAAGATGTGTTTGTAGTAGTAGAAGAAGAAGAAACAAATGGTGGACCATGTATTATGAAGGAGCAGTAAATGTGTCTAGTAAAAAGGTTGGTGTTGTAATAATTTCTTACAAGGAAAAAAAATATTGTAATAAAGTTACATTTAATTGCACAAACTATACTATTGAGTATAATTGAGTATATGGATTGTATTCACAGATTGAAAGTTGCATTGGAGATGAAGATAAAAAAAATTAAATTAGAAGTGTACAGGGACTCAATATTGTTCATATCTGCGAGAGACATATTATATGAGGAGAAATATGGAGTAATAAAATTTTGAATTAGAATTTTATATTACAACCCCATTGAGCTTTAATTCTTTTTTATAACTTGTTATCCTTTTATTATTGAATTCAATTTTGAATGTTAGGATGTCTTATTATTATGGTTAATAGGAGACTAATACATGCTAGTAGTTAGAAAATGTTGGATATGATGAGATATAAGTAAAGATAATTGAACCCAAGATAAAAGGATGGTTCTTGAATGGTTTTATGGAAAATAAATATATTTTATAATGTTTTGATTTGATCTCAATACTTTAGATGTAATATGAAAATTTTCTAGTATAAGTATATTTTTATAAAAGCAATATTTGCATTACCGAATATATATTTAATAAAAACAATATTTGGTCTTTGTAAACCCCCCAAGCAGGCCTTCTCACACATGCACACAAAATTTGGGTTTAAAAATAGAGAAATCACAAATAAATCAAATAAAAAAAGTTAAAATAATAAGTTATTTGTAATTTTATTTTAAAAATTATCTTTTAAAAAACATAATATTTTTAAATAATTATTTCTATAGACATTTTCAGATTTTTTTTTTCATTTCCTTGTGCATGAGAACTTGGTCTCTTCAACAGAGCTTTCTGATCATTTCTATACGATTAAGATCAAAACGGTATGAGGGTTTTCTTGCTTTGTATTTCATAAGTTATGATATAACATTGACTGTGTTTGTTTTTGTGACTCATGATGATGCATGTTTCGACGGGTTGGTTTAGGTTTTTGAATTTTGGATCAAGATTGGATTTTTTACCAAGAGAAGCAAAAGAAACCACCCATGGAAACACAACATGAAAGCTGCTAGGAAAGTCGAATAATATGTCATGATCCTAAGGCTACAGACTCTTCAAGTGATGAAGATGAAAAATACTTTGATCCCCGTAGTGGTTGGAAGCAATGTTGGAAATTACCATTTATACCTCTCATAATATATTCATGTTCTTGTTTATTCAAAACCATTATCACAGAGATAGATCATGGGATTTGATCATGTGGATCAATTGCTTGATCATTTCGTCATCACCCAATTTTTGTGGAATTTTTGTTTGTTTTTGAGATTCTAATCGTATCTCTTTTGTCCCCAAATTTGAGAAAAATACAGATTTAAGGAAAAAATAATTCATCATTTGATAAATATGTGTAAAAATTTTGTCGTGCGATATAATTATATTTTTTATAGGCCAATTTGATTTAATCATCTATCAATTTTAAAATATAATTATATTTGAGAATTAATTTAAAGTACAATTGAAGGATTTAATTAAGTGCAAGGTCTTAATTATACTTCAAATTGGTCTCATCAAATTAATTAAGGGCTTAATTGATAAAAAATAAAATTAGGGATCAAATTACACAGATCCGAAGCCAAGGACCAAAGTGAAAAAGATATGTAACTTTGTACTTTATAAATAGGACCTTATTTTCCATTTAGAAAGAACCCCAAAAAAATTACCCTGAAAAAAAATCAAAAAATCAAAACACTAAAAAAACCCCTCTCTTTTTGGGGCTGCAGTCGCCAGCCCTTAGGAGGCAGCTGCAGCCCCTCCCGTCCCCATTTTTTTTTCGTTTTCTCTCCTTCACCATCGTCTCCATTCCCCCCTCTGACCAACTCTCCCTTTTCCTCACTCTCCCTCACCGTTTCCTCTCCTCCGGCGAGACTCCTCTCAGCCTCAGCGTTCATCTTCAACCTCCGGCCAGCCATCGTTTTCTCCCCTTCTCCGGCGACCTGACCCAGCAGCCCTCCACGGTGCATCTATCTCTCTTGGCAACGACGTTCACACTCCATCACTGTCATCTCCTTCCCGATGACTTTTCCACTCTTCACCCATAAAACCTCCACCAAAGCAGCCCCCTTAGCAGATCTGCCTCCCAGCGCAACAGCCATGGTCGCAGCCCTCATCAGTTCTCACTTCTCCTTAATCTTCTTCTTCATCAGTGCAGATGACCACTGTCACCCCCTTTCCTGTCTTCTCTCAACCAGATCAGACCCTCATTGACCATCGACGGCTACCTCCTCGAGTCACTAGCAAGATCTGACCGAAGGCAACCCCCACTCCATGTCATCCCCATGACATTGCAACATCCATTTGAAGGCAAAAGAACAAATCGAAAATCTGGAGAGGAAGAGAAGGAAAACCCGAAACATTGCTTCTGTTGTTTGTGTTTTGTATTTATTTTGCAAGTCTGTGGAGGCCGTTACCGGCGAAAGAAGGAGTGGAGGAGGCTGATTCGAACCACGCGCCGCCAGTAGTGAGTTGCATGAAAAATAAAACAAACAAAAAATAAAAATAGTATTTCAAAAAAAACAAAGAAATAAAAAAAACAAAAATATGTTTCGTGCATACGGCCGGATTCCCAAATTTTTCTCATTGTATTTTTTGTAAAAAATATGTTGCATATTTTTCCATATTTTTAAAGCAAAATTTTTGATATCGTAACCAGTTTACGATTATACGTTGGCATTCGACCAAAATGTCAAAAATAATTTAAGAATTATTTTGTCTTATCTATCATGATGTAAAATTATACTGTAATGTACGCTCGTGGATGAATAAAAATAAGATTTTAAAAATGCAGTGCAAAAATTCATTTTTAGTTAGTCTTTTAACTCTTAACGAGGTAGAGATTCTTTTACGGAGAGAAATCTACGTCGAACCTTAGGAAAGACCAATAAAAAATGATTTAGAAAAAATAATGAAACAACAATGTAGCTCGCCTTAGGTAGGTGCACTGGGGGTGATGCGTCTTCCCCTTGCACAATAAATCTCCTTACCCTAGACTCTGGTAGACCAATAGGTTCCTAGTGACCTTAGTACTAGGTGGCAACTCCTAATGTTTATAGTCGTAAATTTTACGACTATAAACAACCCCACATTTCACCGCGTGCCGTTGTCCCCCCGAATCCCGGGGAGATGGCGGGGCGCGAAACGCGTCCAAAAATCGTCGTCGCGACAATTTCTATCAGAACTTATTTTTTGGGTTACTCCCCAAAATATATCAAAAAAAATAAAAGCGATTAGTATTGGTAAGAAATCAATGTGTAAATTTTGGTGGTTTTTCGAAAATTCGATTGTATCTTTTTGGTACCGAAAAAAGGAGAAAAGTACAGATTTAAGACAAAAATAATTTATCATTAGATAAATCTGTGTAAAAATTGAGTCGAAGGACATAATTATATTTTTATAGGTCAATTTGATTTAATTATGGGCTGATTTGAAATATAATTATATTTGGGAATTAATTTAAGATCCAATTGAAGGATTTAATTAAGTGTAAGGACTTAATTATACTTTAAATTAATCAAATTAATTTTATTAAGGGCTTAATCTATGAGAAATGTTCTTGAATTTAATTCGGGTTCAATTGATGAGATTGGAATTTTCAGGGATTGAATTGAATTGTTTTAAGACAATTATGCAAAAGCAGGGGCAAATTGAACAAATTGAGAGTCTAATGATCAAAAACTAGATACCAAAATAAAAAAGGCACACAAAGCAAAGGATGCTCTCTAAATTCTGACGACGATACAATCACACAAAATTAAAAGTTTAAAACCAATTGGGGATGCAATAAGAAAAATTGCAAATTAAAGGACCAAATCATAATTTCCCAAAACCAAACTTGCATGTGCCTGCACTATTTCGACATCTGAACAATGGAGAGCACGACGCTACAACCCTCTACAAATTCAGAGGCAGAGGCAGAGGCAACAACTCCACACATAATGCATGTCCGTTTCCCCTATAAATTGCACATTTGCAACACGCAGAATGAGGGGGAAAAGAGAAGAGAAAAACAGAGAATTACGTGAAAGAGAAAGAACATAAAAACAAAGGAGAAATGGAGAAGAAGCGAGGGGAAATTCTGGAATTCATAGGAGTTTTTAGCAAATAAAAACAAGAAAAAAGGGAAGATCACACGAAATAACACCATCATCTTCATCTTCCTTAGCATCAACTCTCTCTCTCTCTCTCCCTGGTTTCACAACCTCTTTCTATCTCTATATTTAGTCTTTGACTCTCTCTCTTTCTCTCTCTCAACCGTTAGAGGCCATTCAACCACCCTTATTGTCATAACTCAATTTCTGGGTTACTCCCCAAAATCCACCTAAAAATAACAAAAATAAAATAAAGAAGGTCAATGTTGGTAGACAAATCAATGTAAATTTTTATGGGCCAATTTGATTTAATCGTCATCCAATTTAAAAGTATAATTATGTTTGGAAATTAATTTAGAGTCCAATTGAAGATTTAATTAAGTACAAGGACTTAATTATACTTTAAATTAGTCAAATTAATTTTATTAAGGGCTTAGTCGATGAGAAATCAAGTTCTTAAATTTAATTCGGATTCAATTGAGAAGTTTGGAGTTTTCGGAGACTGAATTAAATTTTTCAGAGCCAATTGTGCGAAATCAGGGGTCCAATTGAAGACAATTGAGAGTGTAATAGTCAATTGAGGGTCAAATAGCATAAATTGGAAATCATGGACCAAAATAAAAAGGGAGCGCAAATTTAAGGCTAACATCGAATTTTTGACGGGGATACAATTGCACAAAATTAAAATTTTAAAACCAATCAGGAGTGTGATTGAACCAATTAAAAATTGAAGGACCAAATTGTATTTTTTCTCCCTCCCAAAATCATCATGCGTGATCATGCTTGTCTAGTCACCTACACGATCTGAGCACGTCGTTGCCTCTTCGAGTTCAGGTGAAGAGGCACCTATTGCTTACGCATGATAGGTAGCCAAAGGGTGCCTCTTACCTATAAATAGCTTACATGCATGAACTAATATGGAAGAGATTTTGCCATCAACTGCTGAAGTTTCGAAATCCCAATATTTTCCAGCAATCTATTTACTCTAATTTTGCTATTTGATTATAGCTGTTATATGTCTGATTTTATTAATTTCCTAATTTATTGCTTTCCTAGTTAAGCTTAGATATTGTGAGTTGTCGTAACTATTTAAGGGAAAGATTGTAAGAGACAAATCAGTTTTTCAGTTCAGAATTCTTATCTTTGATTGAATAAAATTTCAATTGTTCTTGGAGAGATTCCAATACAATAATTTGCAGAGTTATTCTGCACAAGCTTGATTATATTTTCATTGAGATTTTGAATCTGTAATTCATGGCACCAATTTGGTATCAGAGCTGCAAGAGATTCCAGCACTTGCAAAGAGATTTTGCAACAAGCCAAAACTGGATTTTTGGTGAGAAACTAAAATCTAAAGTTCACGGCATAAAGTACTGGTGTGATTCCCGCACTTGCAAAGAGATTTTGCAACAAGCCAGAACTAGATTTTTGGTGAGAAACTAAAATCTAAAGTTCACGGCATCAATTTGGGAGACTTGGCCAGTCTTTACAATGTGGCAATTCACGCGAGAAACAAAACAAGGTAACAACAGCGTTCCGGAAAATACAGCACCATGTGTTGAGATTGCTGCCATTCTTGACCACCAATTTGTTTCACCACGCCAAGGAGGCTATTACAAGTTCTTAGTCCAGTGGAAAAATCGCCAAAATTCGTGCTCAGTGTGGCTACAAGCAGCTGAATTACAACGACTACATCCTCATTTATTTACTGCTTACCTTCAACAAAACTTGCCGGAGTCAAGTTCTTCAGGAGAGCCGGCAATTGATGCAAATCAGGGGGCAATTCAGAAGGGAAAGGAAGATGTTGAGGAAGAGCCCAATATGGAAGAGATTTTGCCATCAATGTAGCTGCTGAAGTTTCGAAATCCCAATATTTTCCAACAATCTATTTACTCTAATTTTGCTATTTGATTATAGCTGTTATATGTCTGATTTTATTAATTTCCTAATTTACTGCTTTCCTAGTTAAGCTTAGATATTGTGAGTTGTCGTAACTATTTAAGGGAAAGATTGTAAAAGACAAATCAGTTTTTCAGTTCAGAATTCTTATCTTTGATTGAATAAAATTTCAATTGTTCTTGGAGAGATTCCAATACAATAATTTGCAGAGTGATTCTGCACAAGCCTGATTATATTTTCATTGAGATTTTGAATCTGTAATTCATGGCACCAATTTGGTATCAGAGCTGCAAGTGATTCCAGCCCTTGCAAAGAGATTTTGCAACAAGCCAGAACTGAATTTTTGGTGAGACACTAAAATCTGAAGTTCACGGCATAAAGTACTGGTGTGATTCCAGCACTTGCAAAGAGATTTTGCAACAAGCCAGAACTGGATTTTTGGTGAGAAACTAAAATCTGAAGTTCACGGTATCAATTTGGGAGACTTGGCCAATCTTGACAATGCGGCAATTCTCACGAGAAACAAAACAAGGTAACAGCAGCGTTCCGAAAAATACAGCACCACGTGTTGAGATTGCTGCCATTCTTGACCACCAGTTTGTTTCACCACGCCGAGGGGGTTATTACAAGTTCTTAGTCCAGTGGAAAAATCGTTCAAATTCAGACTCTGTTTGGTTACAAGCATCAGAGCTGAACCGCCTACACCTACATCTCTTTGCTGTCTACTGTCAGCATAACTTGAGAAAGTGAAAAAGATTTTTCAGAAACAAAAGGAGAAGAGTTTTACGCAGAGAGAGTGAAGAAGATTTTACAAAAAGAGTTTTACATAGAGAGAGTGAAGAAGATTTTACTAAAACAAAAAAAAGGAGAGTTTTGAGGCAGAGAGAGTGAAGAAGATTTTACAAAAACAAAAAGAAGAGAGTTTTTACGCAAGAGAGATTGGAGATAGAAAAAAAATAAGACAGAGAGGGGGGGCGAGAAATTTACAGCAAATCTTGGGAAAGAAAAACAACTAAAAAAACAAAGAGATGTCATGAAAATCACACAATAATCCCTTACCTCTCTCGGCAACCAATTCTCTCTCTCTCTCTCTCAGGTTGACAACGTTTTCTCTCTCTAAAACCAGTCCAGCCAAAAGGGGTTTTGTTTTCATGCATACGTCCAAATTCCAAGCTTTTTCCATCACATTTATTGTACAAAAAAATATATATTTTTCATCCTTCTCATAGTTCTAAAACAAAAATTGGATATCATAACCGGTTTTGGATTATCCATTAGAATTTAGCCAAAATATCAAAAATAATTACAACTATTTTTGTTTTGTCTATTAGGATGTAAATTTGTATTGTAAAGTACATCCATGGATAAAAAAAGGGTTTTCTTAACTACAGTTTAAATTTACATTGTAAAGTACATCCGAAGATAATAAAAAAGATTTTTTAAATGTGGTGTAAATTTACATTGTAAAGTACACCCATAAATAATAAAAAGGATTTTAAACTATGATGTTAATTTACATTGTAAAGTACACCCGCAGACGCAAAAAATGGTTTTTGAAAATGCAGTGTAAAAAAGTTTAACTTAGAAGAGCAATCAAACAATAATGTTGTTTACCTTAGGTAGGGTGCATTAAGGGTGATGCGTCTTCCCCTTGCACAACAAGTCCCCTTACCCAAGACTCTCATAGACCAATAGGTTCATAATGAATGTAATACTAGGTGGAGATTCCTAATAATTATAGTTGTAATATTTATGACTATTAAACAACCCCTTTTTCACCGCGCATCGTTGTCTCTTCAAATCCAGGGGGACGGCGGGGCGCGCAACGTGTAAAAAAAATTGTCGTTGCAACACTTATCACCACCGTGAACTTCCCCCCACACTAGCAATCAATCCACACTTTCAGGTGAAACAAAGGTCACGTTGCAAAAGCGGCAACGTAGGCCCCGACAGCTATGGAAGCTTCCTACAACCACCACAGACCACTGTTGTCAACGTCGCCATCACTAGGACAACCACCTCAACCACCTCGACCCAACTGTACTAACAGGTACACCTTTCATCACACTTGAAAAGTAATTCACGTCTCATTGTTCATGTAGTCCAGGCCAATATGAGGTGGGTCGGGCTTTGTGCCCGACCGACATGCATAGAGGAGTTGGGCTTCTAGCCCACCTGGAATGGATGTCCAGACCACAAGAAGTGGGCTGCCACCCACCGAGAATGTTAACCCACCCATGTATAGTGGGGTGTCAATCCAGACCATCAGGGCTGGACAGTCCACCCACTGTTTCTTTTTATTTTTTTATTTATATATTTGTTCTTTATTTTTTAAAAAAATATAAGAATACAAAAAAAAATATTTTGTTTTTGTGCATACTGCCGGATTTCAAGATTTTTCCATCATATTTTTCATAGAAAAATATATATTGCATCTTTCTCATGTTTTAAAACAAAAATTGGATATTGTAACCGGTTTACGATAATCCGTTGGAATTTGAACAAAATATAAAAAATAATTATAACAATTTTTTTATCTATTAAGATGTAAATGTACATTGTAAAGTACATTCGTAGACAATAAAAAGGATTTTTAGATGCGGTGTAAATTTACATTGTAAAGTACATAGGTAGATAAAAAAGATAAAAAAGATGTAAATTAAATTTACATTGTAAATTTAAATTATAAAGTATACCCATAGACAATTGTTTTTTGAAATGCAGTGTAAAACGTTTAACTTAGTAGAACAATCAAGCAACAATGCAGCTTACCTTAGATAGGGTGCACTATGGGTGATGCGTCTTCCCCTTGTACAACAAGTCCCCTTACCTAAGACTCTTGCAAACCAATAGGTTTCCTAGCGACTCCTAATAATTATAGCTATAATTTTTATGACTATAACACCGCTTTCATTTTCACCGCACGTCGTTGTTGCGTCCAATCCAGGAGTTGGCGGGGCGCGAAGCACGAAAAAAACATTGTCATGATAATCTCTTTTATGAGAAAAATTGGCTAATAAATTAATGAGAAATCTCTAATCTACCTATAAATAATTGTCTATGTACTCTATCTACGACTACTGGTAAACATAGAGCAGTAGGTTTCTCTTAAAAAAAATTCAATTATTTTGAAGTTGTAGGGTTACTGCTACATCAAGAAAATTGTGTTGCTGCTACTGCATTGAGAATTCATTTTGTTCTTGAGCAAAAATAGATGAAGGTATTTATAATCTAAATTTCCGCTACTATATGAATTTAGCATTCAATTACATAAAATATGTATAATAGATGGTATCAAAGTTTGCCTCAATGTTTTTTTGTTGAGTATATTTGTTAGTGATTCTCGATGTATTAAATCATTTATTTTGAGTTCTAGTTTATGACTTTGCATTGTTATTTCAAGTACCTATGTGTTTATGATATGTTGTAAATGACAATGTGTGTAACCAAAATTGTTTGAACTAACAGACAACATGTGTATCCAAAATTATTTTTGGCCTAACAGAATAAGAGGCCATTGGCCTAACTCCGTGCTGTGATCAGCGGCCCTTGTGAGTTGCCGATGAGGGCAGCACCGACCCTTCAAGGATCATCTTCCACATAGGGAGGGCCAGTGGCCTCTCCCCAGATGATGAAAGGAGAGGTCATTGCCTCTCCCCGTGCTGTCACAAGTAGGGTTGTTAATTTTGTTCCATTCCAATCAAAATAGTCAGAACGTTTCGTGCCATTAAAAAAGCCAAGACAAAATGGTATCATTTTCATCTCAGTTTTAATTCTGGCCCGTTCTGAAAATACCAGTTAAATACCAGCCGGAACGCTTTGGTGACATTCTGAGTGTGTCGTTTCGACCTCAAAATCATTTTTAAAATTTAATATATCTTGAAATTTAATTATGCTTATGAAATGGCTCAGCCATCAACACACATCCTCCATGTTCCATCCTTCATAAGGGCTCATACTCTCCCGAATGTAGCCCTTTTCCATCAGCTCATCAACTTGTCATTGAAGCTCTTTCGTCTCCTCGGGATTGCTTCTATATGCTGGTTGGTTAGGAATTGAAGCTTCAGGTATAAAATCAATTTGATGCTCTATCCCCCGCAATGGTGGTAATCCGCTTGGAGTATCGTCGGAGAACAAATCATCAAACTCCTGCAACAAAGAAATAGCAACACTAGGCACAATATGATCAAGATCATTAGTATTAAAGTAAGCCTCCTTGTACAGAAGTAAAATCATTGGCTTGTTAGTGAAAAATACAGATCTGACCTCACCCTCTCTAGCATAAAAAATAGGTTGTTTCTTTAGTTTTTCCACACAATTCTCATCACTTTTCCTGACTTTCTTCTCTCCTCTTGTCTTACCTCCACTCTCGATCAAATTTGGGTGTTTTTGAGCTATGGTCGAATGGTCTAGTTTGTTTGTGTTTGGCTGAGTGTTTGAATGGGTTATAGTGGTTTGGGTCATGGCTGAATCTGATGGTCTTCTCTCCCCTTGGTCCCCACCTTGATTTTCTCTTGCTATTGCCTGATGCTCATGTTTTATCTTTATTTGATCATCATACACTTGTTTGGGTATAAGAGGTACAAGAGTGATGGTTTTACCATCTTTTACAATGGTATATCTATTTTTAACCCCATCATGAATTGTCTTCGTGTCATATTGCCAAGGCCTCCCCAACAAGATGTGACTTGCTTGCATTGGTACCACATCACAAAAAACTTCATCAATATATTTCCCAATAAAAACTGGAACCACAACCTGTTTAGTCACTTTCACTTCTCCACTATCATTTAGCCATTGCAATATATATGATTTCGTATGTTTAACAGTACTCAAATTCAGTTTACTCACAAGTGTGGTACTGCAATCATTAACGCAACTTCCACTATCAATAATTAAATCATGCACCTTACTTTTTATGTAACAGCGTGTATGGAAGATATTCTCTCTTTGTTGATTAGATTCATCTTCCTTGACTTGAATCTGAAGTGTGCATCTTATAACCAAGGACCCCGCAGCCGGTAATGTTAACTCATCCTCATCAATATCCTCCAATGGTGGCATGCCTTCGCAATCAGATCGGTCACTTTCAGATTTCATATCACTATCATCTCTAATCATCATGATTCTCTTGTTTGGACACTCTGAAGCATAATGTCCATGCCCTTGACACCTGAAACATTTAACATCACGAGTATGTTTAGGTAGAGTCTCATTTAGGCAGATATCAACTTTAGTTGTTGTCTATTCAATTTTAGAAGGAATAAAGGATCTTAATTGGACAGTACCCTCTCTCTTTATATTCTTCTTCCAAGATGATGAAGAGCCCAAATTAAATCCTGGCTAAACATGTCCCTTCCTGAGTTGTCTCTCCACCTTCATAGCCATGTGAACCATGTCCTCTAGCTCCACATAGTGTTGTAGCTCAACCATATTGGCAATGTCACGATTTAACCCATTAAGAAATCTAGCCATGGTGGCTTCTCTATCCTCAACAATATTGGCCCGAATCATTGCTACCTCCATCTCTTTGTGATATTCATCTACTATCTTATAGCCTTGAGTCAGACCTTGGAGCTTTAGGTATAAGTCTTTATAATAGTGGTTAGACACAAATCGTATCCTCATTAACACTTTTATCTTCCCCCAAGTTTGAACGGGTCACTCCCCATTCCTCATCCTACTGATTACAATCTGATCCCACCAAATCATTGCATAGGTTGTAAACTCAATCATCACCAATTTTGCTTTTTTTTGTTCAGAATAGCTATGACAATCAAAAATCCTATCTACTTTTTTCTTCCACTCCAAATAAGCCTCGGGATCATTTTTTCCTTCGAAGTTAGGGATTTTCATTTTGATGTTGTCCCCATCCATATCTTCATAATTCCCCATGTCATGGAAATTCACATTCCTCCTAGGTCTGTTCGGTCCAGACCTGATTCCTTGGCCAATAGATGCAAAATCATAGTCATCTTCATCCACATCCGCGTTTTCGTCAACATACTCTTCAAAATCAGATCTGTTATTCTGTACATCCATATGGACTGTATTTCCTTGGCAATCAGCCCCACTATTCTGTTGCTTTATGGAATTCACCTCATCTTTCAGATTTTTGTATGTTCTAGACAACAGCTCAAGTTGCTGGCCCATGGCTCATAATTGGAATGCTACGTCATTGTTTTATGTCGTTGATTCATTGTTTTCAGACATCTTTTGAATCTGCAAAATGTGGTTAGTAGCAAAAAATATATATATATATCCTCACAACTCTCGTGTTTCACACACAAAAATCAAGGCTTTGCACTCTAATAAGCTCACTACGCCTTTTACCTCACAACTCCCTTGTATCACACAAAAAAAATCAAGACTTTTCGCTATACTAAGCCAACTACGCCTTTTACCTCACAACTTGCTTTCTTTTGGTTCTTTCGGAACTAAAATCAACAAATCAAAGTCAGTAGCATTTGCAGCGCACTCTAATTATGATTTTCAGACTCAAGAAGCAATAAAAATACTGAAAACAAAGCAAAACAAAACTACGATTACGATTTTGCGAGTAGCAATGCAAATTCCTGCGAATTGTAGATGAGACGAAGACACGAAATAAAGTAGAAGAAAATATTAGCGACAACAATTACTTGACTCCTAGATTATCCAAAATAGAATAAAAAATCAAATTGGACAAATATAAACAATAATAATCACTTTTTGAGAATTGAGCAAAATCTGAACTCTTACGCAATTTTTACGTAACAGAATTGGAACCCTGACAAAACGACGTCGAAATAACCTCAAATTAAATAATTAGTATTTTAATATGAAGCTAAAAACAACACTCAAATTATAGGTCGTTCTCGTACTTCTAGATACTCAACCCGTTGTGTGATCAATTTAAAACCTCTAGTATATGATATCCAAATAACCTCAAATATAATATCATGTGATATCAACCCCAAGACACAGAATGTATAGTTTCAATTGATTCTAAAGTGTTTGTCTAAGGGTTCACTAAGGTAGTGTTTTTTGCAGCAAAAATGAATCACGAAAAACAACCTTAAGAAATCAATATCAGAATAAGTTCAAATTTGACCTATGATCTTATCTCTATCTCAGTAGATCGAATATGATTTTTCAATTGATTCCGGTGTGGTTTGCTTATGTTTCCCTAGAATAGTGTTCTCTGTAGTAGGATTTCAATGATTCTTCAAATTTCAACTAATGCCTCTATCTCTCTTTCTTTTCTGTTTTTTTTTTCTTTTCTTAAAATACTGAAATGAAGAGACAGAAAATGATGAAATATACCTTTTTTTTATTAGGTGACGCTAACACGAATAATAAGAAGATGAACACAAACACTAGAAAACTTTAAGGAACACTAAGAAAAAAACACAAAAATAACAGAATGATATGACCTTGTTTCGGAGCCTAGCTCTGATACCACGTGATGCGAAACTCGTGATCACGCAACCCGTAACCATGAATGATATCTCATACTAGAAAGCCGAAATAGGTTTGATAGGAGTGTGACACAATAGAAACCTGCCCCAAGGCACCAACACTATTGGAATGAGTAGAATGACGCCATGAAGCTAATTAATTTTCGATAAGTCGGATTCAGTTGTTTCAAGAACTAAAGAATGCAAGAATTACTCCAATGGTCCTTGCGATTCTGACCTGGTTGAAACATTCAAAACCAATGCATTCATTGCCTCTTTCAATGCCTTTGTCTTAGACCGCATCATTGGACCATTTGGGACATGTAATGGATCCTTGTTGGTGTTTCTGGGCTAGTCCGCATCATCAATTTTTTCATATATATATAAAGTCCATTGGATGTCACCGACCTAAAAACTAACACGTTAAGATGAGCATGTTAAAAAAGACTTCCTAATTTATATTTATAGACAAAATCCTTTGCTTGGATATCTATTTAGCCGATGTGGGATATATTTGAAAATTTACAGCCATAAATTCTAAGACTATTGCAAAATCTAGCGATGTGGGATGGGTAGATTTGTCCAGTTGGAAAAATCAATTGTAACTTTGTAAGTTTGTAACCATAAACTTACACACACACACACACATATACACACACACATTAAAATTAAAAATTAAAAAAATATATATTATAACAAAAATTGTTGCATCAACTATGATTTGATAAAAAAAAATATTTTTTTTTGTTTTTTCATTTTTCATATATATATATAGATGAAACAACCACAAAATGGAAAGCTGAATGCTGCAAAACCGAAATATTTTGTAGCAATAGAAAAACTAGAACGGTAGCCAGAATGATGTTGACAACCTTGGTCACAAGTGACCCTTACAAGTTGCCAGTGATAGCAACGATGACCCATCACGAGTTGTTTGTTGCATGGAAGAGGCCAATGGCCTCTCCCTAGTTGACAGAAAAAGAGGCTAGTGGCATCCCCCCATTTTGTGACCGGAAGCCCTCGGGTCATTGGATACTTGAAGAAATAGAGTTAAGCGGCGGCTTCTATGGCCATCGCTTGTGGATGCGTGAGCCACTAGTCAACGACCGTGTTTCTGGCACATGAGGGAGCGGGTGCAAGTTTTTGGCTAAACAGGTCATCGGGTTAAATATTCGGGTATGGTTTTTGAAATCCATAAGGAACCGGGTCAAGTTAAAAGAAAGAGGTCATTAAGTGGGTGGACCGATTTGGTTCAACCAAATACAGAACCAACCTAGTGGTTGACCCAAGTGTACAATAGTAAAAAAGAAAAGAAGGGAAATTATGGGTGTAAGGTTCGAACTTGGGTTCTCCAAATTCATAAAGGAAACCCTAACCATTATTCCATGTTTCTCATATGCTTACTTAATGAAATTTTTATTATTTTATTTATATTGTAAAGTATATTATGTTATGCTTATGTGATATAGTTTTTTCCTCTTATCTTTGGAAGGTATGTAATTAATACATTACATTAATTTAGGAATATATCTTGTGATTTATATTTTTTAAATATAAGTTAATTGATGTTTGGACATAAGAATAATCAATTAAATCACAAATATTAGTGAATTTTATGGTACTATCCAATTTTCAATGTCTAGGAAAGTTGTCTTGGAAAGTCTTTATTAGACTTATTAATAAGTAGTAAATTTCATGCATGATGCAACCTTTACTCACAGGTAGGTTGAAATTTATCAATAAATTGACATTGATTAATTTAAATAAAGTTATTTCATAGCAATAAAGTAATTTTTGGATAATTGTAGTTATTCCTTTTGTTTTGATTGAAATAGTTCCAATACTAAAAGGTAATAATTTTTCTGAATGGAAAGAAAACTTGCTTTTTACATTGGTTGTATGGAACTTGTCTATTCATCAGGATGAACCACTCGCCCTAAAGGATTCCAGTACGACACTAGAGATTACTAAACATGAATGGTGAGAGTGATTTAATTGTTTAAGTCTCATGTTTATAAAATCTCTCATCATTAAAGCTTTGTTGCTCAATACGCAATGCTTGGCATACCATAACAAAATGTTGTGACAGAGAGAAGGAATCGCATATTGATGGATATGGTAAGGAGCATTATTAGCAATTCTCAGTTGCTTAATGAATTTTAGTATGACACTAGAGATTGCTAAACATGAATGATGGAAGCTTAAGTCTCATGTTTATGAAATCTCACATCATTAAAGGCATTGTTGCTTAATACACAATGTCTGGTACACCACAACAAAATGGTGTGGTAGAAAGAATGAATCACACATTAATAGAAATGGTAAGGAGCATAATTAGTAATTCTTAATTGCCTTTATCTTTATAAAGTGAAGCCTTAAAAACTGTTGTGTATGTATTAGACCGGGTCCCATCCAAAATTGTTCCTAAGACACTTTTTGAACTATGGAATGGATGTAAACCAAGTTTAAATCACTTACACATATGGGGTTGTCTTGCTAAAGTGAAGATATCTAATCCAAACATGAATAATGAAGAAATTAGATCCAAGGATAATCAGTAGTTATTTTATTGGTTATGTAGTAAACTCCAAGGGATTTAGTTTTTACTGTCCTAATGGTACTAGAATTGTTGAGTCTATAAATGCAAATAATTTATAGGATTGCGAACCTAGTGAAAGTGCTTGTCCTCAAATGAATGAATTTGAGAAAACACAATAGTTGACTAAAACTCCTTTACCTCAAAGATGATTGATTGTGCTTAAGGAAATTCAAATTGATTACCTTGAACCATAATCCTTTACTGAATAATCAACTCATGAGGAGCAAGTACAAATTCAACCTACTCAAACTTTGTCAAATACAAAAGAAGTAGAATTAAAAACATTCTCTAGAAAAATTAGACATGCAATCTCTAATGATTATGTTGTATATCTCTAAGAGTTTGATTTTGATGTTGGGCCTAAAGATGATCCAAAAATGTTTTCAGGAGACATTAGTGGAGAACACTCCGCATTATGCTTTAATGCCATGAAAGAAGTGATAGAATCCATGGCTAAAAATCAAGTTTGGGATCTCATTGACTTACCAAAGGGAGTTGTAATCATAAGCTGTAAATGGGTTTACAAAACTAAAATAGATGCTTCCGGTAATGTTGAACGATATAAAGTTAGACTTTTGGCCATGGGTTTTACTCAAATGGGAAGACATTGATTATCATGAAACCTTTTCTCCAATATCTAAAAAGGATTCATCGGTAGCTCATCTTGATCTAGAGCTACAACAAATGGATGTGAAAATAACCTTTCTAAATAGGGATCTAGGATGTTTATATGAAACAACCTGAAGATTTTGATGATAATAGTCGAAAAGCTTGTAAACTAAGGAAATCTATTTACGGACTAAAACAAATCTCCCATCAATGGTATATCAAATTTCACGAGGTCATTAGCTTACATGATTTTATTGAGAACCTTATTGATCAATGTGTATACATTAAGGTTAGTGGGAGTAAAGTTGTTTTTCTAGTCCGGTATGTAGATGATATTTTTCTTGCAAGTAATGATTTAGGTTTGCTACAAGAGACCAAAGGATTCCTCTCTCAAAACTTTGAAATGAAGGATGTGGGTGAATCTTATGTAATTGGCATCAAGATTCACAGAGACAGAAAACAAAAAATATTGAAACTATCTCAAAAGGCCTACATTGAAAAGGTTTTATAGATATTTAGACTAATGAACTGTAATGGTTCTGTATCACCTATAATTAAAGGGGGTAGATCCAGTGACGATCAATGTTCTTAAAATGCATTGGAAAATGAACAAATGAAACATATCTCATATTCATCTACAATAGACAGTCTATTGTATGCACAAATCTGCACTGTATCTGACATAGAAATGGCAGTTGGAATGTTGGGTCGTTATCAAATCAACCCAGGATTGAAACATTGGAAAGCTACTAGAAAGTCATGTGGCATTTGCAAGGAACCGAATATTACAGTTTGACATACAGACACATTAACCATTTAGAGGTGGTTGGATATTCAGATTCTGACTTTGTGAGATGTGTAGATAGCAGAAATTCTACTTTAGGGTATATCTTTCTTCTTGCTAAAGGGGCTATATCCTGGACAAGCAACAAGCATACTATAGTTGCTACATCTACAATGCAGGTAGGATTTATTACCTTCTATGAAGCCACTACACAAGCATTTTGGTTGAAAAATTCTGTTGGTGGTCTCAAAATTATCGATTCTATAGAAGGACCAATCAAAATCTTTTGCAATAATCGTGTTGCCATATTGTTCTCCAACAATATTAAAAGTGGAAGCAAAAGCAAACATATCGGCAAACTACCTTCGTGTGAGAGATAATAGAGATAATATCAAAAAGCATTAAGTGTTTATTATGCATATAAATACTGAATTGATGATTATGGATCCCATTGCTAAAGGTTTATCAGTAAAGCTATTTAAAAGTCACGTGGAGAATATGGGATTGATTGATTCATTTTGTACTTAGTCTTAATTTTTGTATATATACATCAAGTTATTGTAATAAAGTTTGTGCACATTTATTACATTATTCATGAGGATAAAAATAATGTTTGGACCTAAATAACTTATAGGAAGTTATTCATAAATTTTTGATTGCCCATATAGTACTTATTTAAAGGATATTTTATATGTAATACATGGAAGGAACGACTTATTTTATAATGGTCTTACCACCATGATTCATGTAGTATTTCTTATGTGATTGGGAGGATTCCATGATCATGTTTGTCGCGACGACGATTTTTTCGCGCTTCGCATACTGCCATCCTCCAGATTGGGCAGGACAATGGCGCGTTGTAAAAATGAGGGGTGTGTTTTATAGCCATAAAATTTACGATTATAAATCTTAGGAATTTCCACCTAGCATTACGTTCATGTAGTATTTCTTATGTGAGTGAGAGAATTCCATGATCATGTTTGTCGCGACAACGATTTTTTCTCGCTTTGCGCCCCTGCCAACCCTCAGATTGGGGAGGACAATGGCACACGGTAAAAATGAGGGATGTGTTTTATAGCCATAAAATTTACGACTACAAATATTAGGAGTTGCCACCTAGTATTACAATCACTAGGAACCTAATGGTCTGCGAGAGTCTTGGGTAAGGGGACTTATTGTGCAAGGGGAGGACGCATCACCCCATTGCACCCTACCTAAGGTAAACTGCATTTTTGCTTGAATTGTTCTTCAAAGTTAAACTTTTTTACACTACATTTTCAAAAACCATTTTGTCTTCGGATGTACTTTACAATGTAAATTTACATCGTATCTGAAAACTCTTTTTATTATTTATGGATGTACTTTACCATGTAAATTTACAACGTAGTTAAAACGCCTTTTTTATCTATGGATGTACTTTACAATATAAATTTACACCCTAATACATAATACAAAACTAGTTATAATTATTTTTTATATTTGGCCAAATTCCAACGGATAATCGTAAACCGGTTATGATATCCAATTTTCACTTTAAAATACGAGAAAGATGCAATATTTTTTATGAAAAATATGATAGAAAAAATCTTGGAATCCATTCTTATACATGGAAACAACATATTTTTATATTTTTTAAATTCAATTTTTTTTGTTTTTTAAATAAAAAAAAATCGGGTGGGGTCAGGCCCAACTAAATGGGTTGCCTTAGTAAAGTTGGGCCAAAGGCCCAAATATAATAGACTTATGGGAACTGAACCTGATCCAACCCAAATGACCCAACAAGTGAGTGAATTAATTCACTCCCCCAACGCAAGGAAGAAGGCAATGAACAGTAAAATGGTTGACCACGACAAGAGGCTTACTTGCTAGCACCTCTAGGTAGAAGAGGTCGAGATGGTTCTCCTCGTTGTGGTGGCTTCGAAATGGTGGCCTGTGGTGGCTGGGGAAGCTTCTAAAGTGGCAGTCTGTGCTGGAGTTGTAGGGGAGATGTTTTGTGTTGCTGGAGCTGACTATTGCTACTGAGAAGGAGGAGATGCTACCGGAGGTTGGGAAGACGATGGGATGTTATTGTCAAGGCTAGTGGTTATGCTGGTGGAGGAGAGAGAGAAGGTCGTCGATGTTGTCAAAGGGAGAGAGAGAAGGTCGTCGATGTTGTCAAAGGGAGAGAGAGAGGGCTGTCAAACTGAGAGGGAGAGAGAGGGAGATAGTGTCGATGGAGAAGACAAAGGGTTGTTGGCTATGTTGACGGGAGAGAGAAGGAGAACGGGGTTGTTAACCGCGAGAGGGAGAGGGAGGGAGAGAGGGAGCTTGGTGCTAGAGATGAGGAAGATGAAGCTCTCTCTCTATGTATTCCCTATTTTCTTTCTTTCCTCTTCCTCCCCTCCTCTATTCTTCTATGTAAATTCTTACTCATGTTATTTTCCTTAAGTTTCTGTTCAATTCTCGTTCCTCTATTTTTCAAGTTTTTTACGTGCCTCTGTCAAGTTAAAATTATGCCTCCCTTTTTCCACTGCTTCGTCATTTTTTCCTCTTTTATGCAGCGTCCATGGCTTCTATTTATAAGAGAAGAGGACATGGATTTTATGTGTGTTGTTGCCTTTGCCTCTGCATTTTTGCAAAGGCCTGGGGGCTGTAGTGTCTTGCCTCTCCATTGTTCAGGTGTCGGAATAGTGTAGGCACATGCAAGTTTGGTTTTGGGAAATTGCGATTTGGTCCTTTAATTTTCAATTGTTCTAATTGCATCCCCAATTGGTTTTCAACTTTTAATTTTGTGCAATTGTATCCCTGTCTGAATTTCATGAGCATCCTTAGCTTTGTACGACTTTTATATTTTGGTCCCTAGTTTCCAATTTGCTTAATTTAACCCTTAATTTACAATTAGACTCTCAATTCATTCAATTTTGCCCCTGATTTCGCATAATTGGCTTAAAACAATTCAATTCAATACCCGAAAATTCCAATCTCATCAATTGAACCCGAATTAAATTCAAGAACTTGATTTCTCATCGATTCAAGAACTTGATTTCTCATCGATTAAGCCATTAATAAAATTAATTTGAACAATTTAAAGTATAATTAAGTCGTTGCACTTAATTTAATCCTTCAATTGGATCTTAAATTAATTCCTGATCATAATTAAAATTTCAATTGGTCGACGATTAAATCAAATGAAACCACAAAAATATTATTATGGCACTCAACTTAATTTTTACACAGATTTATCCAACAATAATGTATTTTTGCCTTAAATCTACATTTTTCCTCTATTTTTGGAACAAAAGAGATACGATTGTACTCGTGAAAACAACCAAAAATTCTATATTGATTTTTCTACCCACATCGGTCCCTTTTATTTTATTTTTGTTATTTTTGGGTGGATTTTGAGAGTAACCCAGAAATTGGGTTATGACAATGTTAAAGTATAGAACATAATGAGGAGTTTATGTGTCATAAAAGCCAAGTGGGAGAATGTTGGAAATTATCATTTATGCCCCTCATAACACACCCATGTTCTTGTTTATTCAAACCCATGATCATGGGGTTTGATCATAGGGATCAATTGATTGATCGTGAGGATCAATTGCTTAATTATCTCTTTGATGAGAGGAGAAAACTAGCTATATTAATGAGAGGGGTCCTTGATCTACCTATATACAATAGCTTGTGTGCTGCATTTATGGCTACTAGTAGACATTGATCAGAAGGTTTCTCTTGTAAATGTTTTCTATTATTTTGAAAATGTAGTGTTGTTGCTACATCGGAAAACGTCATGTTGTTGTTGTTGTTGCTGTCTTGAAAATTTATTTTATGCTTGAACAAAAATGGTTGGAGATATTTATATACATTCAATTATATAAAATATGTATAACATGAGCTCCATGAGCTCACTAGGTCATGGACTTGAAAGCAATGTAGAAATGGTGTCCAAAGAGTGGAATATAGAGAGTTCAATCAAAGAAGAAAGCAGTGCAGAAATGATTGGAGAAAGCTCCGAAAAAGTTCAATGCATTTCGGATTTATGGGAAGAGAGAGCGTTATCACCATCAGTTAGGCAAGAGTTTCTTGGTTTTTTTAATCAACAGTCTCAAATTGGGCAGTTTTTTGATGGTTTCGTTAATGGAGAATATTTTTCTGTGTGTGATAAGATTGAGCCAATCAGTTCACCTATGAACGGGGTGGTGGATCTTCCGAACATTGAACTTGAGACGACGCTTGCTTTTGTTGACGGAATTCTCAATTTTGCTTAGCAATAATGTTTGTAGCTGTTAATCATTTCAAGTATGTTTTTAGCAGATTCTTGTAATCACTTGGGTCACTCTTGGATTTCATTGCAAATGACGTGACTCATGACGTGCATCTTCACAAGAAATTTATATCATGGCCACTGCATAAATAAATAAAAAAACTTTACCACACACAACTCCATATTCTTTCATTTCTAACCGTTATTGTTATTTGTATAACACAATAAAAATGGTTTAGAAGTATGAAAATACTGTTTTCAAGGTGTTTATTTGTCTTAAACATCATTTTCATGATACAACTAAACCTTACAATCCTTTGTAAGAATAAAAAGTAAAGACAGAAAAGAAAATATGTTTTTTTATGTATATTTCTGTGTATTGGTAGGTTTATTTAGACTTGAAACATCATAATAAAATATTATAAGTGTTAATGAAATTATGCTATTGTTCATATAACAACCATATTAATGTTTATAATGAAACATTATAATTGTTCATTTAACATTTATATGACTATTCATAGCAAAACATTATGAATGATCATTTAATTACTACAAAATAAAAACCCACGTTTATAAGAACTAAGGAGGGAGTGTTCCTTAACAATGTCGGATAAACATACTTCCTCTCTTTAGTCATTTACATATTGCACCAACTATCTCCCAGTAGTTGTAATGAATATCTTTTTGGTTGATAGAATTATGCTTACAAGAAGGTATTTTGAAATTTAAACTTTCAACTAGTGTTAGAACTTGAATTCTACTAAAGTTATTAGTGTTCATAAATTAAACCAAAAATTTTATTGTAGAATCAAAGATACTACACATAAATACTATTCAAACTCTTAAACAAGTTTATAATTATGTAGCACTATTATGGGCATTTGCTAAAATCTCATTTTTTCATGAATATTTACTAGAGATAAACCCTAACTCTTGTCAAAAGAGACACCACTTTTATATTCATACTAGTCAATGCCCCGCGTTCCATCGCAGGCGGCACCATATTTTTTTCAATGCAAAAAAAATAATTAGATGATATTTTTTTATTATAATATGAATTTAGGAAAAATAATAAATTTGTGCAAAATTCTTGTTACGTGCATATTTTCTATACAATATATGAATTTTAAATCCATATAAATTTATTTATTTAGTAGGTTTCAATGAAATAACAGTTACTTTTTTTCATCAATATTATTGTCCAAACAATTGAAATAATTAAATTGCCCTAACAAAAAAAAGAAAAAAGAAAAAAAAAATAATAAACTATGTAATTAATTCTAATTGAAGGAAAAATGAAATAAAAAAAGACATTTTAAAAAAAAATGTTATGTAATGTCTTTACAAAATTAAAAGAATAAGTACCGAAATGAAAGATAGAATATATGACGAATTTCAATTGGAGGACCCAATTAGAAGCAATAAAAACCTGCATTCTAAAATAATTAAAATAATCAAAAGCAAACCAAAAATCAAAAGAATAAGGACTAAATTGAAACCAAACATATATAATCAGTTTCAATTGAAGGGCACAATTGCAACAAATCAAAAAATTTATTGCAAAAACCAGTAATAAAAGAGAAATTCAAAGCATAGAGACAAAAATAAAACGTTCACAAACCCTAAGGATCAAAGAGCATTTCCGGGTGGCAGGAGAGAGAAAAGGGAGAAAAAACTTAAACCTGTCCACTAGAGTTACACTGGCCATGGTCATTATACACACGTTGCACCGAAAGAAATAGGACATGTCCGCGCACCATGTGAAATGGCGAAAGAATATTTTTGATCATCGGAATGATTTGTATGTGTCTCCGTAAGACGCGCCTGTAGTGTCTCCAAAAAATAATAATAAAATAATACATGATTACCTATACACCCCTGAACCCATCGATAACTATGAAAAAACCACTGTGGCAAATACAGAAATACTATTGGATCTAACGTTTATTTTTTGATGTTTTCGGGGGCTAATTTCATAGTTTTACTGTGCACAAATTCGGAAATGCCATCCATGTCCCCTAGAAATTGCTAAACCACCTCTAGTTGGGTTTGCCTTCTTTTGTCATTTTTGGGGGCTATTTTTGTAGTTTTACTGTGCAACAAATCCAGAAATACCATCCATGTCACCTGAAAAATTGGAAAATACCCAGTGTTAATGGCTAAAATTTGTCAGTCCTAGGGAAAAATGGAAATTTCATTATAGCATTAACGTCACTAGGAAACCTTATGCTCTGCTAGAGTATCGGTAAGGGAACTTGTTGTGCAAGGGAAAGACGCATCACCCCTAGTGCACCCTACCTAAGGTAAGTTGTATTCTTATTTGATTGTTTTTCCTAAGTCATTTTTTATTTGTCGATCTTTCCTAAGGCTCGAAGTAGATATCTATTTGTGAGAGAATCCCTACCTCCTTGGAAGTCGAAAACCTAATCATTCTAAAGTTTGAAAAAAAAATCACATTGCATTTAGAAAACCTTTTTATTACTATATCCAGGTATACTGTACAATGTAATTTTACACCCCGATAGCTAAAACAAAATAATTATTCAATTTTTTTATATTTTAACCAAATTCCAATGGATAATCGTAAACTAATTATGATATCCAATTTTTATTTCAAAACATGAAATAAACATATTTTTTGTTTTCTTAAAAAGAAAAAAACATATTTTTTTATTTCTTGCACATTTTCTATTTTATTTATTTTATTGTTATTATTATTTGTATTTTTTCCTATTTATATTTTTGTTGTGGATTGGTTGCCCAACCTGGATGGGTCAAAATGCCTATCATTATGGGGATGTACTACTAGCCAGGGTTGGTCGGCTTGCCCATCATCTTTTGTGGATGGGCGTTGATTGTGCATCAAAAGTATCGTTAAGTCTCTTATTTTACATATGTATTTATTTTTTTTATTTTGGATTTTATAATAATTGATGTGCTTTTTAGTAATGAATTTCTTTTAATGTTTCAGCAAGTTTTTGGAGCTTAAATGAATTATTTCAGGAAATTTAAACGTCAAAATTTGGAACAAAGAATTGGAGGAGAAATCTATATAAAGATGGAGGGAAGATTGTTACTTTATCTTGGGTCAAAAAGAAGAAAGATTAAGCTAAAAATGAGGAAGAAAATCGGGCACAAAAATCTTCTCCAAGTTGCCAAAATAATAAGTTTTCCAGAACACCTTTCGGCATTTCAGTCATAACTTTTAACTCCGATATCCAACTTAATGTTATGGAAAGCTAACAGAAAGCCCTATAAATATGTGTCTAATAGCCTTCTCCAGAAAACGCTTAGAAAGAGGGTTAAATTGCAGTCCAAAGTTAGAATCAGATATGTCTTGCAATATTTTCCGAGATTGTGTTTTGCTCTTCTTGTTTGTTAAATTGTTATTATATATAATTATGGTTGGCTAATCTCTTTCTTGGATCCAAATTTAAGATGATGGTGATTGAGGCGAGTTCTTTAAGATATGAATGAATCCTAATGTCAATCTTTACATTTTCTTCATGAATGTTTTGTTATTGCAAAGAAATTTTAGAAATCATCTAAGTAATGTTATAATCTTGAATTTTTATGAACAAAACTTAGTTTTGGTATAGAGATTGCTTGATTCAATGTCTTACTTAATATGAAAACACTCGTTTATTCTTAAGCAATAATCAATCTTCATCTTTTTAAACTTCATTGTAATATCTTCCGATCTAATATTAGGTTGAGTTATCTTATATATGTTGAAGGATTCACCACTACATCACCATTAACATTGATTTGGAACCAAGACTTACCTTTTCTTGTCATTTAAAATCTATTTACTCTCTTTCATCTTAGAAAACAAATCCATTAATTATTCTCCTAAGATATTTTTGTTGTTACCTAGCTTAATTTCTAAATCTAGCTCTCTATGGATATGACCTTGATCTTACTGAGTTAATTGCTACATCGCACACTCATGCACTTGTGAGTTAAAACAAGCCGATTATAAATAGCGGTCAAACAATTTTGGCGCCGTTGTCGGGGAGCTAGCAAGCAAAGGTAACAAATTTAGATTTGATTATTGGAAAAAATATATAAAAAAAATAAAAATAAAAACTCAAATGGCTGGTCTTATAGCCTAAAAAAAAGTAAAAATAAATAAAAATTGACCTCAGCTTTTTGGATATTAGACTGTGGACTGGACTACTTATAAATCTATTTACTCTCTTTCATCTTAGAAAACAAATCCATTAATTATTCTCCTAAGATATTTTTGTTGTTACCTAGCTTAATTTCTAAATCTAGCTCTGTGTGGATATGACCTCGATCTTACCGAGTTAATTGCTACATCGCACACTCATGCACTTGTGAGTTAAAACAAGCCGATCATAAATAGCGGTAAAGCAGACGTCCCTGTCCAGGTGGGAAAAGAGGCCTAGACCTTTTTTGGTGGCTCGGCTAGAAACAGTCCATCCCGACCATTTTCCACTGTTCATTGGGATGTGAATTACATCTCACTTTTCACATGGAGTGAACAACGTGCAGAGTGAATTAATTCCCTCCCCACTATTTAATTATTGTGAACAATAGAATGGCGGTTGGTAAAGGGAGATGTCCAACGCACCTGTTACTGCTGTCGGGTAGAGGACCTCAAGTTGGTTCCAGTAGTGGTGATGAATTAGTGATTAAAGATGGAATTTTGTGTGTTTTGATGGGATATGTTGTTTCAAATGTTAAAAAAAATAGAATGCTCTACTATGTTCTACTTTCTTTGGTCTTAGCCTTTTCTTTTACTTTCTTTTATCTCAGTTTAACCTTAACACCATTAAAACCAAAAAGTAAGACCTTTTGATTCATACATTGTGTCGCGACGACAATTTTTTACACTTTGCAACCTGCCATCCCTAGAGGAGAGACGACACGCAATGAAAAGGAGGGTTGTTATATAGCCATAAAATTATGACTATAATTATTAAGAGTCACCACCTAGTATTAAAGTCACTAGGAAACCTAATGCTCTACGAAAGTCTAGGTATGGAGACTTGTTGTGCAAGGGAAAGACGCATCACCCCTAGTGAACCCTATCTAAGGTAAGTTGCATTGTTGTTTGATTGTTTTTCCTAAGTCATTTTTTATGTGGTAGTGTTTTCTAAGGCTTGAAGTAGATCTGATCTCTCTTCATAAGGGAGTCTCTACTTCATTAGAAGTTGAAATCTAATCATTCTAAAGTTTGGAAATTTTTACACTGCATGGAAAAAAAATTATTATTCACGGATATACTTTACAATGTAATTTTACACTCAAATAGCTAAAAAAAATTATATATTCTCGCTAAATTTCAATGAATAATCATAAACTGGTTATGATATCCAATTTTCATTTAAAATATATGAAAGAACATATATTTTTTAAAGAAAAATATGCTTGGAAAAACCTTGGAATTCAATCGTATGTAAGAAAACAAAACATTTTTTTTTTAATTCAGCTTTTTACAAATTTTTCAAAAAATGGGTCGGCCCAGTACAATTGTCCAAACAGCCCAACTCTGCTAGAATTGGGTCATGCTGAGAACAGGTTTAGCCCAAAGCTAGTAGAAAAGAAGAAGAAATAGCAATATTGTTCACGTGTTACGTGAACAGTAACAACAAGGGTGATCGACAATGACGAGAGGATAACCTGCCACTACCACCAGACAAAAGAGGATAAGGTGGTTCTAATAGTGGTGGTGACGTCGGAATTGGTGGCCTATGATGGTGGGGAGAAGCATTAGAATTGGTTGGTCTGTATTAAGCTTGTTGCCATTGCGCATAGCTGGCGTTAAGGAAGAAGGCCTTGACTGTTGCAAGCGTGATCGATGAAGGGTAGAAGTTGACGGTGTTGAAGAGAAGCTAGTGGTGCTTGTTGGACAAAGCTGCTAAGGGAAACTCTAGCCACCTGTTACTGGTTTTTGAAGGAAACCAAGGTTGTTGTTGTTGCCTTTGTGATTGAGGGATGGTCGTCGGTTGTGGCTAATGATGAAGATGGAGAGGTTTTCGGTGTTGGTTTGTAGAGATAGTTGACGATGCGTGGTCTTGGTAGAAAGAAGAATGAGAAAATGTGGTGGTTCCTGCAATTTTCTTTACACTGTGATATCATCTTCCCTACTATATTTCATTTTTTTTGTCAGTGTTTTCTATATTATTTCATTCTCTCTCCCTATATTTCTAGTATTATTTCATGCACTTCCCCTTTGTTTTTTTTTTGCAAATTTTCCTCATGCCTCTGTGTTTTCTTCTTTATTTTCCATCCCTAGTTTTTTCAGCACATTTCACGAACCTCATTTAACTTTCTTCCCCTTTTGTCACTGTGTTTCCTCCCGCCATGTATAGGTAAAGGAGGAAATGTGCAATGATTGGTTGCTTGCAGTACATGGAGTAGATGTTCAGGGATGTTGTGTTGTGTGTTGTAGGAATTAGAGTAGGTTGCAAGCATGATTGGTGCAACATGGCTTACAACAAGGTCTAGATAATTTTTATTCTTTTTCAAAAATGTAAAATATATAGACAAAAAATGGGTTGTGATAAAAAGAGTTTTTTGAAGGGAAAATCGGGAAGAATTATTTTTTTTCTTCAATTTTGGCTTCCAATTTCAGCCAGAAAAGTTGTCTCTGAAAATTCTGATCTTCTCCATTTAACTCAAATTAGGCTTCCAAATTTAATTTCTCACCAATTAAGCTCTTAATAAAATTAATTTGACTCATCGAAATTATAATTACATTTTTGTGCTTAATTAAATCCTTTAACTAGGCTCTCAATTAATCTCTAAACACAATTACACTTTAAATTGGTTGGTGATTAAATCAAATTGACCCATAAAAATATAATTATCCGTACTAGCTTCATTTTTACATAGATTATCCAATAATTAATTTCTTTAACTTTGAATCTACATTTTTTCTTGATTTTTTGGCACAAAAGAGGTACGATAGGGCTTTAGAAAACTTTCAAAATTTCGAACTTAATTTTTATGCTAACACTAGCCCTTGTTATCATTTTTTTTCTATTTTTGTTTTATTTAGGTATATTTAGGGGAATAACCCAGAATTGGGTTATGACAATTGTCCCCCTCTTTACAATGCTTCAAACTACAGTCTTGTAAGAGACTTTAGATAGCAAGCTTTGTAAAGAAAAAGAAAATAAATTTACAAAACCAAGAAATAGTTGAATCATCCGGAAGTGAAAATGGTGAAGATAAAGGACTGGAAAGCACACTATTTGAGTTGGTGGTTGAAGGTTGAAAAATGTACAGTTGAGTTGATTGTCGAGGATAGGAAAATGCACTCTAAGAAAGGGAAAATAATGCTAAAAAGTGCACTATTTTAATTAATGATTGAGAATTGGAAAATGCACTCGAATGAGGAAGAATTAAGACTAGAAAGCACATTATCTTAACTGATGGTTGAGGGTTAGAAAATGCATTCAAAAGAGGAAGAAATATAGGGTTGAAAAGACACTATTTTAATTTGTGGTTAGGGGTTGGAAAATGCACTCAAAGGAGGGAAAATGGGGTTGGACAATGCACTATCATAATTAATGGTTGAAGGTTTGAAAATGCACTAAAAAAAGGGAAAATAGAGCTGGAAAGCGCACAATCTTAATTAATAATCGATAGCTTGAAAGCACACTCAAATTAGGAAGAAACAGGGAAGGAAATGCACTACTTTAATTGATGATTGAGGGTTAGAAAATGCACTCGAAGATGGGGGGGAATAAGAAAGTAAAACACATTATTTTAATTGATACTTGAGGGCTAGAAAGCACACTTAAGTACAAGAAAGAGGTAGGGCTGAAAAACGCGCTATTTGTGCTGATGAAGGGCTTGAAAGCGCACTCAGGGAAGTGAAAGTGATGAGGGCTTGAAGGCGTGCACAAAATGATGAAGGTTTATAAATTACAATCCCTCCAAACATTTCTTAGATTCCTAGGGGGGATGCAATGGATGATAAGACCCAAAATCAGGAAAGAGATAGAGTTGAAAAGTACGCTCAAGGAAATAAAAGAGGTAAGAGCTTGAAGGCGTGCACAAAATGATGAATGGAGGTTTGTAAATTACAATCCCTTCAAAAAATTTCCTAAATTCTTAGTGGGGATGAAATGCATGATGATGCATGTATACTTACCTGAGAAATATAGGCTCCCTTTCTTCTTCATGGTCTTCTCTTTTTGAGGTTTGGATCTTTGTCTTTAATGGCTTCTCACTTTTGCTTACTCGAGCCACAACTTATAATTTTGACCTTTGGAGATGATAGATCTTCACCATATTCATATGCTCACCTTTGATCAAAGACTCTTAGTTTTGTTCAACATTACTTGAAAAGGAATAATGAAGTCAGCTTCAATTGCATTTGTATATTGCCCCCAACCTGGTCATGCCCCACAAGGGTTTTAGGCTTCAAGTGTTTGCAAGAAAGGGGTTGGTTATTTATAAAGATTGTTTTTCATGTAATATTTTTAGAATTTCAAAGTCATTCCAAGAACAAAACCATTTTAATATTTGTTTAAACAAACTTGTTCTTGAAAGAATTCAAGTGATCTCACTGCGACGCTTTATGTTGGTTTTGACAGAAATGTGAAATTATGCTTTTTCATGTCTTCCATGTCAAAAGGCTTTGATCTAGTTTTATGAAGCATTTGTAAGGCTTATTTTGAATGGAAAAGCATTGTTTATCAATCCAAATTACCTGTATTTGATCAGAAAAGGCTAAATGAGGTTTGTAATGTAGGCTAAAGTCACTGCTATGAAAAAAGATATTTGTAGGCTCAAAAGGTGTTTAAAGGTTTTTTATACTAAGAACCACTTGGTGTTTACTCTTAGAACTCCTTTTGGTCCATAAACTTTGGAACCTTATGATTAATTCACATAATGACTTGACATGACCCCTAAATTTTTTAGTGGGCTTTTATCATGGGTTTTTAACATGTTGACTTGACATGCTCCCATATTTTGTTTGGGTTTTTTTATCATGGATTTTTAGCACTATCATCATGTTAACTTGATTTGCTATAGCATACTAAAACCCCTTTTATGTTCATGCCCTATAGTTTTGTCCGGGAATCACATGTCATTGAAGACTATTTTGTAGATTAAAATGTTTTTTATCCTCGCACTTGCCTTCTAGTGTAAGGTGTGATCCTTGTCAAGGTATCAAGAAATAATTATTAGGCTCAATGATATTTAAGACTTGTGAAGACATATCAAAATTGGTCTCTGCTCATTTAAAAAACATGCATCCCGGATCGGTAAGCTTTGCTTTTCATGCAAAATGATTTTTATTTTATTTTTTGGATTATTTATTTGCTAAGAGCTTAACTTTATTATGTGGTTTTTTGGGGTATAAGATCACCTTTCAATGAAATCCTTTGAATTCCAAAACACATTTGTTAAACAAACATTAATTGGTCTCAATTTTCTTTCGTACTAGACTTTGATTTGCCAAACATCTTTATTAAATCATAGGATCATGTATAATTTAAATGAAAGGGTATAAGGTGTGCTTCTATTATTTAAATAAAAAAAACTAGAGTATGTCATAAGTACAAGAAAATACATGATCATATTGAACAAAAAGTCTTGTTTAAAAAAGGTCTTGTGGTGATATGAGCAAAATTGCAAACAAGAATAAAACAAATTTAATCGAAACACAATGTATCGACATGACCAAACAAAGGGCAATTATGGAAGTGGACTTCATTTTCCAACTCTAGTGAACTTCTTCTTCAGATATTCTTGTAGAGGTCATTTCATTGATTGCTCGAGTAAGCTGGCAAGAAGTCTTCTTGATTGGATATATATATCTTGGACATTGACGGGAAATTAAAAGATTAGTTATAGTGATTTTATTTCATTTAATTTCAATTTGATTTTATCTCTCCTTTCTAGAGGATGAGCAAGAGCTAAGTGTGGGATAAGGGTGTTTGATGCAGCCATAAATGTTGAAATGAAGTGATTCCAGTGGAAGTAGAAAGCTAATGTCCATACCTCTTTGGACATTGATGACAAGAAAAATAAATAAATAAATAGCATAGAAATCGCAACCTTCAAAGTCATATCTTGTATTTTGTCAATGTTTACTTTCAACTATTATAACTTCAATATCTTAATTGCTTAATTTTTTTTAGTATAAATAATCAAACCCTCTAATTGAATCAAAATTTGAACTAAAACTGTCTCGTGTGATTAATCTATTGCTTCCTCTATACTATCTTATATGGTTTAAGCTAAAAGAATTAATTTGTGCAACTATGACATCATAATATTTTGCTTCATAATTTTTTTTCATTTTGGTTTCTTTTATTTTTTATAATTTTTATGTTGATTTAAAACTTTAAATTGTATATTTTTAATTGTAAAGTTTGAGAGGAGAGAGTTTCATCTACCGATTCAAACGTATTAGACCTTAACACCTACTTATAGGTGCTGCAATATTAGACTATAGAGACCATATGCTCCTATGTGTTGGCTTTATAATAGGGTAAATTGAGACCACCAGGGGGGATGGATTGCATCTTGCATCCTTCATCTTTTTAGGAATAGACACCCCCACCCCACCAGGCACCATATAAATAAATAATGAAAAATTATAAAATTTCTTGGATTATATGGTATTGAGAATATATCTTTAAAATTATTATAAAAAAATGACTATTGCTAAGTATGGAAACTAATTAATATTTAGAGTGACTATTGCTAACTATGGAAACTAATTAATATTTAGAATCATATACTATGGACCCCATTTAACTTTAAATCCAAGGATGTGATGGGATCATGGCTGCCAATTTTCAGGTTCCCATATAATCATTACCATGTTTATTTGTACCTATGTATTTCTCCTTTTTACCAATAAAAAATGTTGACTAACTAAACGGTTTTGGTGTAATCGGGAATCATATCGCTAGAGAATCGAAGCTGCTTTGGTTATCGCCTTTTCAATCCCACGCGCTCAAACTCACTCACCCATATATAATAAACTATTTTTAGGTGTTTTGGGTTTTTCTTGGTTTTTTTCTTAAATATATAAAACCAAGAAAAAACCGATAATGTTGTCTTTTTCTTATCAATAAGTTCATGTTTATTTGACTTCATAGGGAAAAAAATGTTTTGTTTTTCAAATTAGAATAATGGACACTACTCATTGCTATCACACTCACATATCAAAAATATATTTTATTAGATAAAGTGTCAAATATTATATATTTTGAAATTTAGAAAAAATAGTATGTGAAAAATAAGTTAAGAAAGTAATTTTCTAGGATATATATATATATATATATAATACAAGAATGATAATCATTCTTGTAATGTTTACAAGCAACTTGTGAAATTTGGCTTTTGGGAAGTTCTATAGATTTTATGGATATTTGTTTTAAGACAATTATTTGTGTTCCATTAGATTCTATGTGTAAAATATGTGTATGTGAAGCACATATATCCAAACTGATGGGGTATTTTATTTTACTAAAACTTTGAATGTCTTGCTTGAATATTTTTATTGACCTAAAATATAAAAAGATGTGAAACACATCTGATAAATACATAACTTGTAGGGAAATAAATCTAGTATTCAACCATATAAGGTGATAATACCTTTAATGTTTATAATTTTTCTTTGTTTTATGTAAGTAATGATTCGATGTTAACTTCCTTTAAAGATAGAAACTATAATGAGGACTAACTCAACATCAATCTTAATCACGATAATAACCTATTAAAGGTGTCAAGCTGGTCAATTACAAGTACTAGGGCATAGAACCTTAAAGAGACGTTGAATGAATGTGTTTAAAACATATGGATCATGGACGTAAAAGAGCTTCGGATGCCAGAGGAGCATGAATGATAATTTCTAATTCTTCTAATATAAGTCCAAGAAGAGCTCAATCCTCGTCCTACCAGGTATTGATGTATTCAGCCAAAATCCTAGCTTTGGTTGTGCTTGTTTATCCTAATGTTATAAAAAATAAAAGTCAACAATTACTTGTCTATTTATGCAAGGTAAATTGATCAAATCTGATCCTTAATAGGAAAGAACTCTCATTATTTAAAAGAAGAATTTTTTTAGTTCACTAAGAAAACTAATGAGCAACATTTTTTTTTCCAAAGTTAAGGAGACTCATTTAATGATTCTTCTAGTTTAGAAATAAACTAATTAATTAACAACTAAAAAGGAAGTAATCATTATTGTTTTTCAATTAAACCAGGAAAGTCAAGTTCTATTGGGAAAAATTAGAGGGGGCAAAAAAGATTTCCAAGTTAGAATTGATTTTCCTAGTCTATTTGGAATTTCTAAAGTCAAGAACTCTTCTTACACATGCTATGAAGGCTTATTCGGCTATAACACCATATAAACTAGGAGATCAGACTATTATTTTTTTATTTTCTTTGTTACTTATGGAAACCACTTTAAACCTTTATTTTTTTTATATTTTGGGCTTGTTTAATTAAGTGCTTAGGTCTAATTGTAAATGGACCTTATACAAGTCCATAACTTAGGTGTAATAAACCAACTTTCCATGGCATTAGTCTAACAACAACATAGGTCCAAAAGATAGTAATAATTTTTTTTCACCTTTATATATATATATATATATATATCTACCAAAATTTCAAAAAAATTTCTAGATAAATTAAATAATCCCAATATATATCTACCAAAATTTCAACAAATTTTCTAGATAAATTAAATAATCCCAGTTATCGACATTCAATCTGCCACACATATTCACAATCATTTCCTCATTCAATATTTTTCCAACATCTCAAAGTGCAGTGTCATCAAAACATCAACAAAGTACAAAATAATCTTTAGAATAGATATTATTATAAAAACTCTCAGTCATGCATTGCAATTTTTAAGAAGTATCATTCTGTGTGTGTGTTTCATCATAATTATACAAACATATAATTTAGATTGTATTTAATTCCTTAAATTCAACCTTCAAATAATAAAATCATTAAATCATCGTAATTCTCACAAGCTTAACTAAATACATCCATTTGACTTAAGCAAAATATGGAAGCCTAATGAATAATTTACTCCTTACTTTCTAAAAAGAGATAATTCAAACATAGCAATATAAATAATTTAAGACTATAATTTTACGAGTAAGGAAAATTATTTAATTTAGATCGTCGTGGATGCTCTTATTCCCTTGGATCAACCAGCCCGTTAAATAATATAACTTTAGAAAATTATCTTTAATTTCAAAACTAATATTTAATATATCAAGCTGATATAAATAAATGAATGAATTTTTAAAATTAATATTAATGGATAGATATGTAATCTGAGAAATCAATAAAATAAATAAATAACAAGAACCGTTGGACATGCGCGTTGTTTGATAATTATGCACCCTATTCTCTTGTCAGCTTAAGGCATCACCATAACTTTATCAAACGCCATAACCATGACGTCATTTATACGAATGAGGTTGACACCACCCCTACCTCATCTTGTCTACATCAACGGTGGGAAAACGACCATGTTAAACTGTTTCACAAAAGTCTTCGACCACCTTGGAAAATTATTAAAATGGACGGGGTTTAATTTAAGTGAATCAAACTGTATATTAATCAGTTCCATTAATTGAATAGTTTAATTATATATGTCGTCCAAAAATCAAACACGTGTAGTAGAATATATATTATAAATAAAGTTAATTCAATATCGTTTCTTTTTCTCTTAACAATAATGGAATGACTGGAATTCAAAACATTAAACTAAATCAATAATTATTCTCACCGTTATGATTAGTTGAATATGTATGTATATAATATGAATTTAAATTATATTATATATATTTTTTAAAATATATAATAATAATATATTATAATGTTAGAGTCATTGTGATATCAATAATTATGGTAATGATAGTAACAATAACAATAATTCATACAATAATATTAAGAATAAAATAATAATTCTAGTGATTAATAATAATTTCAATGATATTAATAACAATAATAATATTGATAATCATAGTTCTATATACATCCAAGCCAGTTATTATTAAACTATATCATAATTCCATATGGTTTCCGAGTAATTATTTCTCCACATGTATCTCTACCTCCACCAGTATTATCCAAGGAAGGGAGGTTCACATTACATCCATTCGAAACAGTTATTAAGGTAGTGACATAACAAACCCCCAACCCCACCCAAGAACAAGAAAAAAAAAACAAGAATCATTAAAGTATGACCCAAGTTTTGTTATAAAGTCCTTTTACCTAATTTAATTTATAAAGCTGGCCAACAAGAAACGTTGATCAAATTTGGTAGAACTGAGTTGTAATGAGATTCGACGCCGTGGTGGCTGATACGATATATTCGATTTCTCATACATAATTTTACAATCTGAACTCACTTATGAATTAGTTTTGTATCTTATGGTTGAGATTTCTGTGTTACAAGGCTTGCATTAAAGTTCAAAGGTTCTTGAAAGAGAGATGGACAGAGGAAATGATAAAAGAAAGAAGGGGGACAAAGAAAGCGAGCAAGGAAGGAAAAAGAAGGTGAGAGGAGGGGAGGGAAAGGAGGAGGTGGTGACGGTGGCGAATGAGGACGAGGTGGAGGAGTTCTTTGCAATACTAAGGAGGATGCAGGAAGCCGCGCAGTACTTTGGAAAGGGTAGTGGAGAAGGGTGGCGGGCTGCAGTGGAGACTGAAGTGGTGGAAGTGATTGATGGTGGTGGAAATAACGAGGAGGATAATATGATCCAGAGTTCCGGGGCTGAAGAGGTGGCGCCTGTGGAAGAGCAGGAGAACTGGGTTTTGGATTTGAACGCGACGCCGGTGGTGGAGAGCGACGGCGCGTAGAGATTTAGCTGTTATGGAAGATGAAACTACGGAGGTTTCATTTCTTTTCTTGGCTTTGTTTGTTATTCCACCACCTCTATGATCATTTTGTTTTGTTTAATTACCCGCTTTTTAATTATTTTGTTCTCCTTAACAGATGCATTAGTAATTGATTTAAAAACCTATACTACTTTGTAATAGGAGAAGGATTGGGTTTAAAATTTACTCTGACGATAGAGATATAGATCTGCAATGCTGTGCTGTACGGCAGTTAAAGATAAGGATGATTTCTGTCCATTCATACTCTCAGATAGCGCAAGGAGTTTTTTTTATAAAAAATAATTTTTTAATCGATTTTTGAAGTGTGTTTTAATTATTTTGATAAATTGATATTAAAAATAAATTAAGGAAATTACTTTGATAAATAAAATTCATTTTAAAAGTAATGACTATTACCATGATATGATTTTTAAAAAATATATAGAATTTGTTTTTAATATTGTAGGTGATAGGTGGAAATTATGCAGGGAATCATAATTTTTATGATTTTAGTTGTAGAAGAAAATATTTAGGTGCTGATTTGAATTTCCATAAAAAAATAATAAGGTGGCAGGTTTTTTTCGTGGAAAGGTTTCGAATGATTTATTAATTAATTAAGGTGTAAATGTTACATATTTTTTGGTAAATTTTTTTTTTTGTTTTCGTACGCATATATATGGACTGAAAATCTGAAAATAAATAAATTATGTTTTGCAATTCCTTATTAATCTTGTCAGCAAAAATATATATATATATATATATATATATATATATATATATATATATATATGAAAGCTTATTGCATGAAACCACTGCATAAAAAATAATCGACTAAATTTTGATAATATTATTGGATCGAATGATAAAAAACGAGAAGAATAAAATATAAAAGTAAATGGAAAAAAATTTGCCGAGGAACCAGAAATCATTAATCTAGCAATGGACCGCGAAAAAAGACAATTAAAGTTTGACACTTTAGGGTAATTCTAACGAGGAGAGCTAAATGAAGAAGCATAATGTATCTTTTATTTTTAGAAGGCATCCCCACAGGTTTTGGCTGGGGAGCCAAAACCCAAAATCTGACCGTTGTCAATTTTGTTACCATTGTTATTTTACCAATAAAAATGAATATGAACACAGAAAACCAACATCAACACAGTCAAGCAAAGTCAAAACCCAAAATCTGACCGTTGTCAATTTTGTTACCATTGTTATTTTATCAATAAAAATGAATATGAACACAGAGAACCAACATCAACACAGCCAAGCAAAATCAACACAGCAAACCAACATCAACATAGCCAAGCAAAATCAACACAGCAAACCAATTAATTGAAAAATTGCAAAAACACATATTTTACAGCAAACTCAAACAAGGAAGGAAAATCACAGCAAAATACCACAAATCCAACGAGCTACATCTTCACTTCGTGTCAAACCTTCTGCCCACTGCTTGAAATTAAGAGCAAAAGTTGAATTGATATTTGAAACCCATGCTTGAAACTTGAACAAGAAAGGGCCATGAGAAAGAGGGGGGAGTAGGGAGGGAGAAGGGAGCAGAATGAGGGAAAGAGAAGAGAAGAAACAAGTGTCAGGGGAAGTGAAGAAGAAGAAGAAGAGGAAAAGAGAAGAAAAGGTGTGGGGGCGGCTGGAGGAAGAAGAGAAAGATGGGTAGGGTTGTGATTGAAATGAAAGGGATTTGCACGGGGGTGGTTTTATAATAATAATTATTATATTTTAATAATTATTATATATAATAATAATAATATTTTAATAATTATTATTAATAATTATTATAATAATATTTAGCATAAAAATATAGGAGTATTAATTTGTAATTATAACTTGCTCATATTAATTGCATAATGAATTATATAATTACATTATATACAAAATAATTAAATTTTATTTAAAATAAATTTTTTTAAAAATAGCTTTTACCATTGGAGACCGCATTACCTCAAGAGCCATTTATATACTATTCAAAGAGTCATTTCTATCATTTACTTCTTAAAAATACCTTCTACCATTGGATTTGCTCTTACATCCCAGGAAAGAAATAGGTTGGTCTCTTTACTATATGAGCATGCAAATATATTTTGCCTAGATTATGCGTCTATATTCGGTCTGGATTTTGACATAATGGTACACTTGAGGAAGTAAACCGGTTAAGCAAAAAATTAGATTGATTGATGATTTTCTTGGTTGAGGGAAGTAAACCAATTAAGCAAAAAACTAGATTGATCAAATTAGAGAAAGTGCTCAATAAAGAGGGGGCAAGATAAGAAATGTTGTTTTTTATTTCTGTGTTTTTGCTAAGATCTGTACAACCCTATTTATACATACAAGAGGGAGACAAAGAGTTCAAAGGAATTGATACATAAAATTTATGGAGCCTAACTGAAAATTAATTAGTGGAGTGTAACTGAAAAATTAATTGATTGCTTGATTGTAGGGATTGGACTCCGTTAGTTGTCTTTCCCTTCCTTAACACTCTCCTTCAAGTTGGAGTCGATATTCAAGACACCCAACTTGCTAAGGAGATTTTTAAACTGTATTGTCCCAAGTGCCTTGGTAAAGAGATCGGCTAGGCTGTTGAGTTGTTGGAGGGCTAGAAAATGAACTTAGATAGGAAGAAGAGAGGTAGGGTTGAAAAACACACTACTGGAGTTGATGGTTGAAGGTTGGAAAACACACTCAAATTAGAAAGAAATAAAGTTTAAACGCATACTATCTGAGATATGATGGTTAATACGCGCATTGTAATGCTATGAGAGGTGAGGGCTTAAAGATGCACTCAAAATGGATGAGAGAGGGCTTGTAAACTACAGTCCACTAGATTTATTGTCTTTTTTACCTTAGTATGGATCCCAATGCATAATAATGCATGTATAATTATCTCAGAAATATAGATCATCTTTCTCTTCATAATCCAATTTTTAGGAGTTTGGATCTTTATAGCTAGCTTTAGTGGTTTTTCACTTTTGCTTATTCGAGTTGCAACTTATGAACTTGACCTCTAGAGATAACAAACCTTTAGATTGTATCTACATTTCCCTACTTAAAAGACCTTAGTTTTGTTCAACATCCTCTAGAAAAGTAATGATAGATCTAGTGTTATTGTGTTTTTTTATTTGCCCCTAGATTGACCATGTCCATTAATTGTTCTATGCTTTGAATTTTATTTATGGAGAAAAGGGTTGTTTATTCACAAGGATAACTTTCATGGAAAATTCTTGGAATCTCAAAACCATTTCTAAAACAAAAACTATTTTGACGTTGATTTAAAGCAAACTCATTCTAAAAAGACTTTAAGTGATTATAATTATTAGGTTTCCATAAAGGTTGAAAATTTTTATAATGTTTTTGACAGAAGATGAAATGACATGTTTCACATCATGTTGGTTGAAAGAGTTTGAATCAAGTTTGGTGAATTGCTTATAAAGCTTATTTTGAATGGAAAAGCATTGTCTATCAGCCCAAATTGTCCGTTTTAGATAATAAAGAACTTGATTAGGCATGTATCATTGATTTTGGCTCTTGGTTATAAAGGAAAGGGATACTTGTAGGCTTGAAAGATGTTTAAGGGATTTCAAGACTAAGGATCACTAGTTCTTAAAAGATCTCGTTTTGGTATATGGACTTTGGAACCTTAGAATTGACTCGTAAAATGGTTCAACATCCCCTTAGTGCACTCTAATTCTCATTATTGGGTTTTGTGCACTCTAATCATGTTTGTTATGGTGTTCTAAAAACTTTTTGACTTTTTGAACTCTTTCATGCTCCCCAATTTTGTTTAGGTACCTAACACTTTTATGGATTTATAATGTTTTTTATTCTTGTACTTGCCCCTTAGTATAGAGTGTGATCAGAGTCAGAGTTAATTATCAAGTAAAACTCATTGAACTAGAACGAGAACTACAAGGGATAATTAAGAGTTATGAAGGGATTATCAAAGATGGATTTTCTTCACTTCAAACACAAGCATTCAGGATCAATAAACTTTGTATTTTCCATGCAAAATAGTTTCTCATTATTTGTTTAACTAAAACCTTAGCTTTATTATGTGGGTTTTTATAGGTGTGAGATCACCTTTTAAGAAAATCACTTGACTTCTCAGAACTCAGTTGTTAAATAAACATCAATTTGACTTTTACATTCATACTAGACGTTAAATTTCCAAAATTCTTTATGAAAACATGGGATCATTCATAGTTTCTTATGAAAAGGGAATTTACCGAAAAATTCTCGGTACAATGGTTTATGAAACATTCATGATTCTTAAGGGTATAGGGTGGGTTGTGTTATTTAAACACAAGTAAAGACACCTTATATACACTAGAAAAATTCATGATCTTATTGAAAAGATATACTCATTTAACAAAGAAAATCTTGTGGCGTTATAAGACAAATTGCGACAAGACTAAAACAGGTTAAAACATGACAAAGCGAAAGCATATGTGTGAACATGATCATATAATGACAATTATAGAAGCAAGATGCATCTTTCAGGTGCAGTTATCCTTGAGAAACTCTATCTAAAGGCATTTTATTGGTGCCTTAATTCATCATTTGCATCAAGTGGTCATCCCATTTGTATTCATATTATGATTTTTTTTTCAAATGTTATCCATTCATTTTTAATCAGTTGTAAAAGCTTCTTTTTTCTTAATCAAATGTAAGTATACTATAGATCAAAAATGAATAAATTTGTATAATCAACCATGGGCAAGGGAACAGGCTCCCAAGAACAAGCCAACAAAACATACACAAATGGCCATGTTGACGAGAACAAGCTCCTGATAACAGGATAATCAAAATGAAAAATAAATAGCTAACAAGACTAGGTATGAAAACAATCTGGAGCTAAGAAACGCAGCCAGTGAAAACACGTCTTCAACAACAGCACTAAGAACTAAAACCTACTACCAACTCAGGCAACCCAACAACAACTAGTAAGAAGTTATCATCAACTGACTGAGCACACTCGATCGTAAACCAACCAGGAAGGGAAGTAGCTAGAAGCAACTCCTTAGCTGCCCTTAACAAGACATTCCTCTATCAGCATAACCACCATTACACAAATTATAAAACCTTCTTCTTAAAAGCATTGTATTTGAGAATGTTATTTCCTACAATAACATCATGGTATTCGTCATAACCCATTTCCAGGTTATTCCATAAAATCTATCTAAAATAAAATAAAAATAAAATCAAAGGGGTTGATGTTGGTAGAAAAATCAAGATGGAAATTGTGGATGTTTTCTAGAAACTTATCGTACCTCTTTTTTACCTAAAAATACAAATTTAAGGCTAAAATAACTCATTATTGGATAAATCTACTTAAAATAAGTCAAAAGGCATAATTATATTTTTTATAGGCCAGTTTGATTTATTTGTTGGACAATTTAAAGTGTAGTTATGTTTGAGAATTAATGTAGGGTCCAATTGAAGAATTTAATTAAGTGTAAGGACTTAATTATACTTTAAATTGGTCAAATTAATTTTATTAAAGGCTTAATTGATAAAATTCAAGTTTTTTTAGCTTAATCCAAGTTCAATTAAGAAGAATGAAATATTTGGACACCAAATTGTTTTTCTCCAAGTCAATGGTTTGAAGTGAGGGGAAAATTGGAAAAAAAATCAAGAGTTTAATGGTCAATTGAAGGTCTATGAAATTGTATGTGTTGAATATATTTCATTGTTGTATTTATAGAGAATACATAGACATCCTTTTATAGGCATAATACAATAATACATGTCGCCAGTCCCCGCGCGGCGTCCCGGGAGGGATCCTGGCTCTCGCAATGAGGAGTCGCCACCTTGCTGTTGAGGGTCGCTAGGAACACCCGATTTGTACTGGTCTGCTGAGAGATTCAAGGGTAAGGGACTGATTGCGTATAGGGAAGGTATTAGCACCCCTAATACGCCTTACCTGAGGTAAGCTGCATTGTCTATTTAGATGTGATTTAAAATGTTTCAATACGTCGTATTTATTCACAAAAAATATAACAATTAAAAAAAATCAATTATTTCTTTGAAAATATTCAATGAATTTTGTTGATTATTATTATCAACACGGCCGAATATTTTGGATAAAATCTTTAGAACTTATTTGTCCAAACACCGAAAAGTAAATAATAGCATATTATTCCCGCCGGATATTTTGGATAAGATTTATTTATCCAAACACCGAAAAGTGAATAATATCATACCATTTCTTCGAATATTTTAGGTTTAAAACCTTTAAGATTTATTTATCCGAATATTAGGTGTGAATAATAAATTCCCAAAAAAGAATTTTATACTTTTGAAATATTGATTTTGGATTTTTACAAAGAAAACACATTTTTTATTTCGTTTTATATTCTTTTTCCTTAACAAAACAACATAAGAAATAAATAAAACACACACACACACACAATCTCTTTTTCATTCTTTTTTTCATCCTTTGAAGTAAAATACAACTCACACACACTTTCTTTTTCATTTTTTCATTACATTTGACAAATAAATACAATAAATTCAAATAAAACACAAAAACACAAGGAAAATTACAAAACGAAATCTGGAACAGTTCTGGACGCGGTGGCAGAGGTAGCAGGACTGGTGGCGCGTCTGCCAACGCGCCACTGTCACTGGCGGCGCGTGGAACCACGCGCCGCTGCCGGAGGAGGTGCGAAATGGGGGGTGGCTGGATCAGCTACTTCTCGACTTCCTCTCGCCGGTGGTGGCCTCCACGGCGACCTGCGACGCCAACAATGAAAACCCAAACACAACCACGCAAAAAAAAAAAAAATCACAAAAAATCTCTTCCGATCGCCGATCCGCCCTCTTCTTCTTCTCTTCATCGCCGGCGAGAATGTTCGAAGACCTGCAAACAAACAGAAAGCACAAAAACAACAACACACAAGGTAGCTGGATCGTTCTTCCTTCATCGGAGATCCGTTCTCTGTTCTTCTCGGCTCCATCTCCTTCTTCTTCTTCGTCTTCTTCTTCTCGCTGCTGAAAAGGGCTTCACCACGAATCGCATACACACAACAAATACCCAAGCATAAAAGACACAAAAATCAACTTTCCTCTTCCAATCTTGGTTTTGTTCTCAGCGATCTGTCTCCTCTTTCTCGGCTCTGCTCTCGGTTGGGGGATCGGTGATCGAGAGAGGAGGGTCTGGACGTGGAGGGAGATGAGAGCAAAAGGGTTGGTCGGCCGATGGTCAAGAAAGGCAGCAGCAGGTTGGCCGAAGGGAGACAGAGGTGGATGGGAGGAAAAACCCAGCTGGTGGGTGGCTGCGGTGGTGGTCGCCAGTTGAGGACAGCGGGGGAGGCTGTGGTGTCTGGTCGGAGGGGAAATGAGAGCAAGGAGGGAAATCGTGGCTGAGGGGCTGTCTTGGTCGGAGGTGCAGAGGAGAGAGGGGAAGGGACGAAAGTGAGGGCTGAGGAGGGACTGGCCCGAAGATGGAGGGGAATGGGGAGGGGCTGCAGCTGCCAAGATGATGGTGGCGGCGCAGCCCCTAAGAAAATTTTGAGGCAGGGTTTTTTTTTAGGTTTAGGGTTTTTGAATGTGTAAATTTTTTTTTTCTATGTTGATTAAAACCTCTATTTATAGACTTTTTATATTCAAAATTCCAAACACAGTCTTCAACTTGCGTATCCTTTTCAATTTAGTCCTTGGATTTGCAATTTGCATGATTTGACTAGTAAACTCTCAATTTGTCCAATTTTTCCTATAACAAGATATTTTTGGATTTTTTTTGTTTTTTTCTATTTTTTCTATTTTTCTTTTTTTCTTCCGAAACATAAAAAATAAGTTGGTCAAAATTTGGGTAGCAACAATACATATAATGTAAACTAAACATTTACCAAACTTAGGTCCTAAACTACTGCACTTCGTATCTTCTTAGGAAAATATTAACTGCAGGATCAATTACATCAATTGTGCAGATGATGGAGATCGAATATCTCAACACACCTCCTCAAGTTGGCGAGTGAATGTTATACACTCCTAACTTGACAAGTAGAAAGGTGAATGGTGCCTTGCCTAGCGGTTTCGTAAACAGGTCCACTAGCTGCATCTTTGTGGGAGTGTATATTGTGGAAATCATTTCGGAAGTCAGGTGTTGTCGTACCAGGTGGCAGTCAAGCTCAATGTGCTTTGTTCTTTCATGGAAGACAGGATTCCTGCCAATATGAAGTGTTGATTGGTTGTCGCAGTGAAGTGTTGCGGGTTCAGAGTGTGGAATGTGCAGGTCTTTAAGTATGTACCCAGGCCACTTAATCTCGCAGCAAGCATCAACCATGGCTTGATACTTTGCTTCGGCTGATGATCGTGAGACGATGTTTTGTTTCCTTGTTTTCCATGAAATTAGGGAGTTGCCAATGAAGACGCAATAACCTGTCACAGAACATCTTGTGGTAGGGCAAGTAGCCCAATCTGAGTCACAAAAAGCTTTAAGTTTGAGATCATTCTGTGTTGGGAAGAAGATACCTTGTCTAGGTGAATTCTTAACCGTAATACTCGTAGGGCAACATCAAGATGTGGTTGGTGAGGTTCATGTATGTAGCGATTGAGTATGTGGACAACAAATACTATGTCTGGTCTAGTTACTGTAAGGTATATGAGATGTCCAACCAAATGTCGGTACCTAGTGGGATCATGGGGTAATTTTCCTTCATTCAGCTGGAGTCTCAGAGTCTGTTCCATGGGAAATGATAAAGGACCTACTCCCAGCAAACCTGCATCATCAAGCAATTCAAGTGCATATTTGCGTTGTGAAATAAATATACCTTTTCTAGATTGTGCCACCTTTATGCCCAGAAAATACTTCAAGAGTCCCAAATCCTTGATGCGAAAACGGTGATTGAGAAATTCCTTAGTTGATTGAATAACTTGCGGATTATTTCCTGTAATCACAATGTCATCAACATAAACTAAAATGACAGTAAAAGAATTGTTGTTAGACCTTGTAAATAAGGAATAATCAGCCATAGATTGGACAAATCTGACTTCCCGTAGTGCATTAGTGAGTTTTACAAACCAATTACGGCTTGCTTGCTTTAAGCCATATAGAGATTTTTGTAACCGACACACTAAGTTCCCCCCTTGTTGGTCAAAGCCTGGAGGAGGAATCATGTAAACTTCCTCATCCAAATTGCCATGAAGGAATGCATTCTGCACATCAAGTTGATGAAGGGACCAATCACGAGCAGAGGCAATGGCAAGTAGACAATGGAAGGGGACGAGTTTGGTAGTGGGGGAAAAGGTTTCGGTGTAGTCGAGGCCTTCTTTGTGTGTGTAGCCTTTCGCAACAAGTCGAGCTTTATACCTTCGACGGTACCATCAACATTGTATTTTATTTTGAACACCCATTTACATCCAATTGGTTGTTTACCTGCAGGTAAAGAAGTAAGAATCCAAGTCTTATTGTGCTCAATGGCCTGGATTTCCTTTGCCATAGCCTCACACCAAAGAGGATCGGTAGAGGCTTGGGTGTAGGTGGTGGGCTCAATGAGTTTAGAGATAACTGCAACAAAGGAACGATGAGCAGAGGATAAATTATGATAAGAAAGAAAATTTGAGAGTGGGTAGCGAGAAACCTTTCACTGTGTGATTGCAGAAGATGAGTCAGAATGAGTAGTGGACATGGTATTATTACATTCGAAATCACGGAGAAGCACAGAGGGCTGAGGGATACGGGCGGAGCGTCGAAATGGGAGAGGTGGTAATGGTGGTGGTGTTGTTGATTGCGGAAGCGGTGGTGGTGGGGTAGCTGTGTTATCTGGGTAATTAAGAGGAGAGCTAGGAGGGGTGTCGGTAGTCATGGGTGGTGATGGGCTAGGAGGGGTGTCGGTAGTCATGGGTGTAGGAGATGGTTGAGTAGGGGTGTTGCTCCTAGTTGGGGTGGCCGTGGGGTTAATATCTGGCAGTGTAAGGTGAATGAGCTGAGGTGTGGGTGTGGTTGTGAGGAAGGGGAAGATTGTTTCATGAAAAACAACATCCCGACTAACCAAAAAATTATGATTGTCAAAATCATATAATTTATAGGCCTTTTGCAGGTCGAATTCTCCTTCTTGTTTTAGCTTTCATATCAACACAAATCTACCTGATGTTTGGATCATCGATAGTGGGGCTACTGACCATATTACATGTTCCCCTAATCTCCTCACTGAAACTTCACACACTCCCCTTCCTCCGGTTGGGTTACCTACCGGGGACAAAGCACAAATAACTTCAGTAGGCAATATTCAATTTGATGATATTTTTGGTCTCACTAATGTCTTATGTGTCCCTTCATTTAATGTTAATCTTTTATCTGTACCACGTCTTACTCAATCCCTTTACTGCCTTGTTTGTTTTTTTCCTACTTTCTGTTACATACAGGACTTGCGCGCGCAGAAGATGATTGGATTGGGTAAGAGGCATGGGAACTTATATTACTTCGATCTACACCATATCACTTCGCAACTTCACTCTGATACCATATGAAATTGTATATGTTGAATATATTTCATTGTTGTATTTACAAAGAATACATAGACATCCTTTTATAGGCATAATACAATAATACATATAACGTAAACTAAACATTTACCAAACTTAGGTCCTAAACTACTGCACTTTGTATCTTCTATAAAATATTAACTGCAGGATCAATTACATCAATTGTGCAGATGATGGAGATCGAATATCTCAACAAGGTCAAATTGCATAAATCTGAAACCTAGGGACAACATAAAAAAGGTGCCCAAAGTTAAGGTTGTTATTGAAATTTTTGTAAGGATACAAATGCACAAATTTAAATGTTTAAAGCTAATTAGGAGTGTAATTAGAACAATTACAAAATGAGGGACATAAATGCATTTGCACCTTCTCCTAAATCCTACAGACACGTTGCTGCAGGCATGCTGCTATAAGAAGTAACTTATCACTGCACGCAATGGTTACCTTCTTTGTCTATAAATACAGGGAGGGAAGAAACGATCACGATAAAGAAAAAAAAAGCTAGGTAGAAAGGAGAGGAGCATGAAATAACATAGGGGAAAACACTAAAAAATAAGAGGAAAAACTAAACAATGACAAACAAGCTAAAACTAATGACAGTTGCACCACTGGTAGAACAACTTCTTCCCCAGCACTAGTAGTTAATAGTCCACCCTTCTCTTTGTTAGCACAGGTAGGACCTTCACCTCAACACCACCAGCCTCCCCCATCAACAATAGCCAAAACCAATAGACAACAACCATAATTTTTTTTCATAGACCAGTGAATGTTGACCATGTCTTCCTCGACAACATTAGAGGTTCCCTTCGACACTCACAACAGCTCCATCATTACCTCTAGTTGTAGCAACAAGGCTCTAGCAACATAGTAGAAACCCCCCCCCCCTCCTCCCTTCTTCGACATCAGGTTGAGCAACAATCTCTCTCTCTCTCTCTCTTTTCACCATTTCAACAACAGTCTAACAGCTCTCCTAGTCACCACAGGCCATTAATTCTGATGGCGCCACCATCAACAGAACCACCTTAACCTCCTCTACTTGGTGCAATGATAGGTACATCGAGAAATACAATATCAAATGATAAATTACTTTAATTATTATTCTCATTGTTATTCTCATTCAATTTAATGCTGATAGGATATATTAGATGGAAAAAAGCAAGTCAGAAAAATCAGAATAGTTAGAATTCAAAAATGTATTTGTAAATGATGGGAGATAAGCGATGCAAATGTTTTTATTATAATGCCAAAACAGCATAGCCAATACAATACTAGTACGTTTTGGTCGATATTTGGAGAAAAAATCTAGAATAGACCAAAATTTAAAAGAAGGCAAAAACGGGTTGTTTTGTCTCTTTTTTTAACTGGTACAAAATATTTTAGCTGTTTTGGCTAAAACAAAACGATATTGACAACCATGATGTAGGATGGTGGAAACAAAATTCAGCAATGAAGTTGATGAAAACTTAGTTGTGAGCTCATAGGAATCGATAGGAATCGATAAAGATTTGGTGTGGCTTTGCAACTTTGTTTCTGGGAGGTAGAATGTTGGTGCTCTATTAGGACCTATATGATGGACAATGCAAGGTAATGAAAGTAGAACTTCGACCGAATCATGTGGGATATGGTTGAGGAGCAAACCTAGTGGTGGTTGTATTGCATGTTATCTTACGTGAGACAGTAGAGTCTTTGGGAATTTGATGAACCTTGGCGATGGGATCTCTTGGGGTGAAGAATTTTACACCTAAGTCATGAAGAGATTTGGTTAAAGAGTCAAATGGGACAAGAACTTGCTTTGACATGCTGCCTTGGAGAGGAGACAATACAGTGGAGTCTACACTTGATGATGGATTGTTTGGATGACAGATTCAGCAACCGAGTTAGGGGATTTAATTGAGTAGCCAAAATCATCGATAAGTATGAGTTAACATACACTATCTTTGTAGATAGGACAAAGGTCATGAGGAATCATGGACAAATTGATGTGGAATTTTGTAATGCCAGGAATTTGACAGTTGAATTGAGGTTTGGTTGTGAAGCCAAAACATCAATGAGGATGACTTGGTGTACTGTCTTGGTTGAGAGATAATATGGTATATGCTTTTGAGTATCTTGGTGACAGGTATACGAACAAATATGATGCCTTTATTGGATTAACATGTTACGAAATTTTGGTGGTCGGGACATATGACAAGGTTTGGACAACAAGGTTGTTACGTCAACAAATTCTTGTGATGAGTGATGAAGTTTATATGGCATGACAATAGTTTATGAGAGAACTAGATCATATGGGACTTGATGTTGGGATGCTATGTGTTTGTGCTTTGGTAAGTTACAAATGACTATAAGAGACCTTGTTGAAAGACTTGGACACAATATAGAGTTGTTCACTGAAACTAAGTTAGTGTTAGGACCAACAACAATGTTTGATTTTCTTGCTTGCATGTTATATATGGAACATTTGTTTGATTTTCTTGCTTGCAGGTTATATATGGAACAATTAGGCGAGTCAACTGAATTTTATAGGGGTTCATTTGATTTCTCAATACGGGTTCTATATATTTATTTGTACGATGAGGGCTAAAATCTGGGAAGAGATGTTTGACAACTTTGTGAAAAAGGCTTGCGAGTAGATGGCTTGGCATGTGGGATTGCCAAGGAATGACATTGTATTGTGTGTGAATTAGGGGTTGCATACGAGACATGGGACAAGGTAGTATGTGACAACATTGTACTATAAGTTGCTTTGTATGTGAGAGATCTATGATCTTCAAATCTTAAGAATGGTCTAAAAGTTTTATTTGGCTTTGTTGGAAAACAAGTAGGACCTTGGAGAAGACGTAAGTCATAGTTTGGTTTGAAAATGGGTTGATGACAGGAAGTCAATTTGGCATTTCAGGATGGATGAACAATATTATGAATGTTAATAGGGGTAGAATCAAGAGGTTGTGTATGTGTGACATTAGATTATGGTAGTGAGCAAACTTGATGATGAGGTGCTTCGGGTTGCTTTAACGAGGATATCAACTTCTTCTTGTGGGGATGTTTGTTACAAGGTTAAATTTTTCAGGTTACACTAACAAAAAATGGTGTTAGGAAGACATTATGAGATAGTGTTGAAATTGATAGCACTAATGAGTTCAATAACGTCAACAAAATTGGTAGCATGCCTAACGATAAGTTTGGATGATGGGACAATCCAAGACTTGACAAAACACTATTAGCACGATTGAAAGCCTATATTGACACTTCTTTGTGAGAAGAAGCATGTATAGACATTGGTAGATTCGATAGTAGTGTATGTCAAACAATTTGACAACATTGACTTATTGGTGTTGGGCTGATGAAAGTGTGGACTTTGGACAACAAATAGTCGAAAGGCATGTAGACACATATTCTAGTAGCGTGTGAGTTGGCAAGATGGACAACTAGTTTTGTTGGGTTGTAGGTTAAAGGAGATGCATTAGTTTTCAGCAGTTACTGTTTTGGGGAAAATTTGCCAGACATGTTCGAGATTTTTGAGAGGTAGTTTCTGTTGTATTTTCATGTGTTAGCACTCCTTGTATAGATTACATATAATTGAGTATCATGCAGGTTCTATAGGTAGAACAAATGTGCATTACACCCACACAAACAGACTTGTGTGTACCATTTTGTGTTAATAAAAGGTTAGGATGGATTCCTGTAATTTTTGGTGTGCTTGTTTTTATTCATATTCTCTTGTGCATTTCTCTTGTTTACAACATTAAAAGAGTGGGGGAACTCTTAGGTTCGTGAGACAAACTAGTTGTAGGCAAACATGAGTGAACCGATGAGTAAAAAGGTTGAGTCTAGTGGGACTAAAGTGTCACACAAAGCATAAACATTTTGATGAGATAATTGACCATGTGACAAATGCCATGAGAGATTTTGATAGATTATTGGTTTGAATGTATTGTTGGAATATCTTAATATGATATTTTCTTATTTAATATTATCAACTATGTTACTTTTTAAAATTAAACTTGGACTTAAGTTGAGAACATGTTTTAACTTTTTATTGTTATTTGTACTTTGATCATTCAATTGACAACATGTTTGAACAACTAATAGTTTTGCATCATTAAACTTGGGGAACACTACTTCCATCGTGTAATTTGTATTTAAATTTTGACATCTTATTATGTGGTATGGTATTTAATGCATTAACTTTATCAAAACAAATGTGTATTATCGCTAGTTTAGGCTATTCAGGTCAAATGAAGGACTCCATGGTTCATAACATAATTTTAACATTATTTTAAATAATTAGCAAAATTAAGGGAAAAAATAGTTTGTTGGGAAAAAAACCAAAGTTTTGGTTTTAATTATAATTCTTTCTTACAAAAAAAACATAAATTTAGTTTAGTTTGGTTCTTTTGTTGGGTTTAGTTAACCAAACACTAAAGTGATATCAAAAGCTAGAATATTCACCAAGAAACAAATTAAAAATCAAGCATATAAAAGTAAAATAATTTAAGTTAGTTCTCCAAGCTTGGATAGAACTCAAAATAACATATTTGCAAGACAATCACATGTTATTTGCAAGACAATCACAGTACAAACTTTAGATACTAAGAAAAAAAGTATTTATATTGTAAGTAATTTGATGTGCAAATTGATCATATTATCATCATGTTGAAAATTAAAACCTAACTTAATTTATTAAATAAATAATTTTAAAAAAATTGTAATGTGCTATTAATTTTTTTCATGGTTCTTCTATAATAAAAATACCATTTATAAATTATTATACATATATATATAAATTAAATTTTACATTAAACATTTCTAATATTAAAAATAATGATCTCTTCGTTTCAGTATTTATAAGAACTAAAACTAACAAAGATGATATTTTAAGGTTTACTATAATTTACTTTCTATGTGATTATATTAGTCTCATAACTCATGTCATAAGCTTAACGAATTAACCTAATTAACTCATTTTTTTCTCATTTTAATTGATGTTCTCTTGAAAAAAATGCAATCTTCAAAGTTAGATCTATTATAAATTAAGTTTCATGAATTATTTTGGTTTGATTTCTAAAGGTTATCCCAATTTTATAACTCGAGTCATATATTTTATAGGTTAACATGAGTAGACTTAAAAACAAATTATTGTGTTATTTTTTAAAATTTGTTTTTCAATTTTATCTTTCAATAATCAATTAATTAAAAATTAAATTTTATAATTTATTTTGATTTACTTTATATAGAATTATTCCAGTCTCATAACTTGTTGTAGTTTTGGTAGGTTAACACATGCTATTTTTTGTGTCCCTTTTCAATTATTTTTAAAATTTTATTCATCAATATTAGATTAACTAATAATTAATTTTGATTTTATTTATACAAAGTTATCATGAACCAAATTATGTATTTGACAAATAGATCAACGATTTGAGTTACACAATTAAGAGATATTATTTTAATTTTTTTAGATAAATTATATTTTTACTAATCATCTATATTGCCTTTAAATTTATCAAATTAACTAAATTATATCAAACCAATCCTTACACCAAATAATATTTTCCCAACTAAAAAATTCAAAACATCTTAATATTTTTTATATTAAAAAAAAACTGACTGAGGGTGCACTGATACTAAAAGATTCTTTACTATATTATTTCTTTAAAAAAAAGCTTAAATAATGTGGTCAAAGTAAAATCCCAGGAGAAGGAATAAGCGTGAAGAGACAGACGGGCTTTAAGGACGTGGTGGGCAAAACTCGGGCTAAAATCCAAACCAAACGAAATCAAATCCGGACCCAAGTCTCCTGACTGGCTAACAACTCCCTTCGATTCTAAAACCCTAACCTGAGAAATTCACTCACTCTTGAAAACTTGCTAGCAATCATGTACGGTGGTGGTGAGTTTAAAAAATCCTAACTATTCTTCTCGACTCTACGTTTGTCATGGAAATTGTTTCTTTTAAAATTTTGTTGTTTTGTTCTGTTGGTGAAAACAGATGAAGTATCAGCTATAGTCATTGACTTGGGCTCACACACTTGTAAAGCTGGTTATGCCGGCGAGGACGCACCCAAAGCCGTCTTTCCTTCTGTCATTCTCTCTCTCTCTCTCTCTCTCTCTCGTATATTATTTAACCTACATTAACAGCATTTTACTTCTTGTTTTTTTAAAAAAAAAAAATGCTTTAGAAACAAGGAATTCCTGTGTTGGATTTCGAAACTGGCAAAATGCTTGTGACTGTCAGCTAGAGGTTTGATGACTTTTATTATTATAATTCTGCCTTGTTTTAGAGGTTTTTCTTGCTACATGTTACTCAGGTTGTTGGATCGATGGAACAAATGGACGTTGATGACGCTACAAGCAAATGTAAGTTATATGTAGGATCTCAGGCTTTAGGGTTTCGTCGGGACCATATGGAGGTCAGTTTTCTAATTATCTTGTCATGTTTTTGAGAGATTAGACGGGATTTGTTTAGGCTATGTAATAAATTCAGGTTTTTTCCATCAGGTGTTATCACCTTTTAAGGACGGGATTGTTTCTGACTGGGATATGGTTGATAGCATATGGAATCATGCTTTCAAGTAAGATTCATTATCAAACACCTGATTTCATTTAAAAAAAAGCAGAGATAAATTTTTATTATTTTATTTTGTAATATCTACATGTAAAATTTTACTGTCTTTAGAGAGTGTCTTTTGATTGATCCAAAGGAGCACCCGATGCTACTTGCAGAACCTTCCTCCAACAGTCAACAGCAGAGAGAAAGGTAAGCTGGCAATGCATGATATTCTCTACTTCAATGCCAGCCGCGTTTGTTATCTCTGTACATTAGCTGGAAGCAATCCTCTTCATCACATAAATGATTTCTTGTTTGTTGAGATTCTATGAGAATGATAACTGAAAATGCCATTGATTTTTTTGTTGAAGACTAATCTTTTGATATTCTCTAGAAATTAGAAATAATTAAACAGTGATTTATTCAATAAAGACGGAAGGAGGAAAAATCTCCTGGTATAGAAATATGTTCTTACTTCACTTATGGTTGCCATGCTAATCATATGATTTAGTCCTTGTTTCTAAGTGATGCAAGTTACTTCCTGTCTTTTAAGGTTTTGTTCCTCCATTGTTTAGATTGACATTATTTCTTTGCTTTAAGTTAACTTTTTTTGTGATCTTGGCCTGAATTAATTATTGTTTAGCTTGTTTTTGTGCTGGTAATGAATCTCCATAAAAATATGTTTTGTTTGTGTTCTTGAAATTATTCTTTGCTTGAAGTTATTTTCAGTTTGTGAAAATTAACTCAACTTCTTGGTTTTAACTTATATCATCATGCTGCTTTGATGCTTGCTGATTATGGCTGTGTTGTTGCATAACTGACAGGACAGCTGAACTTATTTTTGAAAAGTACAATGTTCCTGCGTTATTTTTGGCCAAGAATGCTGTATGTCCCTGTTCCATCTTATGCTCACCTCTCCAACTTGTAATTTCTTTAAACATGATTGGAGAATCTCATTCAATTTGGTGTGACTCTATCTCTTCTTGCTTCCAGGTTCTAACATCTTTTGCATCAGGACGTGCTACCTCGCTAGTTGTTGATGGGTAGGATTTATATTATTGTCAAGTTACTGAGTGTATAATGTCTTCAACTGGCAGTGTCAGTGCCTTTCTTCACTTAATTTGCGCTTGAACTTCAATCTTCTTACTGCTTGCGTTATTTTAGTTGAAGTAATCACTTTGTCCCTTGCCTCCACAATGTATTTCTTACCATGTAAATTTAACGAAAAGGAACAAAATACAAGAAAAGAACTGCTTTTAACTTTATAATATGAGGATGCACAATGACATTCGTAAAAAACATAGTTTGGAACTGGTGCATTTTTCAACCTTGAGCTGTATGCTAAAACTTAGAACATTGAAGTTGTGCAATGACAATGGTGGGTAACATAATTTGAAATTGGTGCTTTCCTCACCATGAAAAGTTGATAGCAGCATGCTAAACCTAGAGCATTGAAACATTCTATGGTATTAATTGGCAATTTATATCCATAAATTGATGTTGACTCAAATCAATGTTTTGACAATACAACATGGATGTTAACATATTTGGAAGTTTGAAGATTGCTTCTAGAACCATCTTATTTGCAATAACTGTTTATGGTGTGCCCTTTATTTTCCTTATTCTATTTGCCTTCTTTCTGCTAAACATATTGCTAATATAATGCTGAAAAAAATGGTATCTGTGCCAGTGGTGGAGGATCAACTATAATTGCCCCAGTCCATGATGGTTATGTTCTTCAAAAGGTACTGTTCTTTGCCTGATTGAAAATAATTGCTTTGTCTACGGAGCCTATCTTTATTTTCAACGATAAACCGATCAATATCAGTGTTGCATTTTGTACATGTTTGTCATTATATTTTATTTTTAACTCTGTTGAAATCTCTTTAACTTGAATCATTAGTAAACTTCTGGAATCCTGACATGCTCAATTTTCATTGGAAGATACTGGATAGTTCCATTGGAAATATTGAATTTGGAGGGATTTGAAGTGACCAGCATGAAATCCCTTAATGAACTGAGAAGTTGTGAAATGTTTTAATGTCAATGTCTTCTTTGTGAGTATGGAGGTTTCTCCTTGTGGTTTTTTCTTGGCCATTCCTTTATAACCAATAAAAAATTATGAATGTGTCCCAAAACTGCAAGATATCTGCAGAAATAATCTATCTTCAGTATGCCAAGAGATAACACTGCCAATATCTTCAATTGGAATTGTCTTGTTGTGGTTGTCAGGCAGGAAAATAAATAGTCCTTTGATATTATTTTTTTGTTGGAGAAAGTCTAAAAATTCATTAGAAAAGAAGCATATAGAAGAATCTCTATGGGAATGAGACATGCTCCTAAAAGATAAAGGAAAAGGGACTTTAAGCATGAAAGCACTCCAAGCCTGTTGAATAACTGCTGGAGGAAACTCTTAATTGGATTCTTATCAAAAGCTATCTACCTCTTTCACCAATACTTGCCAGCAGCAGATTTGGTGTTGCTCTCTTCCTCTTTCCTAAAACTTTTAAAACGATAGAATTTGGGTAAGATCATGCCCCCTTTTGATATCTTAGAAGGTCTAATGCTGAGCTATCTGCCCATGACAGACTGACAGCCCTTTTCTTTACATTTCTTTTGTTATTATAGGCAGTGGCCTCTTCTCCTATTGGAGGAGAACTTCTTACTGATTGCTTGCTGAAAAGCTTGGAGAGCAAAGGTGTCATGGTGAGTGAGTATAGGAATGAATTTGTTCTTTGAAAGATCGAGTTGTTTTGTCAGAAATAACTAAAACATGCTTTGTTTTACTCTTCAAAGTAATCTTTTTATTTGGCTTTGCAGATAAAGCCAAGGTACTCTTTCAAAAGAAAGGAAATACAGCTGGGTGTGTGTCAGGTATTTTTTTTAATGTCACTGGAAATTGTTTTGAGTTTCTATCTGTTGTGATGATGATCCTCTTTCCATGTTCCTGCTAGATATCCCTCAAAATTTCTTTCGCTTTGTGAATTCAGATCTAATTGTCACAGTTACATTTTGTTCATTTGGATTTTTTTTTAATATATGCCATTGATACCTCTTTCAAAAAAATTTAACATCACAGACAGTGGATCTTGATTTTCCAAATACAACTGAAAGCTACAGGCTCTACTCTCAGGTCTGTGATTGGCTTGACAATGTTCCTCCTTGTGAAGCTGAGAATCTTTTAATATCTGATTGTTTGTTTTGGAAACAGAGAGTGATTGCAAGTGATATCAAGGAATGTGTGTGTCGAGCCCCAGATACACCATATGATGGTGTGTATTCCTTATTGTTGTATTAGCAATTATTGATTACTTATAGATTTTATGCGTTAAGATCACATGATCTATTTCTGGATTGTTTATAGTTTTTGTAAGTGGATATGGTTTGTGGTGCTACCAATTTGTCTCTGTGACTTGTTCTTGTAGTTTGAAAACATTAGAGCTGCTGTCAACTTTCATTAATGTGCTGTTCTTTTAATTCAAGGCATCATATTTATCCCAATATCTGTTTCCCACACAAAATGTGACCTTATTTCCTTTCAGGAGTCAGAGCACTGGTGATGTTGAATTAATACAGCAAATGAAACTTGTATTGTATCTTAGAAACCTGCTCCAAATTTTCTATCAAAGCTTTTACTTCTCAATGCACCCCAAAGTTCTGAAAGTACCTTTCTTTTTCAGAAGTAATGGCAGATTTTCTTCACATTTTCAAAATTGGTGACATAAAATACTGTAAAATGTGCAAACTTTAGAAGCCTTCTCAACCAATTCATGATGATGAATGAACGATCCGCTTTTTCCATGATCATGGCAATCATGTGTTTTATTTGTAAACAGAATCACTTGCATATATGCTGGTTGCACCCTTGATATATATTACCTATAACAAGTTGTAATTTGTATTGAGTGTAGTGCATTCATTTATGCTAACCTTTCTGTTTCTTTTTCTTTCCTTTACAAATTCAGAAAGTTCGTACTCAAACATTCCAATGACTCCATATGAGCTTCCTGATGGCCAGTAAGTCCCATGCAATTCAATATTATCCAGTTTGAATGCTGTCTGGGTTGCTTTTTACATTTAGAACATTGAATACTATGTTTTTCTATCTGATCTTCTGTTCTTAAATGCAAACAGGACAATTGAAATTGGAGCTGATAGATTCAAGATTCCAGATATTCTATTCAATCCATCCTTGATTCAGGTCATGGCTCACAAATACTCACAATCCCTCTTCAATGTTCTTTCTGTAACTGCAATATTTTCTTCGTTTTTTTTATTTGTTTCTTCTGTTTTTTTTTTTTTTGGAGGGGTGTCCATTTTGCTTATTCACTTTATGGGATAATGTTTCAGTTACTATATTTTTCTCCAAAATACTGCTATTTTCTTATTTTAACTGCATCAATGGAGGGCAATTATAAAATGTCTGCTCACTTTCTTTGTTACCAGCACAAGTACATGTTATAAATTCATGGTGGACAAGAATTTCAGGATTTTCCAAAATAAAGTGGATAAAATGTTTATAATATAGGGTCGCTTCTTTTATACGTTAGTTGTATCTTTACAATTGACTTTGTTTCTTCTTGTGGTTATTGAATGGGTCTTTTCAGAATACCTTAGGAACTATTCTTGAAATCTTTTCTCTACTGAATTTTGATGCTTCTTGTGCTTTAAATTACAACTTTGCTAAACATAAACACACTTCAATGATCAATTAATTTGCATACTTAACCAATTATTGTCAAGTTCTTAGTACTTGTGAATCTGATGTTCATATGAAATATTCATGGGTTGTTGATTTATCTGTGGGGTGAAAACGTGTATTGCAAGTCCATCTGGTATTTCATTGGTGAAAATTTTCAGCCTGTGTTCACATACAATAAATTGTTTTGTGAATGATATCAGACAATTCCTGGTATGGAAAATTTTGTGGAGATTGGTCCTAATGCTCGTGGCTTGCCGCAAATGGTAAATATACTCTTTACATAACAGATTTTTTTGTTGAACTTAAAAATAACTAGTTACCGTTTTATCAATTTAGGTATTTCTTTCTCCATGTTTGCAGGCTATTGAAAGCATTAATAAGTGTGATCTTGATATCCGAAGAGAGCTGTATAGTAGTATACTGGTAAAGTGCACAAGCTCATTATCAACTCTGATTGCAATGTTGAAAGAAAATAACAAGCAAAATGTGTGGATGGCATAATAACTGGTTATAATGGCAGATTATCATATCAGTGTTAGTTCAGTGAATTTCTTCAATGAGAAAAAGAAATAAAGGAAGAAATACATGGATTGTAGCTCACTAGATTTCGTTTAAAATATTAATGTTGATGTGGTTCCTTTTTTTCCTGTTTGATTTAGCTTGCTGGTGGAACAGCATCAATGCAACAGTTAAAGGAACGACTTGAGAAAGATTTGCTTGAGGTACTTTTCGGTTGAAATCTTGATTTGTCTGTTACCCTTTGAAATCAATGGGAATCCAATTTTAGCTTTCTCCATTTCAAGACTTAACAACACTAGGTTTATCATCTCAAACATCTTGCTTTACATACAACATCTATTTAGTATTTAGTGACCTGTAGTAAGGCAAAACTTTGTCATGCCTTACACTGTTAGTTCCATACAATCATACACTTGGAATGCAACATTTTTACTTACAATTCCATTATTTGGTGCCAATAGTATGGAAAAGCTCATTGTATTACTGTAGCCCTTTGTCACACTTCTTCATGAAGGCACTTTTTTAGTTGAGACTGATAATAGATTATTATTTGCATGATAGAACTATCCTTATCACAAATCATCTAGATATGAATACTAATTTCATATGAGAACAAACTTCTGTTTCCAGTGTAAAAAAGGAAGAAAAAAGGAACTTCTGTTTCAGGCTAAGTTACAAAATAATGGAATGAGCATTCATCCATGTGCAGGAGTCTCCTCAAGCTGCCAGAGTGAAAGTGCTGGCTAGTGGAAATGCAACTGAAAGGAGATTCAGGTTTGATTAATTTACTTAACAACAAACAGCTATGGTATATTGGTATCTAGTGGCTTCTAGTGTATATTGTATTGCCAAAAAAAAAAGTGCACTAAACAATAATGCATTCTCATCATTTGTAAGGTGGTGGACAACTGAAAAATGGTTTTGGGAGATAGATCTGTTGAAGCATTGAGAATCCTGAAGATGAATTTAGAAATAAAGATGTCTAATAACTCAATAATTGAATGTTTTGTGGATAGCCAGATATCCCAAAGAGCAAAGACAGTAATGCCCAACATGGTGCAAAATTCACTACAAACTTGAAACTTTGAAGAGTAATTCCTTCAGTCAGTTTATTCCAATGTATGGTGCTTTGATGTACAAGTTCTCATATATGTGAAAAACAATGATGGTATTATTTTGCCAGTCTAAAGTCAGCTGATTGCCATTCATTTAAAGTATGATTTGGGGATTGCCTTGTGTTTTACTAGATATTGTTTGTAGTTTTTGCCATATATTATTTCATGTACAAACACGTGGTAGAAAAGCTGATAGTTTCTTTTTGTTGTGAAGCATTTCAAATTTAATTAACTGTGATATTTCTCCAGCTGACAAGTCCTTTTTTCTGAATAATTTATTTAGAATCTGTTTTTCAATTGATTGTTTGAGCAGTGTATGGATAGGAGGTAGTATATTGGCATCTCTTGGTTCATTCCAGCAGACGTGGTTCTCCAAGTCTGAGTAAGTTTCATCTTTCAGAGCTCTCTGTTATATGGATGCAGTTAATTACTGCAAGGAAAGCATATTTTCAAGATTTGCTCCTTTTTTTTCTCTGAAGATTTCCAGAATTTAAATTTTAGAGTAAGCTTTATGAATTCAAGGTTGACCAAATACTACATCCTCAAATCTAATCACGTGGAAATTGACAGGTATGAAGAGCATGGGGTGTCTTATGTACAAAGAAAATGCCCTTGATACTGTATTTATGAAGGTAGCTGCGCAGAAGTTTCAGTTTTCTGGGAAGATAATTTTATGGTTGGTGGAACTTTTCTCTGAAGTCATCTGAGCTCCAACATTTCCGGGAAATATAGCTTTCCTTCATGTTTGCTGCATCCACTGTCACCACGAAACGTCAGCTTAGATTATATATCATCATTATCTTCCTGACTTTGGTTAGCATTAGCTTTGTATCAGTATTTTCTGTTCACTCATTCCATGACAATCTGATCCGGTAGCTTAGGTTGATGCCCGTTTGTATGAACGGCCAGGGACGGTCTACAAAGTCTTACTATTTACAAACATGTTTTACGTTAATGCTAACAATCTGTACTATTATTACTCTGACAAAATATTAATCATACCGTCTGCTATCAAAAATTAAATCATAGAACTTCAACCTCGAGTCTCACAAATGGAGTTTCAGGACTTTGCCCATAAATGAAACTCGAAGCGTCTTGCTTTGCATAGAACTACTTTGAGCTGTTTGCCCAAGCCAAAATTTGAAATTTTTATTATTATTATTTTAAATGAATTTTTTTTGTGTGTGTTTTAAATTATTTTGATGTGCTGATGTTAAAAATGATTTTAAAAAATAAAAAAATATATTATTTTGATATATTTTGACACGAAAAACATTTTGAAAACTACCGTAACCTTCCACCGAGGGTTGATTTTTTCTTGCAGAGAATACACTGTTCAAGTTGGGGGGAGAAAGAGACAACTATGACAATAGATCAGTTGAATCTTATTCCAAATGAATGTAATGGTTGGCATTGAAAATAAAAAAAAAAAGATGGCTGATAAAGGAATACATTACATGTATTATATCATTTCTATGTGATTCTTCTTAGCAAGTTGTCCGAGTTTTAGATATCTTTAAGAATTATATATTTGGGAGGCTCAGTGTATTTTTCTTGTATTTAATTGTTGAAGCATGCTGAATTTAAGATCAAGGCTACGTTTATTTACTGGAAAGTGGTTTCTTTTTGGAAAGTGAATTAGTGAATTTCTGGAAAGTGAATTCCGATGTTTGGCAGTATTATGGAAAATGAACTGGAAAACATTTTCCAGTGTTTGTTTGTGCTATTAAAAATGAATTAGAAAATAAATTATTTATAAATTTTTTTTTTCAAGTTTATTAAAATAATGAGGAACAAATCTTACAAATTAAAAAGTTGAATGAGAATGAAATTGAAAAAAACATTTCATAAATTATCTCAAATAAAATAAATAATAATCAAAATAATAGAGATTAAATCTAAAAAATTAAAAAAATGAAAGGTAAATAAATTAAAATAATAATAATTAACATTTCATAAATTATTCCAAATAAAATAAGTAAGAATAAAAACAATGAGGACCAAATTTGATAGATAAAAATTTTCAATAAAAAAATGATAAGAAAAAAGCAAATAGAAATTATAAAAATAAGGACCAAAATTAATATAAAAATTAAATTTTAAGAGATGGAATTGAAAAATAAATATTCAAAAAAAATTATGTATAGCGATCAAAATTTTGAGGATCAAATTTGATATAATCAGCAAATAATGATATTTCTAAATTTTTCACAACTTCAGGAAAGTGTTTTCCGCCCAAATTTTCCGGAAAACACTTTCCTGAAAACCAAACCAAATTTTTCTTTGACTGAAAAGTGTTTTCTGTTGACCAACTTTTCAGAAAATAAACAAATACAGGAAAGTTTGGAAAGTAGAAAAATGAATTCCGGGAAACAAAGAGTACAAGTGAAGAGACAAGCAATGCGCTGAGCTTAAAGCTGAAATGCTAGTTGATAGCCCAAGTACAGGTTGGTTTGGCTATCCAACTTTGTTTTTTATGTTCGCTACCTTTTTGAAAAGTGAAGACATAGTCCTATTAATTCTTATGAAGATAAAAGAATCTATTTTTATTGTTTTGAAGCCCAAAGAGAGTCGAAAACTAGGAATCCATATGACAGATAAATTGTCCTTGTTTTGATGCATATCTCGAGTTCCAAATCTTTAATAATTGCAAGACCAGTTTTGTTGGAAGGAAATTAAAAAAAAAAATCAGAATTGGAAAAGTCTCATATCACACGTTTTATTTCATGAAATTGGCCTGCGACATCAGAAAAGAATACTAGAGTTAGAATTTGTGATCGAGAAGGAGAATAATTTCCTTCTCTGAAGGATACATCTAGAACATAGAAAGTAGAGCGAATACATGTTTTTGTTACCCTAAGCACGTCACAAACAGAGGAGGCAATGTTACGAAATAAAAGTAGTCAGAACTTAAGAGAAATACAACCCTAACTTTCTAATTTTTTCATACTCTTGAGTGATGATTATTGTATTAAGTGTTTGTTTTTAATTTAGCTATGAGATAGTTCTTTATTCTATTATTGGTTTATGTAGCTTAATTATGATTATGCAAATATTTTTTAATGAATTCATTTAGTATTTGTCGAGCACTTCAATCCAAAGTTGTCAATACCGTTCTGGTCGCCGTTCCTGTCGCCGTTCCGGTTTTTCGATTGGAACGGAACGTTCCGGTTTCGGAGCGTTCCGACGTTCCGTTTCGATGTCGTACTGTTCATATAAATTAATTATATATATATATACATGAAAAATAAAATATTAATTTAACAAATATAATTAAAACTCAAGATAAATTAACTTTAAATTATATACAAACACAAAGTCAAACAAATATAATCTCAAAATTAGAAACATCTCTAAAATTCCAACAATAAAATTATTTTTTTAAATAAAACATAAAGAATAAATTTAATTATAATTAAAAGATCCAAAATATTTGAAATTTGAAATTTAAGCTACTTATTGTATGTTTTTCAAGTAATTCTATGTTTTTTTTATGGTTATTGTATTTGAAATTAATTAATGTTACTTATTGTTTTTTAATGTTAGAAAAACTTAAAAAAACAAAATGAACACATTAAGAAATAATCAATAAGTTCAAACATAATTAATTAAAATACTTTCCATTACAAATAATTCAATCAAATTAGTTACAAATTAATACCCTTATTTTTAATGTTAACTATTATTATAGTAATTAATAATTAATTAATTATTATTATATAATAATTAGTATAAAAACCAATAATTACTATAAAAACTACCCTGCCCGTTTGTCCCCTTCATTTGAATAAACAAAACCCTACCCATCCCTTCTTCTTCTCTAGCCGCCCCCTCCCCCTCTACACCAAATACATCAAGCCAACCTCTCTTTCTCATAAAAGAATGGCCACCATCGCCTCTTCAACTACTCTTTCCTTTCACTCCCGTAACCCCATCAAAACTCTGTCATCATTCTCTCTCTTTTTCAAAGTTCTTTTTCTTCATAAACCAAAAAATACTCTTATGATAAATGTCAATGCCTCCATGAAGTTTACAAGATTTGTTTTTTATTTTAATTTTTTATTTTTACTAATATATAATTTATGGGTTGAGTTTGTCTTTTTTTTTTGATTTTTTATTTTATTTTGAACCCGGAACGGAACGCCTGGTACGGAACCGGGCGGATTTGCCGGATCGGGACTGGATTTTTACCGAGACAAAAACATCGTTGTTTTGTCCTGAATTTTGAAGTGGAACGGGCTGTTCCGGCCGGAACGAAACGGGATTCACAAGTATGCTTCAATCTGCACTTAATGTTTGTGTACATTTAATCACAATGTTTCATAATTTGGAATGCGATTTAAGATTAAAAAGTGATAAAGTTTTCAGTCATTGTTTAAAATAACATAAAAATTCTATAAGATAAAGATATTTATATAACTCATGTAATCATTAAGGGTTTTATCATTACTAAAAATAATTGACAAGCATAATTTTTTTTTGTTTTATAGAGATTTATGGAGTTTACTTGTTAAAATAATTCATTGATGCTCAATAGAGATTAATGAGTAAATGAGTAAAACTTGATTATCAACAATAATTAGAAAATTTTGATAGGATTAAAACATGTTTCAACGAAGTCATAATTTTTTTTAATTTCACAATATTTTATAATTGAATCATCAAATAGATAGAGATTTAATAATTTTGGTACTCACTGAAAAGTTTTGCAAATCCTTGTGTGACAATACTTTATTTATTCATTTTATTACTTATTACGATTCATGTACTTGCGATTTTTACCAACACTGACAAAAGTTCATCCATGAGTTAGAAAACTCTCTTATTGTGATGGTGATATTGTCGCCAAGTAGGCGTTATAATGAGATATATTTTTTATTTAATTATATGATAATAAAAAATATCTTAGAAAGGCCAATAAATAAAATTATGGAAAATAAATATATTCTCTTAGTCATGTATTTTTTAACAGTAAAATATCTTATATATATATATATATCAAAAAAGATTTATTTAACAAAAAGTAAAACACAATAAGAATAGTATAAAAATTAACATGATTTTAATTTTAAAATATAAAATATATAATTTTAATCAAATACTTAATTGCTTTATTCATGTCTCTCTTCAAGAGCATGCTTTTTTTTTTTTTATGAGAGGATTTGTTTTTAAGTAAAAACTTAAAAAAATCATGTTCCAAGTTTTTTGATTTACATCATAAGAACAACAATAAGTCTATTTTGAATATCAAAACATGATCTAATCACTGATGAACTCTAAAGTCTTACAAAATAAAAACAACTTTTTAGTTTTCAATCTACTTTCAACATGTATAAAGAAAAAAAAATCTCTATTGAACTCAACTTCTTAAGATAAACTCATAAAACATGCTTAAAGAAAAAACAAATCTCTATTGAACTCCATTTTCTTAGAAAAACTAGGGGTTGTTTTAAGAAATTCCAGGGCCTTAGGCCTTGATTGAAAAATATGAATAAACCGATGATGATGATGATAATGATGATGATGATGATGAGAATAAACAAACTTTATTTTTTATTTATTAGGGCAAACATGTTAGGTTAAGTCTTAAATGGCTAGATAGTTAGGTCTCGACTAATTTGGCTAGAATATTAATCAAAATTTCTAACTTTGAATTTTAACTATTTTATTATATTTTAGTGCCCTGAAAGTTAATAGTATGTGTTTAGTTTTGGCTCTTTTAAAGCTAAAGAAGAACTCAATGAATGTAGTTTCCAATGACTACAAAAGGATAAAATAGAATGAGCCTAAAAAAAAACTTTATTTGATGTGTATAAGAAAATTAGTTCAAATTTTATATAATGAAATATACTTTTATACTATTAAATATAACTATCAAAATCAAAGCAATCGTGACCATATAACCTAACCACCGAAGAACTTTTCAATCTATTAACTTTCAAGCACTAAAATATAATAAAAAATTAAATTTAAAACTAAAATGTAAATATATAGAGAGGATAAGGAAAAAAAATGAAACTTGAGGGATCAAATAGAACTTTAAGTGCCATTTGTGGAAAAAAAAACCTCGTTTCATCTTTTATATCAATTTTGATCTCCAAATGTGTTAATTTGATTTTTTTTTTTTGAAAGCTAGAACTCCTAAATTTAACGTCGAATATTTGATGACACATCAATAAAGAGCCAAAACAAATTCGAGCTCATAAAACAATGAAAATATAGATGAAAAGGATACAATTGAAATAAATAAAATAAGTAACTAAATTAGAAAAAAACTGAAAATTTTCAGGTCTAGAATATAAAAACAGCACAATAATTGAAAAGCGTTAGCGATGTTTTTTGAATTGTAAGACCACCAGTTTTCTCTGTATAATGTATAATTTACAATATAATAGTTGAAAGAAGTTTCCTAGATCCTTCACCTTAGCGAGTAATTGCGTAACAGTAGAGTTGACTTTGGTAAGAGTCAAGGAAAGACCAAATCCTCTGTCGTGCATGGAAAACTAGAGTGCAGCTCCTGATAGACAATGGCACCCATCCCCGCCTCTCCTACTCCATATGCACTGATGCCACTAGCTTGTCTTTGGTGCTAGAGAGAGAGAGAGAGAGAGAGAGGTAGAAATGGAGTCTGATGAGCAGTCACCGCAACTGAAGGGGGTAGTCATAATTTCACTTCCACCACCAGATAACCCTTCTTTAGGTAAAACCATCACTGCTTTTACGCTCACTTATAATGATTACCCACTATCTCACCAAACCCATCAAGAAGACCAGCTTCCGATCTCACCACCACCGTCACAAAACCCTCAACTCCGATTTCCATCATCAAGGCTCTTTCTTGGTACCCCAAGAAAGCTGTTGTCTTTTGTGTTTCTCTCTCTCTTTGCTCTTGCTATTTACAATTCTTTGTTTACCAATACCTTTCAAGAATTGAAGAGTAATGATGATGATGATGATGATCAAAAGCCAAAGTCTTTTGTATTTCCTTTATATCACAAATTGGGTTCTCGTGAGACTCCACTAAATGATCTTGCGAATCCTCTTCGGAGGCTTGTGTACAAGGAGAATTTGGTGGCATCTGTTGATCATTTGAATGGACCCCATAAAATTAGCAAGTTAGCTTCTTCAAATGCTGCTGCTGCAATGGATTCGTCCACTATTTTTCCTGTTAGGGGCAACCTTTATCCAGATGGGTATGACTCAATTTTCCCCAGTTATTGAATACTTTTCAAATGGGATTGTTGATGTAAATGACTCTTTGAATTTTTTATTTTGCTTACATGGCAATTCTGAGCTTTATTCCTGGTCACACAGTGATCGTGCGACCTGGCTTTTTGCTAGTTGTATATTGTCGATGCATGTCAAGGTATAATTTTAGAGGACTATGACTTTGAATTGTTGTTTTGTTTAGAGGTAGCAATTTCGAGCCTCGTCGTGGAGAGTGATAGTGCATTTCGAGTTCCATTTAGCTTATTGCTGCTATAGGTTATTCGTGGAGCTAGATTAGAGAAGAAATAGTTGGATCCAATATAAATAACATCGTATTTTCTTTCCTAATAATCTTTTTATTTTCATTTTTTCTTAAGAAGCAGTACCATACCTTGCAAATAGCTAACTGCTAATATAACAAGCTTTATCATTTATTTGAAAACCACTGCTATCGTCTTACATGCCCTAAAGTAAATTTCCAGTTTTTAACCAAATATTGCATTTCATACAGATTATATTTCACATATATGCTTATTGGGAGTCCTCCACAGCCTTACTATCTTGATATCGATACTGGAAGTGATTTAACATGGATTCAGTGTGATGCTCCCTGCACTAGCTGTGCCAAGGTAATGGTTGAATGGTACTAGTCCTTGGGTCAGTTATATAAAAAGAGTTGTGTAACAGTTATTTTTTTCATGACTTCACACATATACTTCAATTTGTGTTCACATGTATCGAATGCTAGATTGATCTTTGCAATGCCTATGCTGCAGAATTCGTCCCTTAAATATTCCTTCCTTTCCTTTGTGTATATTTGTTCAATGCGCAATCTGCCATATCTTTTATTTGCATTTATGTTCTTTCAGTTTCTTGATGAAATTTCACTCCCGCTTTTTTAATGTAATTTTTTAATCTAAAATAACACAAAATGCTAACTCTGAAGATATCTATTAAACAAAGGTATTTCCTTTCTTTGTCTGCTTTCAAACAAGAAAGTTGGCATACAAGCATTTACAGCTTTAACTATTTAAGTGAAAAATATTGACTTACAACTTAATGAAATCCAGTATTAGGCTGTAACAATGCAAAAAATAATATGAGAAAGAAAGTTAATGAGCATTGTAGAGTGCAGATCAGGCGAACTTCATGTCTATGCTCTATATTCTGTTATCTGCATGTTCATTCAGCAAGTTTGTGAGTTTGTGATAGTATAGTTTAGTTAGTCCTTGATATATGATGAAATCTCAAGGTTAACTCTATTTTCAGACACAAATCAGCATGATTTAATAGATATGGTTAATGTAGGGTGCTAATGCCTTGTACAAGCCAAGAAGAGGTAATATAGTACCTCCAAAGGATTTGTTATGCATGGACGTCCAAAGAAATCAAAAGGACAGATATTGTGAAACATGCAACCAATGTGACTATGAGATTGAATATGCTGATCATAGCTCCTCCATGGGTGTTCTTGCAACAGACAAGCTTCTTTTAATGGTTGCAAATGGATCACTGACCAAGTTAAACTTCATTTTCGGGTACATCCTTTTCTCATCTCCATCTTATTGCAATTTTTTGTCTACATAGTTTTGTTGTCAAAACATTGATATGTGTGTACATTGTCTTTAAGGTGTGCATATGATCAGCAAGGCTTACTTTTGAACACTATGGTGAAGACAGATGGGGTACTTGGGCTAACTAGAGCTAAAGTTAGTTTACCTTCTCAATTGGCAAGCCAGGGTATTATTAACAATGTCATAGGTCATTGCCTTACCACTGCTGTAGTTGGTGGTGGATATATGTTTTTAGGTGATGATTTTGTTCCACGTTGGGGTATGGCTTGGGTCCCTATGCTTGACAGCCCTTCCATGTAAGTACAGATTTTCTGAAGAGTTTCCCCATTTTATTTTTCCAAGCTTCCTCATGCTTTTAGTTTTGAAATCTTTTCTGGTGGAAATTGATATTTAAAATTTTCAGCTTGGAGAAATCCATCATTTTGGTTTAAAAATCTCTCATTTTTGGTGGAAATATTCTAAAAAATATGGTACTGGTTAACAATGCATTTCACTGAAGCCAATCCACTATCATTATTCCATTTTTCACTTCTCAGTGGCTATCATCCTGTGTTATTTAAGAAAGATTAGTGAATAGTCAATTTGGAAATTGTTTTCTCATCAATTTTACTGTCTTTTCTTTTCCATTTTCAGGGAATTCTATCATACCAAGGTTGTAAAATTGAGTTATGGAAACAGCCCACTCAGTTTAGGTGGGATGGAGAGCAGAGTGAAACATGTATTATTTGACAGTGGCAGTTCCTATACATATTTTCCAAAAGAAGCATATTCTGAATTGGTTGCTTCTGTAAGTGTTTTCATGCCACTGGATCACAAAACACTTCATTCAAAACATTGTCACCAAACTAATCATATACCACATTGATGCAGCTTAATGAGGTTTCTGGGGCAGGACTTGTCCAAGGAACACTGGATACAACATTGCCCTTATGTTGGCAAGCTAATTTTCCTATCAGGTATGGAAGACAAATACAATTTTTTTTTTTTTATCTATACTCGTACATCACCTATAAATAAGTTTTCCAAGATGTCTTTAAATCCAGAAGTCAATGACTCTTTACGTTGTGTTTGTCGGCTCTTTATTGTGGCATCAGGAATGAAATCCTCTGGCCTCGTTAAATACCTGAGTTAGTAAGGTATTATAGATTTTACCTAGTACCCCATCAATTGTCATGCTCCACTTCTTTCAACTGATGTGGATTTTTCTTCAATGCTTCATGATACTCTGGTAAATTTATAGGATTTGTATCCCATCCATTGATTACAGCTTATTTTGTCTGTCTTTTTTTTTTGGAGAAATTATTCTCATCATCTCTATCTAATTTTATTATCCTAACTTGGAAGTGATTTTTTCCTCTACACTCCATAGGCATATCTCTTCTCTATGCTCATCACCATCTGAATTGTTACCATGTCACCTCCAATGCAAGTAGCCTGGCTAGGTTAGCAATTGCTAACCTCCAATGTTATTGTCAATGTTGCAGCTGAAGCCAATTTTGAGATGCATCTTATATAATTTTTCCTTTTAGTAAATTGTTTATTGTATTGATTGGGAAATGCTTGCAAGATCAGCCATGAGACCTGAAAGCTGCATGCTTTGACATTCTATCCAGTGTTGTCCACTTTTATTATAAAAGAAAAAAAGTACTTGGTGTAGGTCCAATTGTCTAAAAGTAATAATCAGAAACTCAGTTCTTCGGTCATGGTCAACCATTGATTTGTGTTTGAGCGCATGGATTGCTGTATCCTTATCACTTTCTGAGCTCAAATAAAGTTGATGGAAGTGATGTTCAGAACTTCTTTATATATTCTGTTATTTTACTTGTCCATCTTTAACTTGCATAATGTTTGGGAAATGTAATTAATAGATTGCACATATTACTCAAAGCCATTGTTCTAAATTAGCCTCCTTTAGTAAATGGTCAATAAATTAACCTTTTGTTTTCTATGGTATTTTATGTGAGTAGAGGGAATTGAGGGAAAGTAAACAATCATATTTAGTTTTTGGATTGGACAAACAGTTGTAATAACCAGACATTTTAACTCATTGTTAACAGAACTGTGTAAGAACTTTCTTTTCCTTTGGTTTCTCTTTTGTTGTATGTAAATTTATGATGCACAGGATAGTTCCTCAAATCATATTGAGCTAACATTTTAAAACTGTGTATTTTCATGCAGATCGGTTAAAGATGTGAGGAAGTTCTTCAAGACCTTAACCTTTCAATTTGGGACCAAATGGTTGGTTATGTCCACAAAGTTTCAGATACCTCCAGAGGGTTACTTAGTGATTAGCGTAAGGCATCGTTAACACTAGTTTGCACAATTTGTTGAAATGTATTAACAGTCATTGTATGATGGGAATTCTGCTGTCCTTCAGGACAAATGCAATGTGTGCTTGGGTATTCTTGATGGAAGCAAAGTTCATGATGGATCCACAATTATTCTTGGCGGTACGTTTATGTGACAACTTTACAGTTTGTGTTGTAACTTGTAAAATTGGGTGCTCTGTGAATCTCTCTCTCCCCCTCTCAATGACATACTTTTGTATACCCGGGATAAGCATCCCAAGAATTCAACTTTGCGCCAAACATGATGCCAGAGATGCTGCCATCTGGCATCATGTTCACAGAGTTGAGTTCTTGTGTTGCTTCGAAGCATGTTTGGCACAGAGTTGAGTTCTTGTGCTGTTTTCCCCCTCTAGACTATATTCTTCCCAATCCCTTGTGAGATATGATGTTGCTATTTTCTGGTTATTTTAAATCCAGTCCAACTACAATGAAGTTGCTGCTAATTTCTAAAATCTACGAATCCAGAGCCATCATCTTCATTCTTGCATATGAAATGCGAAAGATGCACACTTTTTTTCTCTTATTCAAAAACATTTCCTTTTTATCCTCGTCATTCTATTTTACAATGCTCTAATGTAACTCCTTACAGATATATCATTGCGGGGGCAGTTGGTGGTATATGATAACGTGCACAAGAGAATTGGCTGGACGCCCTCAGACTGTGCTAAGCCAAATAGAGTGGATAGCCTGCCATTCTTCGATAGTCTGCCATTCTTCGACGGGTAGGTCATCATGGCACAAGCCAGATATTGTGCCTTCTGGTCTGGTTTTCTTCTCTGCTCTGTAAATTTGCTTCTCTGATCTGTAAAAACGTATTGCTAGAGCTAAATAGCGAGTCTTCGATATCAAAACAATATTCTCAGGACAACCATGGTATTGGTACCCGTCCTCTTAAGGGGTGTATCTACTGTTACATTTCTCTACCAACTACACAACACAATACACGTTCAATATTTTCTGTAAAACTATTTAAGAGTGCATTTGGAATAACTTGCGAATATTAACTTGTCTTGGTAGTTTTAAAGTAATTTCTTCGTGTATTTTGTACAGATGATCCGAAGCAATTTGTTTCAAGAATGGAGACGACATGATTTAAAATCAATCAAGTTCGATTAAAATTTCAAGCTGCTCTCATTATTGAAATGTTTTGAATTAAGTTTGATTTAATGAATAAAAATGGAAACGCTGCCTTCGATCAAACTCAAAAGTTGTATCTGTAACCAAGCATGTTTATGCTCTTTTCACATGCGAAGCTCTCTCTCTCTCTCTCTCTCTCTCTAAAGAGACTCAAGAAGAAAAAAAAAGATATCCTTTGCCTAAAAACACCGACAGCCAAATCTCTTCCCTTCCTTCGACTTGGCTGCATGGGAGACCTTGGCAAATAGTGAAGCAGGTCTCCCACCTGTTACTATTTGCTGTCTTAGCATGGCAAGACACCCCGCTAGTTCGTATTTATTAATGAAAGCGCACAGACTTTCTCAAAGAAACTATCGTAGCATTGTAATTTATTTTTATATGTGATTTTGGTGGTCAAATGGAGGAAAATGAATTGTATAAACTTAGAAAAACTATATGCTAGACTACCTTAAGACTATTTGCCAGTTCAACCTTGAGTGACAAAACAATGAGAATTGAAGAATATGAAAGACCAAAAACAAGTCAAACTGGTTTCTGTTTAACAAACTAGTTTAAAGGTCATTTACATCGTTTGGAGTATAGAAATTTAAGTTTATTTTTGCCTAGCTGCACAAGTTGGTGGGAAAATAAATTTTTTATTTGTTGATGATATATTTTTTATGGACTTTGCCAAACTCACAAAACTCGAATGCCGAATACTGTATGCAATATCAGTATGTTGGGTTCAAGAATACATCTTTGTCCAATTTTATTCTTTTAAAGGGTAATAATATACATTACAGTTACGTTACACCATACACAAGCCACTGCCTATCCATATCAACCCTCTCTCATTTGCCAAGGAGATCACCCTCCTGAACTCACAAAAAGCCGTGTATTGTTTTAACACATCTCAAAACTGATGCAAATTCAGAATATTGTCAACACTCTGGGTCTTGTCATCCAATAGTTAGCTAAGCCTTCACAAAATTTCCTGTCCTTCCAAGATCTTTCCCCACTTCAGCACTGTGTATTATTTCCAGAACTTCAGACTTCTATGCAATCTGATCCAAAATCCATTAGCCTCAGGAACTATTGGCAGCTCAATAGGTTCTTTGAAATTTGCTCCCTCACTTAGTTCTTCGAATGAGTCTACAAGATTTTGCAGCCTTGCAACAAATTCAATTAAAAGGGATGTAAATGTTGCTAAAGACAATGCACTAGCACTTTCATAAGTTTTTGATTCTTCAACTTGTGGCAGTGTGTCAGCTGTAAATGAATTTCGTGAAGGACAAGATATTTGTTTCTTGAACACATCGTCAGAGGAAATACTTGGAAGGAAGGTGGGCTTGATGTCCATGCTGGGGACTTGCCTATCCCAACTTTTTGGCATAGTCATCGATCTGAGATCAAGGACAGCTTCACTACGGGACTTGTATTCCAGGACTTTATTTTCATCATCATCAAATGTCAGCAAGTCTTGGGGTTCTCCCAGCTCCTTTTCCCTATTCCCAATTTCCCAGGACTCTGCGTTGACAAGAATGTATGACTTTCGATCTACTTTATTTTGCAACTCTTCTGCAGCCTCATGTACTTCATAGAGTATGTCCACTGGACCTAGTTTCTCCATCCTTTTTACTTTGTTGCCGAGTTCAAGCAACACTCTCGCTCCTTCAGCACCTACTCTCTTCAGTTCATGATGAAAGACCTGTCTTCTTTCTGCTGGAGCCTACACATTCACACAATAGAAATTCAATCTTTTAAAAGAACAGTACCATTAGGATGTCAAAAGCTTTTATGCTGACACAATTCTAATGCATTGCAGTTATAGATTTCACAATGGGTGCACAGACAAGGCACAAGACGTGTTCTGTCATATGATTAACTTGGTCACCAATTCAGCTGATTGACAAAACATAGAAATATAAAAGTTCATGAAGCTACAGTTTTCATATTTGATGGTTCATGGATCATGCAGCATGTATTCTTTTGGCACTGAAAAACAGAGATAACTTACAGGCAGAGCAGGATTTTGAGAACTGCATGAAACTATTTTCAGATAAACCAATAACGATCCATAAAAAAAGAGAATAAATGGATATATACAAAGAAAAGAATGAATCAACATTCATCAAAAATTGTTTCTGGTTTGAGAGGAATACACCTGGAATATAAGATGCAATAAATCATATGATTCTAAGGTACATTTTGACCATTTGATTCATCAAAGACAGACACAACAAAGCACAGGGGAAAAATAAATCAGTCAAACATCACCGAGTTATTACTTCAAAAAATATTTTTTGTTCAGTTAATTATTATGCCTACACAGTATTTGAGCTTCCTGATATGGAACTGCAGCCACATAAAAACTTTTATTTGGGCATACAATCACTTGTAACAAAACACCTGATATATTCAAATTCAAAACAATTCTTGCAAGACTACAATGTCTAGTTAGGCTTGGAATTGTAGTATTCAAGCCCACCACAGCAAGACTTGGAAGCCTTTTTCGGAAAGGAAATAAAATTAAGAAAAAACTCCAAGCACAACAATGCAAAGAAGATATTATGGATGAGAATAAAGTATTTTTTTTGTCCATACATACATTGAAGCAAATAGTTTAGAAAATTGCTTCAGCAACAAATAAATTTAGAGAAGAAAAAAGAATTACCAGTGGGCCTACAAACTACAGCAATGTCATCAAGCATACCAAATCACCCTCAGGGCATATGGTTAAATAAATCTACTCTGTTTCCTTTCTACCGGTAATACCTCAACAATAAAGTTAGATATGGAAAAGCTTAACCACCTGAATTTCAGAAAGTATACATCCATGTAGTGCCATGACCATGAAAGCGCAATGCCTCAACGCACCACTTACTTTGACATAGTTTTTCCATGGATAGTTGAATGACTTGTACGGACCATGAGGAGGTTCCCAAATAGCAAAACCCATCTTGGCAAGGAAAAAAAGAAAATATTAATAATAAAATCCTCAGACATTGGGTTTCAGGTGCTGCATATTGTGTTCAAGAGATACCAGAGCATCCTCTTGGCTTGTGGATTCTACAGCTGCTCTGTAGCCACTATAGAGCGGGTCATCAGAAGCTTGATATGTAAGGATTTTTGAAGGGATCCTTTCATATTCTGTGCAATTAAGGTACTCATTAACACAACCTACACATAGCTCATAAAAATTAGTACAGCCTGAATAAATGAAGCTAAAAAGACAAGATTTTTGAAGTGAAGTTTGCTAATTTAATCAACATGAAGGAGATAATGAATAGAGAACATATGCGTTACAACCTTCCAATGAAGTTGCCACTCTCGTGAAATTTTTTGCCACCAAAGCGTGTAAATCCTCCCCTGCCCAGATGGGATAAATCAATATATTTACTGCCAAGCCAACCCCAGCACCCAGTGCAATAAGCAAAAATCGTGAAATAGCAGTATGGATAAACTCCCCTGTCCTATACCCAGATACCATTATGAAACAATATGTCAACAAGAAGACTCGAAATCCATATTCGTAAGGCTTCATTGATGGGTACAGTTTTGCATAAGTTGCACAAAACCCTGGCAACAACAAAGCATTTCAGAAAGCAAGACACATAATAAACATGGAGGAGAAAGAATGGCAAGTCTAAGTAAAAATGGATGCAAAACCATACCTACTGAGAAGATGCTAAGAATAATAACAGCTTCTTCCCACGCTCCAGCCAAATGAGACAACTCTGCCATTGCCAGAGCAAGCCCTCCAGCTGATAATGTCCCAATCCCCCTGTTCAATCCTTTGCTAAAGGTTGCTCCTGAAGGAATTTATTATTTAAAAGAAGCAAGGAAACTGAAATGAATGTGTATGTTATGTTTGACAATAATTAATATGCATCTGATAAAAGAGTTACTCAATCCCACACCATGTATATAGCTAAGATGAGGGAATTGGTTGAGATGGTTGGGTCATCTGGGATGAAGCCAACTTGAGCTTCAATTTCAAAGCACAAGGCTATAAGAGTAAAGAATGCACATAGTCAATCATGATAGCACTGAAGGTTGGGGGGTGGAGAATTTAAATGAAGGCTTACCCTTTAGCAATTTTGCATTTATTAGTTGCTCTAAAGACCAGTAAAACTTTGTTGAATCTTTGAACAAATGATGGTTGAAGAGGTCCGACAAAGGAGAAGTTTTCGATAATTTTATAAGTTGGCACTATAAATCCTTTCAATCTGAACAAAGATTCTTATCAATATCCATTACTATCACCCCCATGATATTTCCTTTCTCATTATGCTTGCAACCTTGTCAATTTAATAGAGTTAGGCAATGCCAATTCTGTACAATTCAAACAAGCCTATAGTGATATATATATATATATATATAACCAAACTCTTTGGTCTTTTTATAAAATTAAGGAATGCTCAAATGCATAGAAAAATGGGAAGTGCATATGAACTTTCAAGAATTTACTTAGTGATGATCCTAAATGAAAATCAGTAATTAAACCTGAAACAAAGTGAAATTTGCCAAAAATACTACCCATAAATTAAATTATAGTTTTGAATTACACACTCATTTAGAATCAATATGCATTATGCATTTACATCAATGTATGCGTAACACAAATACACAGAAAAATTCTTTCACAATCTAAACTTAAACAGCATAAAACACACAAATTGAATGAATACTCCAAAAAAGTACCACTAAAGAAAGAATCTCAAGACCGTTTTCATTAAAATACCCCGGACATATACACAGAAAAACAAAGATATTTTTTTAACAGACCCATATAATTTGACCATACAGACAAACACAAGGAAAAGAAAAGTACAGAGAAACCAGCCAAACTTACCTATGCTGAATTCAAAGACAACAACAACAGTAAGAATAGCCCAGACAAAGTGCTGACTGAGCTCTTTAATTGGCTCCTTCAAGAAAATCAACAAAGAAATGAGCATCAAAGCCAAACCCAATTTAGCAGAGAAAACAATCTTTCTTGGATCAGATTTCCCCATTTGATACCCTCTATAAGCAAAATCTTGAACTTGTTTCCCAAGTCCAACGATCTTATCCGACAAGAATCTATAACTGCGCCAATTTCTTGTGGATTCATTTAGGTCTTCTTGAATATTAGGAAAGACAATCTCTGAATAACCCTTATTTGTTGAAAGAAGTCTCTCTCTTCTCTCTGCTAATGAGTGCCTAAAAGATCCCATTTTCCGAGCCATGGATGTTGGCTACACAGCTCTTGTGGATCTCTGCCTCTCTCTTTTCTTGCTAACAAGAATTTCCTGTTAAGTAAATATTTGAGGATTCTTTTGTATAAAGTTGGAGAAACTTCAATCTTTTATAAGAAAGAAAAAAAAATGAGACAGTAGAATCTGACAAGGAAAGATTTTTCTGGAGTTCAATAATTAAAAAAAGATCTATCACCCACATTTCTGGATTAGCACAGTGAATACCCACTATGTTTTCCAACAAAACTAAAGGATTTTATTTGAAGGGTAATATAGTCGTTTCCTTAATATTTTACTTCGTCCGTGCCGAACCGACATAACATTTTTATTTTCATATTAAAATTATTAAATAGGCAGTATTAATCATATCGTTTCATTTCGGTTGAAATTATTGAAAAAATAAGACAAAACGATATCATTTTCATCTCGTTTTGAATCCGGCTAGTATCGGAAATACCGATTAAATACCGGCCGAAACACTTCAAAATCATCCCGGGTGTTCCGTTTCGATCACTATTCCCGCTTCTTCAATTTGCTATATATATATATATATATATATATATATATATATATATATATATTGTTTGAGATGTATTGATACAAAAGTTAAAATAATAAAATTTAAAAAAAATATATTATAAAAAAATAAAATTGTTATCAATTTTGATTTTAAAAAAATAAATTATATTTTTTTATTTTTAAGTTTTCTCGTATATATAATTAATTAATTAATTATATATGTATAGTACAACCCCTAAACGGTACACCGAAATACTCTAAACTCGAAAAGTTTCATACCAATAGAAAAAATAAAATGATAACTGAAACGGTATTGACAACTTGATACTAATAAATGAGCATTAATATTAAATGTACGTTCAGAATTGAGGTTTTGCCTGTATTTTCTCCAAATATAGGTAGCTTGATATTTAGTAAAGAGTACCAAAACTGTGGAAACCACTGAAAAACGAGGTCGAACCTCAGTTTTGAGTCTTGGAGAATCAGCTTGAGGCTGCTTCTCATGGCATGCACCGCAGTCTCTCTCTCTCACTCGCACGAAATCATTTTGGGGGTAAAAAACCAGGTTGTGTGCATCCTCATGGACACCGGCAGCAGTAAAAGCACCGTGCAAGAAAATTATCGGCAGCAGCAACACTCGCAGCTCCCTCCCTTCTACAGTCACAATACTAGAAAAATGACTTGTTGGCAAAAATCCATTGCAATTTTGCAACGGGAATTTTGTTTAACAATGAAAAAATAAATTTTAGAAAAAAAAATGGATGACAACAGATTTTTCATTGCAATTTAAAATTATTTACAATGAATAAATGAAAATTATTTTTCAAAATACATTAATTTATCTTCCTCTCGTTCATCTGCGCCCTAATTTGTATCTTTTATTCTGAAAAATTAAAACAAACACCGCGCGCGCTCTCCTAAAAAGTTAACCACTGCCGTGAACAATGGTTTTTAATTTCGTTCCAACTCTTGTTCTCGATCTCCGGCCACCTTGCCAGCGTCGAGCTTCGAGTGATGTGTTCAAAGTGGAAAGGAGGATTGGGCTTAGTGGGTTACTAAGTGGGAAGCTTAGTGGGTTACTAAGTGGGGAGCTAAGTGGGAAGCTTAGTGGGTTACTAAGTGGGGAGCTTAGTGGGAAGCTTAGTGGGTTCCTAAGTGGGTTGCTTAGTGGGTTACTAAGTGGGTTATTAAGTGGAGAGGTTATTTCTTTAGTGTTGCTTTCTCTATTTTTAGTGCTTGTTGTGTATTTACTATTTTCAACTTAGTGGGCTATAAATAATAGCCAAGAAGATGTTATGAAGAATGTGAAGAATAAACCAAAAATCCTTTCCACTTCTATCTCTTCTTCTCTTCCCTTCTTTGTTTTCACAATTGGACTAAAAATTCTCATCATTTGGTATCGAGCATGGACACCGGAGGAAAGTCTAATGCAGAGTTCGAAATGAAGTCAACGAAGCCTTGGCAAGGCATGAATCCAACTTTGATCAAGTGCATGGGACCCTACAAACTATCTTGACTGAGTTACTGGGCCTTGCGCCTCTCGAAGTCCAAGGAGGAGTCAACCAGAGGTGAACCCATTTGCTCCTACAGACTGCCAGGCCCCAACTCGGAAATCATCAACTTTCATCGAAATTGAACTTTCCCAAGTTTAGCGGGACGACCAAATGGGGTGGGTTTACAAATCAGAACTGAAAATTTAATATAACCATGTCCCAGTGGCCCAACGAATGCCACTAGCGTCATTTCATCTTGAAGAAATATCCCTACAATGGCATCGATGGATGACCAAGTTCCAAGGGCCCCTAACTTGGGATGAACTCACCAAGGCCATTCTCCTACGTTTTGGCCCAACTGAATTTGAAGATCCTTCTGAAGCTCTTTCAAGGCTACGACAAACTACTACCATTGCAATCTACCAAGAAGAGTTTGAGAAACTCTCCCATCAAGTCGATGGCCTGCCTGAACCCTTTCTCATTAGCTGTTTTATTGCAGGTCTCAGAGATGAAATACGCTTGGATGTCAAAATTAAACAACCCTCCACGTTGTCTGAAACTATGGGAGTCGCTAGGTTGGTCGAAGAACGAAATTATCTCCAAAGGAAGACAAACCCTTATCGGATGCAACCAGCACCAACCTCAACAAAGACAAATGTGGGCTCTACTGTGGGAGTGTTGGGACCCCCACCCAATTTGAGGCAGAACATGACTCCGAACTCAAATGCTAGACGAATTTCCAGCCAAGAGGCAAGAGAGGCGTGAAAAGGGGTTATGCTATTATTGTGATGAGAAATTCGTGTTGGGTCATCGTTGCCAACGACCCCAACTGTTCATGATTATTAATACATCTGACCACCAATCCGAAAAACCATCAGAGGTACTGGAGGCAGTGGAGGATCGGAAGTTATTCCCGAAATTTCCTTTCATGCCATTACCGGCACAGCTCACCCTCAAACTCTTCGAGTGATGGGAAGATTGCAGAATAAAGAGGTCATGGTACTGATAGATGGAGGAAGTACACAACTTTATTGACCATTCCATCATCAACAAATATGGGTTACCTGTCATACCCAACAGGAGAATCCAGGTGACTGTAGCCAACGGTGAGAAGATAGATTGCACAGGGTTGTGCCCAAGGCTCACCATCAACTTACAAGGCCATGTGGTTACAGCGGACTACTACATCCCAGTAGTGTTGGGGGTGCAATGGCTGGCGACATTGGGTCCGGTGAAGACAGACTATAAAAGACTTACCATGTCTTTTAAAACAAACGGGACAGTATGTGTTCTCCAAGGATTGAAACGGTCTAGCCTCCAGGTATTGACTGAAAGAGTTAAATGTTGTACTTGTCAAGAGTCAATTCTTTGCTATAATTCAAAGGATTCCCTTAACCAACCACATACACATCCACCTGAATTAGCCCAACTTCTTTCCAATTTCTCTCATGTATTTAATTATCCTACTTCATTACCTCCTACACGGGATCATGACCACCAAATTACCCTGCAACCCAATACTCAGCCTGTCACTGTAAGACCCTAAAGATACCCATATTATCAAAAGATAGAGATTGAACGAATGGTGAAGGAACTCCTACATGCCGGATTCATCCGACCTAGCCGCAGCCCATTCTCTTCACCAGTCTTGTTGGTAAAAAAGGCAGATGGAGATTGGCGTTTTTATATTGATTATCGAGCTCTGAATCACCTTACTGTCAAGGAAAAATACCCCATCCCCGTTATTGATGAGCTTCTTGACGAGTTACATGGCGCCAATTTTTTTTCCAAACTTGATCTTCGTGCTAGATATCACCAAATTAGAGTACATGAGGATGACATTCCGAAAACAGCATTTCGGACGCACGAAGGCCACTATGAATTTATGGTAATGCCATTTGGACTCACCAACGCCCCTGCGACCTTCCAAGGACTCATGAATGATCTATTTCGTCCCCACCTTCGGAAATTCATTCTTGTCTTTTTTGATGACATTCTGGTGTACTCTAAATCCTGGGAGGATCATCTAAGCCACCTGCACACGGTGTTGACAATACTGTCTACTAACAGTTTATTTGCCAAAGAATCTAAATGCAGGTTTGGAATGACTTCCGTTGGGTATTTAGGCCATGTCTTATCTGAGGACGGGGTTTCAGTCGATCCTTCCAAAATTGTTGCGGTTCAGGAGTGGCCAATTCTGACCTCAACTAAAGGTGTTCGTGGGTTTTTGGGGTTGGCTGGTTACTACCGAAAATTCATTCGAAATTTTGGGTCCATAGCTGCCCCTCTCAATCAATTATTGTCGAAAGAAGGCTTCAAGTGGAATGACATGGCAGATCGGGCGTTCAACGATTTAAAGCAAGCTTTGACATCTCCTCCCGTCTTGGCTCTACCAGACTTCACTCAACCATTTACCATAGAATGCGATGCTTGTGGTGTGGGCTTAGGTGCCATACTGTCTCAAAACAATCATCCCATCGCCTACTTCAGTGAAGCTTTGAAAGGTTCGGCTCTCACCCTTTCCACCTATGAAAAAGAGATGCTAGCCATTGTGAAATCCATTAAGAAGTGGAGGCCATACTTGCTTGGGAAACCTTTCATTGTTCGTATGGATCATCAAAGCCTCAAATACTTGTTGGAGCAGCGCATTACGACACTAGCCCAGACCCGTTGGCTTCCAAAGATTATGGGTTATGAATATGTCATTGAGTACAAGAAAGGAGTAAACAATCAGGTAGTAGATTCCCTCTCTAGGGTACTTGAATTCCAGCACATGTCCATGTCGACTCCCCGTGTTGACTGGTGGCAGCAACTCCAAACTGAAGTGGCAAATGACCCGTTCTTTGAAAGCTTGGCTAAGGGGACAAATCCTTCTGCTACTTTTTCCTACCGTGATGGGGTTTGGTTTGATAAAGGCAAGATTTATTTGAGTCCTACTTCCTCTTTGCTCCAGGATGTCATGAAAGAATGTCATTCCTCTCCTACAGGAGGACACTTTGGATATCATAAGACACTGTCTCGACTCAAACAAAGTTTTTCTTGGCCCCAAATGCGTGGGTCCATTAAAGCTTTCTTGAGAGGTTGTGATGTGTGCCAACGGTTTAAACATGATTTCATGCGACCTACAGGGTTACTTCAACCCCTGTCTATTCCGGAAAGGGTCTGGACTGAGATATCCATGGATTTCATCGAGGGTTTGCCACCATCTAATGGTCATACAATGGTCATGGTCGTTGTTGATCGATTGTCAAAATATGCACATTTTGTTCCAATGAAGCATCCTTATACCGCTGCCACAGTGGCCCAAGCCTTTGTCTCACACATTGTCCGGCTTCATGGAATACCAGTATCCATTGTTAGTGACAGGGACCGTGTATTTCTCAGTTCATTCTGGCAGGCATTATTTAAACTTCAGGGGACTAAGTTGTGCATGAGTTCAAGTTATCACCCTCAAACCGACGGTCAAACAGAGGTAATTAATCGTGTTTTAGAGCAATATTTGCGATGTTTTGCGGGGGATCAACCACGGAAATGGATTGAATGGATTCCTTGGGCAGAATTTAGCTACAACACATCAGTCCATTCCTCCACCAAAATGACTCCTTTTGAGGTCGTTTATGGAGTTCCGCCTCCAAATTTATTAATGTATGTTCCAGGAACTTCGAAGGTACAAGCCGTGGATGGCTATTTGCGTACTCGAGATGCCCTCTTGGGTGACTTACGGAAGAATCTCTCGATCGCTCAAGCACGAATGAAATGTCAAGCAAACCAGCGGCGTCGCGAGGTCATCTTTGATGTCGGTGACTTTGTGTATTTGAGGCTGCAACCTTATCGGCAAACTTCGGTAGCATTCCGTAGTTCGATGAAACTATCGCCCAAATATTTTGGTCCATTTGAAGTAATCGCAAGAATTGGCCTCGTGGCTTATCGTCCGGCTTTGCCCTCGGGGTCTTTGATTCACAAAGTCTTTCATGTCGAGTATGCTTAAAAGCATGTGGGTCCGATCACTACCATTTCTACTCGGCTTCCTCCGGTTCATCGATGACTCAACTCTTCTCCCTCGACTGAGTTAGTTACGGATCGCCGAGTCACACAGAGAGGAAGGTTTCAGTCCTAAAGTTGAGGTTCTAATCCGGTGGAAGGGCACTTCAGCGATGATGCCACCTGGGAAGATGAGCGGCGTTTAATGAAGACTTACCCCACGTGTCCTTGCGGGCAAGGAAACTTAAGGGGGAGGGATTGATGTGTTCAAAGTGGAAAGGAGGATTGGGCTTAGTGGGTTACTAAGTGGGAAGCTTAGTGGGTTACTAAGTGGGGAGCTAAGTGGGAAGCTTAGTGGGTTACTAAGTGGGGAGCTTAGTGGGTTACTAAGTGGGTTATTAAGTGGAGAGGTTATTTCTTTAGTGTTGTTTTCTCTATTTTTAATGCTTGTTGTGTATTTACTATTTTCAACTTAGTGGGCTATAAATAATAGCCAAGAAGATGTTATGAAGAATGTGAAGAATAAACCAAATATCCTTTCCACTTCTATCTCTTCTTCTCTTCCCTTCTTTATTTTCATAGCTGGACTAAAAATTCTCATCATTCAGTTACCCAGTACCCATCACCACCACAACGAAGTAAACCCTCTTGTCTTTCTCCCTCCCCTCAGTTCTATTACAAGACGCCCTCGTAGTAAACCCTCTTGTCTTTCTCCCTCCCCTCAGTTCTATTACAAGACGCCCTCGTAGTAAACCCTCTTGTCTTTCTCCCTCTCGAAATCCTTGTTGACCCAAAATTGCTTTCTCTAAATCGAAGCACAAATCACTAATCACACCTCAAGATCTACTGCAACTCTTGATTTCACACATCAAAGGTTAGATCTTTACTTACTCTGGTCATTAAAAAGCTAGATTTTCAAGGTTTTTTTAACTTTAAAGTTTGGGGTTTTATTCATGATGTCTGTGTTTTGTTTTGTATTGTTTTACTTCTTGCAAATCTGGGCTGTTTATGATAGAACAGTGTTCTGGAAGTGAAGCTCACCCTTTTCAAGTTTTTACGTTTTGAAGTATTTGTGCTTGTGTTTTTTTGGGATCCGGGATCGGTAAAGTCTGGAACTTTAGGTTTTTTGTGAACTGTTATTAATGGAAATGTCAATTGCACCACCAAAGGAAGAGTCCATTCAAATCAGAGAGGTCTGGAATGATAATCTTGAAGAGGAGTTTGCGTTGATTCGTGAAATTGTCGATCAGTTTAGTTATGTAGCTATGGATACCGAGTTCCCTGGCGTGGTTTTGCGCCCTGTTGGGAATTTTAAAAATATCAATGACTATAATTACCAGACTTTGAAAGTAACGTTGATATGTTGAAATTGATCCAACTGGGTCTTACATTTTCGGACGAGAATGGGAATTTGCCGACCTGTGGTTATGATTTTGTGTGCTTTCTTGATATGTATTATTTATAAAATAAATTAAAATACTTGTATGTTTTTGCGAACATGGTTGTCATGGTTCTGATTTTTGCCCATTTGAAGAGTTTAAGGTACTAGCACCATTCAATTCTTTGGTTCTAACTTGCATGGTTCTAACTTGCATGATTGATTCACCTGTGCTGATTGCATATTCTTTTTCAGCCAATAGTTGCTCCTCATCTGAAGCACAACTATAACAGTGTGTGCACTGTACAGCCAGAAGAACCAGAGCATAAGCCTGCAACCAGTAAGTTATCAAGACTGTTTCGTTGGCTCTTCGCTATGCAGAATGATGATACACAGCACACAAAAGATGAATTATAGTTTGTTATTGGAGAATCAAAGAAAGAAGATTTCTTGCATGCTACTTTTTCCTTGGTGCTCCTCCATGCATGCTGATTTTCAGCCAAGGCCAGCTCCCCCTTTTAGCCGAGTTTCTTTTGGATTGATCTGAATGTCTCACGACATTGAACTTACTGGCTCGGTTTTGAATTTTGATCTAGTGTTTTTTTTCTGACAGATCCGTACTTCTAGGTAGATGTTAATTGGTTTCACTTTGTATGTATCCCATTTTCCACAATCAACAACAATAACCATTGTCTCTGCAAACAGTTCCGGAGCCACGATTTTGTTTGAATTTTTTTGTGTAAATTAATTTGATCCATGTTAGTGTGTTTGTGTACATTGGTAGCCAATACTTATAAATATATATTTTTTTATTCCATGTTGATTTACTTATACATGTAATTATAACTGAATTTTTATTGTATTATAAATTTTAATTTATGAAATTTTTATTTCAACTATATTTATTTAGTTCTTAATATTAATAATATATCAATAATATTTATTCATAATTAATTAAAAAATAAATAAATTCGAAATTGATTAAAAAAATTAATTGCTAATTTGCAACGGCGAATCTATTGCAAGTTTGCAACGGAATTTCCATTGCAAATGAATTTGCAGTCTCGTATTTGCAACGAAACACGTCTGTTGCAAAATCCGTTGCAAATAAATATTTGCAACGACCTCTTTTCTTGTTTGCAACAGACATGTCCTTTGCAAACACCTCCTATTTTTAGTAGTGAGCAGTCGATGTTTTCTCTCTCCAAAGTCACCATTAGCTCCCTCCCTCTCCTCCAGCAGTAATCCTTGGAGAACACCACCATGAGAATACTTCCCCTCCATGCCATAAGCTCCGTCGTGACCTCCTCAACAGTAGCAACAAGCCCTGGCGTAAGCAGCGGCGGCGGTGACGGCAGCAACAACAGCCTTTTGACGCTTCTCCGGCCACCATTTTCGATGTCACCACCACAAGAAGAACTACATCAGCCCCTCTACCCATTGAAATCGGCAGTTGAGCCTCTCGTCACCATCGACGGACCACTATTGTTCATGTGAATTAACTCACGTAAACATCTCGTTGCATTGTTCATGTTTTAAGAAGACGTGAATAGTGCAGCGCGCCGTTTCACTCAACATATATATATGATGGACTTGGGTTGGACCTTCTCTCGGCCCAGCCCAAGTCCAATAGGAGTTGGGCATTTTAGCCCAACTTGGCTGGGCGAACCCATTTAATTGGGTCAAATCTAGTCTGATTTTTTAAAAATATATATTTAAAAAATATGTAGATAGAGATCAGTCTTGATGAAAGGAAAAGGAGCGTGACTTCGTTTTAGTCCACAAACCTGTTATTTTTCGATTAATTATGAATGAGAAACTTTCAATTGAATTTGGCCTTGGAATTATATATATCTCTACAACTGGATTGTAGATGTTGTTACTGATGATATTGTTACTAGATGATGCTCCTCGATAAAATAGCAAGGGAATGCAGAGTCATTCACGTATTAATTTAGTTCGTAATGAAAGTGCAAGTAGTTTGATGAGAGAATAAAAAAAAATCTAATTTACAAGTTGAATTATTAATTATATTTTATTGCTATGATTATTAATATGCAATATTTAATATATATATATATATATATATATATATATATATATATATATATATATGTATGTATGTATGTGTGTGTGTGTGTGTGTGTGTCTTTTCACAAGTTGATAGCAATATGAAAAACATGGTAACCAAACACATGAAACTGTTTTTCATCAACCTCAAACTCAACTATAATTTTAACCAAACACTTCAATTTCAGTTATGAACTACAACTAAAAATATTTTTTATGAAATATTTTTTTTAAAACCTTAACCACAACAGCAATATTAATATCAAACACACTTTTAGTCTGTTTGTATAGTTAGTTCAACTAATATTAAAACTTGTACTTTCATTTTGATTTATAGTTTTTTTTTATTAATTTTGAATTATTATTCATTGATTTCTTTTAAAATTTCATTTCTTAGCACTTGGTCCCATTTCATTTTTATATCAAATTTGATTCTTATTTTTTGAAATATCTATCTATCTATATCATTTATTTTAAAGTTCATATTTTATGATTTCATTTCATTTTTATTTTTATGTTAGATTAGCTACTTATTTTCTTAGATTTTTTTTTTATAATTTTATCCTTTAACAATGAATTTGTTATAAATTCAATTTTATAATTTATTTTGGGGCAATGATTTCAGTTTTGTGATTTGAGTCACAAGTATGAAATGTTAACTTGAGTTAACATCACTTTTTTGTTTTAGATTATTATCAATATAATTTTATCATTCAACATTGAGTTTATTGAATATTAAATTATCATAATTTTTTTTATATGAGGATAAAAACAACCTCGAAATCCAGGGTAATTAATTTGCCATGCTAACTCAAATTGGTTCAAGGCTTTTACATCTTATCTTATTTTATTTTTATAACAAATTTGATCATTATATTTTAATTGATTTTTTTTCTTTGGGGTTTTGTTAAATCAATGTTTTTTTTTCATTTCATATTTCAATAATAAATTTATTGAAGATGAAACTTTTTTTTTTTGTATAAGGATAGTCCAACCTTACAACTCAGGTTGTAGATTGGTCATTCTAACTCGAATTGACTGAAGATTTTTATATCATGTTATTTTTCTATTAAGTTTGATATTTATTCTTTTAATTATCTTTATTTTTCTTTAGACTATTTTTAAATTGATTTTATTTATTGAATTCCATCTTTTAACATTAAATTATTAAGAATTGGGCTTCATAATTCTTTCAATATGATGATCCCAATCTTATGACTTAGGTCACAAATATAAAATGTTAAATTAGATTGATATATATATATATTTTTGTGAATCTTTTTTTACACCAATTTTCTTTTTCTATTTTAACTTTAGTATGTAGTTTATTAAATATCAAGCTTTTTTATATATATAAAAATAACCTATTCACATTACATGGGTCATGAGTTTGTTATGCCACTTTGGATTATCTCGTTTTTTTTAATCTTATTATTTAATATTGGGTTATCATATGGAATTCAATATCATAATTATTTTTCAGTAACCATTTTGTTAAGCTATAAGTCGTCATTATCACCATTTCTCTTTAGATTCTATACATATATTGTTTTTTTCTTTCTTTCTATAAGGCCTATAACTTAAATTTCTTACTTTTTTCTTGCTTTAAAACAAGTTAAAGTTTCTAAGCTATAAATTAACTTGATCTGCGATGAATATTAACTTCTTGTTCTTGTCTTTTTTATTTTTAATATTGTTTTTGTCTTCATCAATTAGTATTAGAGTATAACAATTCTTGATGGTTATTGTTGTGTGCAACTAAATAACCATGAATGGAAAATTGATATTTAATTGATTTTATTATTTATTATTTATTATTTTTCTTTTTATTTATTCTTCACATCAAATAATGTTTAAAATCTAAAAATATTTATTTTTATTTTGTCATTTGCTTTTTTAAATGTTATTTTATTAATATTGTTAGGTGTTGAAATTTCTAATTATTATAGATAAAACATTCCAAATAATAATAATGATTATTTGTAAGTTTTTTTTATGAGAAATATATGAGACTAATTATATACTTTGATATTTAATTAATATTAGTGTTTTGAAATTTTTTTAATATAATAATATGAGAAATAAATCTTATAATTATTTTGATATTTATTGGATGTCATTCCCTTATATATATGACCTACTTTTTTTTAAGAAAGATATCAGTGTTCTGAAATTATTTTAATATAATAATATGAGGAATAAATCTTATAAAATAAAAAGTATTTTTTTCTAAAAATAATTATTGTTTTATCGATAGTATGAACAATAATAATTAGAATATGAATTATTTATAATAATATTTATACTAACAACTACAGTAATTGTGACAATTTAACAATCATGATATTAACAATGACAATAATAATTAAAATAATTCATCAATTGATGTTATTTGTTTTCAAGGTTGACTTTTTTTTTATGTATGATATTTCGTATCTAACATTACATAAACAAAAAAAATATATGAAGTCACACGTAGACGAAACATGTGGAAAAATTGGAGAAAGTTATCTATAAAAACAAAATATAAGAGTCAATTGCTCTCCACCTTGTCGTAGCCATAAATAAATTTTAAAATACCAAAAAATGTTAAGGGTCTAGATTTTTTTTATAATGCTATATATCTGAGCAAAATAATCAGCTTAAACAATTTTCAGTTCTTACTATAGCTAAATATTTACAACAACAACAACAACAACAACAACAAAAATAATTGTATATTAGGTTTACATATATTCATTTTATTATGGAAAATGCCTTGAAAATATTTATAATGATTATTTTGAAGGATTTTCTCTAAATACTAATTATATATTTTGATATTTTCTTAATATTAACACACACACACAGATATATATAATGAAGTAAGTTTATTTTTAAAATTATCATATTAATGTAATCTTAATATTCTAAAATACTTCAAATAGAATAATATAAGGAAAAAATCTTGGAAAAAAAATGATTTTTTATGACAATAATGATAGTGGTAGTTATAATGTTATGAGTAATGATTAGAATATTAATTATTTACAATAATTTTTACAATAATAGCTATAATAATTGTAAAAATTTAACAATCATGATGATGATGATAATAATAATAATAATAATAATAATAATAATAATAATAATAAATACAATTCATTAATCATTGTTGTTTTTTGTGAAAATTTGATTTCTACAACTTTTTAATGAATTATATTTGGTCAAATTACACAAGGCAACTAACTATAATGATATTTCATATCTAATATTACATAAATAAAAAAATATACAAAGCTACACATAGAAAAAATAAGTGAAAATTTGGTCAAATTGTATACAAATAAAAAATATATTAGTTAATTGCCTTGCATTTCGCTGCAGATAAAATCCAATTTTATAACATGTTAAAAAATATTAATCGTTCTTGATTTTTTTTAATGACGCTATAAATTAGAGTGAAATAATCAATCTACAAGACTTCAATTATTTAGTTTTTTATTATATTTATTTTATTATAGATAATTCATTTTAAAATAATGAGAAATATTATTTTAAAGTTTTTTTCTCTTCAAAATAATTATATATTATGATATTTATTTAATATTAACGCCTAACAAATAACTAACAACTGAATATTAACTATACATGTATAAGATATGGTTTTACTTTTATTTCACACCACCAAAAATGAATTTACTTTGGTTTTTTAACCAAAGCTACATTTAATACAAAATAAATTCTAATAAAAATTAAAAATCAAAACTAAGAGTATAAATTCATAAATACAACAAATTATTTAGAGTTATACCAAAATTACTTAAAAAATAAATGGATCAAAACTAAAGCAAGAGATAAAATAATTATTTATTTTTTCCTTGCAATACTTTTAATATTTTTAATTTAATCCTTTGTGTAAAATTATTTACATATTTTTTTTCATTTCAGCACATATACTTTTTAATTCTTTATTTGAATTCCTTTATTTTTTAGATATAATTTTAAATAGTTCCTAGCATGTTTATATATATACACTCTTAATTTTGGCTTGTAATTCTAATTATTTTCTCTTTTATTTAGTCTGTATTTCTTAGAAAAATTTAATTCTTAGATTTAAGTTTTTTTTACAATATTTTGATGTATGATATTTCAAATATAATATTATGTTAACAAAAAATACACGATGCAACACAGGGTAGACAAATTTGCCCAAGTAATCTACAATGAAAAAAATATATGAATGACTTTTCCTGCATTTCAACTACAATGTTCTTTTTAGGTGGAAAAAAACATTTCTTTAACAGATTTTATCTATTATAATTTCACTAATTAAATATTAAGATAACCAATTATAACACGTAAAAAATCAATCCATTTTCTATATAGAAAAAAGTCCATTGCAGCTCACATGAAAGTAACCTCATTGTTTCTATAAAAAAAAACATAAAAATGTTTTGTCTTTAAATTAAATTGAATGATGATGCAAAGCAACTAGTTGTTTTTCAAGAAGAGGCATCCCAAAAATTATTTTTACCCATTTTGCAAATGCTGAATATTGTTATGTATTGTATACAAGGTAATCTGTTTTGTTTTAGTTGATATTTTATTTTTTAATTGGAACGGAATATTTAAGTGTTTGATCGTTCCATTTTCAAGTTGTAATATTTATGATTTTATATATAATTAAAAATATTAATTCAATCAACAAAATTTTAGTTCAATTCCAAAAATAAAATTATTTAAAAGTATGCAATTTACATTTCATACATTAATAAAAAAAAATGAGAGTTGAACTATACAACTCGATCGACTTGATGAGTCCAAAGATAACATGAAAATATGATAATTTTTTTATTTTAACTAAATAAACAAATTAACATCTTAAAAAAATATGAAAATGATGATATAGTGAATCAACTCAAGTCAATCTATGTTAAACTTTAAAATATGTGACATGTGATATAAAACCATAATAACCTTAAATAAAACAAATCAAAATAAATTATAAAGTTAAATTTCTAATAAACTCGTTGTTAAATAATGAAATTGGGAAATTTTTAATATAGAAAAAACATTATAAAATAATATATTTGAATAAATCAGAACCAAAGTTCCTGACGTTTTGTTCATGAAGTTTAATCTTTAGTTTAAATCATTTGCCCAGAAGTTCAACAAATTATTTGTAACGGCAATTTACTTATATATATATATATATGTGTGTGTGTGTGTGTGTGTGTGTGTGTTTGTGCTTATATGTGTGTGTGTGTGTTTGTGCTTATATGTGTGTGTGTGTGTGTGTGTTTGTGCGTGTATGTAAGAGTAAAGCAATATTCAGTATTGGATTTGATTTGATATAATTAGTTTAGTCGTTTGGATTTACTCGATATAGACAATAAATATTTTATCTATATCAATTTTTGAACATATAATTAAACAAGTAGCATGATTAAAGAGCATAGTGGGCATACTCTCTACCAATAAGCATTACCAATAAGCATTGCTATGAATTGTAATTGAGAAATGAATAAACTTGCATGGCATTATTAACCCAGTTTCATTTTGAAGGAAGAAGTTGAAACGTAGGCGATTTTGGTTTATTATCAGGTCCTTTTATTTAATTTATAATTTTGCTTTATCCCCACATGTATACAATCAATCATTTTGAAAGAATAAGTTATTATTTGGCAGATGATCGACATTGTTTTTAAAAATATTTTTGAGATTACATTGTGGATAGAGTAAGAATAAGTATCAATTTTCAAGGAGCGTGACATGATGACAAAAAATTTGAGATATGCATAAAAACTTTCGAGTTCGAGTCACGTACATTTTTTGTAAAAATTTAGGATAACCAAGGTTTTACTTGATTCCCTTGACCCAAACTAACTGTGATTTTCAGAAATAAAATTATCGAATAAAAAAAAAAAACAGATATCACGATCATGTTATTGGAACTTACACTGGCAAGATAATCAGTTCAAATATGCCTATTTCTGGTCTTCAGCGTATCATCTTGAAATTAGATGTACAGCTAGTTAGGTAGAAGAAATGAATAGGAAGTGCATTTAGAACACACACCATGCATGTATCAACACACCCTCAAAATGCACTTTCAGCTTATTTACTCATCTTTCTAACCCTAAATTCTCTACCCGAAACAGCACATTATGGCCCCTCTCTACTCCGAGCCTACTACTGCAATTACTTCAGTAGTTTTGCTTCTTCTCATCTCCCTTCCGCCCACAATCCTCTCACAAAACCCCCCCATCCCCACTGGCCCAACAGTCTCTGATTGCACTCCAAGGCTGCTACCACTGGCCCCGTGTGCCCCATACATTCAAGGCATGGCTCAGACACCAGTTCAACCTTGCTGCGACAATCTCAACCAGCTCTACCAAGAGCAGCCGGGTTGCATTTGCCTCTTGCTCAAAGACACCAACTTCAGCTCTTTCCCAATCAATCGCACCTTAGCCCTGGAGCTGCCTGCCCTTTGCAACGTGCATATTAACATTGCTGCCTGTTCAGGTATATGATATTCAATCTGAACATTCCAGGTTGTTTTTCCTCACCATAATTCAGATCCCATTTTAAGACTAGAAATATTAACAGTTTTTTTTTTTTTTTCCATTATGAATCTTCTTTGGTGAATCAGGGACCCCTCAGGTCGTATCTAGTCCACCTACTTCTCAAGCCTCCCCGGGAGCACCCTCCAATTCCTCTGCTGGGAGACACACCAACTATTCTATTGCTGGTATTCACAGCATTAATTTGGCTTTGAATGCGTGTATTTCATTCTTATGCGAACCCTTTATTATCATTACAGAATGATGGTCCCCTTGTCAGTGTTAAGAAGAAGAAGGTGATTTTATAAGCAATCCGAGTCTGGTATTTTAATTCTCTATCCTGACCATGCTTCCTGTTTTATTTTGGAACTCAGCTTCTCCTGTGGTTGAAGGGGAGCCGAGATCCTCCATCATGGGAATCGGATTTCATCGGAGCACTGGTGTTAAGTTGGAGGCACAAGGTTCTTCGATGCTTCTGGTGACTCTGGGAGTAATTTCTTTATCAAAGGCATTTCGTTGGGTCTAGGTTAATAATAAGCATGTTGTGTTTATCCTATATTGGCATTCTTAGTCTCAGAATTTGGCAAAAAACACGACTGACTCTGATTTCTCTTCTTTGATTTATATCCCTATGCTACCTTTCTAGTGGTTTCAAACAATATCTGGTTGTTTCTTATGGATGATTGTACTTGTATCAGAAAGTTCAACCAGTTCAGAGTGTTTAAGGCAAGTGCTTGAACGGCAGTTTTTTACCTCCAGAGATTTTATTGCAGAAGGCTATGCAATCATGAAATCGCAGCCAAACTACACGGTTGCTATAATCTAATCATAAGACAAAAAACCATGAATACCACCTCAACCCAAAATGCCACATATAATCTCTCAAAGTGAGCATTGAATATCTTGAAAATGCCGTGTCTTTACTATATAACTGCAATTCTTCCCAAAAGTCCTATTCCAAATAATTTTCCAGATGGTTTCTCTAGTTAAGAATGGAAGAGTTGGGTCAAACCCCCTGCCTGTCAACTCAAGTTCTCAATTGACAACTCTTTTCAAGTTACAGCAAATCAGATGAGTCGCAATGAAACTGAAAGAGAGAATTTCAGACACAAATATAGTGCGTTCTAGTAAACTGAACTCATAGTAGGAATTTTTCTGTATCAATATCTCACAAAATAATTACATACATACATTTGAAAAGCTATAAACTAGAATCATACCTTGTCAATCAAAGACATTCTTTTATAGGATCTATATCATAGTCCACAAGTAGAGAAGATCCTTCACATTCATTATATAGTGACTATTCCAAACTAGGTGCCACCTCAGTAGGATTGGAGTCGAAGACATCAGAATTAGATGCTTCAGGCTCTTCTAAGAGATCCCGCGACTGGATTGACTCCTTGTATGCAGGTGTCTCCTTAAAATCTGCTGCCCCTCCATTGTACGTAGCCACGGCAATCCCACATGCAACTAGCTGACAACGATAAGTAGAACATTAGTCCTAAATAGTAACAGATAAACCACTTCCACTAATCTAAACCGAGAGAGGAATCTATTGGAGATAAAGTAGCAGAGCAGAAATCATTCACACCACTTAAAAGCTGCAAGCCAAGAGTCTAGAATATATAGCTTCTATAATAGGTAACTTAAAATTTTTCACTTAACAAACTGAACTAAGGGTTCTCAGCTGTCATAAGCTCGACATGCACAGAGGTCAAGCCCAGGTAGTTTCCCACTTCCATGTGCTTATTCTTTTTCTTCTTTTCTTTCGGAAGTGAAAGAAATAGTAAAGAAGAAAACCTATATAACCTTGGTCATAGCTAGTCAAATAGCAAGAAAACTAGTATTCTGACTTGAAAAAAATTCTTTCCCTGAATATCCAAAAACATTTGTCTATTTGTATCTTCTCCGATTCTGTTCATATTCATTTTCCATTTCTCTTTCAATATTATCCGGATCGCGCTCTGATAAAGTAAAACACAATCAAATGTATTAAAGAAACAAACGATCACCCTTTTATTCTTCCATTACATTGCATTACATTAATTAATACCAATTGTATCCTAAATCCAAACATAAATGGAGTATTAATTTGCAGCAACTTGAAACCACATATAAACATCTGCTACCCATTGATTTCTAAGAATTGTAGGAGTATATCAATAAGTAGATGATAATTGTAATTGCATATGAGATATCTAAGATCATAACAGGTACAAAAGAACAGGAGTTCCTAGATCAAGTTTAGAGCCTGTTTGAGAGTGTGATAAAGATTGATTTTCTTAAAATTATTTTCACACTATCACATCAAAATGATTTAAAAAACACTAAAAAAATTAAAATTAAAATTAAAATTAAAACATATATATTTTTTTAAATGTTTTTAAAACGCAATGTTAAACAGTAAATTAATAACAACTTAAGTAATCACTCTTGAAAGTACAGCCAATACTGAAAGTACAGCCAATACTCAGAATTCAAGTCTAAGAACTAAAGTTTTTTCACCCACAGTTTGTTGGGCAATTTTAGAGACTAACCACAATCAAATGACTATAAATAGATTCAGCTTAAATTTCTTCTAGTCAATAGATTCACCTCGTCAATAGCATAGGATGATAGCAATTGGTAAATTATAGTCGTATTTACAATCTATTTCAAGCAAAAAGCCAGACAATGGAAATATACCATGCATATGTGGCAAAAACTATAATTAACAGCAGAAAGCCAGAAACAAGAGCAGCAATCATTGAACAAAAGATAAAGGTAGACAGGCATATCATACCGCAAAAACAATACCAAAAGCCCACATATACTGCACGAAGAAGCCGAGACCATCCCACCGTGGACCTTCCCAAAAATCAGGCTCATCCCCTGGAAGCTCTGGCAAGAAATAGCCATCAAAATTCTCACCAACACCTGTATTAACATTTTTAACTTCACCATTTACATTTTCATCACCACCACCACCATCCCTTTTAATCTCTTCTTGGTCTTTGGTCGAAGTAGTTGAGCTCCTCTTGTTCCTGCTGTCAAACTTGCCAATTCTAGAGAAAGAGGAGAGTTTCTTGCTTGAAGCTGAGACTATATGGAGATGATCCTGAGGTGATCTTCTGCGTGGAAACAGGATATGAGAACGGCATGTAGTGTGGGTGTAAGGGTGGTGTCTCGTAGGGTTGCTGCAGAGGATTCTGCCTCCACCACCATTGCTATTGGCTATGAAGAGAGACATGAAGTCGGGAGAGGGAGTGGATGAGAGTTTGCGAATTTTCAACACTAGTTTTGCGAGGATAAAATGCGAAGCCTGTTGTGTGTTTCTCTCTAGTTGTGTGGGCTTGGCGTGTAGTGGGAGGCCTAGTCCTTACTATGCATTAAAAATATCACGGTGTAGCTACTTTCAGTTGCTCCTAAAACTGTGTTATTTGTCCATTTCTTATCCTTTTGCAAATATGTATCCTTGGTTAATGGATTTTTTTCTTTTTCTTTTTCTTTTTTTTTCAATAATTTTTTTTTTATTAAAATTTTAAAATATTTTATCATAAAACTAGAAATATATATGTCTATTATATATTTCTTCTTTTGAAAAAAATAAGAAACCAAAAATCAAATTCAAATTAAACATCTTTTCTATGATCTTTATATTTTGATGCACGCAAATATTCTATTTCTAATCTCAAGGGTATTGCTTATTTTTTAATTAATTTATCATTATCTTAGAGAAAATTTTCACCTAACAACATTGAATGAAATACAAGAATAAACACAATAATTAAAAATATTTTCACTATTAACGTGTTTATTAATAATAAAGTTCAACGTTCAAAAAAAATATTAATTAAAATACAATAAAATAATAGTCATTAGCTTCAATAAAGAACTGCTCTTTGTAGTCTTGTATAACTGTTGTAACAAATTTGATATATTGTTTGTAATTCTATTTTTCAACTTTTTGTTCCACTTATGTAGGCTTGAGATTAGATAATTTAGGTTGTATCTTTGTTGTATATATTTAATTGATTGGTATCAATGTTGCATCTCAAACTCCCTTAAAGCTTACCTCAACCAACTATGCATCTTGGAAACTGTAATTTCATATTCTATTCATTAGGTATGATCTTCTTGGATACATTGATGGCTCCAAACCTTGTCCAGATCCAACTATTCCAGAAACCACCACTCCATTCCACACATTCACTCTGGATAACAAGATCAACTCATTCTTAATGTAATTCTTGGTTCTATGCCCCCCACAATAATCTCCTTTATTGCTCGAGCCAAAACATCATCTTAGGCCTGGATAATATTAGCAAATACCTATGCCAAACCATCTTGAGGCAGAATTAAGCAAGTGAAAAACCAATTAAAACAAATCACAAACGATCTATGGGAATTTCTGAGTACCTTCAGACCATCAAAGCTTGTGGATAGTGATGCCAATACCTCCAACACCCCAACATAGCTCTTGGATAGTGATGTTTCTCATCATGTCAACTCTAACTTGAGCAATCTCTCACTTCACACACAATATAATGACTCTGATGACATTATGATTGGTGATTGAACAAGACTCCCAATAAAACATGTTATTTCCACCTTGCTCCAAATTCCCAATGCAATTTTTCTTAAACAATGTTCTTTGTGTACTTGACATGGAAAAAAACTTTGTATTCAAACAATGTTTCAATTGAATTCTTATTATTTTCTTTTCTTATCAAGGACCTTTGAATAGAGCAACTCTTTTGAAGGGTAAACCAAAAGATGGTGTATATGAGTGGCCAATATCCTCACCTATCCTTGTCTTTTCTAGTATCAAAACCACTTCATCACAATGGCATCACCGATTGGGACACCTTGCTTTCCCTATTTTTCAATATGCTATCTACAAATACTCTAGATTTATGTTTTTCCATTTCTTTGACTTTTTCTTGTAATGTATGTCACAACAATAAGAGTCACAAACTATCTTTTTTCCATCTCTACCATTGTCTCAACTCGTCCTTTTAATTATTTTTTTTCTAATGTATGGTCCTCCCCAATTCTTTCTTATGATGATTTTAAGTATTATGTAATTTTTGTTGATCATTTCACTAAGAATATATGGTTTTATCCTCTAAAAAAAAAATCTAAAGTGAAAGACATTCATTTGAAGTCAAAGGGTTAACTCCTTTGTCTATAGAAAACATAAAAAATAAATAGAGAGAGAAAGGAAGACATGAAAAAATTAGACAAAGAGAAACTCAAGGAGAGAAACCCGAACAAAAAGACCCACAAACACGAGTAGAAAAACAACACAAGTAGAGAACAAGAGTAACAACCAATGACAATCACACTATTCCTCAACACCGACATCACCTTCTCCTCAGCACCAGAGACCTCTCCCTTCACCACAGTCCAAACTAGCAATAACCAAGAAACACATTGGCAACCAACCCATAACAAACAGTCCCTAACCCTCACCTCCCTTAGTAGTGTGCAATTTTTCTGTAGCTGATCACTAGCTTCATCTCCTTAATCAGTGTCGGTAGTCTCTTAATCAGTGTCGGTAGTCTCTTTGTGACTTTTAGTAGAGGTAACAAGTCTTTGGTGACACTACAACAACTCTCTCCCTCTCCCTCCCTCCCTTCTCCATTATAGCAGGTTCTGGCACCTCTCTCAACCACCACTTTCGACGCCGCCAACACCACCAAAATCAAGCCAGCTTTCTCTACCTGGAGACACTAACAAGCACACTAGTCATCTCCCTTCAACAACCCCTACTTTACTATTAAAGCAAGTGGGTTGGAAACCAGACAACACCTTTTCCGCGTGTTGTCTATGCTCTAGAGATGGTAAAGCATGAAACATGAAAAAAAACATTGTCACGATATATGAAGACTCCATTAGGAATTATCTAGTTGGACTAAGTTTTGCTTGTCTAATTGTTTGCCTGCTAATATCTTTGGTCTATTCAATTTAGCACGTGTTTTTATTGTTTTAGCATGCATTTTTACTTTCATTTCACACATAACATCAGGTATGAATTAATGTATCATGCATTTTAATTTCATAAATAAAACCAATTCTAAGTTAGGTGGGGAGTAGCCATCTACCTTATGACTTTCAGTCAGGGTTCAAATTCGTGAAACGTCCAACAATGAGTTAAGAGTTTACTCGATAATAGAGATCACATCGTGCCCCTATCATTTCTGTAAACCGCTATACCACCTTGGTATAAGGTAGTCACTAGACAGTTCATAGACCTTTGAGACTAAGTAGAAAGCTTCCTCTCATGTAATGACCTAGAACTTGTCCTTAGCTCCCCGACAATTCACACCCGATATGTATGTACATATATTTGCATCCACATGAATCCATCATAATACATAACATATCATCAACAAGTTAAAACATAAGTCCCCGAAGAGCTCCTACCTATAAATTTCATAACACTCGACTTCAACAAAGAATATGGATAACAAAGGACATTGCTCACCACAATTCTCATTTCCAAAAAGAATTGGATTCTCTAAAAGCTAGCTCATCTCGTCTCCAGCCTACTCAAGCAAACATTGAGAAGTGCTTCTAGCAAAGGTCCTTCAGCTACACCTGCAACAACTGCTCAAATACATGTAATGAACCATCCCGAAGAGGTGATAGGAGAAAGGGTTCAAGATCCTAAACAAAATCTAGCTTTGGTACAATTAGCAACTTCAACACTTGTTCAAACTTGTTGGTTATAAAAACATTTGTCAATAAGTCCCACCAGATAAAGCTTCTGGCACTGAGGGAGACCAATTGGTGGTTGACAAGCTGGCTGAAGGAGTGAGAGAGGTTTATCGAGGCTAGTGGCTGTGTTGGTGGAGGAGAGAGAAAGAGAGGTTTGTCGAGGTGAGAGGAGAGAGAGATGGTGCTGCTATGATAGGAGAGAGAGGGATGGAGGAGCTGTCAAATACCATGAATGGACAGTCAAGGCTTTCGATGGAGGCCGTGTGGGTTACATAAATTTTCCTCTTGTTCTTCCCTGTATTCCCCATTTCTCTTTGCAATTTCCCCTCTCTCTATGTAAGTCCCCCTTTTTTTTATGGTTTTCCTCTCCTCTCTTTTATGTGAAATTTTACACGTTCTCACTCTATATAATTTCTCTTAGTTCCTCCCTTTCCCCCCTCTTCTCCCTATGTAAATTCTCTCTTTCTTTTTTTTCTCTGGCCTTCTCCCTGTGTGATTCCCTTTATTCTTTTCTTTCTCTGCATGATTCCCCCCTCTACATGGTTTCTCTATGCGGTATTTATAGGCGTAAAAACAATGGTTTGCCTTTGTAGTTGTGCCCTGAAAGCATGGTTGTCGGCGCCACTGTGTGCAGATGGCCTTTTAGGTGGCTGTCAGCAGTGTCATAGGTGGTTTGTAGGCAAGCAGTGTAGGTAAGGGCATGCGGGGACTGTAGTTTAGGGGAAGGTGGAAATGAAGTTTGATCCTTCAATTTGTAATTATTCTAATTGCATCTCTAATTGGCTTTCAACTTTTAATTTTATGCAATTGTATCCTTGTATCGATGGTTTTTGATTTGCGCTATTTGATCGTTAATTAACCATTAAACTCTTAATTATTTTCAATTGACCCCTAACTTTACACAATTGGCTTGGAAAAAACTCAATTGGGTCTCCGAAAATTCTAATCTTCTCAATTGAGCCCAAATTAAACTCAAGAACTTGATTTTTTTTATTGATTAAGCCCTTAATAAAATTAATTTGACTAATTTAAAGCATAATTAAGTCCTTGCACTTAATTAAATATTTCAATTGGACCATAAATTAATTTGTAAACATAATAATACTTTAAATTGGCCCATAATTAAATCAAATTGCCCTATAAAAAATACTGTCATGATTTTTGGCTTAATTCTTACCTCAAATTTGCATTTTCTCTCATTTTTGGGCATAAAAGAGGTATGATTGGGCTTTCGATAACTTCCAAAATTTTCACATTGATTTTTTTAACAACACTGACACTTTTTATTTTTTATTTTTTTTATTTTTGGGAAGATTTTGGGGAGTAACCTAGAAATTGGGTCATGACCATTTTTATTATTTTTCATTACCTTTTACAAATTTTACATTATTTAGAAAATAGAAAAAAAAACTAAATCCATAAATTTAAATACATGAAATAATTAAAAAATTAAGCAATGTTAGAAAAAAAATCATCGAAAACTAACAAATTGGTTATGAATAGTGGCAGTGGTGATAGGAATAGTGGCGGTGCCAAAATAAGGTGCCAAGTAGATCTCCCCTTTCCTTTCTCCTTGTCAACGGCGATATCATGGTGACCTGCAAAGAACAATAAAACAAACAACGAAAACCCCATGGATAGCAAAGAGCTCTCAATCAAATCCATGAGTAGAGAGAGAAGCTCTAGGATCCTTCCTCTACCTAACTAGTTGCAACCTCTTGACTAGAGATGCCTTCTTTCTTCCTTTCGATGGCAAGTGTTTTCCCCTCCTTAACATATGGGTTCTCCTTGTTGGTTGTTGGTCTCCATCACAGCTCCACCAACCCCATGATCTAGAAAAGGGCAAAATCAACATAAAGGTCTTGAAGAGAGAGAAAGAGAGGAGAGAGAAGCTCAGTTGTAGTGAAGGTAGGTCACCCTCTAGCAAGTCTATTTTCCTTTCATTGTGTAACACTAACATCACCTCTACTAAGATCTACTAGTTACCTTCCCCCCTAAAGTTTGCGCCCCTTATTCCCTTAGGTTCTAACTGCATGGTTGTTGCCTTGAAGTATTTCCATAGAGCAAATTTGATTGTAAGGCTAGATATAGAGTCACAGGATCGGTATGACCTTCAAGACTCTCAAATTCAAGCTCTTCGCCATCTAGCCTTCGAGCGATACTGCATAATTATGACTCATGACATCACCTTTCGATGTGAGATCTATCCCTTTCGAGCCTCTAGAGACATCATCCCTGGTTGTAGTGAGAGAGATGGTTTCAATATATGTCAGGACTTCTCTCATTGTGCAACGCCGTTCTCTACAGTGCTTGGTCTTAGTTGATCTCATTGTTCTTCCTGTCCTAATGTGATTTGCGGTTGCCTATATCAATGTGAGGGTCTCTCCAGTCTGCATGTTGGCCATGGTGATGGAGCTTCCACTAAGTATTATAATGACTTTAGGCTTTTTTGTTCGCCTAAGCTCGTACTTCCTCTAGGGTCTATTCCTATGTTTATTGTTTCCCTGTGGTAACAACATGGAGTCCTTAGGAATCCTTCCAGTTTCAAGGGCTATGTTTTACTGGAAATGTTGCTCTATTGTTGCATTCCTATTAAGATTTGCTGCTTCAGCAATTGTGATTTGGAATGGTAGTTTTCTAACATTACTGCTCCTTTTCCTTTATTTTCTTGTCGGAGTCTTACCCTGGCGATGGACTGTGTTGCACTGCATTGTGTGCTAGTTTTGTTGGCAAAATTCAGTTGCTACTAAATGCTAAGTTGGTTGTGTGCTCTAGGGAACCTATCCCACTACTGATCATGTAATTCTAGTCATGTTACCAATGGTTTGTTGATGAGGTGTGCTTAACCAATCGAGGAATGCTCCTTGTCGGCTATTGTTGAGTTGAATGGTTGATTCCGGTTCAACTATGAAAAAAATTGTTTGTTGGCTACTAGACTAGAGTATGCTCTTTAGTTCAAGTTAGATGCCTTGTTTCCATTTGGTTAACTTGTTCTTGTGAGCCTGTTCCCATCAACAAAATTATTATATATGTTTTGTTTTGGTTGTTCTTGGAAGCTTGTTCCCTTGTACTTGCTTGTTTGTACATGTTTGTATCTTCTAACTTGTTGGTTTTCCAACTAGGTTTCACTGTTTTTATCTATACAATTACTTACTTTGATAAAAAAAAATAGCACACAAAATCAACCGGTTCTCTTCTTCACATCGCAGGTCTTTTCTTCTCATTTTGTTTCTCCCAAATGGTGACAGGACTGCCCACGATGGGGGATGCTATTGTTTGTGGTAGTTTGGTGAGAGGGAGAGGCTTCCCTCAACAATGACACCACATTTACCTCTCCCTTCAACACAACCAAAACCAACAACAAGAAAGCGACACAACAACAACCAACCCATAACTAGCAGCTGCCAACCCTCGCTTCCCTTAGTAGTGTGCAAGTTTTTTGTCCTCGATCACTAACTTCGTCTCTTCGTGACGTCCAGTAGCGACAACAAGTTTTAGCACCTCTCCCAGCCATAACTTTTGACGTCTCCACTACCAAGAGAACCAACTCGAGCTCCTCTATCCAGTGGTTGTAATAGGTACGGTGACCATCTCCCTCCGTCTACCCCACTTTATTGTTCATGTAATACATGAATATTTCACAATAAATCAATTCACTTTATACAAGTTTTCTTTTCTTTTCTCTTGTCGGGCCTCTTCTTAGCCTAGCTAGTTGGCTCGGTTAGGTCTAGCCCAAGTCCAGTAGAGTATGTTAGGTTCTATATGCAGTGTAAATTTTTTCAAAATATAGAATTGTTAGGTTTTTGACTCCCAATGAGATAAAGACTCTCATAAAGAGAGATCTACTTCAAGCCTTACAGAAGAACATAAATAAAATTCAATATATATCTCAAGATATGACCAAAAGATTAATGAAAGGTCAAACTATCTTAATCTAGTCTTCTTCATCCAATCCTTGCGTAATGGTCTTGGTTCCCCCAACAAGCCCCTCTTGATCATCAATTAGATCAATCAATGCTTTCTATGTATTATTACAAATCCTCTTGAAGTCCTCCTTAGCCCTAAGCCTAGTAACTGAACCAACTAGAATCTCCAATGAATCATTTGATGGTTGGACTGCATCACTTACATTAGAAGACACAAATCTAATACAAAATACCTAATTTTCTCTAAAATCTTTGGAAAAAACAATTCTTATGTCAAAAATACAAAAAAAAAATTATGTTTTTGTGCTTACAACTAAATCCTAAAAGTTTTCCAAGTAAATTTTCATAAAATGCATCTTATTATTTAAAATGAAAAATGGATACCATAAAAAGTTTTTATTTCTTAATTAGGATTTAACAAAAATATAAAAAATCCTTCACCAATTATTTTGTTTACTTGACATTTAAAGTTTTACAATTTAGCTGTAGTTTTTAATATTTAGAGTTGTAAAACTATACTATAAAGTATACTTTCAGATATTAAAGATACAAAAAATAAAAGCAATCCTAAAATTGAGCTTTAGAATGATTAAGTTTTAACCCAATAAAATATAAATTCCCCTACTAAGGATCTACCTTGAGTTTTAAATGAGACCAACTAATAGAAAAAAAAAAACATTCAAATAATAGTGCAATCTATCTTGGCTTATACAAAATATTGCACGTGCTAGATTTAGTTTTTTAAAATGTTAATAGCTTGAAAGTAACGGTTAAAAAATATAATATTACGGGAACTCAGGATGTGTATCTCTTGGCTAGTTTAAAAAGACGCTCAAAGGTAAGGGGTTTAGAATTAGATGAACCGTAACTTTAAAAACTATTATTATTATTATTATTATGATTGATTAAACCTGTATTTTATTTTGAATTGTTGTGAAAAAAATTGGCTTTAAGGAAACCAAAATTTAATTATTTCAAACTCCAATCACAAATGCTGCTGCAATATAAATACACTAAATCTTCATTCACCGATGTATTATTTTTAAATTGAGAATATATCATTTAATCTGTCCATTTCTGTCTAAAATTTTTAAATTGAGAATATATCATTTAATCTGTCCATTTCTGTCTAAAATTAATTTCTATTTTATTATTAGCCGCGATGATTTTCTAATCATTTAGATCTATATCATTGAATTAATATTCTGTTTGTCTTACCAAAACTAAATTTATATTGAAGTTTCAAAAATGTAATAAAAGAAATAAAGGCAACAAAAACAAATATTAGAATCATAACGACCGAAGCAAAGCAAATGATTATAACATTAAGCAGGCAGAAGACCTAGAAAAGACAAGCTAAAAAGAACGATGATGGGTGGAGGCATTTGAATAGCACCATTTTCCTTATTGGGTTGATATGGTGGGGTGGTGGCATTTGCGGGCGGAGGTGGGGTTTCTAGCTCCAAGACTTTGATGATCATCTTCTGCCCTCGCTCACAATGCCCAGCAACTCCACTGATGAAATAGAATAAACCAGGCCTGTCCAACTTGAAAACAGAGTCCCCGTCGTTGGAGAAAAATAAGGGATGAGCAGATCGGCATTTTTGGTACTCTTCCTCAGTCACTACCAAAACCGAGTCTTTGTTGTACTTGAATTCTGAAATATTCATCATTAAGCAGAAACCACATCTCTTTGTTAGCACACATTGCTCTTACCACCGTATTAAGAAAAAGAAAAAGGAAAAAGAAAAAGGTACTTACGAACAGTGTCGTCCACTTTAAACCTATTTTTGGAGGCCCATTCAATGTACATTTGGCTATCTTTCTTAGGAATAGTCCAGCCATCCTCACCTCCTACTAGAAACTCAGTGGAAATAACGAAGTAGAGCTGGAAAATGGAGGAAAAGATAATGAAGAAGAGGAAGGCTTTGCATGCACCAGTGAAGAGATCGGATGCCATTTTTGAGGTGTTTTTCTTGTTGAGAGAATAGGAGTGCAATTTAAAAGGTAGTCAGTGAAGTTTAGGTCTGTTATATATATATGCACACACATATACATAGAAAGAGAGATCGAGTTTAGAGGATTATGAGGAGCGATTCGTGTTGAATATTCGGTTGTGGGCCGGCTTGATTTTCTCTTGGACTTGGTCATGTGCATGTATCTGCTTTTGAAATACGGCTTCTTCCTCAGAATTGTTGAGTAAATTCAGGTGAGAGGATATTAATTTAGTTATTGACTTGTTGTGCACAGGTTGGTTTGTTTGGCATTCACGAATCACGACCACATCGAGCCACAAAATATTAGTTTTCGATTCACTTCACTTGAACCTGCCTGTATTATCCTATCCGTGAATATTGATGTTGAATATTTCATATACATATATATATACATATACATATCAATTTTTACCCGTGTTTTCCAAGTTCATATATCTTATTTTTCTCGTTTTATGTGCTGTTTATGTTTATTTGCTAGGAAGTTCTTCTTATGAAAATAAATTTCAAAAATATAAATTGCTTTTTTATCTCTCAATATTCTTAATTTCATTCCACATTTCCCGTTAACCCTTCATCTGTTTTCTTTATCTACCAAGTCTGTAAATTGAAAAAGAATGATAACGCTACCTTGTCTTTACTAAGTCTAGTCTTGAAATAAAGGTTATGTCCTCCAACTTTTAGTTTAGTTTCGATACTTTGATTTTTTCGGTCCTTCTAACATATCTTCGCTCTAAAATGTCTTTGTTCTTGGTTTAAATTTTTATTTTTTATTTTTCTTTGTATTAAATACAACTCGCATTAAAAAATATAGTAAATTTAGCTTTAGTGGTATAAAATGAGAGTGAAACTCCTTCTTATGTATGTATAATTAAACTTGAAATATTTGAAATACCACCGCAGATACTCTTCCGTTTTGTCTTATTTGAGGCTACTAAAGTTATTTTACTTTCTTCTAAAAAAGTAAAATTACCGAGACATCTCACTAACAATTCTTGTTTTTGTCTTATTTGAAGGTATTATGATTATTGTATTCAAAAAAAATTAAAAAAATTAAAAAAATCTTTGATACCATGACTTTATTTGAAACACATTTTACATAATATAATAAATATATAAAAAACTATTATACATTTTTAAAAGTTCAACGACACCACACGCGTCATTCGAAATGTTCCTGAACTCTGAAATTGACATCGCGCCCAGCAACATGCCCACAACACTTGACAGAAAATATAATTAAGAATTGGTAAATTACCAATACACCCTATAACCAACTCTTGGATTTACACGGGGTATATACTTCCTTATATAACTCGTGGTGCGCATTAGCTGACATAGACACCTTGATTTTTAGAAAAGGGTCAAAACATTAGTCATGGTGCGCTTAAGCTCACTTAGAGGTCCTAGTTATAAAAAAAATATAAGTGAAAAAAAAACAAAATATCAAAAGCTTAAGTAAAAACTATACAAGTAAAAAAACAAATATAAGCCTGAAAGCAATGTAGCAATCCATATTATTTTTTTAAAAAAAACAATCTGAGAATTAATCATGGTGCTCTTAAGCTGGACGGAGACCCCGGTCATAAAAAAAAATAGTCTGGGAATTAGTCGTGGTGCGTCCAAGCTGGTCTGAACACCCTGATTATCAAAAACAAATTTTGATATGGGGAATGGTGGTGGTGCACTTAAGCTGACCCGGAGATTCTAGTTATAAAAAAATATAAGTGAAAAAATAGTATAAGCATGAAAATACTATAGCATTCCATATTGTTTTTAAAACAATTCACCCCAGGAATTAGTTGTGGTGTGCTTAAGTTATCCCAAAGACCTTGGTTATGAAAAAATTGTATAAGTGAACAAAACAAAAGTATAAGAAAAAAAAGAAAAAAATATATCAGCAGGAAAATACTTTAGTAAAAAAAAATGGATCTAGGGATTGTCGTGGTATGCATAAGTTGGCATGGACACCCTGGTTATAAAAAAAATTGAATTTGTGGATTAATCGTTGTGCTCTTACGCTAGCTCGGACACTCTGATTATAAAAAAAACAAATATATATATATATATATATATATATATATATATAAGTGGAAATAGAAAAAATATATCAAAGAAAAAGTATAATAGGCAAAAAAATGTTTTGGAGAAAAAATATAATAAGAAAAAAAATAAAAATAAAACATAATAAGGGAAACACCAAATAAGAGGCAAGAAAAGAAGCAAAAAATGGAGAAAAAAACATTGTAGCGGAAAAACATTGTTGCAATTAACAATGCTATGTGTGGGGAGCTACAGTCGTAGTGTACTTAAGCTGACCTAAAGACTCCAGTCATAATTTTTTTTGGGTCCAGGTATAAGGAAAAAAAATGTATAAGTAAACTAAAAAAAGATAAGGAACAAAAATTAAGAAAATAATAAATTTGTCCAAGGATTAGTCGTGGTGTGTGCAATTTGGTCTGGACACCCTGGTTATTAAAAAACAATTTGGTCTAAGGATTAGTCGTAGTGCGATTAAGGTTGACGTGATTGCAATTTTTTACGCGCATGGGGGAGACAACAACGCGCGTTGAAAGTTGAGAGGTGTTATAGTCATACGACTATAATTATTAGGAGTCACCGCCTAGTATTAAGGTCACTAGAAACCTAATGGTTTGCGAGAGTCTTGGGTAAGGAGACTTGTTGTGCAAGGAAAAGACGCATCACCCCCAGTGTACCTTACCTAAAGTAAGCTATATTGTTGTTTGATTGTTTTTCTTAAGTCATTTTTTTATTGGTCTTTTCTAAGGCTTGATGTAGATTTCTCTTCGTGAGAATCTGTACCTCGTTGCAGGTTGAAAGCCTAACCAATTAATTTTAAACTGAATTTTAAAAATCCCATTTTTAACTATATACGAGTGTACTTTATAGTGTAATTTTACACCGCAATAGATAAAATAAAATAATTTTTAAATTGTTTTTGATATTTTGGCCATCTTCCAACGGATAATTGTAGACCAATTATAATATCCAATTTTCACTTTAAAACATGGAAAAGATACAACATAATTTTTTTACGACAAATATGGTGAGAAAAACCTTGGAATTCAGCCGCATGCATGAAAACAACATATATATTTTTTTTGAAATGCAATTTTTATGCCTTTTTATTCAACTCACACACCCATTCTCCTTTTTTATTATATTTTTTGGGTACATTTTATAATTACATAACATGCATAAGAAATAAAAATAATAACAATTTAAAAACACATAAACATCTAAAAATTACAAAAAAACCTCCAGCAACACTATTGACAGTTGAAGCCGCACAGGAACACTATTGGCACATCAGCCCACGCGCCACCGCCACTGGTGGAGCGTGGTTCCACGCACCACCACTAGAGAAAAATTGCAACATGATAGGGGGTGAATCTGTCTCTTTCCTTCCTTCTCTCACCGGTAACGACCTCCATGGTGACCTGCAATAGAGAAAGCACCACACACACACACAAACACAAATAATGGTTGTTGGGTTTTTCTTCTCTTCCCCAAATCAACTCTTCCCCTTCATCATGTGGTTGATCGATGCTAGAAGAGGAGATGGAGCAGGAGAGAAGAAGAGATGAGGCTGGCCGAGAGAGGGAGACACCATGGATAGCACCTGAGTGCCCGATCTGTGAAGGGGGGTAGGGCTGTGCAATAGGTGGTGGCTGTTTATGAAGGCTGTATGGGTGAAGAAAAGGGAGGCTGTCAGCGAGAAGAAGCTGACTACCGACGGTTGGAGAGGGAGGGGGACGAGTCAGTCAACAGAGGGAACAATTGAGGCTATTGGAGGGAGGTGGAGAGGAAGCCTACCGTGGATGATGTTGTAACCCAATTTTGGGTCATGCCCCAAAGCTAAAAAAAAAAAGAAAACAAAAGAAAAAAAAAGAAAAAGAAAATATATATATATAATAAATAAATAAATAAATGGGGGGTGGTGTCGGTAAGAAAACCAAGTTAAAATTTTAGACATCTTTGAAAGTTCGATTGTACCCTTTTTGTGCCCAAAAATAAAAAGCGCGGATCCAAAGCTAAAATAATTTATTATAAGATAAATCTGCGCATAAACTAAGTCATAAAATATAATTATATTTTTATGGACTAATTTGATATAGTCGTTGATTTAATATAAAAGCGTAATTATATTCAGGAATTAATTTAGGTCCAATTGGAGAGTTTAATTAAGTTTGACGACTTAATTGTACTTTAAATTGATCAAATTAATTTCTATTAAAGGCTTAGTCAATACGAAATCAAGTTCTTAAAATTAATTCGGGCTCAATTGGTGATATTTGAATTTTCGTTGATCAATTTGAATTTTTTTTCAAGCCAATTAAGCGAAATCGGGGACCTAATTGAACAAATTAAGAGTTTTATGGTCGAGTGGGGAACTATATTGCACAGATAAAAATAAAGGACCAAAGGTGCGCAAAATAAAGTTAACTTTGAATTTTTCACAAGGATATAATTGCACAAGATCATAAATTTAAGTTCAATTAAGGGTGCAATTAGAGGAGTAACAAATGGAAGGACCGAAACTGTATTTTATACCAAAAAAAATAAAAAATAAAATAAAAATAATAATAATAATAATAAATAAATAAATACATAAATAATAAAAAAAAACTTGAGCAACCCACCCCATTTTCATTGAGCCACCCGCGTGAGAGCCCGGTTTTTGTAACCTGTCACTATATAAGGGAAGATGAGAGAAAATAAAAAAAGGGAGGAAGAAACCAGAGAAGAAAAAAACTAAAAAAACAGGGTGAATTTCGCGTAAAAAGAACTTAGAATTCTCGGGTCTCCATTTTTTAATTTCCCTCTTCTTCATCCCGTGCTCGGTTTTTTCCCGTGTCCTTCTCTATCAAAACCAGGGCAACTGGTTTGTCTCTCTTTCCCTCTCGGTGCAAGAAAAGCGTCTCCATCGACCACCCTTTCAGCTTGCCTTCGACACCGCCTCAGCACCACCATCGTCTCGCCCTCTCAGCCTCTGTTTTTCTCTCGCAAAGACAGCCACCCCGACGTCTCTCTCTCCTAAAACCAGACCCCTGTTTCTTCTTGCTCACCCTCGGCCAGCCAAGCACCACCACCAGCGACCACCATTGTCCTTCCTTCTCGTCACCACAGGCATCCCCTCAACTATAGAAACTCATCCATCATCTCCATTGAAGAGAAAGTGACAGTCCCGAAGCTCACAGTGCACAACCCCGGCGACTTCAAGTCCATTTTCCGGCGAGCACAGGCGACCGTTTCAGATACCACCACGACTGGAAGAACCACCTCGGCGTCCTCTACACGAAGGTATTAACAGAATCTCCATTCTTCGCACTTGAAAAATCTGTATATTACTGTGCACTGTGCATCATCTTCATTTCTGCAAAACAAATACCCGGTTACTGTTGAGGGTAACTGGGTCGGGCTTTATGTCCGACCCGGACCCAAAACATCTGGTCCGCGGCCCAGACCGAGACCGTCTGGGCCATGGCCCAGACCTGCTGATAAAGGCTGGGTTGTCAGCCCAGCCCGAGATTGGCTTGGGCTGGCAGCCCAGATTTGCAAAAGGGTGGGCTGGTAGTCCAGCCCACCCGAAAATAATAATATAATAATAATAAAATAATAATATAAATAATAAAAAATATATAAAAAGATATAAAAAGATATGTTTTTTATACAAAAAAATCTAAAAAATGTGTTATTTTTCTTGCATAAGGCCAATACACTAGCATATTTTAAAATTGTTTCTTTTAAAAAATATATATATTATCTTGGGTTTTGAAGAAAAAATGAGTTTTAGCATGGATTTTGCAAAGGGAAAAAATCATTTCTTGCATTTTGAGATTTTACAACATGTTTGTAAAATCCAAAGGGTATTGGCCAATATTCAAAAAATATATAAAAAAAACTTTTCGGTGATTCATATTATTCATGTTTTCGGAGTTTTGGATAAACAAATGCTATTCAAAATATTCGACGGGAATAATATGCTATTATTCATAGTTCGGTGTTTGGATAAATTCTATCCAAAATATTCGGCGTGAATAATATGCTCTTATTCACTTTCGGTGTTTGGATAGATAAATCCTAAAGGGTTGATATCCAAAATATTCGGCATGGATGATACATCATCAACATGTAAATATATTTTTTAATATCTTAGCAATCATAAGACAAACAAAAACACCAAGCAGCTTACCTTAGGTAGGGCGTACTAGGGGTGCTAAAACCTTCCCTTTACGCAACCAGTCCCTTACCCTAGAATCTCTAAAAGACCAGTCATAGGTTTCCTAGTAACCATAATACTAGGTGGCGACTCCCTTTGTTACAAAAAATAAATAATCCCCCGACATTTAATCTCCCCCGCTCACGGGGACGAGTTGCCTCGACGCGCGTCTCAACCATTTTTCGGGTGCGACAGATGACAAGAAAAGAGGAGCAGTTCCCGGAGCAAGGAGCTGACGGGAAGAGTGGAGAAAACAAAGCCTGAGGTTGCAAGGGAAGAGTGGAGAAAACAAAGGCTGAGGTTGCCGGGGAAGGGCTAGAAGGCGAGGGAAGAAAGGAAAATGAGAGTGGGGAGGAGACGAGGGTGAAGGAGAGGGAATGGTGAAAAAAGGGTTGTAGTTGCCCCATGAGGACCCGCGACTGCAGCCCCAAAGGGGAGAAAGAGATTAGTTTTTTTTTTGGATTTTAGGGTTTTTTGATTTTTTTTTATCTCCTTTTTTACAAAAAAAAACTCATCTCTATTTATAGAGATAAAATGTAAGCACTTTTTCACTTTAGTCCTTTGCTTTTAATTTATGTAATTTGATTTCTAATTTGACCATTAAATTCAATTGTCTTCAATTTGACCCCCAACTTTGCACAATTGGATTGGAAAAATTCAAATTGGTTCTTGAAAACTCTAAATTTCTCAATTGAACCTAAATTAAGCTCAAACATTTGATTTTTTAATCAATCAAGGCCTTAATGAATTTGATGAGACCAATTTAAAATAAAATTAAGTCCTTGCACTTAATTAAATCCTTCAATTGGATCTTAAATTAATTCTCAAACATAATTACCCTTTTAAATTGATCGATGATTAAATCAAATCAACCCGTAAAAATATAATTATGTCACTCGACTTAAGTTTTACACAGATTTATTTAATGATAAATTATTTTTGCTTTAAATCTGTATGTTCCTCTATTTTTGGGTACAAAAGAGATACAGTTAGACTCTCGAAAACAACCAAAATTTGCACATTGATTTTTCTACCCATCTCGGCCCCCTTTTATTTGATTTTTGTTATTTTTGGGTGGATTTTAGGGAGTAACCCAGAAATTGGATGATGATAAAGGTGGCTCATAGATCCTGGTTATAAAAAAAGAATATAAGTAAAAAATAATAATAATAAAAAGCTTAAGCTTGCTCAGAGACCATGGTTATAAAAACAATATATAAGTTAAAGAAAATAAAACAAAAAAGCGTGAAAGCACTATAACAATCAATATTATTTTAAAAACAAATTCATTTCGGGAATTAGTCATGGTATACTTAAGCTGACCCTAGAACCCGGTTATAAAAAACAAATGTATAAGTGAAGAAAACAAAAGCATTAGAAAAAAAAGGAAAAAAATGTATTAGCGGGAAAGTACTTTAGCAAAAAAAAATGAATTTGAGGATTAGTCGTGCTATGCATAAGCTGGTTTGGACACCTAGGTTATATGAAAAAAATTAGATTCGAGGACGGACACTCCGATCATAAAAAAATAAGTGAAAAAGAAAAAAATGAAAAAAAACATAACTAGCAAAACAAATGTTTCATGGAAAAAAATGAAAAGCAATATAATTAGAAAACAAATAATAAAAAAACTAATAGAAAATTGTATCAAAAGATTATTCATGGTTTGCTTAAGTTAGCCCAAACACCACGATTATAAAAAAACAAATAAAATTATATGTAAGTAGAAAAAGAAAAAAAATATTTCACTGAAAAAAATAAAAATGAGACGTAATCAGGAAAAAAACAAAAAGCAAACAAAATATTTCATGGAAAAAAATAATTAGAAAAAATGTATAAAAAAAAGAAGCAAGAAACAAAAAAAGAAGAAAAATATTTAGAAAAAAATGAAACGTAATTAGGAAAAAAAAGAAAAAGAAAAAAAGAAAAGGAAAGATACTATTGCAATCCAAAGTGCTTTGTGTGGAGAGCTTTAGTGCTCTCCCCAAATGCTTTAGTTTATTGTTAATAGATTAGTATTTCAAACATATAAGGTTTACGAGAAGGAATCTATTTTCAAAAAGTTTGAAGTTGACTACTATAGAAAGTTGTAACAGATCATTGAATTGCAATATTATTGGTATGATATTAATAACAAAGGAGTTACAGTAGATCCCCATAAAAATTAATTCAAAGGCAGACTGCATAACATCAACTGTCGCACCCTCTACGAGAGCATGACATCGTGGTGACCCTCCCTTGGAGTGTGGATTCCTATCCTTTTTTTCTCTTTGAAAAAAGAAAAAGTCACCTACTATTATGGTTACTATGAAATATAGTTGGTCTTTTACATATTCTAAGGCAAGATATTAGTTGCGTAAAGGAAGGTTTAATCACCCCTATTACACCCTACCTACCTAAGGTAAGTTGCCTTAGTGTTTCATGCTTTCACTACTCGTAAACTGTGAAGTTAAAAATAAAAATGTCCCCAATTATAGCCAGAGCTTCTTTGAAAAATATGTGATTAAATAAATAGTAATGACTTCTTTGGATATTTGTCCCTGAGGGTTTCTTTATTCAAATATTAACATTGAATAATAATGAATTATCCTATATAATATTTTAGATTTAACCCCTTATTGGAGTTTTTCACCCAAATATTACTAGTAAATAATATATGATTACCCCCAAAATAAGATTTTTATATTTTTAGAATATTGGCCAACATCCTTTGGAATTTACAAACATGTAAAATCTAAAAATGAGAGAAAATAATTTTTTATTTACAAAATCCATGTTGAAACACATTTTCTTATAAATTTTGATTATTTTTTTCTTTACAAAATATGTTCAAGATATGTTAGGGTATTAATCGTACGCATGAAAACATTTTATACACACACTATTGTGATGAAGAGAGGTTGTCTAATGAATGTAATTGGTAATGTGGCAGGTGGTGGTAGTGATTGATGTCGTTTTTAATTTGTGATCGTTGGCAAGGAGAGTGGTAGCTAACCTGATAGGTTTTGTGAAAAAGGGATTGGAGCCAAAAAAGAAAGCTAGGTTCAATGCTACTTCTTGGTGATAGTGGTTGTTATTAGTTTTGGTTTGTTCAGTTATAGAGGATGGTGGTGAGGTAGATTGGTAGTGGTAAAACGGGAGGTGTGTTGCGATGTCGTAGTCACATGAATTAATTACTCTAGTTATAAACACAACACATAAGATAATATAGACTAAGAAAGAGGTTAATCCCACGAGGAAGGTTCAAGTTAGATTTTTATGCTAAATGACATGCAATTTGAGGGAGGCTGAAAGTTGTTTAGGCTAAAGCATAAAAAAACAATTTATGTTGTGAATTCTTAACATTGGTTAGTTAACGAAACCGTTGTATAACTTATTCTAACTATCAAATAACCATAGTATCTGCACTAGTAATTTAATTCAATGACAACCTTAAAAATTAGATAAGTTGATTAATTAAGAAAACATAATTGTTCACCATATATGTTTGATTTGTTTGAATTTAATTCTAATTATTGGCTTTATGGTTAGTTTAAGAAAAAATCTAACATTTCAATACATTAAATCAAATCTAATTTGATAATTTACCAAATAATAAGTTTTATTTGATATAAATTTCTTGTAATTTTTTTTCACAATTTAATAAAAACAACTCATCACATTGAAATTCTAATTAATATCGTAAATTATTTTAGGATTAATTAAATAAAATCTCTAGATTAAAAAGCTCTCTTTATTTTATATATAAATTTTTTTTGATTAAATAAATCCTAATCCCTCTAGGATATCAGAAAAATCAAGAAATTTAATTGAACATTTTAATTTAACTCTAATATAATCAGGAGAATTAATTTTATGAGTGATTTAATTTAGGGTTTTAATTTTAAAACAGAATGGTTATTTTCTACATGGAGGACTAAACTCGAGATTTCAACTAAGTGATTAGATATAAGTTGTTTAGATATAAGTTGTCGAGCTATCATCATAGTTGAAGGGCAGAACCATAAATTTAACTCTTTTTATTCGTTTTCTTGTTGTAGCTACTGCAAGCGGGGTGGGAAGGCACCTTGGCCTTTCCATCGGCATTCTTTCCATAGTTATTAATTCTGTTTCGTTTCGGCCGGAATGACCGGAATATTCCATTCCAATCAAAAAACCGAGACAAAACGGGGTCATTTTCATCTCGGTTAAAATTCCAGTCCATTTCGGAAATTCCGGTCAAATTCCTGCCGGAATGACCATGTTCCGTTTCGGATGATCCGTTTCGGCTACATAAAAAAATCATTTAACTTTTAAACTTGTACACAAATGTCACTGACATCATTTTAAGTGTGCAATGTTGCCCCTTTGAAACTGAAGTTGATTGAGTTTTATAGAGAAAATTACTTGCCTTGACAAGTTATTGATCGATGTGGGATAAGCTTTAAAGACACGGCCAGAAACTACTCTTATTGATTTCAGCGATGTGGGATACTATATTTGAGCATTTGGTTTGGTCATTTATTGTTTAGCTTTGGTTGTCCAGCTGGACAACCTTCGGCTATATATATATATATATAGCTGGACAACCTTCAGATATATATATATATATATATATATATATATATATATATATATATATATATTAAAATTAAAATATATATATATATATATATATATATATATATATATTATAAAAAATAAACCAAAATCAAAACAATAAAAAAATATATTATAAAAAAATAAAATTGTTGCATCAATTTTTATTTTATAAAAAAAATATATTTATTTATGTTTGTTTGACTTTGTGTTTGTATTGTATAATTTAAATTTAATTTACCTTGAATTTTAATTATACTTCTTAAATTAATATTTTTTCATATATATATATATATATACAGTACGACACCGAAACGGAACGCCAGAACGGTCCGAAACCGGAACGTTCTTTTCCAATCGAAAAACCGAAACGGCGACCGGAACGGTATTGATAACTTTGATTCTTTCCGGTGGAAACCCAGGGTAGTGTTGTTGTGCCTAGCAATAGAGGCTAAGGCCACCCTTAATTACCCATAGCCGCGCAACCCAAGTGTTACATCCGTAACAGCAACAGCGCACGCAAGGCGAGCTATTGTGTGGTGGCTTCTCTGATCCCTTCCTTAATTGTGCCAGCATCGTCACTGCAAAACAACAAACTATATATATATATATATATATATATATATATATATATATATATATAATAGCGAGCTCCTGATGGTTTTAAATAATATATGCATTTAAAAACATTCTGCTCCGAGCCGCAAAACAAAAATCCAACATATTTCCTTGGTATGAAGATCCCGACACGAGGATAACGCAAGGAAATGACAGAGTCGTATAGGCAACCATAAATGTAGCAAAAGATTAGGCAGGCAGAATTGTATTTTTCTAATTGGTCTGTTCTTAGCACGATGAGTCAATTATTTGCATTATCTGCACTACTGTGTGAAGCTTTTATAGAAAAGGTGGTTCGATGTTATTTTCTGTGCTAGTAAAGATGAAGCTCCAAAAGGTGTACTATGTTACAATATTCAGTCGACCTTGATCACACGCACAAAAGGCCGGCATGTCAGTGTTTACTATAATTTATTCAAGCTGGGGCATACGCATATGGGTGAGCAGTGAGGGATATTAGAATTCAATTGTTGACATCAATAAGTTATGATCGACAAATGTCGTTTGAGCCTTCCGCATGAGCAAAACGACATCTCCCCCCATAGTATTTTCCTGGGAGTATTCATTTTGCATATTGAAGCATCAAATCGAGGGGCCCTCCAATATAGGGATGAAAAAAAAGATTAGAACAGTTTCAATGATATAAATCAAAGACTTTATGGCCTATCTAATCAAATCATAACAGAAAGATTGAATAATGCACCTATCTGTTTTCTTATCATTTACATAAAGAAAGGAGGACATTTCTCAAGAGTGTATGGCCCGAACTAGGATTTTTAGTTTTACCAGGACTACTGTTCTGATCAATAATGGAAACACAAAATATATCACAGCCTTGGTAAATGATGGGTTCTGTGCTGTTAGGGCATGGTTTTTATTTTTAGCTAGCTAGTGAACGTAACCTAGACATTATGTATCTAAAGGTGAAATAAAAAGAAGATCCTGCACTCACTTGGAATGGATCATTCTTGCTTTGAAGAAGATAGTTCAATGATCATTACTTCCCGTCTCTTTATTGAAGAGTGAAGACTCCGTGGGATCCAATCTATTCACATATCAACTCCTTGCTTTACCAAACTATCTGCTACATGGTTTTTTTTTTTTTTTATGAAAATAACCCTAAAATTCACATCATCTTGTGACCGTCATGATCTAGTCACATTACTCCCTCTTGTTCAGGTGATTGCAATGTATAAATTACACTCTACAATCTACTTCTTACAAAAGATAGAAAGGAATATTCCTTCATCGATTCAAACACCCTCGTCAATCCCTTGGGGTTAGGTTTGCTATTTTCAAATGCGTTTATATCTCACTTCAGCTCTGAGGAGGAACCCATGATATTTCAGGAGGAGGGGGTAAATTCTTATATCATCTTAATTTTCATCTCCTTCAAGATTAAATTGTTGTAAGCATTCCAAATGGAACAAGCTATTCCAAAGACCATCCTTTTCAAAAATAACCATACACTTTATCTAAGAAATCTCAAAATTCATCATGAACTTGTAGATTGTCCAACAAATATATGCCAAATTAGTATCATATAATAAAAAAAAATAATTGCAATAAGATTAAGGGTGTTTCAAAAAACTAGGTTATCTATAATACTTGTATTATGTAACCTGATTCGACCTCTTAAATTCAGATAATTTAGATAGTACAAATGTTAATAGATTAAAGAAACCTACAAAATAGATATCATAAGTCGGATAGTGAGCTAGGATTTTTAAAACCTAGTTTACCTAAACGAACTTGTATACCCTATATATATTTGTTTTTATATTTGATAGTTTATATAATGAATCATTTATTTATTTATTTAGAAATGTTTTGGCTCCAAAGTTCTTATTAGTGAACTTCTTATTAGATTTATTTAACGTGAAAAAACCTTGTCTCTCTGTTGGGGGGAAGGGATCCCTTATTATACAGTGTAAAATATAAAAATCTTGTCTCTCCGGAGGTAACTAAAATTTAATAAAGTGTAAAATATAAAAATTAGACATAATATTAAAGGTATCATGTCCCCTTCAATCCATATTATACACTTGCCTTTAAATATGGATCTATAAAAACTAGCAATAGAAACACATCGCAATGATATTTATGATATCTATATAAAATTAACTGAACTTGATTTATCCAATCCGTCTAAGTCTAAAACAATAAATTGATCAAATTTATAATTTATAAAATATCAAAATTATATTAAAAATAATGGTAGACTCAAACTCGACATCAACCATTTAAGTACTCTAGATAAGATAGAAATGATAGCACCATTGAAGTTCAAGAAAAAGAAAAGGGAACTTAAAATGACTAGTTTACAAACAACAAAGTCCAAGAAATATTGGAAAATAAGTTAACGAAGCCACAGCTCAAGAATCATAGCTAGACAAGTCACCGAAATATTTGCTTTTTGTGGAAAATGGTTCGGCCCCTTAACATCTAGATTCCAAATTGAACCTTGGGAAGAGTGAAATACAAATAAAACAACAGAATTACTCGTATAAATGTATTTTTGAATAATAAAAAAAAGGCCTTTTGATTTCATCCACAAATGGAATTTGGTACTGGCAGAGGGAGCTCACCATGGAAATGAAAGCACTTAGTCTAAGGCAAGACTTTTTAGGGATTTATGCTCTCTTCATCACCCACACTTGAAAATGGTACAATTCATCACCTTTTATTCATAGTTATCAACTTCTTGATAGCAACCTTAGAACAACTAGCTCTCCATATGATGTGGTCCTCCTAATTATGCCAGTCTATGCAGGTCAAGCTCAGCTAGAGAGAGATAGAGAGAGAGGGGTTAAGTGGAGAAAAACGGCATGTATAAATAGAAAGAAAGAAAGAAACTACAGTGCAAGAGTGGGGGAGGAGGAGAGATGAAAGCCCGATTTTATAAAAATGGGGTTGTGTATTTATGTCAAGAGGTGATTGGCTAGGGTATCCTTAAATATAGTTTTATGAACAGCAGTGGATCACATAGTATAAGGCCACCACCAAACCCTTCCTTGACAATGTGTTTGTGACTGAGATATGATTGTATGAATTATGAAGGGGAGAGGGGGAGAGAGAGAGAGAGAGAGAGAGAGAGAGAGTATGCTTTCTTTCTTTTATTAAAATTATAGTTCTAATTATTATAGTAAATGTTATAAGATTTGAGACATACATTGTTTCTCCTCTTACATCACACTGCCCACATCAATTATAACTTCTTTTTTTCCTTTTATCCATTATTTTGTTTTTCATTTTATAACCGCGCATTCAACTTTTCTTTTAAATTTTTCAATTTAAATTGTGTTGAAATAATTCTCCGTGTTACTATCTATTTTCAATTATATGCTCTCACATATATCCATTTTGTCATTGTGATGTTAAACTGAAAACTTTGACCTTTCATTTGTCTTTAAACAAAATAATAAAAAGATCAACTATCGAAATTGATTTAAAAAAAAATAGAACCTCACACTACTTATATTGTTCAAAAGACACAATAAAGTTCACCTAGACCCCTCAAGTTTAACTTCTTTTATATATTTATATATATATATGATCCCCAATCTTTAAGGTTTAGACACATTGATACTTAAGTTTTTTTAGTTTAGTTTGTAGATGTTTATAGAAAAAAGAGAAAGTCATTCACACAAGCTCTCGAACGAACAAATTTCAGCTTGAAATAATTATTGTTTTTATGTCATTAGATTCGTCTTTGAAATGGAACTCCATAAGAGTTGTTTCTATCATCAACAATGCCCGACGAGATAGATTGGAACTCAAAGAATTTTTTAATTTTATTTTTGTATTAAACTAAATTGTATTTTGTGGTATAGAATAATGTTTTAAAATCATATGATTTTGTATAAATTATCGTTTATGATTTTTTTTATTGAAATATTCTTTTAAGATTATGATTAGTTTTAGGTTAAGAATGTTAGATCTATCATTTCATAACTCATAAAAAATACATGTTTTGTAAAAAAAAAAAAAACTATAAAAGGAAGCTTTGATGAACGAGATACATCCTTTCCTTCTTATTTCAAAACAATAGATTTATTTTTAGTTTCTATTATGATTACCTTGATTTTGCATTCAATAAAAAATGGCACCAATAAAAAATTGACTAAGAAGAAATATTAATAAGAAAATAGAATTTAACTAAACAAATATATTTTTTTAGTAAATTTAAATCATTTTTTTATCTTATGCATATCAATTTTCATTGTCATGTAATTTAATGCATCACAAATTAAATATTTATTCTAATGTAGGTCAACTTAGTATTTGAATCGTGTTGAAAATTTATCTATTTTTGAATTATTTTAATAGCCATGAGTATTCTATTTTTATTTAATTTAAAAAATCTATGACATGAAAAAATATATCCACGACAACAATATCTTCTTCTTCTTCTTCTTCTTCTACCACTACTACTACCACTACTATTATTATTATTTGTGACAATATATATCCTTCTTTCTTTTATATTGCAAATTAATTTAGAATGTTTTTGCACATACAAGTTAGCTCCTAAACCAATAAGTACGCATGGGTTTGGAAAGAAGCTAACAGGCAACATTCTTGCATAGACTTAGACTTGATAGAGAGACACAAGTGAGTGTGCGTGATGGCCTGATGGGGTTTCCCTTTTAAGTGAAAGTGACATGTATGCTGTGTATACATTCACAGTCAAAGCAAGCACGGGGTGACAATAATACGCCCTCTGAGTTTAGGAAATAAGTGTCCTACCATCCTAGGGTTAGACGCAGCTCGCCACGTGGAGGATTAAACATGAAATGCAACTACTATGAACCATAAGAATCTTGTCCGAGAGTTGTTCAGTGTTCAAGTCTCATCTCACCTGCTAGCAACCACGTGAAGTGGCACCAATACTAGGTGCTTCCTGTCCACTCACTCCCCACAACACTGCTGTCTTCTCTCTCTCTTTCCCTGTCATGCTTTTAAGCCCAAAAAAACACCCAACTTTTTAAACAAAAGAAAAAAATTTGATTGTTAAAGAAAAAGATGGTTCGGTCTCCCTTAAATCCCCTCTCCTGGGATGCCTAAACTCCCACGATCATCATTCAAATCCCCACCAAGATCCCCACCACCCCCATCTCCCATTCTTTCATCCCCCATGGACATGCTGGAGTCCTTGTGCTGTGATGTCTTTCTCACGCCTAGCTAGTCGGAAGGTAAATGGATTTCCCCTGTCTTTCTCTATCTTAAACTCACCAAACATGATTGTTGTCGATTGAACAAGCATCCACACACGATTAAACAGTGGCAACACCTGTCTTTCTCAAGCTAGCTAGCTAGCTAGGTGTCACTGGGAGAGGGAGGAAATTAAGGGGAGCAAAAGACATGGAATCAGTAGAAAATTGCTGTCTTTCTCACTTATGATCTCCATTGTTTGCAGATAATTAAAGTGAGGCTGAAAAGGATGTACTTGAAAGAGAGAAGTGGAGAACTCTTTCCACGGGAAGCATTTTAGGGAAGACTGCATTGGTGCACATGTCGTTCTCAAGCTACTAGTCCACCGGGTAGCTCTACGGCGGATAGCTAGGTGTTTTTTGGTGCAATTACAAAGCTCAAATGTTCCCATTAAGCAGCAATGGCTATGACCCCATGTCCTATAATGACCATCAAGCTTATAACATGCCCTTTTTCAGTGATATTATTTCCAATTCAAAACAATATGTGCCTCCTCCTATATCTTTTTGCCACTTGCCCTCTCCTTTTTTTGCTTATGATCAGCCAGAGTTAGAAGACCATTCTATTCTTCTCCAGCAAAGCTATGACCTCTTACTTCACCAGCAACCCTTGAGAGCTACAGCTACCAGTGCCGCTCCCTCTCAGAGCACTGTTGGTAATAACATGGTGGGTTCCAGCAAAAACGACGTTAGTGATGAGATAACTGAAATCTGCAACAAGCAATCCCATAGCAGCACTGATCAGATCCCAAGAAAGAGATCTTCTAAGAAAGATCGGCACAGCAAGATTAACACTGCTCAGGGACCAAGAGATCGGAGGATGAGGCTGTCGCTAAAGGTTGCCAGAGACTTCTTTGATCTGCAAGACAAGCTACGCTTTGATAAAGCTAGCAAGACTGTTGAGTGGTTACTCACACAGGCAAGAACCGAAATCAAGAAAATATCTGGTGGCTTCCCCGTCATGAATTATAGCTGCAGTACGACTGTTGGCGCCAAGAGTGCATCTTCTACATCTGAGTGTGTAGTGCTGTCCGAAATCAATATCGACTCTACCCTTAAAGTGAGCCGTGTATCTAAGGGCAAGTCCTCGCTATGTGTCAAGAAAGAGAGAAGGACTAGTAGAGCTTCCTCATCACGTAAAGCTCCATTAAACCCTTTTGCAAAGGAATCGAGGGAGAAGGCAAGGGAGCGAGCAAGGGAGAGAACGAAACAAAAGTTGCGGAGTCGAAGTCGAAGGCTCGATGAATCGAAGCCTTGTGAATTAGAAGCAGTGAACGAAGAATTCAATCAATTTGCAGGTTGCTGGAGTCCATTCGAAACAGTTGATCAAGAATCCGGTACTCACAATATCAATCCTTCCTTAGAAGTCCAACTGGTTGAAGCTGAAGTGCCTTTCTATCAAGAGAAAGAGCAATTTGATACTCGCGAGGGGATGATTGATGAAACCTTGGTGAGTGTAGGCAAGTGGAGTCCCTCTTTTCCCAATCATCTGCACAAAAATGGAATTCCTCAAGAGGTAATTAGCTCCAAAAGGGAAATTTCTTTATTTTCCAAGATGTTATATAGGTTTGATTTTGCTTAATTGCTCTATTGAAATTAATTGATACACTTGTTATTCAGACTTCTGACCATATATATATATATATATATAACTGGTTGCAGAATCAATTCACAGACTTTCAATATCCATTGTACAAAACATGGGATCATGAGGCCTACAACATAGACGGTATGTGCTAGCATGGATATTCATCTTTCTCGCCCTTGATGTGTCGAGTGGACAAAGAATTGAAGAATACCATGTATGGCTTGTCTATCTGTTTGGAGTGTAACATAAAAGTTGTATCTTTCCATCTTGAGATTTTCTTGTGAAGTGTTTTCTCAATGACTGTTAACTAGTTAATTTTCATCTCTTTTTAATGAAATCAAGTGTTGTGTGTTTCTTTTGTTTTAGCTTCATATAGTAAGCATATAACTCATGGGATATATTCTTTGAAACTGCCAAATTAAGAGGCCAGGCTTCATATATATTAAATAATCACAGTTTTTTCTGTCTTTTTATTGTCTTCTAGGGTTAGCTCCTACTATTTTTGACTTAATATGCAATTCTTAGGCTCTGCAGAACTTCCCAAGTCCAATTAGCCCCCTGATGGGATCAGCAAGAAAAACTTTGAGGAAAAATGATTGAATAGACGAAAGGTTCATCCACTGTCCACTTTCAAGTGTATCCGGCCGGAGCTCATACAGAAATTTCAACGCATGCATCTGTGATCTCATTTATCTTTAACCAGTTGAATTAAAAGGGTTGCAAGTTCAACCGTGGATAAATGTGAGCTCTCTTTTGCAGCTTGGAAGATTGAGTTGATCAGTCTGTGCTGGAACATTAAAACTAATCAACTATAAAAAGAACCATAGCAATAAACAGTACACACCCAGTTTTGTTCCAACGAGCCAGATATCCAGAATTTAAAATCTATAAATTTAAACTGCACTATAAAAAGGATACCAAATTGTTACACTAAAATCAAATCAAACTCTTAACTTATCCACATTCTTCACATCCACAAAGATTCTAGATTTACTGGCAATATTAAAATGAAAAGAAAGAACCCAGTCCAGTCAACTAGCCAAGAGAAGAATCTTCTGTGGAATTTGTACGAGTAGGATCCAGGTTTTTCAGAGACAAGTTTAATTAAGGTGATACCTCTAGTTAGATAGAGAGATGAATACATAATAAGAGGAATCCCTTATAATAAAGCGTGTTGAAAAGGTAATTAACTCAATTTAAAATGTGAAAAAGACAAAACAAAAGAAAACATGATCCCTTTATAAAGCACTTCACTTGCAGTTACATAGCTATATAAAATTAGCGAGTTAAAATGGGCAGTGTTTGAAAGTCGAGTCGTCAATAGTTAATAAACATAAAGTCAATTGTAACATACAACACAATAATAAATTTCACGTCCCAATTATTGAGCGAAGTAGCATATAATATGGAATAATATTAACAATTTTCCCATCAAGAACATGAATTAAAGACATGAACTCTATCCTGGTCGTCTCCCGTTATAAAAAACTCAAAACTATTAAGACTTTCTTATTTGCGGCGGCCCTTTCATTCTTTTTCTTTTTTGTTTTGATGTCAACTCAAATCTAGGCTTTAAATCTACATTTGATTTATGTCCGAGTTCTTAATCTTTTTAGAGGATCAATGAAATTGAGTTGTGCCTCTCAACTTTGCTATGTTATTTGTAAAACATTTCTTGTGTCATAGGGGTTTTATATATTATTTCAAGTGATTGTAGTTATATGCCTTCAAGTTTACGAAATAGATCTCCAATGGATGTAGCGTGGTCACAAATGGTTTGGATTATGTATTACAAATTTCGAATTCAAGTCAAAACATGCATACTTTATAAAAGTTTGCAACAGCCAGAGTTTCACTAACTTTCCCAGACTTGCAAAGCATGTCTAGAGAATGACGTTTTCTCATATAAAAAAATTATGAAATAAAAATAATTAGTTTGTTTACTTACAAATGTTTCTTTGCAAGAAAAAAAATCTTCTATAAAGTAACAAGAAACTTTTTTATTGATATTGCACTTAATTATTAAGAGTCATCTTAATTATGGAGAGATTCGTTATATTACGAAAGAAATATACTTTTCTTATGATTTATCAATAACTCTATTTAACAATAACCATAATGTTTTTTTTTTTGGAAGTAACATCATATATACTTTTTGAGTCATACTTGAACAACAATGTTAGTAATTAACAAGATTATGGAATAATTCATTAAGTTTGTAGGTAAAAAGATAAATTATTACAATCCGTAAAGTTTTTTTTAATAACTTGTAATTTGGAGGTATTATAATGTAATAAAATAATAGCAACAAGCTCCAAGTGTCGCCTTATATTCACTCACAAGTAGTCCTCCATAATTTAGCAAAGATTACTTTAAGTCCCGTGAAGAAGAAAACCTCCGAGTTGAGGAGGTAAAATGTTTGAAATATGATTTGTATGATTTATTAAAACATCAAAATAAAAATGTGTAGTCATAGTAAAAAAAAATCATTGCCTAGGCCCACCATCCTCAAGTTATATTGGTCGGCATGTGAACTGGGAAGGTAATACTCATGATAACATTGCCTGGGTGATCACTGTAGCTCAGGAAGGCAGGCAGCCATTCAACCTTCCTTTCGGTCCTTTTCTGGTTCGGCTCACCGAGGCATACGTACAGACACACGTGGCAGCCTGAGAAGAGAATGCTATCTAGCATTTGTTCACTCTATATATAGCCTCGGTGTCCCCGTTTAGGTGTGTGTTAATGGCATCGTGCAAGTTTGGATAAGAGAAGGAAAGTACGACCAACACAACTGTTCATAGATTAATTATTATATCTAGCATTCAGATCGAGTTTCAGGTATCGAATTGGGGTCGCATATTCATTTCTCAGCATACGTTATCTTGTTTTTCTCCCGCGAAAATCCAAATTGATTGCAAAGTTGGAGAAGAACTCAGCATCAGTTGTCTATTTTTCATCAGTAAAGGTTTGGATTTGATGGGGGTGAAGAGCAGGATGGTGGATCCAGGTAGAGATGCTAAATAAACAGCAAAGCTCTCATGCACGAAAAGTCATAGCTACTCCCAAACCAAACCAGTTCTAAAGAAACAAAACATGCATCTCAGGAAGGACACTCAGATTCTAACGAAAAAAAGGCATCGATAGATTCCTCTTTCCTCAGTACTTCTTTAATGGTGGAGGCTGTGAGGATGCCAGTGAATATTCTTTTCCTTACGGACCCTCCAATAAAATCGAAAATAAATGGAGCATCCTCCTCTTTGTGCTGACTTCATACTCTCATTTGAACGGCATGCACAATATTTATGGATCACAATTTTATGTTTAATTTTCCCCAACATCATTGTTGGTCCCTCATAGGTATTATATAGGTTTTATTGTAAAGTAACTATCTCTCAAAAAAATTTAAACTTATAAGTGAGATATCATAATATGATTATATTATACTTTAATACACACCCTCAAATGAAAACCTTTTGAACTTGAAACTTGTACAGGCCCACATCACCTTATGCTTAGTTTTTTATCAAATAGAATGGTGGTGGTGAGATTCGAACTCGTGACCGTTGGATCAATAAGGCTCTGATACCATGTTAAAGAACTATCTCACATAAAAATTTAAGTTTTTAAGTGAGATCCCATAATATGATTATATTATAATTTAATAATTATGTGATGATAAAGAGTTCTAAATTTGCATAGAAAATTTTAAATTCGAGGTAAGACATGTATTTCTTATTAGAGCCTGTGATAACCGAGATTTTACCATTCAATTGGGTTCATAAACTACGTTTTACAGGGATGGAGTTTTATTGAATCCAAACAAAAAAAAACATTTTTGTTGACTTCTATTCTATAAGTTTACTGAATAATCTTGTGCTTCTTAAGGATTTTAATTTCATGTTTTTTTCTTCTTATAAATCACTTTAATTAGCCATTACGTTCCAAACTCGAAAAAAGTAATTTAGATTTCTTGGTGATTATATGAGCGATAGTCTTCTTTTCTTTTTTCCTTTATCGTTTGCTCTGATGATAAATGTAACCCACGAAGGAGCATCCCAGCTTAAATATGATAAAAGAGCTTGGTTTTTAATAGTAAAAAGTTAAGCGCTTTTGTCACTTTCTTTTCTAATATTTTTTAGATTTTTTTTAAAATTTCTTCTTTAATATTGAATTTATTGAGTATAAAGCTTCATAATTTATTTTAATATATTTTATATGAAGTTATCTTGATTTCATAATTGAAATCACAAGTTTTGCAGTGATTACTTTTGTTATTTTTTATCCATTTTATAACTATTTTTTTCATTTTATCTTTTGGTATTTGGTTGATTGAGAATTAAAAAAAAATTGATTTACCTCTTATGAAATAATCTTGGTTTTTTAAATCGGGCTAGGAAGATTAATCTTGGTTAACTTGAGTTATTTTTTATCCTTTTATCTTTAATTTAATCATTTAAAATTATGTTGATTGGAATTAGAATTTCTTAAAATCTCATCATCTAAATAGCAGATTACAGGTTAATTTGAGTTGACCTAGTTATGTTACTAATTTTGTTTTTTAAAATATAACAATCCTATTTTTTTTATAAAAAAAATGAAACTATATTTTTAGCAGTCATGTGGGTTATTTTTGAATTTGTTAGGTTAATTATGACATATCAAGTTATTTTTTATATATTTTTGTTTTTGCTAAAGAAATGCATGAACAACTTCTAAATATTTTTTTATATTAAAATAAATAATATGAGTCACAATTTGTAATGAAAAGAGAACCGCAATACCTTACAAATGCAATGACCACTGCAAGAACATGTTCCTTGCACGCATGGAAAACTATTATTAGTAGTAGTTAGTTATTTGCTTTTTATCTATCCTCATGAACTAGACATGGCCCTGGTAAAATTCATTGCACCGATTCACAACATGAAAGCAACTCATCATCTGACACTCAACAGGAAGAAGACAAACTCAGCCGCACTGTAAAGATTCCCAGGAACAAGAAAATAAGAAAAAAAAAGTTATGAAAATAATCTTAGAGTGGCGAAAGTGCTTTACTATGGGCAGAGCCAACAGTACCAAGCAATCAACTTCGTGTTGGGGATAACTATACTATGGGCAGAGCCAACCGTGCCAAGCAATCAACTGATAAAAGGGTAGCATTTTGCATTGAATTCTACGAGATAGCTACTTGGATTGGACACGAGAAAATGGCATGTGAGTACCCATCAATAATGATTTATCACGTATTAAAATTGGCAAATATAAATGGATCCCTCTTAACATGCATGTGTGTGTGCAAATTTCAAAACTTTGATGAATCTTCAAGAAAACATAGTCAAATTTTGCTCAAACTTCATTGTAAACAATCATGCTAGCAAAATCCAACAACCATAAGCAATTAAGGCCATTAAAATAGCTTCAAGACTGAAGTATGCACACATTGCTTGGAGGTTATAATCTATTAGATGTGATTTGACCAGGCTGACTACAGTTATAGAATTCTCACACAACATGGGTAAGAATATGCTTCCCGTCAGGGACTATTGATCATCTGTCTTCAACGAAGTTATCCTCGTTTCAATTTATATACGTCAATTTCATATATACATGTATATATATAGATAGATAGATATTAGCCATCAAAACAACTATTTAGGGTTTCATTTTCCAAGTTAGTCCTCTATCTTTTCCTCTCATTGTAACCTCCTTAGTCTGTCTTCTAACGGAGCTGCTGTTTTTTCTTCTGGGGGGTTCTTTTTTAGTGGACAACTGGACATACCTCCCTTTATCTCTCTCTCTCTCTCTCTCTCTCTCAAAGATCTAAGAACAAACGGAGTGACTTATTGCCTGTAAATTGAGATCATGGCTGAGAGATGAGACCTCCATGACAAAGGTTGAAACGGAGTGACTTGTTCCTTTCATCTGTTTCTCTCCCATCATGACTTATGCAGCTGTACCCCAGAGTTTGAAACGGCCGGCCGGCCAGCTTTTGTGCGAGAGGATCTTTATCGTTATCCAGCCCAGTGAGCCGCAAAGAGGGGGAAAATAGATAAGGAAACACGAGCCCTAGTAACCCATAAACGACCATATTTAGAGTTGGAAATGTTCATTCTATATACTATTTCCTACAGATCTCGACCATTTCATCATGGGTTTTAATTTCCCTGAAATGCGCAGATCAAGATAAATCACTGGATCGGAGTCAGCCAAAACCCTAAATTAAAGAAAGCAGATCAGTTGCAAGATGTCCTTTAAAACAAAAACTTGGAGAGAGCAAAACTCTGCGAAAAACAAATGATTACCTGACATAACAAGTAGATTTGTTTATTATGAAGAAAAAGAAAATCGCCCAAAAACACAAGCATTGATCAAGCCATGAAAACATGACCCAGCTCAAGAATTAACCTTTTCAGCAGCATGATCAATTTCCGCCCGCACACATACAAAAATAAGAGTCTTGTAAACCCTAGAGTGTTAAACTGGTTAAAAGAATCCCTGTAATATTTTCAATAAGAGACTGAAAATACGATCCGCCCATGTTTAAACTTGAGAAATTCTTGAATGAAACAATGCCTTTGAGAGAGAGAGAGAGAGTGAAATCATAATCCGCAGATTAATTCACTACTCCCAGAAAAACCCTAGGAGAGAGAAGAAAACATCACTGAGTGGAGTCAAAGGTTGTGTTGCAGCAGAAATCGTAGTTGCATTTCATAGCGATGCTTGACAAAAGAGAATTCAACCTATCTGTCTTGTCTTTGAGTGGTTGGACCATTTTTTAAGAAGTGGAAAACACAAAAAGGAAGAAGAGTGGCTTAATTATCAGACCAGCTAAAGAAAGATAAAGAAAAAAGGGAAATGATATAAACAGTACAGTTTGTGCAGAAGATAGAATAAGTGATAGGCTAGATATTATTTTTGAAAATATTTTTGTTATAAATATATTAAATTTATTTTATTTTATTTTAAAAAAAATGATTTTTGATATAAATATGTTAAAGTAATTTAAAAATATTTAATTTAATTTAAAAAATTATTTTAATTTTTTTACACAGTATCAAACAAACAAAGAAACAAAGCGAAAAAGAGTCTATCTTTCCATTTATATGGGTGTATGCAATGTAACTGGTTATTTGTGCAGGAATGTTACCCACACCCCACAGGGCACAGGCATTTCGGGTCATTCATGGCCAACACTCTTCTTCAATGCGACCTAACACGCACACCCCTTGTGATTTTGATTTGCTTAGCTCGCTAGGTACTTCCTTTTCAGCCAGGGAGGACCACGATGGCCATATGTTGTGATGAGGGCTAACACTTTTAATTAACTCTTCTTCAAATTTCTAATTTTAGTTTCAATATATTAAAAAAAAAATAAACATCAATTGTATTTTGAAAAAGAAAATTATATAAAATTTGGGTTAAGCATTTTAATAGGTATTATGAGATGAGATGTAGTGGTTAAATATATAATTAATGATAATAAATATTATGCAAGAAGCTGGCAGCAACACCAGCAGCAAGTCTACATCACAGGTTGGTTTATTTTGTGTTCAATTCTACTTTCATTGAGAATTAGCTGACATAACATAAACTTCCAGTAATGAAATGAGTTGAGTAAATGATAGATCTTATAGTTGAGAGATGTACTTTTGTTTATGATATTGACAAGGATTAGTTAGTTCTTACTGATAATCCTCATGCTGGTCCTTCCAGCCTCGATCTGTATATTTATTTTTGTGGTGCATCTTACAAACACACCCACCCTACATTTCATGATGAACGATTGACTCCTCAAGGTTCATCCATATATTATATTTAGCTTTGATTCAATTTTCATCAAAATGCATCGCCGTGATTTAAAATTTTCAAATCACCACTTCCCTTTGAGATTGATTGTTGAACATGAAAGCTAACATGGATGCATGTAGAGAAGAAAAAATACCTCAATCAAACATCTTCGTTCAAAGTGTGATTATTCATATCCGTTGATCTTTCTTTAATGTTGATCACCAGCAGTAAGGAAAATAACCTATCAAATGGTATCGCGGGATTAGCATCAACTTTGTTTCTTACAAACTATTTTAACAATTGCAATAAATATCTTAATCTTTCTCACCTCAAGTCTTCTCTCTCTCAATATATCTTCTTGATTAAATCTTCTTTTCTAAATTTAATTTTGTTTTTCCTACTATGAAATGGCCCGAAAAGGAATTGCGATGTTAATGGTCACTTATAGAAGCTTAAACCTAGTTTGGGAGATGACAAGAATTGAAGAGTCCCTGGTTTTTAAAGCATTGATTTATTTGAGTTTTGGTTATAACTCACTCCTACTTCAATTTTGTTTACTTAATTATTGTTTTTTTTTTATAGGAGCTCATTTGTTTTACAGTTCCATCTTTAAGCTATAAGAGGGATCCCTAGAAAACAGGTGTTGAGAGAAAGAAAATCTTTCGTTGGCCATGATTTGATGACCAGTAGTAAGCTTGTTATTGATTTCTATGAGTTCTATTTTATAAGAGGAATTTCATTAGGATATTTTCTACACCGAAATCGGGAAAGAAGACACTTTTGGCTTAGTTTTGTTTTATTGGATCAATTTAGAGGTGTTCTAGGTTGATATATTTGTTTATTTTTTAGGTATTATAGGCAAAAATTATTTGAAAATGGGTTCTTAATGTCCCAGAAGTCACACTTGATTTCTTAATCACCTTCGGTGACTAGAGAAGATTGCAGGTCGTCTAGCACAACAAACAACCAATCACTTTTTTTTTTTAAGAAAAAAAGAAAATAATAAGTTATCTTCTCCATAAAAAAAAAATAAAAAGATGTGTGGGCATGGGTTTTCAGGCCTAGAACGCCTAGGCTCTTGAGTAACTAGTAAAGCCTAATTATATTCCAGTCCTGCAATGGAAACCTCTGAACCTATGACCTATGAAAATCTCTTAAGAATCTTCAGTTTTGACTATTTTGCATCTTCAAAAATCCCAGCCCATCCCCCCCCCCCCCCCACACACACACACGTCAGGACCAAATACGAGCGATCGGTCGGGGTTTACTATCCTGTCCCAACTCTCTGAAGACCAAGTTCCCCAAAAGTTTCCCCAAACTAATGACACTGAAGAATTCCATTTTGTGCATTCAAAAAAATATAGACCCTGATGATGATCATTATCTGTGAATGCCAGAAATAAATAAATTAAAAAAAAATATTAAGCTGCGCAGGTTTGGGTTGTTACCTGGTGTATTGGTGGCAACCGGAGGATTGCTTTCTCTCCACGATATTATTGTTAGCTTTACAAGTCGAAAAGAATGCTGTCAGGATATTGTCATGGAACGCAGCCAGCTCAAAACTTACTTCACCTACAATTTTAATTTGTTATTTATCAATAGAATCCAAATTTTATTCGAAATACTTAACAGGTAAATCCGACAAACCCATGAAGCCATTAGGATGATGGACACAAAGTATCAACACTAGAGGATCTCATTCAGCATCATAAATAAATAAATAAATAAAACCCCTCCCCGGATGACAAGAACTGGATATCACCCGAGAGAGCAATACTCAATAGAGGTGGTACACCGACTTCCACATCCTCTCCATACACTCACTGGGCGGCAAATGCAGGCCACATTCAAGAGATATATAATTTCAGCAGATGTTTTTAGACTTCTCAACACAAACCACCCAGCATAAAATTATCAACAGGAAACTAAATTCCCAACCACAAACTGTCTAAACTGTGTTGTCTGAATTTGGAAGCCGTGGCTCAGCTGGATTTCTTGGAACATTTATCTCACCTTGCAATACACCACAAGATCCATCCATCAAGGGAAGAAATTGCGAGGTACAAGAAGGAGCTTGAGAGTCAGCATGATCGGTCCCAACAGCTCTCTTGGCAGAGATAACACGCGCGGCCAGCTCCTACAAATCTCAAAAGAAGATCTTTAATAACACATCTGCAGTAGCTACACCAGTTCAATCCATAAAACTCAAGTGAAAAGAAAGAACACACAAAATCGACTGAGAACTGATGAAATCAATAGCAAAAGAATTAAAGCATCATAACGACAAGACTCCTCTGAAACCTCATTGACCAGGCAACCCTTCAAAATACAGCTGAAGAACAACAACAGTCTCACTCATTCAACTGCTAATTAACATTCCTTATTAGTATTCACTTCCTTCAATAGGAAAACAAGACAAAGGAGACAATCTGATAAGAAATGTCGATCCATAGTATACAAGGTTAATTTCACTAACTAAACTTAAATTCTGCAACTTCTTCATCTTATTTCCGGCACTTCACACATGGTCCCCTATAAAATAAAGATGAAGACAAAATCCCAGAAAAGGATAACAAAACAAAGATATTGAAGGAAATTGGACAGAGGCCAAAAAGTCAAGTGTCAGGAAATCCCATCAGTCATTATAGATATTGGCTAAGCTGTTCACTTCAATCTGCCATAGAAGCTACTAGTGCTAGTATGCTGAACAAGAAAAATGAAATATGAATAGCAGTGTCACAGTAAAACTGACACTCTGAAAATATAGGATATAGGATATGCTAGTTACCTAACCTTTCCTACGTGAGTAAACTGGACATTTAGTCTCTCTAGTTTTTTAAAAATAGGAAAAAAAACTAGATAATATGAATAAAAAAAGAGAAAATATATGTTTTTACATAAATAAAATAGCCCCCCTCTCCTCTTCCTACCCCCCAAAAAAAATATAATAATAATAATAAATAAAAGTAGCCCGTCAAATTCATCCTCCTCAAGCCACCATTTTTAAGATAAATATACCAATAATGTCAAGAATCAAGCTTACCAATTTTCTTTATAATTCATTTATTTTCTAGGTTAATCTAATGAAATCCTTTTGTACTATTTATAATTTGATTGTACATTTTAATGTTTTACAATTTTGTTTTATAGATAATGTTGTTGTATTAATATATGATTTGTATGTTAGAGTTTGTTTCAAATTTAGAAAACAATGATTTCATTTGTCATTTGAAAAAAATAAGTTTGAATTTGTAACTTAGGTGTTTTATAATTGAAAAAATGAAAGTTATTTAATATATATCAATTACATTTTATTGATTTTATTCATATTTAAGGAAATTGATTTTTGTTTAATTGATAGAAATTAAAAGGTATTAATTTAGGTTGAATAAGTTTGAATTGGACTGTCATAACCCATTTTTTGGGTTACTCTCCGAAATAAAATAAAATAAAATAAAAAATAAAAAGGTTGGTGCCGGTAAAAAAGCACAGTGAAAATTTTGAATATTTTCAAAGCCGAATCATATCTCTTTTGTGCCAAAAAATGAGAGGAAATATAAATTCAAGGTAAATGTTACTTCAAAAATCATAATTATATTTTAAATAAGCCAATTTGATATAATCATGGGCTAATTTAAAGTATTGTTATGTTTGAGAATTAATTTAGGGTCTAATTGGAGAATTTAATTAAGTGCAAGGACTTAATTATGCTTTAAATTGGTTAAATTAATTTTATTAAGGTCTTAATTGATGAAAAATTGAATTCTCAAGTTTAATTCGGGTCCAATTGAGAAAATCAGAATTTTTGGAGGTGAAATTGATTTTTTTCAAGTTAATTACACAAAATTAATGACCAAATTGAAAACAATTGAAAACTTAATGGCAATTGAGGGTCACAATGCACAAATCAAAAGAGAAGGACTAAACTCAAAAAGGTGCGCAAAAGTTAAGGTTAAGTTGAAATTTGGCCAGGGGCACAATTGCACAAAATCACAAATTTAAATCTAAATGGGGGTGTAATTAGAACAATTAAAAGTAAAGGATCAAATTGCATCTTCACTTACACTTTATCCCCAAAGTTGCCCCGCCGACAGCCCAACGCCGACCAGCCACCATGCCACCGACCAACAACCACCATGGGAGGCTGAACACACTTATAAAAGCCACCATGCACAACGGACAGAGGGGAAAAAAATTTGCAGACTCCATCTCTCTCTAAAAGTAGCCCTCCTCGAGCTCTCTCTCTCCACCGTTGGTAGTCGTCCAACCACCCCAAAACCACCTCATCATCACTGGTTGCTTCTCCTCTACACCAAAAATAGAAACACACCTTCAGGCGAGGCTCCTGATGACTATTTTAGTAGCAGCAACGCAAAAACCGTGATTTTGGAGGCTTCTTCCGACCACTACAGGCCACCGTTGATGACGCTGCCACCACTGGGATAACCCCCTCGATCTCCTCTACCCAACGGTTTTCTAGGTATACATTTTGTCACACTCGAAAAATTATTATTCATCCGTCTTCTTCCTCTGGCCATCGCATGCAACGGGACACAATTTATGTCCCACTGTTTACGGGGGTAAGGGGCCAAAGGAGGTGGGCTAGGCATAAAGCCTGGCCCGATATTTAGTCCAAGTGGGCTTCCAACCCACAAGAGGTGGCCTAGAGGTCCATATATTTTTTCAACCCAGCCCACATACAGTGGGCCAGCGGGCCAACCCGTTGTGGCTGACTGCCCAGCTCATAAATAATAATAAAAAATACTAAAAAAACTAAAATATTTTTGAATGATGTATATTATTTTACTATTATTATTACAAAAAAAATCAAAATATAAAATGTGTTCATGCATACGGCCAAATCCCAATATTTTTCAAGCATATTTTTTTCGTAAAAAATATGATGCATCTTTCTCATATTTTAAAAACAAAAATTGGATATTGTAACCGGTTTATAATTATTCTTTGTAATTTAGTCAAAATATCAGAAATAATTTTAAATATTTTTGTTTTATCTATTAGGATGTAAATTTATATTGTAAAGTACATCCATTGATTAAGAAAAGGGTTTTACCTACGGTGTAAATTTACATTGTAAAGTACACCAGTAGATAATAAAGATTTTTATTATGATGTTTACATTGAAATGTAATGCAAATTTTTAACTTAAAAAACCAATCAAACAACAATGTAGCTTACCTTAGGTATAGTGCACTAGGGGTGATGTGTTTTCCCCTTGCACAACAAGTCCCCTTACTTAGACTCTCGCAGACCAACAGGTTCCTAGAAACCTTAATACTAGGTGGCGACTCTCGATATTTATAGTCATAATTATTATGACTACGAAACAATCACTCATTTTCATCGCGCACCGTTGTTTTCCCCAAATCGCGGGGGATGGCGAGGCGCGAAGCGCATAAAAATCACCATCGTGACAGATGGCGACTCCACTGGGACATTGCTAGATTGAGTTTTGTTTGTTTGATTGTTTATTTTTCAATTTGTTCTTGCACTCATTTTTACTGCTTTAGAATGTATTTTACTTTCAACTCATGCATAACATTGAATTTCAATTAATGTCATCATGCATTTTAATATTCTGAATAAACCTAATTTTAAGTTAGGTGGGGATTAGCGGTCTGCCTCATGACTTTCAGTCGGGTTTCAGATTCGTGAAACATCTAACTATGAATTGAGTGTTTACTTGATAATGGTGATCATACTATGCCCCAACCATTTCTTATAAACCCCTACACCAACTTCACACAAGGTGGTCACTGGACAGTTCGTAGACCTTTTGATACTAGATAAAAAACTTACCCATCATATAATGACTTAAAACTTGTTTTTATATATAAACTCTTTGATAATTTACTTAATGTGTATATACATTCATCCATCACTATGCATAACATATCATTAGCAGATTGAAATATAGGTCCCGAAGAGTTCCTACCACTTGATCCTAGCAGATAAATATGGAGGACAAAAAGCGTGCACATCGTGATGCTCATTTCTAAGTAGAACTGGATTCTCTGAAAGCTAGTGTTGCTAGTCTCACCAGCTTACTGAAGCAAACACTAAGAAATACCTCTACCGAAGGTCCTTCAACTAGACTCGTAGTGACTACTCAAACACAAGGAATGAACCACCATGAAGAGGTGACAGGGGAAAGGGCTCAGGATCCACAACAAAACCCAGCTTTTGTACGATCGGCAGTGCCGACACCTGCTCCAACTCGAATAGTTATAGAAGCATCAGAGGGTATCGACCAAGATAAGATGGCGACATTGGAAGTGAGGATAAGGGCCATTGAAGGGGTAAATTTATATGACCTGGTACAAGCTGCAGAAATGTGGCTAGTCCTAAATATGGTAATACCAAAGAAGTTTAGTGTCCCTGAATTTATCAGATACAAATACACTAGGACACAATGCCTTGCCACTCACCTAAAATCATACTATAATAAAATGGCAGAAATAGTGCATGATGAAAAATTACAAATGCATTTTTTCCAAGATATTTTGAGCGGGGAAGCTTTGAATTGGTACATGAGACTAGACAACACTAGAATCCGTAGCTGGAATGCTTTCATCAAGCAATATAAGTAAAATATGGACATCACTCTCAACAGAACAAGTTTGTCCACCTTGTAGAAGAAGAAGAAAGAAAGCATAAGAGAATATGCTTAAATATGGAGAGATCTTGCTGTACAGGTACATCCTCCACTTCTAGATAAAGAGATGGTGACATTATTCTCCAACACGCTAAGAGCGCCCTACTACAAACATGTGATGGGCAGTTCAGCACAACAATTCACGGATGTTGTAGCCGTGACAGAGCAAATAGAATAGGGAATTAGGAGTGGTAAAATTTATGCACCTATGGGGAAAAAGTGCTTTGAAGGCAAGAGAAAAGGTACCGAGCATTTTGAAGATGACTATAAGGGTATGAACAACCAATTCCAAAACTGTCATAACCCTTCATCTAAAATTGCCAACATTAATTTTCAAGCCAAAGATCAATATAAAAATTTCCCAAAAAGAATTTACCAGAAACCCAAGAACAACTACCTCCGCTACCATTACCTTTGAATGAGATTTATCAAAAGTTGGTAAGCATTGGGAAAATAGCTCCTGAACCTCGGAATGGAATCACCTTACCCAGATTGGTACAAACCTGATCTCACCTATGAATACCATGCTGGAGTTGCAGGGCATAACATTCACACTTGTGGTGCTTTCAAGAAGAAGCTCATGCATTTAAATAAAGCTTGGTGGATAGCGTTTGATTAAAGTGGGGTGGATAGCATTCGAAGAAAATCCAAGTCCTGCGTCCAATTAAGCTTCACGGAAATGGGTACCAAATGTCTGCACCATTTAAAGTAAAATTGACAAAAGCTTTTGAAAAAGGAGTGTGATGATATTGAGAGATGAAGTCGGTTTTCATGATTTCCTTTTGTTTTGTTCATGCTCGCACACTATGTTTCTATTTTGACTTGTCGACAATCTTGCTTATAATCCCATGGACCTTTTTGTTGTTAAGCAAACCTTCCTTTTTAATGATCATGTATTTTCTTGTGTTTATGATATGTTCTTGCATATTGTTTAAATAACACAAGTGCACTTCAAATCCTTTCATTCATAGTAATATGATCCCATAATTTCATCAAGATTTTTGGCAAATCAAAGTCTAGTATGAAAAGAAATGTCAGTTTGATGTTTGTTTAACATATGTGTTCTTGGAATTCAAGAGGTTTCATTGAAAGGTCATCTCATACCACCAAAACCCACATAATAAAGCTAAGTTCTTAGCTAAACAAATAATCCGAAAAGTCAATAAATCATTTTGAATGGAAAAGCAAAGATTATTGATTCAGATTGCATGTTTTTGAAATGAGGAAAGGTTATCTTTGATATGCCTTGACGAAGTCTCTAATATCCCTTGCAGTCCCTTTTTGAGCCTAATAATTTCTTGATAATTAACCCTAACAAGGATCACACGCCACACTGGGAAAGTGCAAAATTAAACACTTTCAATTTACAAAGTAGTCCTTAATGACAAAAGATGCCTAAAAAAAGTTATGGGCAAAAACAAAAAGAGATTTAGTACACTATAGCAAATCAATTCAACATTTTGACAATACTAAAAATCCAACATAAAAAGCATAAATAAAATACTAGGATGCATGTCACGACAAAAGCCCAAACAAGTCAACATGATGTAAGTGTGAAAAACCCATAACAAAAAGCCCAACACAAAATACTGGGGGGCATGTTAAGTCAACATGACGACACTGTTAAAAAAACTTATGATAGAAAACCCAAAGTAAACAATGGAAGACATGTCAAATGAAAGCCTAAACAAATACGGGGGCATGCTAGGTCACTATGAAAATCAATCACGAAGGATAAATGGAGTTATAAGAGTAAGCACTAAGTAATCCTTAGTACAAGAAACCCTTAAACACCTTTTAAGCCTTCAAATATCTTTCTTTCATAACTAGGAACCTAAACCTACATTACAAGCCTGATAAAGCCCAATTTGATCAAATATAGGCAATCTGGATCGGTAGACAATGATGTTCTATTCGAAATAATCTTTACAAATGCTTCACATAACATGAAAGACATGCAAATATCATTTCACATTCTTGTCAAACCAACATAAAACTTGACAATGAGGTCACTTGAATTCTTTCGAGAACAAGTTTATTAAACAAACATCAAAATAATTTTTGTCCTTGGAATGACTATGAAATTCTAAAAGTTTTACATGAAAACAATCTTTGCAAATAACAAAACCTTTTTATGCAAACACTACTCTTAAGCCTAAAACACTTTTGGGGCATGACCAGACTAGGAGGCAATCCAAAAATGCAATTGACGCTGGCTTTATCATTCCTTTTCAAATAATGTTGGTCAAACTCAGGGGGGCATGTTGATATGAAAATTTATCATCCCAGTGGTCAAAATCATGAAGCTAACTTCATCATTCCTTTTCAAAGAATGCTGATTAAAACTCAGAAGGCATGTTGATATAAAAAATCTATCATTTCTCGTGGTAAAAATTACAAGTTGTGGCTTGAGTAAGCAGAAGCGAGAGGCCGTCAAAGCCAAAGATCCAAACCCTAGAAAGAGAAGACCATGAAGGGACCTATACCTCTTAGGCATGCATCATCATGCATTGCATCCCCGTTAAGAATCTAGAAAATATTTTGGAGGGATAGTAATTTACAAACCTTCATTTCCTTTCGTTGAGAATGTTTTTCAACTTTATCTGTTTCTTGATTTTGGATGTCATCATATGTTGCATCTCTCTAGGGATCCAAGAAATGTTTTAGAGGAATTGTAATTTACAAACCTTTACTCATCATTTTTGTATGCGCCTTCCAGCCCTTACAACTTTCAATCCCCTAAGGGCGCTTGCAAGCATTTCATCAAAAAGTTAGAGTGTTTTTTAACCCTATCCCTTTCCTTATTTGAGTAAGCTGTCTAGCCATCAATCAATTCATATAGCATACTTTTTAGCCCTATCTCTTTGAGTGCGTTTTCCAACTCTCAACTATCAATCAGAATTGTGCGCTTCTTAGCCATTCCTTTCCTCTTTTGAGTGAGTTTTCCAACCCTTGACCATAAATTAAAATAGTGTGTTTTTCTAGCCCTATTTTTCCCACTCTTCGAATGCATTTCCTAACCATCAATTAAAGTAGTGCGTTTTCCATCCCTATCCTCCATGTTTAAGTGTGTTTTTCAACCCTTAACCATAAGCTAAAATAGTTTTTTTTCCAACCCTATTTTTTCCTTTCCTTTCATTAGAGTGTGTTTTTCAACTCTCAATAATCAATTAGGATCATGCGCTTCTTAGTCATTCTTTTTCCTCTTACTTGAGTGAGTTTTTCTAACTCTTGACCATCATTTAAGATAGTTCGCTTTATAGCCATTTCTTCCCTCCTTTGTTTAAGTGTTTTTTCCAACCCTTAATTATAAGCTAAAAATAGCGTGTTTTTCAACCCTATTTTTCTTCCTTTTCATGTGTGTTTTCCAACCATCAATCAAGATAATGCGTTTTGCATCTCAATCCTCCTTGTCGAGTGTGTTTTCCAAGCTTCGACCATCAATTAAGATAGTATTTTTCCAACATTATTTTTCTTCCTCTTTTGAGCGAGTTTTCTAACTTTCAACCATAGCTCCTAGATAGCGAGCTTTCTAGCCCTGTATTCATCCCATGAAATCTTCATCACCACTTTCTGCTTATATCTGAGTAGGTCACCCATCACAACAAGACCCTCCTTATTTTTTAATTATCTTCAACATCTCCCATTGGGTAGGTCACCCATTACAATGAGACCATCTTTATGTTTCTTACCACCTTCATCATTCTCACCTAGGTAGGTCTCTTAGTAAAATAAGACCATTTTCACGTGTCACAATTCTTAGATAGTGCGCTTTCTAGCCCTATCTTATCATTCCTTTCTGAGTATGCTTTATATTCCTCATCTATGAATTGATCAACCATTTCTTGGTTTGATAAATCCACTGTTCTTTTTCGTTATGAAGCTTACTATTTAAAGTCTTTTACAAGATTTTAGTCATAAGCATTGTAAAGAGGGGGGCAACTATCGTAACCCAATTTTTGGGTTACTCCCCGAAATAAAATAAAATAAAAATAACTAAAATAAAATAAAAATTTTGGCGTTAGTAAAAAATCACAGTGAAAATTTTGAATATTTTTGGAGTCGAATCATATCTCTTTTGTGCCCAAAAATGAGAGGAAATATAGATTCAAGGTAAATATTAAGTTAAAAATTATAATTATATTTTAAATAAGCCAATTTGATATAATCATGGGCTAATTTAAAGTATTATTATGTTTGAAAATTAATACAAGGTCCAATTGGAGATTTTAATTAAGTACAAGAACTTGATTATGCTTTAAATTAGTAAAATTAATTTTATTAAAAGCTTAATTGATGAAAAATTGAATTCTCAAGTTTAATTCGGCCCCAATGGAGAAAATCAGAATTTTCAGAGGTCAAATTGATTTTTTTCAAGCTAATTACACAAAATTAAAGGCCAAATTGAAAACAATTGAAAACTTAATGGCAATTGAGGGTCAAAATGCACAAATCAAAAGTAAAGGACCAAGTTACAAATTACAAATTTAAATCTAAAGTAAAGGACCAAATTGCATCTTCACTTATACTTTATCCCCAAAGCTGCCCCGTCATTCCCTGCTCCACCGATAGCCCAACGCTGACCAGCCACCATTGCAAGCACGCCAACCACCATGCAGCCGCCAACAGCAACCATGGCAGGTAGAACACACTTACAAAAGCCACCATGCACGACGGACAGAGGGGGGGCGAATCTGCAGATTCCATCTCTCTCTAAAAACAACCCTCCCCGAGCTCTCTCTCTCCACAGTTGACAGTCGTCCAACCACCGCAAAAACACCTCATCATCACCGGTTGCTTCTCCTTTACACCATAAATAGAATCACACCTTCAGGCGAGGCTCCTGGCGACGGTTTTGGTAGTAGCAATGCAAAAACCGTGACTTTAGATGCTTCCTCCAGCCACCACAGGCCACCATTGACGACGCCATCACCACTGGGACAACCCCCTCGATCTCCTCAACCAATGATAGAAACCGGTACACGTTTCGTCACACTTGAAAAATCACTATTCATCCATCTTCTTCCTCTGGCCATCGCATGCAGCGGAACGCAATTTGTGTCCCACTATTCATGCGGGCTAGGGGATGAAGGAGGTGGGTCGGGCTTTGTGCCCGACCCAATATTTAGTTCAGGTGGGCTTCCAGCCCACAAGAGGTGGGATAGAGGTCCATATATTTTTTCAACCTAGACCACGTATAGTTGGCCGACAGTCCAAGCCTACTTTCAAAGATGATAGGCCTGGTTTTTGAACCTGACCCAAGGAGTTAAAGGCTAGACTTCCTGCCCATGAGGGTTGGAAGCCTAGTCCCCCTCAAATTAGGCTGTCAGCCCATTGTGGCTGACAACCAGTTCATAAAAAATAATAAAAATAAACAAAAATTAAAAAAAATTAAAATATTTTTGAATGATGTATATTTTCTTTACTATTATTATTACAAAAAATAAAAATATATAATGTGTTTTCGTACATACGACCAAATTCCATGATTTTTCAAGCATATTCTTTTCATAAAAAATATGATGCATCTTTCTGATATTTTAAAAACAAAAATTGGATATCGTAACCGGTTTATGATTATCCTTTGGAATTTAGCCAAAATATCAAAAGAAATTTTAAATATTTTTGTTTTATCTATTAGGATGTAAATTTATATTGTAAAGTACATCCATGGATTAAAAAAAGGGTTTTAACTACAAAGTAAATTTACATTGTAACGTATACCCATAGATAATAAAGATTTATACTATGATGTAAATTTACATTGTAAAGTACATCAGTACATAATAAAATATTTGTTTTGAAATGCAATGCAAATTTTTAAATTAGAAAAACAATCAAACAACAATGCAACTTACCTTAGGTAGGGTGCAGTGCGAATGATGCGTCTTCCCCTTGCACAAGAAGTCCGCTTACCTAGACTCTCGCAGACCAATAGGTTCCTAGTAATCTTAATATTAGGTGGCGATTCTCGATATTTATAGTCATAATTATTATGGCTACAAAACAATCCCTCATTTTCACCGTGCATCGTTGTTTTCCCCAAATCGTAGGGGATGGCGGGGCGCGAAGCGTATAAAAATCACCGTCATGACATGGACAAACGATAAATAATTAGTTGTGTATCAATTGCTTGTTGTTAATTATATTATTTAGTTCACATTATGAAGCAAAATTGAATTTGTGTAGAAATGATAATTAGTTATTGGATTTTGAGTTCATTTTGAATAATTACTTGAATTTTGAATTGATAGGTATATTATTAATAAACATTGTCATCAATATTTTATCAACTTGCTCCTTTGGATGTGTATGGAACCAAAATTCACATTCTTATATATGCTCTTTATAGTTCAACTAGGAATATGTGTATCATTTACCATTTATTAATAAGTTGAATTAGTTATAGTTAATTGGCGTTCTAACATATGATGTTTTAAGAAAACAATAATTTTTAAATGATTTTCTAGTGTATGTGGTTTTTTGAAGTTATAGCACACATATAATTAGTTTGTCCGTATTGAATGACATTTACAATTATGATAAAGATTTTTGTTTTTAATTATAAATGTTCCTTAAAAATCATAATTGATTCATAAACAACAAAAATAACTTCTTAAAGGATAAAATGTGTTACATTGTTGATACTATCCAGTGAACAAGTGTTAGAAATAACGATATGAATACGTTTTGTTTTTATTATTGTCACTACCCAATTATGACTTATTTTTTAAATATTTTCTTAAAATATTTTCAAACATATATATATATATATATATATATATATATATATATATATATTTGTGTGTGTGTGTGTGATTTATTTTATTTTTTTTATCATTTTTCAGCGTTGTCTAAAAAATATTCAAATTTTAAGTGTTTTTTTTGCAAAGCATTTAGCTTTTAATGTGTTATGTTCAAAATCATTTAATTTCCTTTTTAAGTTGACAAAAACTTAAAATAACAGTAAGATAAAAAAACAAATTGGACATAAAGACCAAATTTGAATAGGAAGAAAACAATGGGCCAAAAAATATATATATTACTTATAAATTAAAGTGCAAGACACTCACAAAAAGGGGAAGAAAATTGAAGAGAATTTTAGAGGGTAAAAAAAACTTTTTTACACCCTTTCCCCATACAAATAAAGCTAAACCAGAACTTAATAAACTATTTTTTTCTATTCTCTTGGTAAAAAAAGGCTAGTTATATCTTGATCAGTCAGATTTGATCTTTGTCCTAGAAAAGAAAATATGTTATAACATGCAAAACATAACTCTATTTCATTAATTCATGCTTGTTAGCTTTGCAACATAACAATTCACTTATATAATGTTTAAAATAACCCTAATGGATCCCATGTGTAGGCTAATTCGAGTCCACTTACAAAATTGATCTAAACATAGAATAAAAATCCAAATTTAATATGTGCTAGTAATAAATTTGTCATCTCTAAAAAGTTCTAAATAGACTAGGAAATCTGATGTGATCCCAACATCTTAATTTACCCAAGCTAACTTTTGATCTCATGTGACCAAAATCTATTTATCATTAAAATGAACCAAATAAGACCAAATATATACTTAGAATAATCTCTCTTGCCCAAAAGGAATTGAATAACAAAATTCATAAAACTTGTTATGACCTATATCCCAAGTTTTTCCCGCATTCTTATTGTTTTGAAATTTTACCCTCACATTTGGTAAAGTTTCATCTCAATCCAATGGTTAGATATGAAGATATGCTCAATAACATATAACTAGACAGTAAGAAACTTTCTATCAAAGTCTGAATTTAACCATATCTAGATCGTATCATTTCCTCTTAGCAAAAACAATATTAATCTAACCCTCATACAAAACCCTTTGTCTCTCATATCATTATAAACCCTCCCCTGTAATCCCATTAACAAGTCATACCACTAGTCATACCCTCACCAATCCCCTAGCATTTTCTTCTTGGCCAACCCTCTTCATATTCCTTTCCACAACAAATAAAATTTAGAGTTAGCCTTATCCACCTCAATAATCACCCCGAAACAATTGCATCTCTCAATCATTAGGACCTATATGGAATTATGGTTAATGTTACTTTTAAAAGTGCTTTTCATTTAAAAATACATCAAAATGATGTTTTTATTTATTTATTAAAAATTATTTTTGACATCAACACATCAAAATGATTTAAGAAAATTATTTTTTTAATTTAAAATAAAAAATAAAAAGTTTTCAATTTTTCTCAAAAACGCTTTTGAAACACTGTCAAATATTGGACTAGTAGAGAAACCATCATCTCCCTCCTTTCATTTACTTCATTAGTCAACACACCGTAAATAACCATCCCTCTTTTAGCATTGAATATTAAGCAAATTACAACACCACTTCAACCCTTTTAATTTATGTCAGCCCGATATTTAGACCTTTTTGCCTTGTTTTTCTAGGCAACCACTATGAGATCAAACCATACCCTTCATAGAGCCTCCCTTTCTTAACAAAAAATAGGACCATCATCATAACCTCTTTTTGTTCGAAATTGAAAAACCAATGCACCATCTTCAATCAAACCTTTAACAGCCTTACACCAACCTTTCACTGACACCATTAGTAACAACTGAGCACCAACCATAACTTTTAACAGTCACTAGTTATCACTTCTCTCCCATTTAACAACAACAGCAATAACAACCACCAAGAATAAGGAGAAATTTCTCTTTTTAGCTCTTCATCAATAGGAGACAAAACTAAAACCTGTTACGTGTGTACTTTCTCTTTTTAGGTCTTCATTAATGGCACTGTAGCCACAAAATAGAAAATACAAAGATGACGTCTTAGATCCACCTATATTTTTATTCCATTAGGAACAAGATATGGTTTCACACGCTACTAATGGAGGTGGCATGTGGACACATATGCCACTAGTACTCGTAGTTGTTAGATTCTTTCCAACATTGTTCCTAAGGTTCCAATGATTTTCCCTAAATAGTTTGTAAATATTTAATGTTTTGGTGTTCATAAACATATGTATTTTATAAGAGTTTAATTTGTATAGTAAAAAAGTGAATGTGTGTCTGTGTGTCGTAACCGAATTTTTGGGTTACTCCCCAAAATAAAATAAAAATAAAAATAAAATAAAAAGGGTTTAGGCATTGGGGGAAAATCACGGTGAAAATATTGAATATTTCCTGAGCTGAATCATATCTCTTTTGTGCCAAAAAACGAGATAAAATACAAATTCAAAGTAAAAATTAAGTCAAGAATCATAATTATATTTTAAATAATCATGGTCTTATTTAAAGTATTGTTATATTTGAGAATTAATTTAAGGTCCAATTGGAGAATTTAATTAAGTGCAAGGACTTAATTATGCTTTAAATTGGTCAAATTAATTTTATTTAGGGTTTAAATGATGAAAAATTGAATTCTCAAGTTTAATTCAGGCCCAATTGAGAAAATCAGAAATTTGAAGATCAAATTGATTTTTTTTCAAGCTAATTGCACAAATTATTATGGCAGTAGATGATTGTTCTTGCTCTAAGTGCATTCCATTTGCTCAAGGATCCTCCTCAGCCAAATTCCTTGGCATGCATAGAATGTAGCTGCAATGAACTCAACTTTTGTGGTGGACAAGCTTACAACTTATTGTTTTTTTGAAGACCATGAGACTGCACCAGTTCCAAACATAAAGATGAGACCACAAGTGTTTTTCCTATCATCAATGTCTCCTACACAATCACTGTCAGCAAAGCTTATAAATGTTCCTTCCTTTCCCTTCTTATAAGCAATTCCTAACTCAGTTGTGCCCTTCAAATACCTTAGAATTCTTTTTGCAGCCAGCAAATGTATTTAGTAGGCCTCTCCATATACCTACTAATCAAGCAAATAAAATACATTAAATTTAGTCTTATAGCTGTTAGATACATGAGGCTCCCTATCATTTGTCTGAATGTTGTTGTGTTCACAACAATCCCTCCATGACCATTGACAGTCTGCTTCCTGAACAATTGGGTTGTTCACTGAATTGCTATTCAACATCCCAAATCTATCTAGTATCTCGTGTGCATACTTTTTCTGAGTGATAAATATTCCATGTTGGTCTTGTATGACTTCTACACCAAGAAAATACTTCATTTTTCCGAGGTCAAACATAGCAAATTCCTTCTTCATTGACTCCTTAAACCCTACAAACATGCCCTCATTGTTTCCAGTAAAAAATAAATCATCTACATAAAGATTTACAATACGAATGTTACCTCTTCCCCTTCAGTGATGCAAAACAGGCTGTAGAAGCATACATACTCAAGAGAGATCACCCGAAATTCAAAGGCAACTGAATTTTGGCAGCCGGGTCGTCAAAGTCTAAATGATGTGAAACTCACCCAGTCAATGCGTTTTGCCGTTTGTGAAAGAAGACAGCGACAAAGCCCCTGATGTCCACCGGTTTTTGGCCAAATTCCATCGTTTCAGCCCCAAAATTGTCATTTTTGCTATTTTAGGAAAGTTTCGTTTTAGGCAAAACTTTTGATTTCAAAGTCCAAATTGACTTTCATCAATTGATACTCACTCAGAATTTATAGGCCTTTCACATTCTGCATTTATCTCAAGTTTTCCATTTATGGAAAATTTAATATTTTATGTCGTTTCCTTATTTGTCATGGCTTAGGTTAGGGTTTTTGCTTTAAGTAATATTGGAAGAGCCTCTGGCCACCAACCATTGATTTTATTGAATAAATTTTGAAGTTTTCTAAGATTTAATCTCGTTGAGAAATATTTATGGAGTATTGACGTTGGTTGTATTCTCTTTTTGTATTTCTACGTTGTCATTCAGTCTTTATGAACAATGTGTGTTCATAGTAGCTCTTCTCAAAACCTTTGTTGATGAAGTATCCTTCAATCCTGCAATACCATGCTCTAGAGCTTGTTTGAGCCCATATCACCTTTTGAGTTTGTAGACCTTGTGTTCTTCTACTTTTTTTTCACAAAACCTTGTGGTTGATCAACAAACACAACTTCTTCCAATTCTCCATGCAAAAATGCACTTTTTACATCTAATTGAAACACATACCAATTTCTTTGTGTTGCAAGAGCAAGAACTACCCTAATGGTATCCCACCTGACCACTAGAGCAAAAACTTCATTTTAATCAATACCCTGCTGTTGTGAGTAACCCTTTGCAACTAGACGAGCTTTGAGTTTATCCACTTCACCCTTCTTGTTGACCTTAGTTTTGTATACCCATTTAACTCCTATTTTCTTTGTCCCTTCTGGTAATGTTGTAAGCTCTCATGTTTCATTTTCTGTGATGGCTTTAATTTCCAATGTCATGGCTTCTTTCCAATTTTGACTCTTGATAGCTTCTTCAAATGAAACAAGATCTTCAGCAGCAGTAAACATAATCAAATTCCTTTCTTTTTCTAGTAAGTTCTCCCCTGACACATAATCTTGCATCCAAGAAAGTTCTTTTCTGTTCCTTCCTTGGATTGGTTCGAAGGAACCTCCTGTTCTTTGATCTCCAATGTTGCTACCCAAATTTTGACCACCTTATTTTTTATGTTTCGGAAGAAAAAGAAAAAAATAGAAAAAAATAGAAAAAGACAAAAATCCAAAAATATCCTGTTACAGGGGCAAAATTGAACAAAGTGAGAATCTAACAGTCAATGCAGGGTGCAATTCGCATAAATTGGAAATGAAGGACCGAATTGAAACAAGCATGGAAGCTAAAGGCTGATTTTGAATTTTGTCAATGGAAACCTCTATAAATAGAGTGCATGGCCACAAGAATAAAGAAAAAAAAGAAAAAACACTCTCACTCTCACTCACATCCAAAACCCTAAAGTCATAAAACCCTAGTTTTTCCCCTTAGAGGGGGCTGCAGTCGCCGCCACCTCTTGGCAGCAACGGCAGCCCCTTTTCCCCCCCTCTAAACCCATCTCTTTCTCTCCGCCCCTTTCTCTTGACAATCAGGGACCAACCCCATTGCCCCTTCCAGTCTCCTTCTCCGTTCAAGCCCTCACCCGCAAACTTCCTCTCCACTTCGCAGACCGAAGCCATCCTCCCCACACAGCTGCAGCACCTCAGCCTTCCTTTTCATCTCCGTTCAGTCGTCCCCTTCTTCACAACACAGCCCCGTTCTTCCCCTGCTCACAAGCCTACAGCTGAACCACAACAACCCATCCTCATGATCTCCTTTCCCTTTCATCTCCTCCAGACAGCCCCGTCCTCTTCATCTTCTTCTTCCCTTTGACAGCCCCATTCCTTCTCTCAACTGAAACCAAACCCGTTGGCCACCCCTCAGTTCCTCTTCCTTTCCCTTGCCACCAACAACCTTGACTGTCAAAATCAAAAGGTAGATCTGCGGAGGAGGGACAAACGAATTGCTTTTGTGTTGTTGTTTTGTTGTTTCTTGTTTTTTTTTGTTTGTGTTGTGTTTCATCGCAGGTTACCAAGAAATCATCGTCGGCGGAGAAACAGAGAGAAGGTGAAGGAACCAGTCGCGCCGCCCCTGTTCACAGCAGAACAACCCATCCCTAACCGATCGGCCTCAACAACTCTTCCTACCGTGGTGGCAGAGGAGAGCCAGTAGCTGTCAGCCCAGTTGCAGCCTCACCGTGGACAGCCCAACTGCCCCTTTTGAAGAAGAACACGAGTCGAGATTTGAAGAAGAGAAGAACAATCTGAAGAACAAAAAAACTAAAATTGATTTGTGTGTATTGCTGTGTTGTTTTTTTGTGTTCGCATGTCATCGGAGAACACCAGTGCCGGCGAGAAAATGAAGAGAAAAGACGAAGATCCGAGATTTGAAGGAGCCAAGAACAGATCTGGGAAAATTTGAATCTTGATCCTTGTTTGCTGTTTGTGTTTGTTCATTGCTTTTCTGTTCGTTTGCAGGTCACCGGGAGGCCATCTCCGGCGAGAGAGAAAGGAAGGGAAGAGGCCTGGTCGACCACCCCCCCTGTTTCGCACTTTTCCAGCGGTGGCGCGTGATTCCACACGCCGCCAGTGACGGGGGCGCATGGGCAGACGCGCCACCACCACCTCCAGACATGCTGCCACTGTCCAGGACTGCCTTTGGGGCTTTTATGTGATTTTCTTTTTATGTTTATTTATTTATTTGCACTTTTATTGTATTTTTAATTATTGTTGGAAAAATGTAATGAAAAAGATAAAAAAGGACAATGTGTGTGTGAGTTGTATTTTATTGTTAAAATATGATGAAAAAAAGAATGAAAAAGAGATTGTGTGTGTGTGTGTGTTTTATTTATCTCTTATGTTGTTTTGTTAAGGAAAAAAGAATATAAAATAAAATAAAAAATGTGTTTTCTTTGTAAAAATCCAAAACCAATATTTCAAAAGTATAAAAATCTTTTTTGGAATTTATTATTCACAGCTAATATTCGGATAAATAAATTTTGAAGGTTTAAAATATTCGGAGAATGATATGCTATTATTCACTTTTCAGTGTTTGGATAAATAAATCTTATCCAAAATATTCGGCGGAAATAGTATGCTATTATTTATTTTTCGGTGTTTAGACTAATAAATTCGAAAGATTTTATCCAAAATATTAGGCGGTAATGATAACAATAATCAATAAAATTCACTGGATATTTTCTAAGAAATAATCGATTTTTTTTAATTGTTATATTTTTTTTTTGTGAATAAATACGACTTATTGAAACATTTTAAATCACATCTAAATAGACAATGCAGCTTACCTCAGGTAAGGCGTATTAGGGGTGCTAATACCTTCCCTATACGCAACCAGTCCCTTACCCTTGAATCTCTGAGCAGACCAGTACAAATCGGGTGTTCCTAGCGACCCTTAACAGCAAGGTGGCGACTCCTTCATCAACTCTCCACATGCGAGAGCCAGGATCCCTCCCGGGACGCCGCGCGGGGACGTGCGACATCCAATACCCATATATTTTGTCCCTTCTTCTTCATCTTCTGTTCTTTGGTTTCCAGTGTCCATATGTTCTGTCCCTTCTGCTTCATCATTCACACCTTCCTCAAGATGATCTTGATTCCTCATAGCTATGACTCCAGCTTCCTCATCACCCCATTCTAAGACATTATTCTTTCCCCATTCCCATTTCTTATCTTCAACAAATATCACATCTCTACTAACTATCACTTTCTTTGAAACTGGATTATATAGCCTATAGGCTTTGGACTCCTTACTCACACCCAATAAGATGCATCTCTCACTCTTATCATCCAGTTTTGATCTTCTTATATCTGAGATGTGGACGTGAGCTACACAACCAAACACCCTAAAATAATGCACCGAGGGTTTATTACCACTCCAACCTTCTTCAGGTTACTTCTTTTAATGTTTTGGTTGGACATCGATTCAACACATGTGTTGCCCAATTAAATGCTTCAAGCTAGAATTCTTTAGGAATTTTGTTTTTCTAACAACATGCTACACACCATGTTCATAATGGTGTGATTCTTCCTCTCAGCCACCCCAATTTTATTGGGGTGTATAAGAGGTAGTAAGTTGCCTAGTTATGCCATTTGTACTACAAAAATGATTAAATTCCATTGAGATGAATACCCCACCCCTATTAGTACGCAAACAACAAATAAGACTACTAACCTCCTTTTCAACAAATGTTTTGAATTTTTTAAACACATCAAATGCCTCAGATTTTTCTGATAGAAAAATAAACCCAAATTTTCCTACTATAATCATTAGTGAAGTTGATTAAGTGTCTTTTATGGCTGTGTGATTCTGGTTTGATAGGCTCTCCATAGACTCTTTTTTGGAATTACTTCTCGATGTTGCTTCCCCACCATGCAGTCAGAGCACACTTGTGATGAAGCTTGAAGCATTGGTAGTCCATTCACCATCTTCTTGTAGAACAGAGTTCTCAACCCCTTCATACTGAGATGTCCAATCAACAATGCCAAAGATGTGAATTGTTGTTGGTTAGATTTTCAAAGCATGTTGTGTGTTTAGGCATTACCAAATCCAAAACAACAAACATCCTATTTGTTGACATTCTAGATTGCATAATTACTCCTTTTTTAGGATGATAAATATTGCATATCCCATCTTGAATCAAAATGGTGAGACCTTTTTCAAGTAATTGGCCAACACTAAGCAAGTTATTTTTCAATTCAAGTGCAAAATACACATCAGTGATTACCCGAGTCATTCCACCAACTTGGATTCCGATATTGCCCTTCCCAATTACCATCATCTTTGAATTATCTCCAAGTTTTACTGGCTATCTAAAATTTCCATCAAAATTTGAGAAAAAAAACTCTACTACCGCATATATGGTTGCTGCATCTCGAGTCCAAAAACCACACACCCTCACATTTAGTTGATTTGTGCATCTTAATGTAAGACATTAAAAGCATTTCTTCATCTTTAGCAAATTCAGTATAATTTACAGTATTCCTCACTTGAGGACACTCAAATTGAAAGTGATCCAATTTGTGATAGTTAAAGCATTCTAGAAGAGCTTTATTGATGGGTTGCCTATTCCAGCTGCGACCCCTCCCTCTAAAGGTTCCTCATGTTCTTCCTCTCCCCTCTGTTCGGTATACATCCCTTGCCCTGACCTTCTCTGTATTAGTGATATTCAATACATATTCTTCCTCTTTTTGTTTGAGCATTCTCTGCTCATGAACCAACAAACTGCTTTGGAGATCATCAAAAGACATAATGGAGACATCATTGGATTCTTCTATTGAGCAAACAACATAATTGAATTTGAGTGTCATTGATCTTACAATTTTTTCAATAATCACTCTACTCTAATTTCTCCCCATGTGACCTCATTTTGTTTGCTATAATCAGTATTCTAGTAAAATAATTCACCTTTTCACCCTCTCTCATACCAAGCAGCTCAAATTCCCTTCTCGGAGCCTTGATACTTTAGCCTCATCGAATCCCAGATACCCTTTGCAGTTTTCTTATTGAGAATGGTCTCAATAATGTTTCTATCTATAGCTTGGAATAGATAGTTCTTGACTTTTAAATCCTTGAGTTTCACTTTGCAATCGTCTTGCACTACACTTATGTTGCTTCTTTTGTTGCTATGGGTAGTTCTTTCTCTACTAGATCCCAATACTCCTTAGATCTAAGAAAGTTTTCCATGAGCATAGCCCAATGGTCGTAGTGACCATCGAACCTTGGAGTTGTTGGTTGAACAAAGCTATTGCTCACTCTGGTCATGGTGTTTCACTCCTCTCTATTTAACCCAATATTTGTTTCACTCTCCGTTGATAATATCTCACTCTTTTCCTCTCAATTTAACCTAGTATTTCCCAAACCCAAAAACAACCAGTCTCTGATACCAATTTTTGTTTAAGAAATTAAACACTCACGATTTGAGGAATACCAAACTAGGTAATTCATTGATTGAGCATTGACTTTGTATATAAGTTACATAGAGGAAGAAAACAAAAGCAGTTAAAACAGAAAAAACTTAATTTTCCTAATACTATGGTAAGGTGCTAACATCAAGTTGTTATAACAACTTGGCAACTCACCTTACAAGGACTAATATTAATACTAAATATTAAAACCTTACCCCAATTCCTCAACAAAAACACACAAAATCAATCAATTTTACCATGGGTTTAATTAACACCTAAGATTCCCTTATAATTCTTTCTCTTGCCATCATTTCTAAGATATTTTTTTTTAACATTAGGGTGTTTTGATTTTCAAATCTATATGTCACGTGCCCCATTTGTTGTGTCTTGTCCCGGCAGGAGATGCGTGGCCAAGCAGCTCCCACGCGGCCCAGGGCAGGACAACAGTCAAGTCAGCCATCAGTCTAGTCAACATCAAGTCAGAGTCAGCAGGGTGCTAGCTAATCCAGTTTTGGTGATTCGGTTCTTGCAACTAGCTGTAGTTAGGTCTTTTAGTTCAATTTAAACTAGACCATGTGTGTGTCTATGGTTATTATATAAGATTAGCTTACCGTATTTAATTTAAATTGAAAGTGTTGCTTTAGTAGTATTTAAGCTGTCATTAGGATAAAAAAGAAGGATAACAATTTTCCTAATATAAGTATTTGGAGGTTGTGGATTCCTCGAAAATCCATAAAAACTTTTCTCAATTATTCATAGCTAAGAAAATTTGTAACATTGGTATCAGAGTGGTTGATCCAAGTCTGAAGGAGCGGGAACAAGGTACTCGCAGCTCGCTAAATCCTTGATCAATTTCAATAGAATCACCATACACTACAACAGATGGTGCAAGGGCTGACCCAGAAACTGGACGTAGTGGTCTCTCATGTGGAGGCATTGGTGGAATCAAAAGCAACCCAAAATATGGTCTGCGAGAGCATATCCGATTTATGGTTTGGATGCTCAATCCTGCTAACTGACACATCGCTTTCGGATTAGCCAAAATCTAGGAGGAGAACATGGTTACCATTAACAGAACAACCAGAGTGGGTAATGTTTTACCCCGAATCACTAATGGGCCTATACAACCACCTAGGAGGGCGATGGTGCCCATCCAAAGGTTGTCCCTGGCCCAAATGAAGGAGAGACGAGATAATGGCCTGTGCTATAACTGTGACGACAAATGGGGGCCCGACCATAGGTGCAAAACAGCTCGACTATTCCTAATGCACAATGATGACTGGGAGGGTGATGAACTATTCAAGGCAATAAATTCTGGCAATCCAGATGGCAACAACCATGAAGACAAATACAGGGACGAAACTGACTATGAAATTTCTATTCATGCCAAACCCAAAAACTATGAGAATTATTGGGCACATTGGAAGGAGGACAGTGGTGATTCTGATAGATACTGGGAGCACCCACAATTTCATTGATCCGTGATCATAAAGGATGACAACTAAGAGAGACTGAAGTTTAAAGTGGCCAATGGACAGACCATGAAATGTGAAGGGAAAAGTACTGCAGTTCAACTACAAATGCAAGGTAATGTATACCCCATTATTTTTTTTTTCATTTTAACACTTGGGGGATGTGATGCTGTTTTGGGAATACAATGGCTACGAAGCCTAGGCCCTATTTTGTAGGATTTCTCTCGGCTATGCATGGAGTTCTATATCCTGGGGGTACATCGTATATTGCAAGGTATGTCATCAATTGGCAATTCTTTGATAAAAGGGAAAAAATCGATAAAGTTTATAGACAATTTAAAAAGGGGTTAGTTATTCAGCTAATTGAAATTGAAGGCCCTAAGCTATGGTCCATAAAAAACAATACCAATCCCTTAATTTCAAACAAATTACAACATTACTCGGAAGTATTTGATGAACCTACATAATTACCCCCAAACCGGTCCCATGATCACCATATTGCACTACATACACAAAACAAACCAGTTTGTGTAGCCCCATACAGATATCCATATTTTCACAAAACAGAATTTGAAAAAATAGTTAAGGAGATGTTACAAGCAGGAATTGCGAGACCTATACAGTCTCCTTTTTCATCACTAGTATTGCTAGTAAGGAAGCAAGATGGCAACTAGAGACTATGTGTGGATTATAGGGCACTTAATAAAGAGACCATTAAGGTCAAATTCCCTATACCTATTGTGGATGAATTATTGGATGAATTACATGGGGCAACCATTTTCAGTAAACTTGACCTAAGGTCAGGTTATCATCAAATTAGAGTTCACCCAGAGGATGTACCTAAAACAACCTTCAAAACACTTGAAGGCCATTATGAATTCTTGGTTATGCCTTTCGGCCTTACCAATGCACTAGCTACATTCCAAAGCCTCATGAATGATATTCTTAAACCATATTTGAGGAAGTTTATCTTGGTATTTTTTGACGACATATTGGTTTATAGTAGGAATATAGCTTACCACATCCAACATTTAGTCATTGTGTTAGGGGTTTTTCGACAGCACCAATTATTTGCAAAGGAGTCTAAATGCTGTTTTGGTTATGCCGAAATTGAGTATCTAGGGCACTTGATATCTAAGGAGGGAGTAAGGGCAAACCCAAGTAAAATAGAGGCCATGCTGGAATGGCCATTACCTACAAGCCTTAAATCCCTTAGAGGGTTCCTAAGGTTAATAGGATATTACAGGAAATTTATCAAAGGCTATGGTTTGATTGTAGCCCCACTCATAAACCTACTCAAAAAGAACTCATTCACATGGACTGACATAGCTAAACAGGCTTTTCAAAATCTAAAACATGATGTAACTAACCCACCTGTCTTAGCTTTACCAGAATTTTCCATTCCTTTTATTATTCAATGTGATGCTTTCGGTGTGGGTGTGGGAATCGTTTTAATGTAGTAAGGAAGGCCATTGGCTTACATGAGCCAGGCCATACAGGGCAAGGCTTTACAACTCTCCACCTATGAAAAGGAATTAATGGCTCTAGTCCTAGCAGTAAGGAAGTGGAGACCCTATCTGTTGGGTCACCAATTCAAGATACAAACTGACCACCACAGCCTAAAGTACTTGTTGGAACAGAAGGTTGGAACACCACTCCAATAGAAACGGATCACTAAGCTCTTGGGGTTTGAATTCACAGTGGAATATAAACAAGGGAAAGAAAACAAAGTGGCAGATGCATTATCTAGGACCATGGAGAACCAGGAAAAAAAGGGAAACTTGGCAACCATATCCATACCAGCAAATCAATAGGTGGAACAACTTAAGCCTCACTATGCAACAGATCCTAAGTTGCAACTAATTCTACAGGGCCTCAAGAAAGGTGAGCATGCATATCCACACTATTAGGAGAAGAATGAGCTTCTATTCTACAAAGGTAGATTGGTTATTCCTAATGAGCTAAGGGAGTAGATTCTAAAGCTACTGCATATTAGCCCACAGGGGGGCCACGAAGGGTTCCATAAAACCCTATAGAGAGCAAGACCAGAATTTTATTGGAAGGGGACGAAGAGGGACATTAGATAGTTTATTAGAGAATGTGCTACTTATCAACGTAACAAAGCTGAGAATATATTTCCACCAGAGTTGTTACAACCCTTACCCATACCTACAAAGGTTTAGACTAATATTTCCCTTGATTTTATTGAGGGGTTACCTCAATCAGAAGGATACACAGTGATTTTAGTGGTGGTAGACCGATTGTCTAAATACGGTCATTTTATCCCTATTGCTCATCCTTTACAGTAGTTAAAATTGCGACTGTATTCTTACACAACATTTTCAAACTACACGGAATGCCAACATCAATCGTTACAGACAAATACCCTACTTTTACAAGCTCATTCTGGAAGGAGCTATTTAAACTACAATGAACAAAGCTAAAATTCTCTTCTGCCTACCATCCTCAAACAGACGGGCAGACAGATATTGTGAACAAAATGGTGGAGCAGTACCTAAGATGTTTCTCAGGGGACCGACTGAAGGGGCGGTCAAAACATCTACCACTAACAGAGTGGTGGTACAATACATCAACACATACATCCACTAAACTAACACCCTTCGAATCAGTTTACGGTTAACCCCCCCAAAAAAATATATTTCAATTCATACCAGGCACCACAAAAACCCGAGACGAAACACTCAGCATCATCAGAGCTAACCTGCAACAGGCACAAGATCGAATGAAGAAGTATGCACATCACAAGCGTACAGATCGACATTTCAAAGAAGGGTATTGGGTTTACCTCCTATTATAGCCGTACAAGCAACTCTCAGTGGCACAAAGGAAGAATATGAAGTTATCACCCAGGTTTTATAGGTCGTTTCAAGTATTGAAGAAAGTTGGAATGGTAGCTTACCATCTGGATTTACCACCGGAGTCCAAAATACATCCCGTCTTCCACGTTTCATGCTTGAAGGAGAAGGTGGGAACCCGTCACCAACAGGTGGTGACTCTTCCTCCCACAGATAAAGATGGAGTGGTGCGCCCAGAGCTAGAGGAGATTTTGCAGAGAAAAATGGCAAAGAGAAAGGGACGAGAAGTGACCGAAGTCTTAGTGAAATGGAGAGGACTAGGACCAGAAGAAGCTTCTTGGGTGTTGTCCGTAAAATTAGCAAAGGAATACCCTGATCTTGTGGGCAAGGTCATTTAGAAGGAGAGGGCATTGTCATGTGCCCCATGTGACGTGTCTTGTCTCAGCAGGAGATGCGTGGCCAAGCAGCTGCCACGTGGCCCAAGGCAGGACAGCAACAGTCAAGTCAGCCGTCAGTCTAGTCAACATCAAGTCAAAGTCAGCAGGGTCCCAGCTAATCCAGTTCGGGTTATCCGATTCTTGCAACTAGTTGTAGTTAGGTCTTTTAGTTCTATTTAAATTAGACCATGTGTCTATGGTTATCAGATAAGATTAGCTTAGCGTATTTGATTTAAATTGAAAGTGTTGCTTTAGTAGTATTTAAGTTGTCATTAGGATGAAAAGAAGGATAACAATTTTCCCAATACAAGTATTTGGAGGTTGTAGATTCCTCAAAAATCCATAAAAACTCTTCTCAATTATTCATAGCTAAGAAAATTCGTAACACTATAATAAAAAAAAAAACCAAAAAATGGTGCCTGGTGGGGGTGGGTACACATAGTTTGTAGTATGTTATTAGTGCATGAAAATATTAAAATGTTCAGTACTTTAAAATCACCAAAATTTATAGTAGGAAACAAGCCTTGGCATTAAAATGTTGGGCATTCATTTTCTTTATCTTAAACATACAAGATTACGCGGAAAGGTAACGATCAGGGCCATAATTTTGATGGAAGGGTATGGCTGTGCAAGAAGCTCGCACCGAAACTCTCTTCTCTTTTTATTTTATTTTTTTTGATTTCTAGGGTTTTTAACTTCCCTGCAAATTTTGTTGCAAGATATAAGGACCCAGCCTTCTAGAAAACTCATACCAGTTTGTAACTCATTCCCCTCTACAGGCTCAACGTGTCGTCTCTTTTATTGTATTTATTTTCACCATATAATTTATTTTTAAATAAACATGACTGGTTTTTTTTAATTAAACAATTATTTACGTGAATTACGAGATAAATAAATCTCTCTTTAATATTTTCTTAGAACAAAAATAAAAAATAGCAGAATATCCTCTGGCAAGTAAATAAATATTGGAAACAGACAATATTTGTCCATCACCAGTAACTTCAATAATCGTTGTATTTCATTCACGGCATAAGTGGTAAATATTTATTTAGATCTATCATAGACACATAATATCAATGTATAAATGATTCAAATTTTTCATATTTTTTCAAATTCAACATTTCATCTAGATTTGTCGGAAACAAAACAAAAACACAACCTTTTCTTCCAAATCATCTTGATTGATTTCTTCATGTTTTTATTTAAAAAGATTTATCCCTAATATTGTAGTTTGATCAATATTTCACTTATTTACCAAACTTAAAAAAGAAGTAAAAATCATATACTAAGTCAGCAAAAAGATATATATATATATATATATATATATATATGCATCTCATTTACATATACATATACATACACATACATACATATATGTATGTGTATGTATATGTATATGTAAATGAGATGCATATATATATATATATATATGTATGTATATGTATATGTAAATGAGATGCATATCTGGATTCCAGCACTAAAACAAGGATGGGGTGGGGGCTAGTTTTATTTTTAAAAGTCAATAAAATATGTTTTTATTAATCTTATTCAACTTTCTTATCGTACACTCGGATAATTTGCGTTCTGTAGAACTTGGTAAATTTTTATAGTACAAAAAGTCTGTTATATTGTTGAGAAACATCGTATATAATAATCCAAAATTGAAGGATTTACATTAGCCACTTGAGCTTGCATAAGAAATCACATAATGTTAGCTGGAGCATAAATTTAAAAATCGGTAATTAAAAAGCAAATAATGGAGCAACATGTTTTCTTGAATAGATTTGTGGTTCGTTAGCCTATGACCTCTATATTCTTCAAATCCTGAGAGTTATCTCAATTCTCAAGTCTCGGGAGATTAATTTCTGAAAAAGACTGTAGGCGTTCACTAAACTCGAAACTCGACTCGATCTCTCTATGCCGTGCGAGAGAGCCATGACACGGTAGCAGCAGCTCTCTTTTGACTGCTTCGATGACCAAGATCCTCAAACAGAATCTTTGATCTGCAGCTAGGGGTTTATTTCTCTGCTCTGTAGACCCTATTCTTTCACCTGTGGCTAGAGCTGCCACATTGATGGCTAAGAACACGAAGTTGAAATCAAGACCGCAAAACAATTATTAATGACTCCAAAACATGAAAGGAAAGAAGCCTTTGACGAAACTCCATGTCTAACCTGTAAACAAGTATACGTATGTGTACTTGTGCTATCCTAATTTGCAAGTTTTGAGCATTAGAACCGGGAAATAGTTTAATGACTCCAAAACCGCCAATCCATGGCATGGCATGGCTTGAACCTTTATTTGGAAAAACAATTATTAATCTCTACAAAGGCGAGGCCAGCTTCATGAAAAATAAGTAGGTTTCTGACAGTATTTGCGCTCATCATATACATGAATCACCAGTTGTGTGATAAAAGTGAAGGGGACAAAATGTGAAACATGTGCTTCATTGCAAAAACAGACTTGTTCATCCTTCTAAATGATGAGAGCAGGTGTGGATTGGTAGAAAAGGATGAGATGAGGGGGTTAGAAAATCTTAGGAGGGTATTTTCCTTTTCTGTTCGAATGGAAAGAAAGCACGTCACAAAAAGAATTGAGCTGGTGGTGTTCATCACATATGGTATCTTCCCCGCAAAATCCATTTTATTCAGGGTATGGCACGTCAATCCATTCACTTCCCAAGCTATCAAAGTTCTAGGGCACCAACAAAAACCCTTCTATGTTAACTTTCACAAATACATGGCCAGCTGCAATTATGCGCAACTATATCTAAATCATAAATAGCAACACCAATGACAAGACCAAGAGTGAGATCAGAGAAATTTGACGGTGCAGGCTATGGCAGTAGAATCCAACACAAGTAACTTTCACAACCAACACATTCCAATACCTTCCTGCTATCATGGATACAGATAATTATGCATTACCTAAACTAAGTTATCTCCTAATAAATTTACTAAAAAGGAAACAGGACAGGCAACAGGTCCAAGTCAATGCTTGATGCTTCAAAAAAAAAAAAACAATCAAGCACAAATTGTTTCATCAAAGATCGGTTTCGATTATATTTCAGACGTCCTCACATTAATACCCAATTCCTCACATGGACAGGCTCCAGATCCAAAAATTCAGTGGGATTCTATCTCAGCAATTTTTACAAGGAAATAGCTAACAACTTCATACAGCACTAACTGTTAAGTGTCCTATTCTTAATTTTAATTCGAAATTTGGGAACAGAAGAAGTACCTTCTGATGGCTCAGGCTTGGTTTCAATGTTTGTGGCCACTGCTTTGGATTCACTGGGTTCATTTGGTTTTAATGGCACTGTCGCCAACTTAATAGCAGGCTTCTCATTCTTACCTGGCAGCTCTACTGATGTAGCCTTTGCCCCATCACACAGCAACTTTGTCATCTCCTTTGCTTTCCTTTTCTTCTCTTTCTTCAACAGTTTCCTCTCCAAATATTCAGGATCATCATGGTGCCCTTTACGATCTTCCTGCTTCCGCTTCTTTTCCTTGTCCTTCTTCTTCTTCTTCCCCTTTTCTTTCCCCCGAAAAGAAGATTCCATGATACCCAATGAGCCACCATCAGGATTAACTCTTCCAACTGAGAGGGTTTGTAGACTAGCAAACCTTTGTGCATCAGTGTCTACAAGGTTATCTTGCATGACGCTAGGTGATGATGGATCATCAGGCTGAAGGTGCATAGAAACTTTACTTGATTCAGCAGTGCACTGGAGTTCCCTTACAAAATTGTCACCATCACTTGCTAATTTTGCACTGCCAATGCTAGCACTCATCCGAGAACCATGGTCAAGACATGAGTTGACTTCCTCGATATTTTGGTAGCTAATACTCACAGCTTCAATTGAAATTCTCTGGGGTGCATCCACAGAAACAGAGCTGCTGTCCCCGCGATCAGTTTCATGATACCCACCTTGAGATCTCTCAACATTTTGAATATCAGTCTCCTCAGCTCTACTGGAAGCAGCAGAATGTTTGACTCTGATCTTAACAACTGGCAGTCTGCGCTCATGGCTGTTGGAGATGTTATCTGCTTCCTTCGAAGCTTCCGGCACGGCTGCTTCTTTCCAACAATCCATCTTCTGTCCATGATTGTTGGAAATCGTATCTGGATCATTAGGACCTTCTGGAATGACCATATCCATCCTATGTTGATCTTTGTTGGAAATTATATCTGCTTCCTTTATAGCCTCTTGAAAGGCTAAATTATCTTCTGCAACTTTTGGAATCTCCATAGGTGGTTCCAGGGACTTGGTTTCTGTCACGAGACCTGCAAAAATGTTTCTTGGATCACTGCAAGTTTCTGAGTCGCCAATACATAAAATTCTATCCCTGGGAACTCCATAAAGTGTTGGCGCCCTGAAAAGAAACAATTCGCATTACTAAATCAGAATTTTGTTACCGATGTAAATGCACGCAGCCAACATGCACATGCATGAATTCTAACAATCAAAATAAGAAAACTCCACTAAAAAATTGCCCTTGGCAACAATGGAAACTTGAGTACATAATAATGAGGGTTAAGAGCTATCATGAACGACAACTACAACCTGGTTGAAAAACTTAGTGAGTGTTTGGTATTGTGGTGAAGGGTGCTTTTAAAAAGTGTTTTCACTTGTACTTCAATCAAAATGAGTATTTTTGCAGATTATTTATTTATTACTTCAAAACCATAAAAAAAACAATAAAAAAAACAATAAAAAAATCAATCTTGTGCCTTTTCAAGCCAAACGACCTTATGAAACAAAACTAAACACTGTTCCAAAAGCAAAAACTGCCTAAAACACACTAGCATCCCTGGTCATTTACCCAATGACTTTAAACTTCATGGTGCTAATTACAATGTGAAGTAACCAGCACACTATATTTATCACATAAACAAGTCATTAATAGAGCTAAATTTACTTTATGGTTCACTATTCATGGGTTCCCTGAGAGTTAGAATACAAGGAAAGCAATAGGGTGCCAAGCTGACCCTGATGATTTGGTTGGGCTTGGAACCTGGCTGGCCACAATGATGGATCTTTCCAAGCCTACTAAAATGAAGTTAGGCTAGGCTGGATAACCCAAACTGTAATGACTTCTATGACTGACAAACCATAACTTAGAAAGGAAGAAATTAGTACCCACCTTCCTGAAAGGATTTGTAAAATGCAGAACAAGTGATGCCGAAGAATAGTATTGTTGAATCCGATATGACCTTCAAGTAGACGAATCAAAGCCAAGAGAGTTGTACACTTGATAGCATCTTCAGAATCAGATCCATCTTGTATCTGACATAATCGCATGGCATGTGCAGCAAGTTTTGTCTGCCCTGCAACCATGTAAAGAAGATTCCTTATTAAAGCAGCAAATGAAACACAAGGTCATTATGAGGATAGGTAACACAAGCGAAAGAACCAAAAAAATTTTTTTTTTCCATGAGAAAAAATGCAGAACCTCTTAATGACGGTTCTTCCTCCAAATATGTGATAAACAATGACAATGCTGCATCCATGCCTTTGCAGTGGAATTCCAGATCAAGTAGTGCCCTATTGGCTTCAATTCGAATTTGCCATATTGTCTTGAAATGCCGAAAAGGTTTAATAAGTTGAAAGACATGATCCTGCAGCAAGTAATGAATGGTATTTTTGGATTAAGAAATGTTTAAAAAGCAATCCATGATTCAATTGAATGAGTAGAAAACTTACATGATGAATGGAACCTGAGAGTTTTAATGCAAGTTGTGTCAATGTTCGAATACAGCTGATTGTCAAGATCCCATTATAACTCAGCATCAGCCTAGCAAATGACACATTAAGAAACATCCAATCCTTTATAAGTATTTTCCAATAAACAACCTATCAGAAAAGACATAAATATATCTAACAAATTAGAAGCCAATGCACCTGTCAAATTGCAAGAGATGGTCAATTCGCTTGAGAAGGGAGGACAAAAAGAGAACAGTCTGCCAGGGGTTAAAGAAGCAACAAGGGTTAAAGCCCTCAGAATTGTATATGAAGGCAGAAAGCAAAACTTAAGTGTATAGGTATCAAATATCTCTACCCGGACATCAAACCCAACTTCGATGCCAGATCTACTTATGAATTGAACTTCCAAACTTAGGGAACCCCTACTGTTAACTTCTAAACCCAGTAGAAAGAAAAAAAGAAAAAAGAAACGCAACAATTGTTGTCATCTAACATGAAGCATCACATGGAGGCATAAATTGTCTCAGTCATTCATTATTAATGCATTTGCAATGGACATGCAGTAGAATATTTTATATGGTGATACATATTTTGTGTTTGCTCATGTCGTAGCAGAATATATGTTGACACTTTACGTGAAATCAAGGAAAAGGATTGTAAGGTTGTGGTGATACAGTGGGTGCAAAATTTTGGCATATTTGGTTGGAGAGAAATGCAAGACTTTTTTGTGAGTCAATATATTCCTAGAAATTTGATATAGGAGTACACACTTTTGGGTGGTGCTTTAGGGGAGTATCCTTGGCTGATACTAAGCAGGCATGGATTCTGTTTCGTAGCTCTCTCCATGGCGGATAACTTATTCTACATCATGACTTGGAATTCTTACACATTTTCATTAATATAATAGTTTTTTTCTTCTGACAAAATGAAGGCATCGAGAAATAGCATAGCTGCTTCCCAAGAGCTCCCACGAGTCCATGACCAAGAATTCCAATATCATTCTTCCATTACCTTTCTTTTCCTAAGAACATGATACATTTGTGACTAAAATATAACAAGATCCCAAAGAGATACAAAATGTTGAGTCCAACACTCTAAAATTAACAAAACAGAACACACTGAGGGATTAAATAACAGGTACTTCAAAATTTATATAAGGCTGAAAAGTAACACCAGAAATGATTTATTGTCTAAGGGTCAACAAATTATAGAATGTCAGAAAATGATGTTGAAAAACCTGTTGCCCAAATTCAAGTTCACCAACTGACTGGACCAGTGCAGCTAACCAGAACACATCAGAGTAAGGATTTCCAGTGTTATCATTATACTGCCAGACACAACAGAACCAAATCAAATCTGGTTGAACCATTGAGCATATCCAACAAGTAAAAAGAAGAAACAAGAGAAGAGCTAAACAACAAGGCACTCAAGACCCCCAAAAGAACAACTACTATGCATGGATTGCACATGGCCTTTCCAAGAATTTAAGGGGTAAGATGCAACAAATCATTGCAAACAAGAACATGACATTGTTTAGGGAGTTTGCATGCCTGAACTTTAAATACTGATAGAGGATGATAACGCCCTAAGTTCAGGCAATCACTGCATACTGACATAAGAATGGGCAATAAGAGCCTCCAGGATTAGCAATTATAATGGTACACCACTACAAATGTCATCCAGCAACTCTCGCTAGACAATTCACATATTCAGGACAATCACAACGAAATACAATAGCCTATTGATCCACTTGCCCAAGTTTTCATTTGCGATCTATAGCAAGAATCAATTATATTGCACAGTACTACACATGGTTAATTGGTAAACATCCTAGCAATTAACAAAAATTACTGTGCAAGCACGCATGTGCACAAATCCCAGCTACCATGCACCATCAATCAAGGAAATCCAAATATTTTTAGACAGCTACACGCACATTGCAAATGATAAAGGGTAAAAAATATTAAACAGGATTCACATTGATGCCAAGGAAAACCCTACCTTCAGAAGTTGCAAGATAAATTCAACAGCTTCTCTTGGGCTTTTCTTATCTGCAGCCCTGACCTTAGCAACAGCATAAGGAATGGCCTAAATACAACAGGAACAAATGGAAGCTTTAAGTCTTCACACAAAGTAAGGAAAATTCCGCAAGAGGGTAACCTTACCTTTTTTTTCTGGGGAAAAAAGGAAATACTGTTGAAATAAAAAAATTGAATTGAATTCATCTACCATTAAGATATCTATTTAGTTAAATACTAATTAAATTTAAAAATTCTAAGTAGAAACAAATAATTAAAATGTAAAATTAACTGCAAAAATAATTATAACAAGACTTTATATGAGATGCTTCCGGGTTTCTTTGTGGATTTCTTTTAGGCTTGACCTTGTTAGACTAGTAAACAAACTCTTGGGATACTTGTTATACATTAGTCTCCCCCACTTGAGAAAACTCATCCTTGAGTTGATTTAGTATCTGGAAAGTACTCATAAAGTTCAACTAGATTGAAGGCCTTTTATATACTTATGTTATTTGGAAGATCAATAACATAAGCATTATCATTGATTTTCTTCATCACCTTGTACAGATCATACTTTTGATCCTTCAACTTTAGTTCATCACCTTGTACAGATCATACTTCTGATCCTTCATCTTTAGCTTATTTTAGGTGCCTATTGGAAACCTCTCCTTGTGCAAGAAAACCTTCACCATGTCTCCTTGAAAGAAAACCATCACCATGTCTCCTTGAAACAATTTAACTCAGCTATGATTGTTTGTCGCATGCTTATTTCTAGCAGCTGAGTATTCTAATTTCCTCCTGAGCTTTTGATGCATAGTTTACACCTAATCAACCAAATACTCTATTGACTGGCTAAACTCAACAGCTTTGGGCAAACAATGTAGAATTGGCCAATGCACTGCTTCACCGTTAAACAATTGACTGGCCAGCAAGCACCACTCAAGGTGAGCATAGAGAGAGAGAGTCATATATGAGGAATGCAACCAACTTTATGATGTTTGATGCATCTTCTCTTATTTATGATGCTTTAGAATTCCTAGGAGTGAATTCTAAGAACCCTTAAGTGATGGTATTTCTTTTATGCAGTTCTTGATTTTGTTTAATTCCTAAACATAACCTAGCCTACCTTCCTAACCTATAAAATATTCCCAAGCCTCAAAATCACCCAGACAACTATAATTTGTAACCCTTTAGTTCTTTTGGTGTTGTATTTAAAGATCCCTACATCTCACACATCAAATCTGACAAACTCAATACATATCCTACCTCAATGCATTACCTCAAGAACAAAGTACTCGGGAAAATCATGAAAGTCATTTGGCCTGGCAAGGCAGGAAACAAAATCAGTTAAGAGGGTGTTATCCAGAATGCCTGTCAAAAGTCAGACCACAAGAGTTAAGAATCTCACTTGGGGAGTCCAATGGCTGCATCAAACCTTCGGCTTTTGTAAAATTTCACCAAATGTAGTAAGCCAGCCCAATCATTTTCCTGTTAATCCATAAAATTAAAAAAAATTAAAAAAACACTCCATTCAACCACCTTACTGATCCTTAAGTTCAAGAAGTTCAGGAGGCGAATCGAAATGCATCTTTTCAAGAAACATATCCAGGTTGCTACTAAAAGGAAAGGTGTTTGTGATTATGGGATTTAAATTTAGTATGATAAATAAAGAGTGTTTGAATTTAAGACCAAAAGCAAACACCAAACTCAGAAAAAAAATTATATGCAAATAAGCTTGGAAGATGTTCCATTTATGATAAAAAGTTCTTGATATGTATACAAGGAGTGTGGAAAGTGGCTGCAGTACCTCGGAAGCAATATTAGCCAATGCAAATGCAGTCTCAATTCGAACTCTCCAGAAGGCCTTGTCAGAACAAAACAGCATTGAACTAATCACATTCCGTTCAAACATGAATCAAAATCAAGCATGCTCTAAGAGAGTAAAACCTTAGTGTCGCTGAGGAAATTATTCATAGCATTAGTAACAGAGAAGGAAACTTGCGGTAAAGCTTTTAATGCTGCAATTGCTTGCGCCTGTGCAACAACATCTTCATCCTTCTCTAATTGATTGATCTGATTTACATTACAAACTTTTACAAGGTTATTTACCAATTGATATACAAAACAGCACATACGACATTTGATGATATATATACTAGTGGGGGCTTATGGACAAAAAATAAATCCACTTGGTTTCAGAACTACTAGAGAATTCTATGGAGCAAAAGAAAAGCAACATAATCAAGTAGAAATGTTCATAACAAATTAATACATATAAATGAATTCATGCTCAGGGCAATCATCCTGTATCCTACAAAAATAAATTTAACATATTACTATTTACAGATAAAATGGCTATGGAGTTCCTCATATGTGCATAAGCATCTAAGTATCAAGACTTGTTTAGTTTGGCTATATAGACATGTGACATTATGACGTGAGAGTTTAGATTTGAGGGTGCTTCCTTTATATGACACATGAAAGTTTGAATTTGTGATTGGATTGATAGCATATTGGTTATTTACGAGACTTTTACGAATGATTTTATTTTAATAATAATGTTTTATAAAACAATACTCTTTTCAAGATTGAATAATGTCTTAATTTTTACATGCAAGTTTCAGATAATGTCATATGAGAATGAGTTGACTTAATTGCATGAAGATTTCATGAACAGTGTCTAAATTCTAAAAAAGTTTTTGAATATTCAAATAATATTAAAAATAAAAAAGCATTCAAATGTAATTAAAAAAAAAAGTAACATTATCACAATGTTAACACAAAGTTTTCAGGATATATTTTAAAATATAACAAGAAAATTACTGAGTATGTTTAGTAATTTTGATATTAGATATAATCATAAAAAAGCCATAATGATTTGGAAACCAAAAGTATACTCCTTTTTACGGATGTATTATGAGAACATTAACTTCTTCAACAGTTACTTCGATGATATCTAGTAGATTTATATTTTGTTTTAAAATCTTACATACCATTGGACTTCATAATACCTCATGAAAGATATTTTCTAGAAAGACAAATAAATTTGTAAATAAACAGGCTTCAATATTTAAACCAATTTCATATTAGACAATTAGGAATGTTTCTTAATTTGATAAGATTTTAGATAATATATTAGAGAACTGATTGTAATTAATAGTTTAGGGTTATAGCTTTTGGTTTCATAAATTAGTTATATGTGTTTTGCATAACAGAATTCAATAAAAACTACTGCACAATCTGTATATCATTAATTAGTATTAATGTAATGCATGATAATTGCCGAACATTATTCTCTACAACATTTATTTTATATACTGAAATTTTTTTTGCCTAATAAACTATACCTGCATGATTATATACCGAGCAATCATTTTTTTGTCTATGGTTTAAGAAACAGAAATTTACTTGGAAAAAAAAAACACCCAAGATTTTTGTGGCCTGAAGCAACACAAGGGTCTGCAACTACTAGGTTATTATATTCGAAGCATTTTCAATTCTTCTTTCACAAATTAAATTTCCACGTAGCAGTATTTCTAGTGAACAATATTTAACGCTTTCAAACTAAGTTGGCAGTACAAGGTGGCCAAACCTTAAAACTTTTTCAAAAGCAGTTGGCAAATAGAGAACCTATAAGTTAGTCATTGTAAGCTCACATTGTTAATACTCCAACAAGGTCTGAACATGTCAGAAACCAACTAACAAGGAAAGTAATGATGATGACTTGAATATAACTAAATAGTGAACATAGCAAAATGAAAATTCATTTGCTTAAATCTATCAAATCACATTGACCACCAACAATTACCTATAATTATAAGATGCAGATATATGCGAGATTTCTACTAAAAGAGCCAGAACATCTTACCCACATCTGTATAGGCTGATTGAAATGAATTTCAGCAAGGTATTCCATTTCTGGGTCTGCCCTAATCCATGACAACGGGGATTCCAAACTGAAAGGAGAAGAATAGGACAGTTGTAAATATATGAACTACATCAATCCAGAAGAATGTCAATCAAGTAACAGTATACCTAGAGCGCATATCTGAAGCAGGTACATCACCATTTTCGTCAAAGCCATCAGGTTTTGAACTCTTTTTAGGCTTTTGGAATCGTCTGGCTGCAAGCTTTGAATGGCACTGTATTTCCAATAGCTGCCACATATCTCCAGCCAAAGGTAGAACCGGATGGTCATACATGCCATCAAGTTCATAAACTCTGATACTCATCATCCCTGGCCATCCAATATCACCCTCCCGATTTTCAGAATCAGGGTTAAGGAAAGATGCATTTGCATCAGGAGCAGCTGTAAACTCCCTAAGCACCGCCAATTCAACCATATTTTTTCTTTTGTTATAGGAGAACCCCATCCTTTAAAAACAAGTCCAAAAAAAGAGGCACATTTAAGTAATAATAATACACCTCCATGCAGATAGGTCTTTGAAATTGCACTATTCACAAGGCAAAGCATATAGTTCAAGGCAGTTTGCATGAAGTGTATCAAATCACCAAATCAGACATTGATAAGGTAACGCAGGCAGCAAAAGAAAATCCAAAAAGTGAATTAATCACAATAATGGGAAGAGATAAGGAGGGAAAAAATCATGAGTTTCTGAATGGCAATTCCAAGTCATCAAAAGAAATAGAGTTACAGTATAGAGAGGAAGTAGATTGCATGAAAGAAACAAAAACCCAACCCACTGCTTGAGAGAACTTGATATCACTCAGTGAAAAAGGAAGTTGAATGTTGTGTGGGAGACAAAAATATGCTGTTAACAGTGGAATAAAGAGAGCAGATGCTAACAGTATTTTTGTATTATAACTGAAAGGCATAATGTTTCAACAACTAAGAAATTAGCTTCTGGATGCATTATGCGCTTAAGTATCAATGAACAGTGTCTTGAGTCATTGCATAGTTTTATCAACCAAGTGATTGTAAAGGAAGTGATACAAGTTTTGATCATGTTTTCTTCATTTTACTAGTGTATTTGTCAATTGTCTCAATCTTTCAATTCATGATGTGAAACAAATTCTGGTTCTAATAATGAGCTTTCCAATTCACGAGTTAAATCTTGGTTTGCCAAAGACAAGCAATATGTAGCTCACAAACCATATACCTTAGCACTGGACATCCACAAGAGCAGACCCACCGCAGGAAAAATTCTTTCACAAATGGGCGCTCAAGATTTCCAACCTTAGTTGCAAAGTGCCGGAACTGCATCTCACAATGAATGAAATTAAAATATAAAAAACAAAAAGGTAGAGCAAAAAAACTGCAAAACTCACCAGAGTAACATATAAAATGTAAATACACCATGCAGCAGAAAAATTAGATAAGTATTACTACAACCTTCCTTTCTTCTCCTCTCTAATTTGTTAGCTTTGCAGTTAAAATATATGTTACTTGTAATAAGATGAGGAGAAACCTACACATAATGAAACTAAAATCAAATACATCTTTCAAGTAAACAAGCACAGTTATTCTATAATTCATCTGATACTTTTAAGGCAAAGCATTTTCCAAGTATAAGCACCTAAAAAGGGGCCTTTTTCAATTGGACTTCACCTTTAGATGAACTAATAACCACAGATAGTGTGATCAAATAAGGGTAGTAGTTGAGGAATGTTGTTTTTGTTGATATCATTGAAGAGAGTGAATCACTCCTTACTACATGGCTAGAAAAAAGTGTCATTTGGTTTCTTTATCTCTATCAATTGGATTATACTCAGTCAGACTCAAATATACACTAAAAACTATTATGCAGAATTGTATATGGACTATCTGGTTTGAGGTGAATGAAAGTATTTCTGAAGGGTTTAAATCTTCATATCCTAACAATAGGAAGACAATTTTCACATCATTAAAGGATTGGCTTCTTCAATACATCGATTCTTATCTTGTTGAGATTTTTATATATAGCCTGAATTTGAAAAGCTAAATTCCTTTGTTACCTGGAAGCATCTATTCTTTACTCCAGTAGACACATGACACCCTTTTATGCTCATTTTAGCAAATATTTTGTGCATTGAGAAGAAATATGAGAGGGTGAGCACTGAACTAGTCAAGATTCAGCTTTCAATTCTATCATCATTTAAAGAAGAAGGTTGAATATATGCACTCCTGTAGTAGTAATTACTAAATTATAGAGTAAATCCACAAAATGGAAAATTTGGAATAGAATAGAAGCCTCAAGTCTAGAATAGAAGCCTCAAGTCATAAGACTACTAAAATCAAAATAATCACCTCCTTTGTACTGAGTGATCTGATAGGGATTGTATCTCGAGCTCGGGAAATAACTTTCTGCAAAATCTGCATTTCAAAATAAACAAAAAGATGAATACTGGAATCAGTAAAAATATTAATTCACACACTATAGTTTTCAATAAATCTCAACATAAATTGAGATCAATAAAAACAAAAGGCATCACTTTTGAGTTCGAGTCATCCATCTATAAACAATAAAAGCCAGGTGATATGTCACAAAATGTTCATCCAACAACCTAGAGTACAAAATAGCTAGATCTTTACCTTGCGGAAAAACTCTGGACCCATTTGCTTTTCCAACATTTGCAGAATTGCCACCTGTTGAATACCAATTCATCAACCTTATGAAAGTTCTTTATTCAAACAAAACATGGAAACAAACTTACAGACTTCCAAGATCTTATTTTCCCATAAAGACCAATTCTATGGGTTCCATGCAATTCTTTGGAAGAAGGAGAGGAGCTCAAAGCTGTCACACCACTATCATCTGCCTTGCAAACAGCACAATTAGCCTGCACATCCAAAATATAGCATTCACTTGCATCTTTAAAATTAAAAATACACAATGACAATCAACAATTTGTGGTTTATATCAATAGGAGAAGGCAGGTTGCAATTAAGAAGAAGAAAGAAGAAATTAGGATAAAGGAAGGAAAACAAAGCATGTTTTGAAGTGTGGGAGATATGAAGAACATGCCCATCAAAAGAGACAAATCTTCCAACAGTCTCATTCTAGATCATAATCCAAACTCTATGCATATCAAGAAAAAGCTATGATACTTCTAGACCTATTTACTAGTCAAATTAATCACCATGATCATTTTGCGTGAAACATGTAATGTTCTTTTCCTCTTTTTTCTTAGACATGACACATTTTTTAGAATAAACCCCACTTATTTAAATCATTTGTGATGAAAGCACACCAAGTGAAACGGATCACCTAATATGAGCGCTTCAACTTTCATGTTCCTTTTTGGGAAATGCCTCACATTTATCCCCTGCATTATCCACAAATAAAGCCTTCACAAAAAAAGTATAATTTTGCAACCCCCTAAAGCTCTAATAACACAAATTTTCCTCCTATTACCCCCATCACCAGTACTTTCATCTCGAGTAATGAGTTGATTGGAACATTATATAAAAAAAAACCTTGGAAAAATAAACAAGCAACATCTACATCCTCCTATAAGTCACCTCTCCATTAGCTAGCTTGAGATAATCACTAGCCAACACCTTGTTAGCATTAGACCAAAAGATATGGAAAAAGCCTCTCTAGACTATTATATATATTTAAAGAATTTGTTGTTTTAATAAATGATTATACAAACCTCAAAGAATCCATGCTCACTCATGACACATCATACCATATAAGATTTGTTTGAGTCCATGCAAACAATAGAAGTATGAGCTTCATAAGGAAAAAATCATAAACACGCATGCATCCATCCATGCAAACAAAGCAAACAACTAGAATTCAAAATCAAGTTCACCAATGAGATATACCTCAACAATAGAGAAACATTATAAAAGAAAGCACGAAAACCATATAATTAAAACAATGATGATAAATTAACATGTAGGACTTTGTTCTCCATAGCAGTGACACTATTGGATAAGCAATTATCTTACCCACCAAATTAATTCTTTAAATGTTCTAACCTTGAATCTACGATAGCGAGCTTCATTATTTCCCAAAAACTTCTTAATAAATAACTCTGTCAAAAAGCCAGCAAGCCCATCTAGAAGCCATTCTGACAATACACACCAAAAAAGTGAGTCTCAATAAAATAATTGGTATATTTCAAAATTCATACAAATTGTTCAAACTCTAGTCAAGCACAAGGTGCCATGTTTTACCAAACTTACCATCATTAGGTTCCTCAGGAGTAACATATACCCCAAACCACTGTTTTGCAAGTGCAAAAGCTAGTTTAATGCTTGTGTCTATAGCCTGTCACAAAAACAATATTCACCAATGGGTAAAGATTGAGAATGCAACACATCTACAATGAAATTAGCATGCAAGACAGCTATTGACAAGAGACAACAAATACTACTCCAGCTCACATTTTGTGCATTAAACTTTGCAAAGAAGTGTAGTTTAAAATAAGTAATTTCTTGCCTAAGCATTTAAAACTTCTTAAAAAAAGAGGGGGTGGTGAAGCTCACGGTATTAAAGTTCAAGTTTACAGTTTCCTATTCTAAATTTATTTTCCATCTCCATCCCAATATTGCAATATTTTCTTTAGTATATGAACATCAATTCACATTAGTTTCACAATCTTGTAAATGCATATTATAGTGTTTGCGATATATGTAAACAGAATTGAGAGAAACTATAACATTCTTTATAAATATTAATAGATTTATTTTACAAAGACAACATGAGCATTGTTCATTAGCATAAAATATATTATTCCTTGCATGATATTTTTGCAACTTGTAATTGAATACCATGCTGAAAAATCACCAACATGGAGTGACTCGCATAGGCTTTCTTTTAGGTGAAAGGTTCTATAACATAAATAAAGAGATATAATGTCTATGTGCATAAGTGTGTGGGTGACGGGTTCAATCAGGAAAACAATCCTCCATAATATAAAAATATTCTCAAAATGAAAGTGTGGGCAATAAGTCTTTCCAGTTCCACTACATGCTTCTTCAAAAGCCCTTGCTAGACTCCATTAAAAGCCAAAACAAACATTCCATCAACTTTTATGGTATAAAAATGATAATGATAACAAAAATAGAAAACCTAATAAGCAACAAGTCTTCAAGGAAATGAATGAGAATGAGAAAACTAAAGATGAATTTCCTCAACTCTTACAAGAATGATAGTAAGCTTAATTTATTGTAAATTGACCTTGTGCTATAAATTCCATACTTGTTGAAATGATCGTGTGTTATAAAGCATCAGTTGTTGGGGGAGGACAAAGTCTACCGTTAATAAGGGCAATTTTATTACCATGTATCTCTTCTCCTCCATTCCACATCACCTTTTAGATCAAATCAGCAACCATATATCGATTCTTCTTAAATAGCGATAAAATGTTGGACATGCAAGCCTAATACCTTATGGATGGGGATCAATAAAATATATTACTATTACAAAAATGAGCCATTTCCATGGTTATTCTTACACACTACTTTGATGATAAAAAAAAAAAATTAAAAAAAAAAAACAGCCTATAAATCATAGCTATAACATCAATTTTTGAAATTTTATTGTGAGCGAACAACTTAAAGTGTGAAGCAAATAACTAGAAAATACTAATACAATGGCCAACATTATAAAAGAAAAAAAAAGTTGTCAATATATTTGCTAGCAAGAGAAATATTAATATTCTTCAGAGGCATCAACTTTCCTTTAACTAAACCTCTCTCCCATTTATAATCTTGTAAAAGCATCTAAACCATCATTATTGTAAGCAAAAATAGAGAAAGAAGGCAATATGGTGCAAATGGGTGTATACCTTGAAATATAAAAATGATGGGAACCTAGAAAGGTGTAAGCTAGGTTGGTTGCAAAGGAGTTTACACAAACACTTGGGATAGACTATGAAGAGATATTTGCTCCTGTTGCTAAGATTAATACTATACGGATTATGTTTTCCTTATTTGCTAATCTTGGATGGTTTATGCAGCGATATATGTTAAGAATGTCTTCCTATATGGAGAGTTGGAAGAAGTGTACATGGATCCAACACCAAGATTCAATCATTCCTTAGTGCCTAATCAAGTTTGTAGGCTAAAGAAGGCACTCTATGGCTTGAAACAGCCTCCTAGGGCATGGTTTGGAAGGTTTACTAGAGCCATGATCCTTATGGGATATCGCTCTATGGCTTGAAACAGCCTCCTAGGGCATGGTTTGGAAGGTATACTAGAGCCATGATCCTTATGGGATATAGGCAAAGTCAAGGAGATCATACCTTGTTCATCAAGCACTTTAATTTGACATCAAAGAATATACAAAGGCTCGTACTAGCGCACCACAGTTTTCAGTCTTCGTCAATTTGTCAATTTAATACATGGTATTCTTCTTCTACACGATAGTATTCCTACTTCAAATACGCTACAACACAAAGGTTGTATAGTTTGGTGAGATTATAAAACATAATGTATGGTCAAACCTAGATTTAAACTTCTTGTTTCAGACTAATTCAACCATTTCATCACAACTTGCCTATTATGACTTCACTTGAGATGAAATAGAAGTTAAAAGGATCTTTTCACATGGGCAACATCAATAAATTGTTAGCAATGACTAATAGAAGTTGAACCTTCTATGGAACTTCTTCCTCCAATCGAAAGTTTAACAAAATCCTTTTGGATCTTTTTCCCTTGGTTTTGGACTAACTAGGAGCACTCTTGTAAAACTTATTTATTTTGCAGTAAAGTCCCAATATCCTTTTTTTCTTACATACATTCCATTGTCATTTTTAAAAGACTAGATATACAAAAAAGTCTAAAAGGCAATAAACACTAGAAATTACAATATACAGCATCATGTTATAAAAATGGCAAAAATAGTTCAACATTAGCATGGCAAGATAAAGATCAAGTGACAACATGAATTATGCACAAGCAAGAATTAGTTTACATGGTTGTAAATATTACTTGTTGACCTCATCATTATTATCAGCATCATCCATGTTTTATGTTTCAAATAGGTTCCTGTATTTAAATAAGAAAATAACACTTTTGATAGTATATTTAAACATATATTACACAAAAAGTTGAAATGAACTTATGGGACTTTAATTAAAAGGGACATCCAAAGAGTGGAAGATCTGGAATTTTAGTGAGTGGGCACACCTGATCAATAATTGTTTCATCATATAAAACTTGAGAGCTAAAGACACCCATTGAAGCTCCTAGATTTGTTGAGGATACAATCATCTCAGGAGCTAAAAAAACTTGTGTGTATGACCCAAATGGAAATTTTGCATCAAGGTATTCTTCATAATGGCTGTTGAAAGTATATTGCAAGTTAGTAAACAATGCAAGCTAATGTTCATAATATCTTTTATAAAAATTATTTGAAAACAAGAGTTATATGGCCAAGATGACAAACTTGAACGCATTATGAAAAAATTTGATGGTATTCCGTAGCTTTGACAAATTGGATGGTAAACACATGTGTGATATGATACCAACATGAGGATCAGGAAGTATTTCAAATGGTGCAACCACCAAAGATATCCATTGAGCAGTCACTGGAACATCTAATTTGTAGACAAATGTTTTGCGAGGAGGATCATCCTTGCTCAAAACCTGCAATATGTTAATAATGACATGAAAAATTAAAATTAATAAAAACTAAAAGCCTAATACATGTTAACAACCACATCTTTTCCATTAGCATTCATGAGCATGGTTCTCACTATATTATTAGGCACTTCCAATGCAGCACTCCCATGCTCACACAAAAGTGGGGCCCAAGATGATAATTACCCATGGATATCCCTTTTATGCAAGGGAGCACCACATTGAGAGTACAAAATACTATAACTTTCAAAAGCATTTTACATCAAAGTTGTAAGAATATGTCTATGGATAAAGTAACAATAGTCATCGATGTACATCCCAAATCCCAAACTCCAAAAAAATGTGATAAAGAGTAAAATCTCATACAACTAATTTAAGTCTTCAACTACGATTATGACAGAAAAAGGTTGGTGATCTAGGATTGTCAGAGGCAAATATCAAACAATTTTACTCAACCAAAAGAAAGTAAAGTGGTAAAAGGTTACACAAGTGCACTAAAGGCCGAGCAAAATATGGAGCTGAGTTTTTTAGGCACATGTCGGATGAGGTTTAGTTGTTATATAACATTCCTTCCAAATAATTTTACAATAATTTAATGGAATCCAAAATGAAGAAAATCAATATGCTTGGTCATCATGGTCGAAGAAATTAATTTCTTGATGTTTTGCCACCCATCTCATAAACATGTAAGCACGCGTCAAGCGCAACATCTTACCATGCATCTCACATTGATATTGTCACTCTTAACCATGCAATTAACCATTATGACCTTTCTTTTTTCATCTAAATTAGTTTAATAACCTTCCTCTAAGATGAAAACTATTGGATTTTCCCCACACATCCAAATAGGTTACCTAGAATAAAATTCTGACCTAGTAACATGAAGATTATAGTTCTTAGATGTCAGTCAAACTTTCATTCCACATGTGTTCATATCGTTTAAGACTAAAGCATTTATATCAACAAAATTCACTTTCAAAGGTCGTTCCCACTTTCATTCTACATGACTTTATATCTTTCAAGAATACAAAATTGATTTCCACCAACTTCACTTTCATAGAAGATCCTTACTTTCACACCATATGACTTCCTGTCTTTCAAGACAAATGCATCTTTCATACGCAATATCTCCTTTACTTCATCTTTCATCTTTTTCGGTAACCAATGTCAAATAGAAAAGGTAAAAGGCAATAGAAATAAAACAAGTCCGTTGGAGATTTTAATATAGTTGAAGAAGGGGTAGAGGCAATCTAAGTTCTAAACCTTTTTGGTTTACCACAGAACGCCTGTTGAATCAATCATGAATATGAATATAGTTCAGTAAATGCACTCAAAAAGTATAAGGTTTGAGACAATATTAACTATTCTAATATAAGCATGTTATTTTTCTCACTTGATATAATAAGCTTCCAGTACTGACAGCAACAAGATTGTGGGCAACTGTAAACTCCAGATCATAACTACAAAAGTAGCCAAATAAATCAGTAGTTGGACCTATAAATTGCTAAATTTATACAACTTCAAAAAAGAATGTCAAGAATCAAGTAGGTTTTACCAGCAACACTGAAATCCTTCATCCATACAAGGAAACCAGCAGCGTGCACGCCTTATTTGGTTATTAGTATGTACCACTTCATTGTCAAAATGAATGCCTGTCTCTGCTTTCTCTACCCAGTAATTAATGCGAACCAATTTTACATTCTGCATCAACATGAACCTACATGAGAAACCACAATGGTATAAACCACATTATGACAGTTCATGCTGAAATACTACCATATAATATAGAGCTTTGAGCCTCCCTCAGTATCTAGTAAAATTTAGTTACACTCTTAGATAAGCTATCATGACAAATGTAACCCTACTCCATATACTATATTTGATAATGTGAGATCTAGTTGAGGAATACATTAAAGTTTTTTAAAAAAAAAAAAAACTTACAATAATTGCATTTATAGGATATTTTAAGAGTTTGAAAGTCTTAACCTATTTTCTTAATTTTCATAAATGATTAATTGCCCATTACAGGACATGTTCATTTATGTATTCATGTGTCTTGGATATTTGACAAATAAGAAGCTTACACTGAAAACACCTTATAATGTAGATTGGAGAACCAATGAGTATATTGTTAAAAACAAAATTGAAGAAAAGGAATTAAAAAAAATTTATAGCCATAGTAGAAGATAATGAATCCTATTATGCGTTTATGCTCTATTTATTTCAAGGAAAAATCTTCAATCCTTTCGAAGATTATATTATACATATTATGGGTAAAGAGATTTTCAACTTTGGAGGAGAAATCCTTGATTCTTTTGAAGAATGTTTATATTATATATATTATGGATATATAGATTTTCAACTTAAGATCCTTCGTAGCTTAGCATTCCTAACAATTCAAACTGATGCATACAAGTGAAACTTATGATAAAGGCTTGATATTTAGCTTTATTTAAATTATTTAACAATCAATCAAAAGTAGTCACAAACTATCACTTTATCTTTTATTTATAAAAAAGACATCTCATTTAAGAATTGGCAAACTGTTCTTAAATGTAAGAGCAAAAGACATCAACATCAAGAAGAAACAAACAAAAGGAAGCTAGAATAGAAGAATTATCCACTCTCTCTACTTATTTACTAAGGAATCATCATCAACACAATAACACCAACGTGCATAAGTGCATTTGTTCTCTAATCACCAACCAACCAAAATATTTCATAAGAAAGAAGTTTCAAATTTCCCCGCATTTTATAACCATTTTTTCTGCACAAAATTTTACATTAAAATTTAATTCCAATCCTGTGGTCATGGATAATAAATTTATCAAAACAAAAACACACACACATACAAAAGCACTACGCCACTCACATGCAATAGCATCTACTTATAATTAACCTAAATTCCAAACTAAATTTCCTGAAAACCCCCAGAAAAAAAACCAAAATATTCAAACAAAAAGCATTTGATTTGAATAGATTAACCACAGAAACCTGCTTAGGTTCACCAGAAAATGGCAACCCATTCTCCAAATTCGCATCCTCTTGCACTTCATTTGGAATCCTAAAAGCTTTACAACAATTAATTAGCAAATTTGGAACACGTTCTCTCTCCAGAGCTGATAAATACACAGCACCAGCAGCGTCAGCAGCCGAGCTAGGGCTTGTAACTGAGCTCCATCTCTTTTCACTATCCACATTTTGTTGCTGATGTGGATAATATTCAAACTCAGTAGCTTCACCATCAACAAACACACTCTCTATTCCTATATTCTCCGCATGTAACCCTACAATTCCTATATCCGGTACCGCAATTTCCAACTCAGTGTAACTACACAAGAAAATATGTGTGAGAATTCATTAGCTCATTTAAAAGTAGTAATAATAATAATAATAATCCCTAAAATTGAAATTTTCTATAAATTTGAAATGATCAGAAACTGAAAATGATAACAAAATACCAAAACAGAATCATTTTTTAATAAAAGGAAAAGGAAAAAGGAAACGGACCCGTAGATTTGGTGCTTGTCGATGTCGATAGAGAGGCAGAGTTTCTGGTGACGGACTACCGCACCAGAATTCTCAGGCTTAGCATCTTCGTTCTTCGGCTTACGAGGCTTAGCCATGGCTTGTGTGAGCTAGGGCGCTGGGTTTCTAAGATGGAGAGGGGTTGGCTTAGTTTTATTTATACAGGAGCTTCTCTTACGGTTAGCGTTGCAAGTTGTAACAACATTTCAAAAATATATTTTTAAAACATTTCAAAAAATAATCTGTTTTATTTTTTATTTCAATATTTTTTATTTTAAATTATTTTATTTTATTTTTTCAGATCATTTTAATAAATTGATATTAAAATATTTTTTTAAAATATTTTAAAAATCATTTTAACTATATTTTCAAATAGGTTTTACGATCGAATTGTGCGCTGGGTTTTTTATTTATATAGAAAATTAATTGATTTTATACGTGTTATATTTTTTATTTTAATATTCAATGAGAAAAATTATAATTAATAAAATATGTTAGAAACGGGTGTTTTTTCCACCAAAACATGATTGAATATTGCTACTACTAAAACTTTTTTGATAAAAATCGTTAGAAATAATTTTTTTATGTGTAGGAAATTGATTATAAAATTTATTGCTCATATTATTACATTAAAAAATATTTTAGAATAATAAAAAAATATAAACATAAAGAAAATAACTTTAATAACAGTAGAAATAATAAAAATTGGTGAGACCATAATTATTGTTAGAGAAAAAAATTCCATTATTTTTTTAATTTTTTTCCAAAAAAGCTTAGGTCACACGCTTACACGCGCACTATATATATATATATATATATATATATATATATATATATATTTAAAAGAAAATAAAACTTACAAATAATCATTATCATTATTTTTGAATGTTTTATCTATAATAATTAGAAAATTCAATACCTAAAAATATTAACAAAAAATAAATATGATTATATTTAAAGTAGTTATTTAACTTGAAAAAAAAAATAATAACAAATATTGTTTTTGAAATGATTACCAGCACAGATTTAAATTAAAAAATTAAAAAAATCTTAATAAGAGAGGAGTAAAAAAAATTGAAACAAAAACTAAGAGCTTGTATATATATGGACAGAAATAAGAATTATATAAGAAATATAAAAAAAAGAAATATTTTTCATATGGTAATGAACAACAAAAACCACAATTGAAATCATTGTTCATTATTATTTGAAATTGTTATCTCCTTTAGCTATTTATAAAATAATAGTAGTGGTTCCCATCAGTTAACCCGGATATCCTGTTTATAAAAGAAAAAATTATAAGTGGGAAAAAAATAGAAAAACATTAAAAAATATGGTTCTGAGATTATTCGTGGCGTGCATAAGTTATCCTAGGCATCTCAATTATATATAAAAAAAACATATACATGGGGAAAAATCATGGGGAAAATGTTTAAAAAATGGATTCAGAGATTAGTTGTGGTGCACGTAAGTTGTAACAAATACTTTAGTTACAAAAAACAAAAAAAGAAACCCAATTAGAAAAATATTAAAAAAGCTAACCAGGAAACACCAGTTATAAGAAACAAAAAACAAATGTGTAATTGGAAAAAAGAAAAAAAAAATGTTACAAAAAAGATGGGTACAAAGATTAGTCATGGTGCGTGTAAGCTCTCCCGGCCACCTTGTTTGTTAAAAATAAATTTGGTTATACATAAAAGTGCAAGGGGAAACATATTTTTAAATAGTAATGAGAGAAAAATTGTGGTGCATATAAACTAACCCAAACATCCTGGTCATGAAAAAAAAATATATATATATATATAAGTAGGAAAATACAGGGAAAAATACAAAAAAAAAAAGAAGTGGATCTGGAGATTAGTCATGGTGTGCGAAAGTTGACATGGATAATCCGACTTTAAAAAAAAAAGCATAGTAAAAAAAATTCAAACAGTAATGAAAAGTAAAATCATTGTTCATCAGTATTTTATAATATTAGCAGCTGGAGAGATTCGAACTCTCGCTCTTGTGGTGTAGCAGCAAACGCTTAACCACTCAACTTAATTGTTCATCCTAGCATACATATAGAGTCAGTTTGGCTCTAGGTTTCAACCGGCGTTTTGCTGAAATTTGAATTTTTTTTTATTTTAAATAAATATATTTTGGTGTTTTTAGATCATTTTGATATGTTAATACCAAAACTTATTTTTAACAAATAAAAAAAATATCATTTTGATGTTACCGCAACCGCACTCCCAAACAAGCCCATAATACTTATCTTACATTTTTTTTTTGCATTTATATATGTGTGTGTATGTACACGCTTGCGCGCGCGTGGGTGACATGATATATTTTTAGTTAAAAATGATTTTTTTTAAGATTTATTCTTCATATTATTATATTAAAAGTATTTCAAAACACTTAGATTAAATTAATATGAGATTTTAAAAAAAACTTAATTCATTTATATATATATATATATATATATATATATTCAGGAGTTGATATTTAGCAAATATCAGAATATATAATTATTTTTAAGTGAAAAAAAATTAAAAAATAATCATTCACATTATTTTAACAAAATGAATAAAAAAATAATCAAAAGACTTATAGGTTGATTATGTCTCTCAAATGTATAACATTATAAATATTTCATAAGAACATTAACAATTTTTTACATGTAAAAAAAAGTGGTTTTCGCTACGGCAAAACAGTGGACAAGTGAATTGCATATTTTTTCACTGTAGATAATTCGACCTAAATTTTTTACTTGTTCTCTCTACGTGTGACTTTGTATATTTTCTATTTACATGAAATTAGTTTTGAAATATCATACATTAACAAAAATAACATCGACAAATAAATTATTTTGACTATTATTCTCATTGTTATTACCATGATTGAAAAAAATGTCATTATTATCTTAGCTATCATTATAATCATTATTGTAAATAATTAATATTTTAATTATTCTTAGTAATACTATCGTTGCTACCATCATTATTATTATAAAAAAATTCATTTTTATTTAAGATTTTAAGATTTATTATTCATATTATTATATTAAAAGTATTTAAAACACCAAGATAAAATTAATTTGATTTTTTTTCAAAAACAACTTAGCTTTATATATATATATTAAGACGTTAATATTAAACAAATATCAATATATATATATATAATTAGCCTCATATATTTTAAAGAAAAATATACCTTTAAAATAATTGCTATTATTATTTAAAATACCTTATCCATAATAAAATGAATATATAAAATTATTAATATTATTGGGTAAATAATGGAAATGACAAAATTACCTCAAAGAATAAAAAAAACCTAAAAAATTTAACCAAAAAAGCAAGCAAAAAAATAAAATAATTGAAAAAAATACTATTTGTTGAATTTTTTTTACTTGAAGAATAAATAGATTAAAAATTAATAATGGTTAAAAATAAAGAATACGAATTTTTGAATAATCATCGACACAAATTAAAATCTAAGGACTAAATTAAAAAAAAAATATAACCTGAACAATACAGAAAATAGTAAAACAAAAAAAAACTAAAAGTATGTGTATAAACATGTATAAAAATAAAGATTATTTAAAAATATATATATAAAAAAATTAATATGAATTTGCCATCTTGGAATCTCACTTTTATCCTATGGAATACCACCAAGCACTTTTGAAAAACCATTCACACATCCAACAGAAATAAAATAACATTCAATATTTCATTTTATCATTTTTTTGGCTGACCATATCTTACACAGATCACACACGTGCACACAAATTCATGACGCATACTTTTTTATGTTTCTTTTTTTTGGCACAACAAGTAACAGATGTAGCTAGTAGCACTACTTGTTAGTTAATAATTCTGAAATAGGAAAAGTGGTCTATGTATATGTCAGAGCTATCAAATAATGAACTCACTTTTTTTTATCAAATCGGGGCAAATAGCCCTATAATATTAATCTAGGAATGGTCGATCCAATCAGATCATAGTACAACAAAGGGTATAACCTTGACGGCGGGTCCATTAAGACATCAGCCTGTCTATGAAAAACATCTATACTTAAACCGTAGTTGGCTAACCAATCGGCCACACAATTGGCCTCTCTGTAAACGTGAACAGGTTTGACCTCCCAATCTCTTACCAACAGATCCCTAATTTTCCTGATTAAAGTATAATTTTTGGACACACTGACTTTATCTCCCTTCATGAGTCCAACAACCACACTAGAATCAGACTCCAAAATTACCCTTCGATACCCTTTGTCCCATGTAATTTGAAGGCCTATGTAAACTGCCCATAATTCAGCTGTAAACGACGAGCAAATCCCATTATTCCGAGCAAATCCTGCTATCCACGCACCCATTCCATCCCGAAGAACTCCTCCCGCACCTGCTTGCCCTGGATTTCCTTTACTGCACCCATCCACATTCAACTTCATCCAACTATTCGGTGGATACTTCCACCAGACCTGCAAAGGCTTCTGTCTGTGAGTCCTCTCTCCCGTGCTAGACCCTTGCATATTTGCATGATCCAGAATCATTCTTTTTATAGCTAAAATAACACCATACCAATTACCATGGGAAGAGCCAAACACACTATTACAACGCTCCTTCCAAATGTACCATAATATTATGCCAAACTCCAAAGGCCACTTCCTACCACTTTTACCTATGCTTCTATTGTCTAAATTTGATAGCAACCAGGAGTACCAATTTTGGCTAAAAAACAACACTTTATCCTCTTTCTTTACAAAAACCTCCCAAATCCTCTTGGCCTTGGGAAAATCTCTCAAAGCATGAATTATCGTTTCCACTTCATGTAAGCACTGTTATACAACAACGATTATTCATCAATTTTTGTCTCCATCGAATATCATTTGTCATAATAGAATTATGAGCCACAGTCCATATGAACAGTTTGATTCACTCCATTCCTTTCCACTGCCATATGACCTTCCAAATGGGATCTTGATCCATTAACCTCCGCTCTTCTTGCAGATTATAGGCTGATTTTGTCTTGAACATTCCATTCTGCGAGTGATTCCAAATCTTGTTATCTGCACCCATATCCTGAGTGGGTGGAATTAGACCTGTTATCTCCATCACAATTGGCAAGGGGATACTATGAGAAAATTCCTCCCATTTCCAACTACCCCTTTCATCCACCATATCAGCAACTGTGCAATTACTGTTCACCAGCGGAACTCCGCCAATAATGTGGCTAGCTAGAGGACCATAGTTATCCAACCAACTATCCTTCCAAAATAAAACTGTTTTACCATTCCCGAGCACCCAGCTGGTATTTTGCTGTACTGTACTCCAGACTTGACAAATCGCCTTCCAAAGAACTGAACCCCTCGCTGAAGCAATCGGGTGCTCATTTCTTCTATTAGGATTAATATATTTCTTCTTCAAAAATCTAACCCACAAGTTATTCCCCAGAGCTATCTCCCAAGCTAATTTCATTACGAAAGCCCTGTTCATTGTCTGCATTTTCTTTATTCCCAATCCTCCCTCTTCTTTTGGCTGACATAACTTTGACCATTTAACAAGATGAACCTTCTCCCTACCATCTTGACTCCCCCATATGAACCTTCTACAAATCTTCTCGATTTCCTTACATGTATGCTTTGGGATTACCGCTGCTTGCATTGAGTACAAAGGAATGGTGGATAACACTGACTTACATAAAGTGATCCTCCCAGCTAGCGAAAGAGTATTAGACTTCCACCCAGCGAGCTTTTGATGTAACTGCTCCAGCAAATAGCTATAGGTCTACTTAGTAATCCTCTGATGTAACAACGGAACCCCAAGATATTTTCCCAAATCCGTCGTGACCGTGAAACCACTAGCACCACTAATTGTATTCACCAAGTTATTAGAAACATTTTTGGAGAAGAAATTTTTTGTTTTGGCAACACTTACTTGTTGGCCCGAAGCTGTACAAAACTCATGCAGACACTTTTGTATCTTTGATAACTGGTCCACAGTGGCCTCTGCAAATATGAGCATGTCATCTGCAAAACATAAGTGCGAAATCTTTAAACCATTCCTCTTAACCTGAAATGGCCGCCATTCCCTCTCTTCCACACTCTTGTTAATAAGTTGAGAAAGTCTTTCTAGACACATCACAAAAATGTATGGCGATAGAGGATCTCCTTGCCTAATGCCACGACAAGGAACAAAAGCCTGAGATGCACACCCATTCCACAAAACACTGAGAGTTGGTGTTTCTATACACTGCATAATAGTCTTTATCAACTCACTAGGCAATCTAGCATCAATCAGTGTATCTCTGATGAAGCCCCAACTTAATCGATCATACGCCTTTTCCAAGTCCACATTAATATCCATAAATCCTCTTCGACCTTTCATTCTTCGCATTGAGTGAATAATTTCCTGAGCAATAATTATGTTGTTTGTGATATGTCTTCCTGGAACAAAACTGCTTTGAACCTCACTAATCAGTTTTGGCAACAATGGTTTTAGTTGTTGACATATAATGTCACACTTATATGTTTTATATATTTTGATGATAACAATAAAAGAAAATGGACTAATAATATGCTTGGATGAGATTAAGCGATAAACAGTATTATACAAAGAATACATCAACAAGCATAACTGAGTACACGAAGAAATCACTCCAACAAGTCCAAGATGCAAGCAAGTGAAGACAAAGAAGAAGTTTTCATTTTAGTGCTTTAATTATGTAAATCTCAAATGTCTAACTTGATAGCACAATTTAAAATGAACTCACACACTTCACATTGCATGCATTAAAAGAGTTTGATGATTAGAGGATTAAGTCATATTCAATCGGTTCAAAAATTCGAAAAGATAATTTGTCACAATTGCCTTTCTGCATGAACCGGTCGACCGCTTGGTGTATACCAAGTGAACAGTCGACCGCTTGAAGACAAATTGTCTTTTGAGCTGAACCGGTCGACCGCTATGTTTATCCGCTATGAACCGGTCGACCGCTTGAAGACAAAATGTCTTTCAAGCCGAACCGGTCGACCGCTTGGGTTATCCGTTGTGAACCGGTCGACCGCTTGAAGACGAATTGTCTTTTGAATCGAACCGGTCGACCACTTTATTTGTCCGTTATGAACCGGTCGACCGCTTGATATGACAGATTGCATTAAAACGGCTATAAACGGCTAGTTTCTTTTAGAAACTTATAAATAGCCCTCCTAATTGCAAAAATAAATACACAAGAACTTTCATATCTTATATTGAGGCAATTAGAGTGCAAAAACATCTTCATATCATCAATCTTTATTAATACTCATATTTGTGTTTAAATCTTCATATCTTAACACAAAGAGTATTTTTCATTCTCACTACACTTAAACACCTTCAAATATTCTAAGTGTTATCAAGTGAGATAAAGAGATCATAGATCTTCATTTGTAATATCTACACTATTAAGAGTGTATTGTTGTTTTACAAAAACAACCATTGTAATATTCTTGAGAGTTGAAGTATAAAACTCTTTGATATTGGTGAGGGAATATCACCAAGGAAAAATCTTGAAGAGGGTACATCTTCAAGTGGGAAGAAGGAAAATCTTGAAGAGGGCATATCTTCAAGTGGTGTAAAAGTCTTGGTGTGGATTCATCAAGCAAGATTTGTAATCTTGTTACTTGGACTAGTAAGAGAGTACAATACTCAAGTACGGATTTGTACTTGAATCGTGGACGTAGGCTTGCCGAACCACGTTAAAAACCGAGTTAGCAATCTCTCTCTTATCTCTTTACTTTAAAGTAATTGATTTTAGAATTGCTATAATTATTGTATTTACACCTAATTCCCCCCCCCCTTAGGTGTATAGTTGCCTTAATCCTTGAATAACAATTGGTATCAGAGCTTAGTTCTCAATTATTAAGTTTGCTTAGACTTTGAGTAGAATGGCAACTACAAGTTACAATCTCCAAAATGAAGGTGCCTCAACAACTAGACCACCATTTTTTGATGGTAATGACTATGCATATTGGAAAGCTAGAATGACTATATATCTTCAATCTATAGATTTTGATTTATGGCTTTCTATTGAAAATGGACCTCATAGACCACTCAAAATCGAAAATGGTGTTGAGATTCCCAAAAGCATGATAGAATATACAGACTTAGATAAAAGATTACTTTCTATGGATGCTAAAGCCATGAACACCTTATACTGTGCATTAAATAGAAGCGAATTCAATAGAATATCTTCGTGTAAAAATGCTAGAGATATATGGCATACATTAGAAGTAACTCATGAAGGAACAAATCAAGTAAAAGAATCTAAAATTGATATGTTAGTTCATCAATATGAGTTATTTAAAATGTTACAAAATGAATCCATAACAAGCATGTTCACTCGTATGACTAGTATTACAAACAGTTTACATGCTCTTGGTAGAACTTATTCAAATACAGAAATTGTAAGCAAGATTCTCAGATCTCTACCAAAAGCTTGGGAAGCTAAAGTGACAGCTATACGAGAAGCAAAAGATCTTACAAAATTACCATTAGAGGAACTCATCGGTTCTCTAATGACTCATGAGATCACTATGGAAAAACAAGATCAGGAAGAAAGGCCAAAGAAAAATTTGGCATTTAAAACTGTTCATCAAGTTAAAGACAAGGATAATATCGATGATGAAGACAATGGACGTACGATCTTGTGGAAGATGTAGCATTGATCACAAGACAGCTTGAAACTTTCTTAGAAAGAAAAATGATAAGAGAAAGTTTTCGAACTACAGAAAGGAGGAAAGCAAAGGAGAATTTAGCAAAGAAACTCCAAGGTGCTACAAGTGCAACAAAGTGGGACATATCAAAACCGATTGTCCCCTTCTTCAAATGAAAAAGAAAAATCGCTTTCAAAAGAAAGCTTTGAAAGCAACATGGAGCGATGACTCGGACTCAAGCTCCAATGATGAAGAAGAACTTGTGGCTAACATGTGCTTTATGACAATTGAAAGCGAAAATGAGGTACAATCTTCGGATGATGAATCCGACCCTTCTTATATTGAACTACATGATCAACTTGAAAATTTGTATGTAGAATATAAGAAATTAGGTTCTAAATATAGTACTCTAAAAAGAAATCATATATGTTTAATTGAAGAAAAAGATTTATTAGAAAAGAAAGTATATGATTTAAATGACAAGAGTAGCAAGACCAATCAACTTGAAAAAGATAATAAATCATTAAAAGAGAAAGTTGATGAGTTGAATATAATTATCACAAAATTCACACAAGGCTCAAAATTTTTTGAGAAAATGCTTTCGAGCCAAAGAAGTGTATTTAACAAAGGAGGATTAGGTTATAAACCTAATAAAAATCAAAAATACCTAAAGAATTACTTTGTTAAAGCTAAAGAGTCTTATGATCCAAGTCATACATGCAATTATTGTAGAAAATTAGGTCATTTGATTTATGCATGTCCGATGAAGAAAAATAAAATTGTTGACATGATTTGGGTTCCAAAAGGAACCACCCCTAACCAAAAAGGACCCAAGAAGGTATGGGTACCAAAATCCTCATCTTGATTCTATTTTGTAGGAACCAAAGGAACATGGGGAGTGGTTTTTGGATAGTGCTTGTTCAAGACACATGACCGGAGACGACAACCTTTTTCATGCCTTTCCAAAACTCAAGGAGGAAAAGTGACTTTTGGGGCCAACTCAACAGGACAATTTGTTGAAATGTGCAACATTGGTGGTATGTCTTCAATCTCGATTGTATATGTTTTTATTGTTGATAATCTTAAGCATAACTTACTTAGTATAAGTCAATTATGTGACAAAGGATATAAAATCTTGTTTGATCATACATGTTGCTTAATACTTGAAAATGACAAAATTATTTTTATCGGTAATAGAATTGGAAACATCTATAAGATCAAAATAGATGCATGTATGAGTAGTGAAAATTGTCTTGTTGCTAGTATAAATGATAGTTTTCTATGGCATAGAAGACTAGGTCACATAAGCATGGACATTCTTTCAAAATTGACCAAAAATGATTTAGTTAAAGGTCTTCCTCATATTACATATGAAAAGGAAAAGCTATGTGAAGCTTGCCAAATGGGTAAACAATTCAAAACATCTTTTAAAAGTAAGAATCACATATCAACCGAAGACCTTTAGAATTACTTCACATAGATCTATTTGGACCAACTAGAACAAGAAGTTTAAGTGGTAATAGATATGTGTTTGTAATTGTTGATGACTTTACTAGATATACATGGGTTATATTTTTGAAATCAAAAGATGAAACAATTCATGAATTTATAAAGTTTTCAAAGAAAATCGAAAATGAGAAAGGATTTTCTATAATTAACATAAGGAGCGATCATGGTGGTGAATTCACAAGTGATTTATTTGAAATGTTTTGTGAAGAAAAAGGATACCACCACAACTTTTCAACTCCTAGAACTCCCCAACAAAATGGGGTTGTGGAAAGGAAGAATCGGTCTCTTCAAGAAATGGCAAGAACTATGATAAATGAATTTAATACCCCTAAATATTTTTGGGCGGAAGCCGTAAATACTTCTTGCTATGTTTTAAATCGTGTTACCTTGAGACCTGAGTTGAAAAAGACTCCTTATGAGCTTTGGAAAGGGAGGAAGCCCAACATCTCTTATTTTAAAGTCTTTGGTTCAAAATGCTTTATTCTAAACACTAAAGACAACCTTGACAAATTTGATTCAAAATCCGATGTTGGAATTTTTCTTGGATACTCCTCCTCTAGCAAAGCCTACAGAGTTTACAATAATAGAACACTTTGTCTTGAGGAATCCATGCATGTCGCCTTTGAGGAAACTCAAAATGACAAAATTGTTGAGATTCCAGATGACTTAAATAAAAATGTTCAACATTTGAATCTTCATGATAAAAATCCAAATGAAATATCAAATGAAGATACAAACAAGGACCAACCAAGCTCAAGCAATCAACAAGAGTTGGTAAGTAACTCCTTTGAGCCGCCAAAGGAGCTAAGGTATGTAAGTTCTCATCCTCCGAATTAATTATCGGTAATCCGCTTGAGGGAACTAAAACTAGAGCATCCCTTAGAAATATTAGTGGTCATTATGCATTTGTTTCTCAAATAGAACCTAAAACCTTTCTTGAAGCTGAAAATGATGAAAATGGATTTTAGCCATGCAAGATGAGCTAAATCAGTTTGAGAGAAATGATGTTTGGGAACTAGTCCCTAGACCAAAAGATTTATCAATAATTGGTACTAAATGGGTCTTTAGAAACAAAGTTGATGAACATGGGACTATTGTTAGAAACAAAGCAAGACTAGTTGCTAAAGGTTATAATCAAGAAGAAGGAATAGATTATGAAGAAACCTTTGCACCGGTAGCTAGACTTGAATCTATAAGAATGCTATTAGCCTATGCATGTCATGCAAATTTTATGCTCTTCCAAATGGATGTTAAAAGTGCATTTTTAAATGGCTTTATAATGGAAGAAGTATATGTTGAACAACCTCAAGGCTTTGAAAATTTTGAATTTCCTAATCATGTGTTTAAACTCAAAAAGGCCTTGTATGGTTTGAAACAAGCACCTAGGGCATGGTATGATAGATTAAAAACATTTCTTATTGAAAATGATTTTAACATTGGCAAAATTGACACCACCCTGTTTACAAAAAGAAAAGGAAAAGATATCCTTATTGTACAAATCTATGTTGATGATATAATTTTGGTGCTACTAACGAATCTCTATGTAAGGAATTTGCAAAATGCATGCAAGAGGAATTTGAAATGAGCATGATGGGAGAATTAAATTTCTTCCTTGGATTGCAAATTAAGCAAACAAGAGATGGCATCTTCATCAACCAAAGCAAGTACACCAAGGATCTTCTAAAAAGATTTGGGATGGAACATGTCAAAGATGCCGACACACCCATGGGAACATCTACTAAGCTTGATATGGACGAAAAAGGTAAAACCGTAGACATCACCAAATATCGAGGTATGATCGGTTCTCTTTATATTTAACCGCAAGTAGACCCGATATTATGTTTAGTGTATGTTTATGTGCACGATTTCAAGCATGTCCAAAAGAATCCCATGTTAGTGTAGTAAAAAAGAATTTTTCGTTACTTGCATGGTACAATTAATTTAGGGTTGTGGTATCCGAAGGGAAGTGAAATGAGTTTAATTAGTTACTCAGATGCAGATTTTGCGGGTTGCAAAATAGATAGGAAAAGTACTAGTGGAACTTGTCACTTTCTAGGATCTTCACTAGTATCATGGGCAAGGAAGATACAAAACTCGGTAGCCCTATCAACAACTCAAGCGTAATATATTAGCGCGGGAGTTGTTGTGCACAAGTATTATGGATGAAACAAACTTTGGAGGATTATAGACTTAAGTTTGAAAATACTCCGATTAAATGTGATAATACAAGTGCTATTTGCTTATCTAAGAATCCTATTCAAGACTCTCGTACAAAACACATAGAAGTAAGACATCACTTCTGAGGGATCACATTGAAAAAGGAGATATTGTACTTGAGTTTATAGGTACAGTAACATCAACTTGCAGATATTTTTACAAAACCCTTAGCCAAAGATCGCTTATGTAAATAAGAAGGAACCTAGGATTTATCCATGCAAATGATGTTTAAATTATGTATACATCAATGGTTATAAGTTGGATTTATTTGATGTTAAAAAGTATACACTTGGAGCATAAGAAACATGTTCAAAACAAATATTGGAGAATTTAGAATTTCGGGATGAACCTAGTCGACCGGCTCATCAAGAGCAAGCCAACCTAGAGACCGGTTGAGACAGAATAAAACAGAGGATGGCTACTGGAATTTTTCGAATCTTGGAGGAAAATTGTTCTCAACATAATTTTTCGACATAAAGGGTACTTTTGAAGATTAATGAATGATTTTAAAGTCAAAATGCAAAACTTTCCATTTTTACATGTACCGGCCGACCGGTACATGCATCCGGATCAACCTGGTCGACCGGTTGAGCTGTGAGGAACAATGAGCGTTCAGCTATCGCCTAAAATTTGCATTTTTAGCCCCTTGATTTCTTTGCCTTTTGGACATAATTTTTACATGGAAAGGCTATATTGTGAGTGGAAAGAACGTTTCAAAAGAGAAATTTGGAAAATTCTCAACTTGGGAGTCAACCTGTCGACCGGTTGAACTTACCTCAAGGCAACCGGTCGATCGGTTCTCGATAGTATAAATACTATCTAGGGTTTCAGAACTCATTCAACGGACAAATCCGAAAAATCTTACCCAAAATCATCACAAAAACTACACTAAATCAAAACACTCATAGCCAAATTGAAGACAATGGCATCTCATAAGCGATTAAGAAGGATCGAATCAAGGAGCAAAAGAGCCAATGATCCAGACTTCCTCATCGGTGATAATGTTCAAAGATTTTTGAGTAATTTCTCAAATAGAGCTATCATTGTAGAAAGAGGTTTAAGCAATGATCTATCTGCTTTAGGTATAGACACCTTATTTGCTGAAATGGGTTGGTACTCATTATATGAATATAGGAAACCTACATACCCTAAATTGATGAGAATGTTCTTTGCTAATATGAGGGTTAATGTAGAACCAAGAGTAATGAGTACTCTTCAAGGACATCCCATTGAATTTAATTGTGATGAATTAGCTGAGATATTGGGTATATCTAATGATGGTCCGAGAGTGTTTGATATTAAAATAATTCCGACCATTGAAGGTTTTAGCTATGATTATGCTATTGCATTGCACACCGGAAATAATGGATTTGCTCCCGGTGCTAAAATAAAGAGTCAAGATCTTTTATTGAGACCTAGAATACTCCATAGAATTATTGCTCACAATATCTTGCCCAAAAAGGGGCATTATGATGAAGTCACATTTATGGAGTTATGCTTAATTGATCAGATGATTCAACTAAGGCCAATAAACCTTCCATACATATTGATTAGGAATATAATCTTAGCATTTGATCAAAAACAAAAGGCTCTACCTTATGGTCAAGTGTTTACCACTATTTTTGAGCATTTTGAGATCTTGCTGACGGGTACGGATAAGAGACCGTACTCAGATAAGACGGAGATAAATAACACCACTCTAACTAGGATGAAATATGTGCTAAATGAGCATGGTGAGTGGATCCAAGGGCACCAAGAAGGTGCACATGCTGAGGAAGAGCATGAAGAGGAGGAGAATGCGGCTGAGGATGAAGGTGAAGACGAGTTCACACATTTATTTGAGTCACCACCTCCGGCTTCCTCCCCAGATGAGCCATCTGCGAGTGGCTGGTCGCATAGGATAGAGAGTCGTCTCACGCTTATGGAGACAGATATATGATTCATGAGAGACTCTCACATAGAGATGCGGGTCGATATTCAGAGATGAAGGCGATGATGGCTTCACTTCTCTCACTGAACCCACCTCCTTCGTGAATTGTGTATCATGCATCTCATCTTTTTATGTTGTTATTTAGAATATTGTATTTGTGCTTTTCATTTTGGATATATGTACAATGATATTGAATATTTTTTATCCACAATGATTAACCTTCTTTTTGTTGATGCCAAAGGGGGAGAGAAATATGAAAATATCAAATATCAAATGCATCAATAATGGGGGAGTCAAATATGAGAATATAAAAGAATTATATGCATATATTTAGGGGGAGAAATATGAATTTCTCTTATAAATTGCATATGATATTTGTACTTAGATTAAATTGCTACAAATGTTCAATGTCTCCTATATATTGCATTATAATATTTAGGGGGAGACTCAATTTATTATCTAAGACTTTTTGTTTATTGTCATCATCAAAAAGGGGGAGATTGTTGACATATAATGTCACACTTATATGTTTTATATATTTTGATGATAACAATAAAAAGAAAATGGACTAATAATATGCTTGGATGAGATTAAGCGATAAACGAGTATTATACAAAGAATACATCAACAAGCATAACGGAGTACACGAAGAAATCACTCCAACAAGTCCAAGATGCAAGCAAGTGAAGACAAAGAAGAAGTTTTCATTTTAGTGCTTTAATTATGTAAATCTCAAATGTCTAACTTGATAGCACAATTTAAAATGAACTCACACACTTCACATTGCATGCATTAAAAGAGTTTGATGATTAGAGGATTAAGTCATAATCAATCGGTTCAAAAATTCAGAAAAGATAATTTGTCACAATTGCCTTTCAGCATGAACCTGGCCGACCGCTTGGTGTATACCAAGTGAACCGGTCGACCGCTTGAAGACAAATTGTCTTTCGAGCTGAACCGGTCGACCGCTATGTTTATCCGCTAGAACCGGCCGACCGCTTGAAGACAAAATGTCTTTCAGTCGAACCGGTCGACCGCTTGGGTTATCCGCTGTGAACCGGTCGACCGCTTGAAGACGTAATTGTCTTTTGAATCGAACCTGGTCGACCACTTTATTTGTCCGCTATGAACCTGGTCGACCGCTTGATATGACAGTTGCATTAAAACGGCTATAAACGGCTAGTTTCTTTTAGAAACTTATAAATAGCCCTCCTAATTGCAAAAATAAATACACAAGAACTTTCATATCTTATATTGAGGCAATTAGAGTGCAAAAACATCTTCATATCATCAATCTTTATTAATACTCATATTTGTGTTTAAATCTTCATATCTTAACACAAAGAGTATTTTTTCATTCTCACTACACTTAAACACCTTCAAATATTCTAAGTGTTATCAAGTGAGATAAAGAGATCATAGATCTTCATTTGTAATATTTACACTATTAAGAGTGTATTGTTGTTTTACAAAAACAACCATTGTAATATTCTTGAGAGTTGAAGTATAAAACTCTTTGATATTGGTGAGGGAATATCACCAAGGAAAAATCTTGAAGAGGGTACATCTTCAAGTGGGAAGAAGGAAAATCTTGAAGAGGGCATATCTTCAAGTGGTGTAAAAGTCTTGGTGTGGATTCATCAAGCAAGATTTGTAATCTTGTTACTTGGACTAGTAAGAGAGTACAATACTCAAGTACGGATTTGTACTTGAATCGTGGACGTAGGCTTGCCGAACCACGTTAAAAACCGAGTTAGCAATCTCTCTCTTATCTCTTTACTTTAAAGTAATTGATTTTAGAATTGCTATAATTATTGTATTTACACCTAATTCCCCCTTAGGTGTATAGTTGCCTTAATCCTTGAATAAAAATTGGTATCGAGCTTAGTTCTCAATTATTAAGTTTGCTTAGACTTTGAGTAGAATGGCAACTACAAGTTACAATCTCCAAAATGAAGGTGCCTCAACAACTAGACCACCATTTTTTGATGGTAATGACTATGCATATTGGAAAGCTAGAATGACTATATATCTTCAATCTATAGATTTTGATTTATGGCTTTCTATTGAAAATGGACCTCATAGACCACTCAAAATCGAAAATGGTGTTGAGATTCCCAAAAGCATGATAGAATATACAGACTTAGATAAAAGATTACTTTCTATGGATGCTAAAGCCATGAACACCTTATACTGTGCATTAAATAGAAGCGAATTCAATAGAATATCTTCGTGTAAAAATGCTAGAGATATATGGCATACATTAGAAGTAACTCATGAAGGAACAAATCAAGTAAAAGAATCTAAAATTGATATGTTAGTTCATCAATATGAGTTATTTAAAATGTTACAAAATGAATCCATAACAAGCATGTTCACTCGTATGACTAGTATTACAAACAGTTTACATGCTCTTGGTAGAACTTATTCAAATACAGAAATTGTAAGCAAGATTCTCGGATCTCTACCAAAAGCTTGGGAAGCTAAAGTGACAACTATACGAGAAGCAAAAGATCTTACAAAATTACCATTAGAGGAACTCATCGGCTCTCTAATGACTCATGAGATCACTATGGAAAAACAAGATCAGAAGAAAGGCCAAAGAAAAATTTGGCATTTAAAACTGCTCATCAAGTTAAAGACAAGGATAATAGCGATGATGAAGACAATGGACTGACGATCTTGTGGAAGATGTAGCATTGATCACAAGACAATTTCGAAACTTTCTTAGAAAGAAAAATGATAAGAGAAAGTTTTCGAACTACAGACAGGAGGAAAGCAAAGGAGAATTTAGCAAAGAAACTCCAAGGTGCTACAAGTGCAACAAAGTGGGACATATCAAAACCGATTGTCCCCTTCTTCAAATGAAAAGAAAAATCGCTTTCAAAAGAAAGCTTTGAAAGCAACATGGAGCGATGACTCAGACTCAAGCTCCAATGATGAAGAAGAACATGTGGCGAACATGTGCTTTATGGCAATTGAAAGCAAAAATGAGGTACAATCTTCGGATGATGAATCCGACCCTTCTTATATTGAACTACATGATCAACTTGAAAATTTGTATGTAGAATATAAGAAATTAGGTTCTAAATATAGTACTCTAAAAAGAAATCATATATGTTTAATTGAAGAAAAGATTTATTAGAAAAGAAAGTATATGATTTAAATGACAAGAGTAGCAAGACCAATCAACTTGAAAAAGATAATAAATCATTAAAAGAGAAAGTTGATGAGTTGAATATAATTATCACAAAATTCACACAAGGCTCAAAATTTTTTGAGAAAATGCTTTCGAGCCAAAGAAGTGTATTTAACAAAGGAGGATTAGGTTATAAACCTAATAAAAATCAAAAATACCTAAAGAATTACTTTGTTAAAGCTAAAGAGTCTTATGATCCAAGTCATACATGCAATTATTGTAGAAAATTAGGTCATTTGATTTATGCATGTCCAATGAAGAAAAATAAAATTGTTGACATGATTTGGGTTCCAAAAGGAACCACCCCTAACCAAAAAGGACCCAAGAAGGTATGGGTACCAAAATCCTCATCTTGATTCTATTTTGTAGGAACCAAAGGAACATGGGGAGTGGTTTTTGGATAGTGCTTGTTCAAGACACATGACCGGAGACGACACCCTTTTTTCAAGCCTTTCCAAAACTAAAGGAGGAAAAGTGACTTTTGGGGACAACTCAAAAGGAAAAATTGTTGGAATTGGCAACATTGGAGGTATGTCTTCAACCTCCATTGAAAATGTATTTCTTGTTGATAATCTTAAGCATAACTTACTTAGTATAAGTCAATTATGTGACAAAGGATATAAAATCTTGTTTGATCATACATGTTGCTTAATACTTGAAAATGACAAAATTATTTTTATCGGTAATAGAATTGGAAACATCTATAAGATCAAAATAGATGCATGTATGAGTAGTGAAAATTGTCTTGTTGCTAGTATAAATGATAGTTTTCTATGGCATAGAAGACTAGGTCACATAAGCATGGACATTCTTTCAAAATTGACCAAAAATGATTTAGTTAAAGGTCTTCCTCATATTACATATGAAAAGGAAAAGCTATGTGACGCTTGCCAAATGGGTAAACAATTCAAAACATCTTTTAAAAGTAAGAATCACATATCAACCGAAAGACCTTTAGAATTACTTCACATAGATCTATTTGGACCAACTAGAACAAGAAGTTTAAGTGGTAATAGATATGTGTTTGTAATTGTTGATGACTTTACTAGATATACATGGGTTATATTTTTGAAATCAAAAGATGAAACAATTCATGAATTTATAAAGTTTTCAAAGAAAATCGAAAATGAGAAAGGATTTTCTATAATTAACATAAGGAGCGATCATGGTGGTGAATTCACAAGTGATTTATTTGAAATGTTTTGTGAAGAAAAGGATACCACCACAACTTTTCAACTCCTAGAACTCCCCAACAAAATGGGGTTGTGGAAAGGAAAAATCGGTCTCTTCAAGAAATGGCAAGAACTATGATAAATGAATTTAATACCCCTAAATATTTTTGGGCGGAAGCCGTAAATACTTCTTGCTATGTTTTAAATCGTGTTACCTTGAGACCTGAGTTGAAAAAGACTCCTTATGAGCTTTGGAAAGGGAGGAAGCCCAACATCTCTTATTTTAAAGTCTTTGGTTCAAAATGCTTTATTCTAAACACTAAAGACAACCTTGACAAATTTGATTCAAAATCCGATGTTGGAATTTTTCTTGGATACTCCTCCTCTAGCAAAGCCTACAGAGTTTACAATAATAGAACACTTTGTCTTGAGGAATCCATGCATGTCGCCTTTGAGGAAACTCAAAATGACAAAATTGTTGAGATTCCAGATGACTTAAATAAAATGTTCAACATTTGAATCTTCATGATGAAAATCCAAATGAAATATCAAATGAAGATACAAACAAGGACCAACCAAGCTCAAGCAATCAACAAGAGTTGGTAAGTAACTCCTTTGAGCCGCCAAAGGAGCTAAGGTATGTAAGTTCTCATCCTCCAGAATTAATTATCGGTAATCCGTTTGAGGGAACTAAAACTAGAGCATCCCTTAGAAATATTAGTGGTCATTATGCATTTGTTTCTCAAATAGAACCTAAAACCTTTCTTGAAGCTGAAAATGATGAATATGGATTTTAGCCATGCAAGATGAGCTAAATCAGTTTGAGAGAAATGATGTTTGGGAACTAGTCCCTAGACCAAAAGATTTATCAATAATTGGTACTAAATGGGTCTTTAGAAACAAAGTTGATGAACATGGGACTATTGTTAGAAACAAAGCAAGACTAGTTGCTAAAGGTTATAATCAAGAAGAAGGAATAGATTATGAAGAAACCTTTACACCGGTAGCTAGACTTGAATCTATAAAAATGCTATTAGCCTATTCATGTCATGCAAATTTTATGCTCTTCCAACTGGATGTTAAAAGTGCATTTTTAAATGGCTTTATAATGGAAGAAGTATATGTTGAACAACCTCAAGGCTTTGAAAATTTTGAATTTCCTAATCATGTGTTTAAACTCAAAAGGCCTTGTATGGTTTGAAACAAGCACCTAGGGCATGGTATGATAGATTAAAAACATTTCTTATTGAAAATGATTTTAACATTGGCAAAATTGACACCACCCTGTTTACAAAAAGAAAAGGAAAAGATATCCTTATTGTACAAATCTATGTTGATGATATAATTTTTGGTGCTACTAACGAATCTCTATGTAAGGAATTTGCAAAATGCATGCAAGAGGAATTTGAAATGAGCATGATGGGAGAATTAAATTTCTTCCTTGGATTGCAAATTAAGCAAACAAGAGATGGCATCTTCATCAACCAAAGCAAGTACACCAAGGATCTTCTAAAAAGATTTGGGATGGAACATGTCAAAGATGCCGACACACCCATGGGAACATCTACTAAGCTTGATATGGACGAAAAAGGTAAAACCGTAGACATCACCAAATATCGAGTTATGATCGGTTCTCTTTATATTTAACCGCAAGTAGACCCGATATTATGTTTAGTGTATGTTTATGTGCACGATTTCAAGCATGTCCAAAAGAATCCCATGTTAGTGTAGTAAAAAAGAATTTTTCGTTACTTGCATGGTACAATTAATTTAGGGTTGTGGTATCCGAAGGGAAGTGAAATGAGTTTAATTAGTTACTCAGATGCAGATTTTGCGGGTTGCAAAATAGATAGGAAAAGTACTAGTGGAACTTGTCACTTTCTAGGATCTTCACTAGTATCATGGGCAAGTAAGAAACAAAACTCGATAGCCCTATCAACAACTCAAGCGTAATATATTGCAGCGGGAGTTGTTGTGCACAAGTATTATGGATGAAACAAACTTTGGAGGATTATAGACTTAAGTTTGAAAATACTCCGATTAAATGTGATAATACAAGTGCTATTTGCTTATCTAAAAATCCTATTCAAGACTCTCGTACAAAACACATAGAAGTAAGACATCACTTCTAAGGGATCACATTGAAAAAGGAGATATTGTACTTGAGTTTATAGGTACAGTAACATCAACTTGCAGATATTTTTACAAAACCCTTAGCCAAAGATCGCTTTTAGTAAATAAGAAGGAACCTAGGATTTATCCATGCAAATGATGTTTAAATTATGTATACATCAATGGTTATAAGTTGGATTTATTTGATGTTAAAAAGTATACACTTGGAGCATAAGAAACTTGTTCAAAACAAATATTGAGAATTTAGAATTTCGGGATGAACCTGGTCGACCGGTTCATCAAGAGCAAGCCAACCAGTAGACCTGGTTGAGACAGAATAAAACAGAGGATGGCTACTGGAATTTTTCGAATCTTGGAGGAAAATTGTTCTCAACATAATTTTTCGACATAAAGGGTACTTTTGAAGATTAATGAATGATTTTAAAGTCAAAATGCAAAACTTTCCATTTTTACATGTACCTGGTCGATCGGTACATGCATCTGGATCAACCTGGTCGACCGGTTGAGCTGGAGGAACAAGATAGCGTCACATCGCCTAAAATTTGCATTTTTAGCCCCTTGATTTCTTTGCCTTTTGGACATAATTTTTACATGGAAAGGCTATATTGTGAGTGGAAAGAACGCTTCAAAAGAGAAATTTGGAAAATTCTCAACTTGGGAGTCAACCGGTCGACCGGTTGAACTTACTCCAAGGCAACCGGTCGACCGGTTCTCGATAGTATAAATACTATCTAGGGTTTCGAACTCATTCAATGCAGACAAATCCGAAAAATCTTACCCAAAATCCTCTCAAAAACTAATCTAAATCAAAACACTCATAGCCAAATTGAAGACAATGGCATCTCATAAGCGATTAAGAAGGATCGAATCAAGGAGCAAAAGAGCCAATGATCCAGCTTTCTCATCAGTGATAATGTTCAAAGATTTTTGAGTAATTTCTCAAATAGAGCTATCATTGTAGAAAGAGGTTTAAGCAATGATCTATCTCGCTTTAGGTATAGACACCTTATTTGCTTGAAATGGGTTGGTACTCATTAGTATGAATATAGGAAACCTACATACCCTAAATTGATGAGAATGTTCTTTGCTAATATGAGGGTTAATGTAGAACCAAGAGTAATGAGTACTCTTCAAGGACATCCCATTGAATTTAATTGTGATGAATTAGCTGAGATATTGGGTATATCTAATGATGGTCCGAGAGTGTTTGATATTAAAATAATTCGACCATTGAAGGTTTTAGCTATGATTATGCTATTGCATTGCACACCGGAAATAATGGATTTGCTCCGGTGCTAAAATAAAGAGTCAAGATCTTTTATTGAGACCTAGAATACTCCATAGAATTATTGCTCACAATATCTTGCCCAAAAAGGGGCATTATGATGAAGTCACATTTATGGAGTTATGCTTAATTGATCAGATGATTCAACAAGGCCAATAAACCTTCCATACATATTGATTAGGAATATAATCTTAGCATTTGATCAAAAACAAAAGGCTCTACCTTATGGTCAAGTGTTTACCACTATTTTTGAGCATTTTGAGATCTTGCTGACGGGTACGGATAAGAGACCGTACTCAGATAAGACGGAGATAAATAACACCACTCTAACTAGGATGAAATATGTGCTAAATGAGCATGGTGAGTGGATCCAAGGGCACCAAGAAGGTGCACATGCTGAGGAAGAGCATGAAGAGGAGGAGAATGCGGCTGAGGATGAAGGTGAAGACGAGTTCACACATTTATTTGAGTCACCACCTCCGGCTTCCTCCCGGATGAGCCATCTCGCGAGTGGTCTGGTCGCATAGGATAGAGAGTCGCCTCACGCTTATGGAGACAGATATACGATTCATGAGAGACTCTCACATAGAGATGCGGGTCGATATTCGAGAGATGAAGGCGATGATGGCTTTACTTCTCTAACGGAACCCACCTCCTTCGTGATTGTGTATCATGCATCTCATCTTTAATATGTTGTTATTTACAATATTGTATTTATGCTTTTCATTTTGGATATATGTACAATGATATTGAATATTTTTTTTATCCACAATGATTAACCTTCTTTTTGTTGATGCCAAAGGGGGAGAGAAATATGAAAATATCAAATATCAAATGCATCAATAATGGGGGAGTCAAATATGAGAATATAAAAGAATTATATGCATATATTTAGGGGGAGAAATATGAATTTCTCTTATAAATTGCATATGATATTTGTACTTAGATTAAATTGCTACAAATGTTCAATGTCTCCTATATATTGCATTATAATATTTAGGGGGAGACTCAATTTATTATCTAAGACTTTTGTTTATTGTCATCATCAAAAAGGGGGAGATTGTTGACATATAATGTCACACTTATATGTTTTATATATTTTGATGATCACAATAAAAAGAAAATGGACTAATAATATGCTTGGATGAGATTAAGCGATAAACAGGTATTATACAAAGAATACATCAACAAGCATAACGGAGTACACGAAGAAATCACTCCAACAAGTCCAAGATGCAAGCAAGTGAAGACAAAGAAGAAGTTTTCATTTTAGTGCTTTAATTATGTAAATCTCAAATGTCTAACTTGATAGCACAATTTAAAATGAACTCACACACTTCACATTGCATGCATTAAAAGAGTTTGATGATTAGAGGATTAAGTCATATTCAATCGGTTCAAAAATTCAGAAAAGATAATTTGTCACAATTGCCTTTCAGCATGAACCGGTCGACCGCTTGGTGTATACCAAGTGAACAGTCGACCGCTTGAAGACAAATTGTCTTTCGAGCTGAACCGGTCGACCGCTATGTTTATCCGCTATGAACCGGTCGACCGCTTGAAGACAAAATGTCTTTCAAGCCGAACCGGCCGACCGCTTGGGTTATCCGCTGTGAACCGGTCGACCGCTTGAAGACGAATTGTCTTTTGAATCGAACCGGTCGACCACTTTATTTGTCCGTTATGAACCGGTCGACCGCTTGATATGACAGATTGCATTAAAACGGCTATAAACGGCTAGTTTCTTTTAGAAACTTATAAATAGCCCTCCTAATTGCAAAAATAAATACACAAGAACTTTCATATCTTATATTGAGGCAATTAGAGTGCAAAAACATCTTCATATCATCAATCTTTATTAATACTCATATTTGTGTTTAAATCTTCATATCTTAACACAAAGAGTATTTTTCATTCTCACTACACTTAAACACCTTCAAATATTCTAAGTGTTATCAAGTGAGATAAAGAGATCATAGATCTTCATTTGTAATATCTACACTATTAAGAGTGTATTGTTGTTTTACAAAAACAACCATTGTAATATTCTTGAGAGTTGAAGTATAAAACTCTTTGATATTGGTGAGGGAATATCACCAAGGAAAAATCTTGAAGAGGGTACATCTTCAAGTGGAAAAGGAAAATCTTGAAGAGGGCATATCTTCAAGTGGTGTAAAGTCTTGGTGTGGATTCATCAAGCAAAAATTGTAATCTTGTTACTTGGACTAGTAAGAGAGTACAATACTCAAGTACGGATTTGTACTTGAATCGTGGACGTAGGCTTGCCGAACCACGTTAAAAACCGAGTTAGCAATCTCTCTCTTATCTCTTTACTTTAAAGTAATTGATTTTAGAATTGCTATAATTATTGTATTTACACCTAATTCCCCCCCCCTTAGGTGTATAGTTGCCTTAATCCTTGAATAACATTAGCCTCCCAACTATCACCTTTGTCACAACTTTAAAAATGACGTTACATAGACTAATCAGTCTAAACTGATGTAAGTACTCCGGCATCGGAACTTTTGGGATAAGCACTAAAAACGAATGATTAATCTCATGAACACCTTTAACAAACCGACATACTGATCAACCAACCACCTGCCACTACGACTGATAAAAGAATGGTTGATACCCATCTGGACCCGGAGCTTTATAAGGTTTCATATCAAATACCGCTGTCTTTATCTCCTTATCCTGCACTAGAAGCACTAAGTTTTCCATAACACGAGAATCTATAACAGGAAACTGCCCCTCCATTATTGTAGCTCGCTGGTGCCCCTCTGTATCATTCCCGAATAATTTAGTAAAAAAATCTCGTGCCATCTCTTTGAGAACATTCTCCTCTACAACCCACTCATGCTGCTCATTCTTTAGAGCTTTGATCTTATTCCATTGTCTTCTAATAATTGTTTTTGTTTTGATAGAACGAATCGGATTTCCTGCCGAAATCATTAATTGCAAGGATAATTGCCCGCAAGTGAAAAACATTGAGAGGGCAGCTAATTAATTTGATGAAAACAATGCAAGAACTCATAAACATGATAAATAGAAGTCACGATCCGGTTTGCCCCCTGGCTTTTATTTATTTATGTAAAACATTAATTGATTTTATACATGTTATATTTTATTAATTTAATATTTGATTAGTATAATTGTAATTGAAAAAATCTGCTAAAAATGGTTTTTTCCAACCAAAAAAATCTGTTAAATCTGTAATACAAATATTACAATTTTTTTGAAAAAAAGAAATAGAAAAGTTTTTTCGTGCATAATTATTTATTTGTCGTCTAAAAAAACACAGTGTAGTCGAAACAGGTAAAATATTTGATACTCATGCAAAATTTAATTTTTATTTAAGTGAAATTTAATGTAATAAAATAACTCAACACCCCCTAGTATAAAAATAGCAAAATATATGTCATTTTTTTTCTATATCTAAATATTTTTAGGCGATAACATCCAATAAATATTAAAACATCTAATTAGTTTTACATACTTTAATTTGACACTAATATACAAATATATAATTAATTTGACATAGTTTAAATAATATATTTAATTTAAAGAAAAAAATCGAAGTAAATCCAAATATTGAAAGAAAATTAAAATCGAAATCAAACCTGTTTTAGTTACGGTGAACAGTAAGAAGGACGACTTGTTTTAGTTATATGTAATATAATAATTATTATTCGCCATTACAATTCAATGCAATGAAATTTGAAGCGGCAAATCATGCACCCAGTCCACAGTGGATCTAGTTGTGCATGAATAGTAGATCTACAGTAAAACAACGATTTGCATTAGTTTCTTTACTAATTACAATTCAATGCAATGAAACTTGAAGCAGCAAATCATGCACCTCAGTCCACAATAGATCTACAGTAAAACAACGATGTGCGTTAGTTTCTTTACTAATGTGTTGTATGTTTGATTTCTAGATCTTGATCGCATATGTGAGAAAGCATTATCTTCCTGTGGATGCTAAGAGTATTCAAAGATTAATTTAATTATTTTTTAAAATATTTATTAATTTAAAATTTATTTTATTTTTTAAAAATATGTTTTTATTAAAATAATTTAAAAATAAAAAAAATAATGTTATGTAAAAAAATTAACCACTCTTAATTTAAATGACAATATCAAATAAAGAAATAGAAGCCAAATCACAATATTGTAAAATACTTGTTTTTTTAGTTTTGAAAGCATTTTTGAAAAAAAAAATTATTTTCTTCAAAAACTTTTTTGTGTTTAGAGGTTGTTTTATTATATTGGTATCAAAAATAATTTTTAAAAAGAAAAGTATATATAGTAATTTGATACATTTCTAAACATAAAATATATTAAAAAACAATTATTATCACACTTCCAAATACCTCATGGTTTCTTTATTAACAAAGTTCATGGCATAAGAGACACTGGATAAAATAAATAATAATAATAATAATAATAATAATAATAATAATAATAATAATAGTAGTAGTAGTAGTAGCAGCAGCAGCAGCAAAATAATTGACATGGTGTAAATGTAAGTTAAAGTGTCATGTCATGCTTCATCATACCTTGTTATGCCTAAAATTGAAAAAACAATGCATTATTATTAAGCAAATCTTAAATAATATTAAGTTTAAGTGCATAATTTGATTTTTAATAGGCCAATTTGTTTTAATCAAAGGCCAAAATAAGAGGTTAATTACATTTAAGAATTGATTTTGGACCAATTAAAAGAATTAATTATGTGCAAGGACTTAACTGGACTTTAAATAGATCAAATTAATTTTATTATGGACTAATTGGTGAAAAAATAAGTTTATGATCCTAACTTAGGTTTAATTGAGAATATTATAATTTTAAAGGACTAAATTTGTTTTTTACAAAGTTGATTGGTTGAAATCATAAGTAAAAGTACAAGAAAAACAAAATTTGATGGTTAATTAGGGGTCGAATTAAAGAAAGTTATAATCAATAACCAAAATATAAACGGTGTTAAACTATGAGAACCCAATTGATTAAAATTGAAAGTCAATTTGGGTGAAATTGCATAAATTTAAGACTAAAGACCGGATTAAAAGAAAAGTGTTTGAATTTAAAGGTTACATTGAAGTTCGTCACGGACAAGATTGCACTTGTTGAGAGATTAAAGTCAATAGGAGTTATAGTAAAGCAATTAGAAGAGGAATGACTAAATTGAACTTTAGTCAAAATCCTAACTTTAAAAAACGTCATTTAAAACGTCATTTATAAAAGAAAAGGAAAATAAAAAAAAACAAGAAGAAGAGATCAAGCGTTGTCTAGTTACTGTTTATCATCTTTTTCTTCTTTAACAAAAAAATCAAGGGACTACTTTGTAGGTGTTTTTAATAATTTGTTTATTCATCAAATTTAACTAAAAAGAACCATATTATTCCTTCTCTTTTTTTTGTGTGTGTGGTGATGATCTATTTTTAGTTAACATTGTTAAGATCTAAATCATGGTAGTATCAAGAGAAATATCATCACACACTCCTTCACGTGTTAATACACAATAAATGTCACTCTTTATGTTTCATATATTTTTTGATGTGTTTACTAAAATAAACTTATTTTTTTCTTTTTGCAACTAAATCTCAAAAATTCATTTCTAATTATTATTGTATAGCTAGGTAATTTCATTCTAGATTATTCCTCTTGCTTAATGGTGATGATCCACTTTTAGCTAATATTGTTAAGATCTAAATCATGTTAGCAACAAAAGAAATATATCATCACACACTCTTTAACGTACTTATACTCAATAAATATTAGTTGTCATGTGTTTCACATAAAATTAGGCTTTTACTAAAATAAACTCATTTTTTGCCTTTCACCACTCAATCTCAAAAATTCATTTATTTAAGGAACAATTCACAACAAATTAGAAACAATTAACTACTTAATAGTTCAATTTGAAATAATATAAGAACTCAAGAAAAAATAAAGATTGAAAAATATAAATACAAAACTATGAATACAAAATCATGTATAGCAAAGTGATTTCAGATGAAATATGAATGACATGAAGGGAAAAAAAACTATGAAAATAAGATGACTAATGAAAAAAATCAAATAACCTCACTAAGTGAAAAAATTATTTTTTTTTGTCTTAGCCTAAACTATTATGAAAGCAAATATGAATACAAAACTACCCATTATAAAATTTATTTATTTATATGTAATTTACATAAATTACCTAAGATTATTTTTATTTCTTTATGTGTGTGTGTATTAAACTCCACCAAAATCTTCACCAAAATCTTGAGACAAAGTTTCTTATGCATTTATAATATCCCAAATATCAACATCAATTCAATCACAAATTAAAGATCTCAATTAAATACATATATTCAATAATCTGAACATTTGAAACCATTAGATCATCCATCCATACATCTTAAAATTCATTCTAAGTTTTTATTTCATACCACTCTTTGAAATCAATCAATATTTAATTATTTTGCTAAACATTATATCATATAAGATTGATATCATATCACTTCATTAAACATAAAATTTCATAATGTATTTGAGCTATTAACATTACCAGCTAATATCTAGTTCATCCTAATTAATTATTACACACATCAAACTCCAATTTATCTTATACAAATTATTAAACAATGTTAATTACATAATTCTTCTTGTTCCAATATTACCAAACCAAATAGTTTACAACAAAATACATGTAAAAGAGATTTGAGTGTAGCAAAATATTAATCCTAATAGGATTGAGATGAACCTAAATTTTACCGAGCATATAATAATTTAATTATTATTAATATTATCAATGATTATATTTTAGAAGGAAAAAAAATCAAATTTGCATTTCTAACTAAATTGATTGATATTTTATTCAATGATTACAGCTTATTATGGAACCATTAAAAATTCCTCCTAAATATTATGTTTCTTAACATAACAAACCAACTATATATTTATTAAATAGAATTTTTTAATTAAAATCCTACAAGTTCAATGTTTTCCTCACTATTAATAGTAATAATTTCCATGCGTAAGTGTTTCATTGTAGTAAAATTATTGTAGCAATAGACACAAATTACTATAGACTGTAATATTAAAATTATTATTTTACCTCTAATTGCACAATAGTTTTAGCCTTGAACTCATAAGTATTTTTGATTTTTTGCATTTCTGTGCATAGTAAAATAACCATAACGCCCTCCACTAAGACAAAAAAATATAGATTTGTCGTCGTGGGTGTCACTGTAATTTCATAATTTTATTGCATAGTAAAAAAAATAACCATTTTACCCTCCAATAAAGAAAAAAAATGCAAAAGTTCCCTGCGAGGATATTTCTACATTTTTTTGAATATATATAAATATGGTTATGTCTTCATATAAGACAAAATTCAAGACTTGGTTGTAAGGGTGTTTCGGTAATTTACCATTTTTATATTATTATTATATTCTACCATGTACTACTGATACGTCTACCAGACGCATAAACAATATTTGGCCTCACACACTCTTTAGGTGGTGCATACGTCGTCGTTCAATGGTAAAAAAATGTTTATCCGACATCTCCATGAATACGCCACCATGTCCTTACCTCATGGTGTGGCGCATGGAGTCACATGGTGTCCAATGACGTAATAGTGGTGGGTTGATCTTTTTTCCCTTTCTTTCTCTCCTATACGCTAAATGACACAATATACTCCTTTGTTAATGGTGTTATCATTTCAATCCTTGATCATTTGATGGTTGTGTATGGTCTTTATTTCTATTATATACATTTTGATTTGTTTGAATTTCATCCTTTAATTGAAAATGATTATATGTTTAAGTTTTATTGCAGTCTTTATACTTTTAATTTAGAGATTCATTTGAGTCCCTTAATCTTTTCGAAATAAAATTTTGGATTTGTTTCAATTCTGTCATTCAATCGAAATTGAATATATATTATTTTTCATTTTGGTCCTTATTCTTTTAATTTTGGGATTCACTTTAAATCCCTTAATATTTTTGGTATAAAAGTTTGATTATTTTTTTAATTTTGTTTTTTGATTGAAATTAATCATATATTTGTTTTTCATTTCGGTCCTTCTACTTTGAATTTTTATTTTATTTTAATTCCTTTAATTTTTGATATTTTTAAAATAATCCCTATTTTTGTCCATGTTTATATGTATATTGTTTGAAATATATGAGAAACTTGCCCTATGCTTCGCCACATCCAAAACCAAATTCTTTAACTTGCAAAAACATATTAATGGTCCTATTTTTTTTTTTTTATCATGTATTACATCTAAGATAAATAAGCAACCTACAAATATTTCGGTTATTTTATATATATATATATATATTCATTTTATTATGGATAAGACGTTTAAAATAAAGATAACGACTATTTTAAAGGTATTTTTTCATAAAAATATATGAGACTAATTATATTTGTTTTGTTGGTTTATTGTGAAAACTTGAAAATATATATATATAAAGAAACTAAGTTTTGTTTTTAAGAAAATCTCAAATTAATTTAATCCTAGTGTTTTGAAATACTTTTAAGATAATAATATGAAGAATAAATCTTAAAAAATAAAAACAAATTATTGAATTTCTTTTTCTAACGATAACGATGGTGTTAACAATAATATTGCCAATAATAATTAATAATGGTTACAATGACAACTATAATAATTATGAACAATCATGAGAATAAAAATGAGAATAATAATCAAAATAATTTATTAAACGATGTTGTTTTTGTTAAAAAATAATTTTTATGGCTCTTTTATGCATGATATTTCTGATTTAATATCACGTAAACAAAAAAAAATGAAGTCACACAAATACAAAACATGTGGAAAAAATTGACCAAATTATCTATACTGAAAAACTATATAAGAACTTGCCTAACGTTTCACTATAACTAGAACCAAATTTTTTAATATGTAAAAAAAATGTTAATGATCCTAGAAATTTGTATGATACTATATATTTGAGAGAAATGATTAACCTACAAACCTTTTGATCATATATATATATATATATATATATATATATATATCATGGAAAAAACGTTTAAAATAATGATAATTATTATTTTAAAGGTATTGTTTCTTAAAAAAATATATAAGGCGAATTATATATTTCGATATTTATTTAATATTAATTCCTTAAAGTATATATAAAAAAATAACTACTATTTTTTACAAATTTCATATTATTTTATTCTTAGTGTTGTGAAATATTTTTAATACAATAAATATAAATAATAAATCTTAAGAAAATAAAAATATTATTTAATTTCTTTTTAAATAAAAATCATTTTAAACTAAAAGTATACCATTTCACATATAAACAAAATAAATGCAAAAAAAAACACAAAGACAACAAATCATTAACAATAAAAGATTCACTATGTATAAGAGAATGTTTCACTCTCATTTCACACCATAAGAGCTAAACGTAAGAATATATGAGGCTAATTATATATTTTGATATTTATTTAATATTTATGCCTGAAAATATATAATATAAAAATGATTTTGTTTCTCAAATTTGAAATTATTTTAATCTTTTTGCTCTGAAATACTTTAAATATAATAATATAAAGAATAAATCTTTAAAAAATTAGTTTTTTTTTAAATAACAATCACTTCAAACTAAAAATAATCAAGTCATACATATATAAAACAAATGGAAAAAAAAAACAGAAAGATAACAAATCACTAACAATAGAAGATTAACTATACATGCATAAGAGAAGAGTTCACTTTTATTTCATACCACCAAAGCTAAACTTATTCTGTTTTTAAATGCAAACTACATTTAATTCAAAGAGAAATGACAATAAAAAAATTAAAAGTTAAAACTAAGAGTGTAGATATATAAATACGAACAAAAATTAAAAGTTATCTAGAAAAACTAAAAACTAAACGGATGGAAATTAAATCAAGAAAATAAAAGAATAAAAATTAAAATAAAAAAATTACAGATGTTGAAAAAGGCAAAAACAATTTTATCCCTATGACGGATCATGGGGTAATGACTTGTACTTATTAATTTGACACTTTCATTTTGGAAATCATTCATTTTTATTCCTATTTATGAATCCTCACCTCGATACTCTTAAATCTGGCCTTCTCCATTTTGGAAGCTTGATTTTTCTTCTGAATACTGTAAACATATTAGTATTATCTCAAGATACTTTTTAAATCTAACATCCCTTATTTTGTAAACCAATCTATTCTGATATTCTTTTTCCAAAGACTACATAAAATTTTAATATTTGTTTAAATGTATTTTGGTGTTTTTAGATCATTTTTAGATGGTAATATCAAAAATGATTTTTTAAAAAAATTATTACTATGCATTTCTGACCAAAAAATTCTTTCAAAATCAACCTTAATTACACTTTCAAATAAACATGGAAAATGCAAGAAATCTACCTAAATTTCTCTCTCTTCTCACCCTCTCAATCGGCCATGAATGGCTTCCCAAAGGAAGGCATTCATGCATTTATGTCATGATGTTTCTTTATTTGAATAATGGATCAAATTTATTTTAAACTTCTTTTTGGACCCGAGTTTTTCATCATCTTTATCGATTTACTCCCACAATCATTTACTTCATATTATTGTACCCTTAACTAATTTAATTTAATCAATATCATTATTTTATTAATTCTTAAAAATATATTTCTACCTAATTTATCTCCCTATTTTATTCTTCATATTATTGTATTAAAAATATTTCAAAACTCTAAGAATAGATTAATTTGAGATTTGTAAAAAAAAACTTAGTTTATGTTCTACCTTATTTATCTCAATACAATTTGCTAATAATTTGTTATGTTATACTACTGTGATCTACTTACAAGGTGATGATGAGTTTATTACAATGAATTAAGCGTTTATTAAGGTTTCAAGACTAAGCATTCTAACATCTAGTTAGTTTTGCCACTCTGATTCACTTTATGAATTGACAACTATAAGTTGATCATCCTAAATAACAACTCAAGTTATGTCCATGAATTTATCAATGAGCTTATATTAGGCTCTCTGTACCCAATCCAAAATGAGAAAAACCTCCATAAGGTTTGTCTAACTTATAGTACCTCAATATTTGACTATATAATTAATGAATATTGGGCTCATGATAATACTTTAGATTTTAGTACTGGTGAATATCACATAAGAATCTTAATACTCTTGACTGTAGTGTATATTAAACTAAAAAAACAAATTATTGGGTTTTGGAAAACCAAGATTGAACTTTTGGAATTTAAAAATGTCATCTCTAATAGATATTTTAATTTAGAGCAAGGTCTAATGGGTTTAATAAACTTGTTACTCTGTCGAAGCATGCATGCAAGATATTTCTATAGTTTTCCTTTTCTTATTATTATATATATATATAATATTTTTAGGATATGTTTTTTTAAGAAAAACATTTTTTTTACAATGTTAAGAAACACCACAATTATTATTTTTAGAAAGCACTTTCCATGCAAGTTCTTTTTTTAAAAAGGAAAATAAATTTTATGGAAACATAATTTTTGTCGTAACCCAATTTTTGGGTTACTCCCCAAAATAAAATAAAAATGGTTTGGTGTTGTTAGAAAAATTGTGGTGAAAATTTTGAATATTTTCCGAGCTTAATCATATCCCTGTTGCGCCCAAAAATGAGAAAAAAAAATACAAATTCGAGGTAAACATTAAGTCAAAAATCATAATTATATTTTTTATAAGCCAAGTTGATTTAATCATGGGCTAATTCAAAATATTATTATGTTTGAGAATTAATTTAGGGTCCAATTGAAGAATTTAATTAAGTGCAAGGACTTAATTATGCTTTAAATTGATCAAATTAATTTTATCACGGACTTAATTGCCAAAAAGTCAAATTCTTGAATTTAATCTAGGTTCAATTTAGAAGATTGGAATTTTTGGAGACCTAATTGAATTTTTTTCCAAGCTAATTGTGCAAAATTAGAGGCCAAATTGAAGACAATCGAGAATTTAATGCTCAATTAAGGGTCAAATTGCACAAAACAAAAGGCAGGGACCATAATAAAAAAGGTACACAAATTGAAGGACCAAAGTATATTCATACTTACAACCATTTTCAACAACCCACCACAGCCGAAAGCAAGCACTACACTTTGTTGCACATGGCAGCCACAGTGTTTCTTGAAACACTGTGGCATGCTAGTTTGGCTATAAATAGCCATGCGAACAAAGCAGAAGGGGAGCACAGGGAGGAGGAGAAGAAGGCTGGAGGCAGAGAGAGGGAGGGGAGGAAGAGAGCTGGAGGCAGAGAAGGGAGAGGAGAGTAAAAAACTGAGGCATAAAAAAAAATACACTGAAGAACACGGGGAAGAAGATCACGAAACAGAGACATTTTCGCTGTGCTGAGGGGCTGAAAACCCGAGTACAAAACTTGCATCATCTTCGGCAACAAACCATCTTCCTCATCTCCGGCTGAATCAACACAGTCAACAACCTCTCTCGATCCCTCTCTCTAAAACCAGCATCGTCGTCTTTCTCTCCTCGCCAGCACAACAACCAAGCCTCTCTGTCCCTCATCACCGCGAGCTCCAACTCCAGCAAGCTCGCCCTCAGCCCCACGCCAGAGTCACCAGCAGCAGCTCCCACCATTTTTCTCCAGCTCCGGCGAGCAGCACCAGCAACAAAGACGAAGAACAGCAGCCATCGGCAACGGTTCCAGCACAGACCAGCGACTTCCAGCCCTCCTCCCGGCTACCACAGACCTTCGTTTCCAAAACCACGACGACAGGAAGGATCACCTCGAACTCCTCTACCTAACAGTATTAACACCTTTTCATTTCATCACACTCGAAAATCTACCAAATCACTATTCACGTTCTTCTTCATTTCTGTTTTCTGTTTTTTTTTTGGGTTTGGGCCGTGTTGACCCGACCTAAACCAAGAGAAGCAGTTGTCGACCACTGGATCGACAGACCCGACTCAATATCTACTAGACTTCCACTGCAGGCGAGGTGGAAGCCCAGATAGGCTGACAGCCCAACCCGAAAAAAAAAGAAAATAAAAAATAAAAAAAGAACCGGTAGCACTAGCGTGACCAGGTTCGCCACACTGTTGGGACTAATGTCCCCTATTTCCTCCATCATAAACAACAAAATACATAGATAACTACATTGTTGAAAACATACGGAATAATTTACAACATCCTTATAACCATTCTATAATTTACAAAATACTCAAAATGCCTAGATATTTAATTTACAAATTTGGCTCGTACCCCTTTTTTTCCACAAAAGATATTCCTATTTTTATCAGTGACACATGAGCCTCTTTTAGCGAGAACCGGTAGCATCCTCGAACAACTTAACCTTACCCTTGCCTGAACAACACACAAATACAATAACAGAATGAGCCAAAGCTCAGTAAGTAGGGTGATGCACGTGATATGCAATGCTATTGTGTTTCCCATATTTTCATCATTTTTAATCCGGGTACCCTAGGTATATGCAAGTCCGTGCGAACTATCACTCGGTGATCATGTTATCACCTACTGGTCTATTACTTTCTCTCAATGATCTCAATATCACCTACTGCTCGCAACGGCATTATCCCTCGTTGTAGCACACGGTTAGCGGAATTATCCCTCGCTTAACGGTGTTAGTAAATAGAGCTCGCACTATGGATTCCTTGCTATTACCCATTCCACTCAATTCGGTTATCAAACCGTGTCAATTCAAGACTCAATGATTTCTCTCAAATTAATTTCCCCAAATGCACGTGATGCACGTGATGACATATTTAATCACATTCAAACAAACTCGGGTACCAATTCTTATTTCTCAAACCATACTCACGGTCCAACTCACACTCGGGATTCACCCATCGTTCACATACCAATCATGGTTCTCATAGCGGAAACACAACCTCCGCTCATTAATATTGTTCATTAATTCCATTAATATTAAGATCTACTTATTTCCATTATTAAAATAATAAATTTATTTATTTATTTATTAAGTATTTATTTATTTTGTCCAAGCTCATTTCTTTTAATGTTAGCCCATCTATTTTTAAAACCAAGCTTTTTACTTGTAGTCCAAGTCCATTTAATTTATTTTAGGCCCATTAGCTTGATCCAAGTTTATTAACTTTATCTTAGTTCAAACTCATTTATTTTAATCCAAGCCCAAATCCATTTGTTTTGATCTAAGTTCACCTTAGTTATAAGTTTAAGTCCATCTTGTTTTAACTTAAGCCCATTTAATAGAATCCACATTTTTTTTTCTTTCAAACCCATATGTTTTAGGTTAAGTCCATAGGTTTATTTCATGCCCACATTCATCTAAATCTAAGCCCACTTAATTTTACATATATTTTTTTTTCTTTTCAGCAAAAACCCATACCAATTTGGCCATAATTCCTTACATATATATATCTAACAATTACGAAATTTTAAGGAGAGATAGTAGACATATAGATAAACAACTTTTCTTCTTTGTATGTTTCCTAAAAATCACTCTAAGATCTCGAAATAACTCATACACAATTTCGGATGGAAAATATTTTTCCAGCAGGTATCCATTTGAGCAACCCATGCCATATCAGTCATAAATACATGTCTATTTTTATAAAAATTACGAAATTTCACAGAGATGTAGTAGACATATATATCCACAACTTTCATGTTTTTCATGTTTCCTAACACTCACTCCAAGATCCCGAAATAATTCACACACAATTTCAGACAGAAAATATTTTTCCAGCAGGTATCCATTTGAGCAACCCATGCCATATCAGTCATAACTCCATGTCTAATTTTCTAAAAATTACGAACTTTCACAGGGATGTAGTAGGCATATATATCCACAACTTTCATGCTTTGCATATTTCCTAAAACGCACTCCAAAATCCCGAAATAATTCACCCAAAATTCGGGTTTTTCCATCCCTAAAAGAAATTCAGAATTTTTTTACACCAAACACACTTTTCATGATGCATGCTTAACCATCCATCATAAAACATCAAGAGTAAAAATCATTACAAAACCATCATAATCACATTTGACATTAATTAAACAACTCATAAAAATGAAAAGCATAAACAAACAAAAATAAAATGAAACCTACTTACCTTAGATTAAGTTTCCCTAAAATCTTTTTAGCTTTTTCCTTCTTCTTCTTCCCTTTTTCCCTTCTCTTTCACTCTTTTTTTTCTTTTTGTAGAATTTCGGGATGCATAACAAAATGCCTCCCTCTCCCCCATATTTGCTTTACTTAAACATCTTTTACATTTAATGCTTATGCCATGTGTCAATGAGTTATGGTGAAATGCAAAGTTAAATTAGGCTTAAATTTTTATGGATTTCAAGGCAATTCATTTAGTTAGGTTCTATGAATTTTATTATTATTATTATTTTTGGCTATCATCATTTTATATACTATAATTTATACTTATTACATATACAAAGGATTTACTAATTAATTCACCTAAAATTATTTTTCCTAAATATTTACGTACATTAATTAATCCCAGCAATCACGTACATAAACGCCAATTACGTACATACCATATATTCTAGTACATATTTTTTTACCGGGTTACAGATTATCACATACGTACCCTATATACTATATACATACATACAAATATAATTATCCCGATCAGTACACTTATACGGTTACGAATTTTACGCTAGTTACACGAAGCGCGTCCAAAAATCACCGTCGCGATAATTTTCATGTCAATTTTGTTTGGAATGGTACTTCATATTTTTAATGGGAACAAAATGTTTCAGTTTTGGAACATTATGACACAATGTTTTGGTTTTGTACTATTTATGTATATATATAATTACATATATTAATTCAAAAAAGATTTAGTACGACGACGCTGACATTTCAAACAACCACTAATCAACTTTTATATCTCTCATTTTTTTATTCTATAAATGGACAAGGAAAAGGAGTACATTCTTGTCCGTTCGATTTCACTTTCCAGCCATCAACCAACTCAAATATTATATTTTCCAACCTTTAACCACAAACTCAAATAATGTGTTTTCCAACCCTCAACTATAAATCTTAGATAACATACTTTCTAACCCTATCTTCCATTCCATAAAATCATAATAGGGAGGTTCCATTACAAAGTTACCAACTTTATGATTTTGACCACTTTTACACTGACATTTTCACGTGTTACAACGAGACCATTTTCTTATGTCTTTCATAAACATCATCTTCATACCTCAATTTTTAGGTTGTGCACTTTCTAGCCCTTTTCTATCCTCATTTTCACTTCTAGATGAATCACCATTTCTTGGTTTGGTAGATCTATTTTTTTTCTTTACAACACTTACTATCTAAAGTCTCTTACAAGAGTTTAGTCATATGCATTTTAAAGAGTAGGGCAACTGTCATAACCTAATTTTGGGTTATTGCCCTAAATTTACCCAAAATAAAACAAAAATAACATAAAAAACACATTTAAAAAACAAAAAACTGTGTTGTTTTTGTGCATATGACCGAATTCCAAGTTTTTTTACATGCATATTTTTTTTGAAAAAAAATATATTTTGCATCTTTCACATGTTTTGAAATGAAAATTGGAAATCTAACTAGTTTCTAATTATCCATTTGTTACATTGTAAAGTACATATATAAATAGTAAAAAAAGGTTTTTAACTACGATGTAAATTACATTGTAAAGTACAACTTTGGATAGTAAAAAAGCTTTTTTTTAAATGTTGTGTAAATTTTTTTAACTTTATAATTGTCATGTTTTCAAATCTCGATGAGGTAGAGAGTTTTTCATGAAGAGAGATCAACTTCAAACCTTAGAAAAGACCAACGAATAAAAAACTGACTTAAGAAAAACAATAAAAAATAATACAATCAAATAATAATACAACTTACCTTAGATAGAGTGAACTAGGGGTGATGCGATTTCTCCTTGCACAACAAGTCCCTTACACAGACTCTCGTGGACCATAGGTTTCTTAGTGACTTTAATATTAGGTGACTATTCCTTAAAATTATAGTCGTAATTTTACAACAATAAAATCCTTCTCTTTACCATGCGTCATCTTCCCTCTAGGGAGGCAGGGGGTGAAGCAGGAAGAAAACAGTGTCATGATGGAGGGAATGCTAAGAATAAAAACCCAACATTGGAGAACAAGTTAAGTTCTCCAACATTGAAGACACAAAGAAAAAGAATATTGAACCACACCATGTCCTTTGGTATTTGTGATAAAATCTCATTTTGAGAGAAATGTTATTGAGATTATTGAGTCTTCAAGCCTTTATTGAAGATGACAAAACAAGAAATAACATTAGATGATAAATGATGTGCAATGTATTTTAGTATTTCCTTTTAAGTTTGAAATTGTCAATGAAAAGAATGACATGATTACAGAGCTTCACAAAGAGAAAGAGTAACCCAATTTTTAGGTTACTCCCCAACAAAAAAAATGACAAAAATAAAATAAAAGGAGCCAGCATGGGTAAAAAAATCAGTATGAAAATTTTGGTTGTTTTTGTGATTCCAATCGTATCTCTATGGTTCCAAAAATAGAGAAAAATACAGATTAAAGGCAAAAATAATTTTCGTTGGAGGAATCTGTGTAAAAACTAAGTTAATTGACATGGGTTGATTCGATTTAATCGTCAACAAATTTAAAATTTAATTATGGTCGGGAATTAATTGAAGGTCCAATTGAAGGATTTAATTAAGTGCAAGGACTTAATTATACTTTAAATTGATCAAATTAATTTTACTAAGGTCTTAGTCAATGAGAAATAAATTTATTGAATTTAATTCGGGCTCAATTGATGAGAATAGAATTTTCAGAGACCGATTTAAATTTTTAAGTCAATAATGCAAAATCAGGGGCCAAATTGAACTAATTGAGAATTTAACAATCAATTGAGGGTTAAATCGCGCAATCGAAAACCAGACACCAAATTGAACGAATTGAGAATTTAACAGTCAATTGAGAATTTAACATTTAAGGTTGTTGTTGAAATTTTGACAGGGATACAATTGCAGAAAATTAAAAGTTTAAAACGAAGCAGGAGTGCAATTCAACCAATCAAACATTAAAGCACGAAATTGAAAAAAAAACCCATGGCCCCTCTGCAATTTCTTTGCAGGGGCAACCTCTGCAACTAATTTGCAGAGGCTGTAGCCTCTGCAACGAATTTTGCAGGGGCTGTAACCTCTGCAATGAAATTGCAGACCAGCCTCTGCAAATTCGTTGTAAAGGCACCCTCTGCAGAATTTGTAGAGGAGGCAGAGGCAAGAGCCGCCTCTGCCTCTATAAAAGGAGAGTCATGTAAGGAGTCTGAGGGGGAGGGAGAAAAAAACGAAGAGTAAAAATTACATTGTAAAGTACACCCGTAGATAAGAAAGATTTTTACTAAGGTGTAAAATTACATTGTAAAGTACGTCCATAGATAAAAAAAAAGTTGCAACTGTGGTGTAAAATTACATTGTAAAGTACACTCGTAGACTAAAAAAAATGATTTTTTTGAAAATGCAGTGTGAAAATTTAAACTTAGAAAAACAATCAAACAATAATGCAGCTTACCTTAGGTAGGGTGCACTAGGGGTGATGCGTCTTCCCCTTGCACAAGTCCCCTTACCCAAGACTCTCGCAGACCAATAGGTTTCCTAGTGAATGTAATACTAGGTGGTGAGTCCCCATAATTATAGTCGTAAATTTTACAGTTATAAAATAACCGTCCATTTTCACCACGCACCATCATCTCCGCCCAAATCGCGTCAAAATCGTCGTCGCGACAGATGACGACTTTGCTGGGGAGTTTTGCTGGACTAAGCATTGTTTGTCTGATTGTTATTTTTTGAGTTAATTTTTTTACTCTCATTCTTACTTCTTTAGCATGTAAAATTTTACTTTAGTCAATGCATATCGTCGGATGTGAATTATTTTCATCATGCATTTTAATTTTGCAAATAAACCCAGTTCTAGGTTAGGTGGGGATTAGCGGGTTGCCTCATGACTTTCAGTCGGGGTTCAGATTCGTGAAACATCCAACTATGAATTGAGTGTTTACTTGATAATGGCGGTCATACTATGCCCTAACCATTTCTTGTAAACCCCTACACCACCTTCACGTGAGGCGGTCACTAGGTAGTTCATAGACCTTTTGAGATTAGATAGAAAGCTTACCCCTCATAAAATGACTTAGAACTTGCCTTTGATTACAATCTCCCCGATAATTTGCCGATGTGCATGTACATATATTTGCATCCATGTGCATCCATCATTGTGCATAACTTTTCATCAACAAGTCAAAATATAGGTCCCCGAAGAACTCCTACCACTAGACTCGAGCAGAGAAATATGGAGGATGAAGAACGTGCACACCGCGATGCTTATTTTCAAGAAGAATTGGATTCTTTGAAAGCTAGTGTGGCTAGTCTTACTAGCTTACTCGAGTAAGCACTGAGAAATGCCTCTGGGGAGTGTCCTTCAACTAGACCCACAACGGCTCCTCAAACACAAGGAATGAACCACCAAGAAGAGGTAACATAAGTTCAGGATCCATAACAAAACCCAACTTTCGTACAATCAACGGTGTCGACACTTGCACCCACCCCAACAATTATAGAAGCATCAAAGGGTGTCAACCAAGACAGTTTGAGTGGGGCAGCCTTGAATTGGTACATGAGACTAGACAACACCAGGATTCGTAGGTGGAAAAATCTGGTAGATGCTTTCATCAAGCAATACAAGTATAACATGGATATTGCTCTTGACAGAACAAGTTTGTCCAACTTAGAGAAGAAGGACAAAGAAAGCATAAGGGAATATGTTCAAAGATGGAGAGATATTGTTGCACAGGTATATCCTCCGCTTCTAGATAGAGAGATGGTGACATTATTCGCCAACATGCTAAGAGCGCCCTATTACGAACATGTGATGGGCAGTTTAGCACAACAATTCACGGATGCGGTAGCCGTGGCAAAGCGAATATAGCAAGGAATCAGAAGTGGTATAATTTTTGCACCTTTGGAGAAAAAGAGCTTTGAAGGCAAGAGGAAAGATGTCGAGCATTTTGAAGACGACTATAAGAGTAGGAACAACCAATTCCAAAATTACCATAACCATTCATTTGAGCTTGCCAACATCAATCTTCAAGCCAAAAATCCACCTAAAAATATCTCAAAAAGAAATTACTAGAAAACCCTAGAACAACTATCCTGGCTGCCATTGCCTTTGAATGATATGCATGAAAAATTGGTAAGCATTAATCAAATAGCTCCTGAACCTCAGGAACCTTTGTAACCACCTTACCCTGATTGGTATAAATTCGATCTCACCTACGAATACCATGCTGGAGCTGCAGGGCATAATATTCACACTTGTGGCGCTTTCAAGAAGAAGCTCAAGCGATTGATTAAAGTAGAGTGAATAACATTCGGTGAAAATTCAGGTTCTGCGCCCAATTAAGCTTCACAAAAATGGGGTACCAAGTGTTCGCATAGTTAAAGTGACATCGACAAAGCTTTTGAAAACGAGGTGTGCCGGTATTAGAAGATAAAGTCTGCTTCCATGATTTCCTTTTGTTTTGGTCATGTCCTCACATTATGCCCATGTTTTAACTTGTCTGCAATTTTGCTTGTAATGCCACAAGACTTTTTTGTTAAGCAAATATTTCCCTTCAGTGATCATGTATTTGCTTGTATTTACGATGTGTTCTTGCTTATTGTTTAAATAACACAAGCACACCTTATATCCCTTTCATCCAATTATACATGATCTCATGATTTCATTAAGATTTTTGACAAATCAAATCCTAGTACGAAAAGAAATGTCAATTTGATTTTTGTTTAACAAATATGTTCTGGGAATTCAAAGGATTTCATTGAAAGGTGATCTCATACCACCAAAAGCCACATAATAAAGCTAATCTCTTTGCTAAAAAAAAATCAAAAATCAAAAACTTGTTTTGCATGGAAAAGCAAAGCTTATCAATTCAAATTGCATGTTTTTAAAATGAAGAAAGACCATCTTTGATATGCCTTCATAAAGTTTCAAATGCCCATTGCAGTCATTATTTGAGCCTTTACAAAATAATCCTCAATGACAAGTGACATCCGAACAAAAGTTGGGGGGCATAAACATAAAAAAGGGTTTTAGTACACTATAGCAAATCAAGTCAACATTTTGGTAGTATTAAAAATCCAACATAAAAAGCCCAAACAAAATACTTGGGGCATGTTACGATAAAAGCCCAAACAAAATACTTGGAGGGCATGTCAAATCAACGATATTAGTGCCAAATACCAAAGAAAAAAAACCAAGCAAATACTGAGGGGATATCAAGATGAAAGCCCAAACAAATACTGGAGGGCATGCTAGGTCACTATGAAAATCAATCATGAGGGCTAAATGGCATTCTAAGAGTAAGCACTAAGTGATCCTTAGTCTAGAAAACCCTTAAACACTTTTGAGCCTACAAATATCTTTTTTCATGGCCACCAACCTAAGCCTATGCTACAAGCCTGATAAAACCCTTTCTAATCAAATAAAAGTGATCTAGATTGATAAGCAAAGATTTTCCATTTGAAACAATCCTTATAAATGTTTCACACAACCTTATTGAAACCTTCCTGACATACGAGACTTGTAAATATCATTTCAATTCTTGTCAAAGTCAACATAAAACCTGACAATGAGATCACTTGAATTCTTTCAAGAACAAGCTTGTTAAACAAACATCAAAATGATTTTTGTGCTTGGAAGGACTTTGAAATTCCAAAAATACCACATGAAAACACAATCTTTGTAAATATCCAACCCTTTCTTGAAAACACTTAGAGCATAAAACACTTGGGGGACATGACTAAGCTAGGGGGCAATCTACAAATGCAATTGAAGCTGGCTCCATCATTTCTCTTCAAAGAATCTGGATCAAACTCAGGGGGGCATGTTGATATGAAAATCTATCATCTCTAGTGGTCAAAATCATGAAGCTGACTCCATAATTCATTTTCAAAGAACCTGGATCAAACTCGGGGGACTTGTTGATATGGGAAATATAAATTGCGGCTCGAGTAAGTAGAAGCAAGAAGTCATCAAAGTCGGAGATCCAAACCTTAGGAAAGGAAGGTCAGGAAGAAGAAAGGGGAACCTATATCTTTCAAGTAAGTATACATGCATTCATGCATTGCATCCCCATTGAAAATCTAAAAAATATTTTGGAGGGTTTGTAATTTACTAGCCTTCATTCATTTTGTGTGCATGCTTTCAAGCTCTTACCTATTTGAAAATGCTTTTTAGCTTTATTTCTTGCTTGATTTTGGGCATCATCATGCATTACATCTCCATCAAGAATCTAGAAAATGTTTTGAAAGGACCGTAATTTACAAACCTTTATTTATCATTTTGTGCACGCTTTCAAGCTCCCACCTTTTACATGAGCATGTTGATTCAATTCTATCTCTTTCCTAATTTTTGGATGTCATCATGCTTTGCATCCCTGTTGATAATCCAAGAAATGTTTAGAAGGGATTGTAATTTACAAACCTTCATCATTTTTATGTGTGCCTTTGAGCCCTCATCATTCTCACTTCCGAGTGTGCTTACGAGCCTTTCCTTCAGCAAATAGAGCGTTTTTCAACCCTTTTTCTTTCCTTATTTGAGTGTGCTTGCTAGCCATCATCAGCTAAAATAGTGTGTCATCTAGCCCTGTTTTTGCTTCATCTTTCAGTGCGTTTTCCAACCCTCGAACCATCCATTAAAATAGTGCGCTTTCCAACCCTATTTTTCTTCATCTTCAAGTGTGTTTTCCAACCCTCGACCATTAATTAAAAATGTGCGCTTTCCAGCCCTATTTTCCCCTCGTCTTCGAGTGCGTTTTCCAACCCTTGATCATAAATTAAGACAATGCGCTTTCTAGCCCTATCTTTCACACCTCGATCGCCATTTTCACCTGGGTAGGTCACCCATTACAATGAGACCATCTTCATCACTTTTACCTAGGTAGGTCACCCATTACAATGAGACCATCTTCATCACTTTCACCTGGATAGGTCACCCATAACAATGAGACCCATCTTCACCATTTTTCACTTGGGTAGGTCACCTATTACAATGAGACCGTCTTCATCATTTTTCACCTGGGTAGGTCACCCATTACAATGAGACCATTTTCCTGTATCATTCACAAACATCATCATCTTCCACCCTTTTTGGGTGTTCTCCTTCGACCCCAATTCTTAGGTAGTGCGCTTTTTAGCCCTATCTTATCATCCCTTTCTGAGTGCGCTTTATAGTCCTCATTCTCATTTCTGGATGGATCAACCATTTCTTGGTTTAAATCCACTTTTGCTTTCTCTTTACAACGCTTACTATCTAAAGTCTTTTACAAAAAATTAATCGTAAGCATTGTAAAGAGAGGGGGAAATGTCGTAACCCAATTTTTGGGTTACTCCCCCAAAATAAAATAAAATAACAAAAATAAAATAAAAGGAGCAGGCATGGGTAGAAAAATCAGTGTGGAAATTTTGGTTGTTTTCGCGAGTCCAATTATATCTCTTTGGTTCCAAAAATGGAGAAAAATACAGATTTAAGGCAAAAATAATTTTCATCAACAAATTTAAAGTTTAATTATGGTCGGGAATTAAGTTAAATGACACGGGTTGATTCGATTTAATCGTCAACAAATTTAAAGTTTAATTATGGTCGGGAATTAATTTAAGGTCCAATTGAAGGATTTAATTAAGTGCAAGGACTTAATTATACTTTAAATTGGTCAAATTAATTTAATTAAGGGCTTAGTCAATGAGAAATCAATTTCTTAAATTTCATTCAGGCTCAATTGATGAGAATGAAATTTTCAGAGACCGATTTAAATTTTTAAGTCAATAATGCAAAATTAGGGGCCAAATTGAACGAAATGAGAATTTAACAGTCAATTGAGGGTTAAATCGCGCAATTAGAAACCAGACACCAAAATAAAAAAGGCGTGCACATTTAAGGTTGCTGTTGCAATTTTGACAAGGATACAATTGCATAAAATTAAAGTTTAAAACCAAGTAGGAGTGCAATTGAACCAATCAAACACTAAAGGACCAGATTGAAAAAAAAACCATGGCCCTCTGCAACTCATTTGTAGAGGCTGCAACACTCTTTTCCCTTCACCACCGTGAGCTTTTCATCCACGAAACCTATCCAAATGTGACCTCCAACCAGCTCCAGCAGTAGCGACAGCGTAGGTGACGAACAACAGCAACGGGCAAAGTGTAGACCAACCACTTTTCAGCCTTCATTCCGGCCACCACAGGCCACCGTTGACGACGCCACCACCACTGGGACAACCATCTCGACCTCCTCTACCTAACAGTGCTAACAGGTCCCCCTCTCGTCAAAGTTGAAAAATAACCGTTCACCGTCTTCTTGCCTAGTCGGCATGCAGCAGGACGTGATTCACGTCCCGCTGTTCGTGCGGGCTAGGGCTAAGGGAAAAGGGTCGGGCTTTGTGCCCGGCCATGTGCTCAGTCGAGGTGGGCTTCTAGCCCACCTGTATTGGAGCCCAGTCCATAAGTTTTGGCCCGACCCAACCCAAAGAATGTGGGCTTCCACCCCGTGAGGACTAGAAGCCCAACCCACAAGTGTGTGGGCTTCCAGCCCGTGGGGACTGGAAGACCATCCCAGACCCTTTCGATCTCCAGCCCACGATGGCTGGAAGCCAACCCAGCCACCCCTATCACGGGTTGGAAGCCCAGCCCATTAAGGCTAGGCTGTCAGCCCACTATGGCTGACAATCTAGCCCCACCCTAAAAAAAATAAAAAATTTAAAAAATACAAATTGACAAAAAAGTATTTTTTTTATTTTTTTACTATTATTATTAAAAAATGTATTTTTTTTAAATATATTTTTTTGTGCAATCGTCCAAATTTCTTGATTTTTCCATATATATATATATATATATATATTTGTAAAAAACTATGTTGCATCTCTCATATTTTGAAAGGAAAACTGGATATCGTAACTAATTTATGATTATCTGTTGGAATTTGGCTAAAATATCAAAAATAATTTTAAATGTTTCTATTTCATCTATCAGCGTGTACATTTACATTGTAAGGTACACCCGCGAATTGTTGCATCTTATATTTTGAAACGAAAACTGGATATCGTAACTAATTTATGATTATCTATTGGAATTTGGCCAAAATATCAAAAATAATTTTAAATATTTTTGTTTCATCTATCAGGGTGTAAATTTACATTATAAGGTACACCCGCGGATAAAAGTTTTTCTATGGTGTAAAATTACATTGTAAAGTATGTCCGTAGATAAAAAGAACTTGCAACTGCGCTGTAAAATTACATTGTAAAGTACACTCGCAGACTAAAAAAATATTTTTTTTTGAAAATATATTCTAAAAATTTAAACTTATAAAAACAATCAAACAACAATGCAACTTATCTTAGGTAGGGTGCACTAGGGATGATGCGTCTTCCCTTTGCATAACAACTCCCCTTACCCAAGACTCTCGCAGACCAATAGGTTTCCTAGTGACCGTAATACTAGGTGGTGACTCCGAATAATTATAGTCATAAATTTTACGGCTATAAAACAACCCCCTATTTTCACCGTGCGCCGTCATCTCCCTCTGAATCACCGGGGGACGGCGGGGCGCGAAGCGCGTCCAAATCATCGTCGCGACAATTGTCACCTTATCATGTACAGTCAAATAACATACCCAAAATCAGACATTAGAATAAAGACAAAAAAGCCCCTACAAAAACTATTTTAATCTTTCATTGGGTCAATTCCTATTTTTAAGATACAAGATAATTAACGGAATGCATGTATTGAATATTTTTTGTCTGGTCATAGACCAAATAAGCTTGATTTTTGAAAAAAAAAACAATTCTACAAATGACATCTATATGATTTTATTTCAATGATTAGACTTTAAATACACTTCTCCTTTGACATTTATGAATTAATTCCATAATAAGGAAGATTTTCAAAAATAACATTGGTTGGATTTGTAGCATCCTTGACATTGATAGTTTGTGATGATCTTTGAAATTTATGAGTTACTTTTACAGCAAGAAAAAATAATAAATAAAGAAAACATTGATTAGATTTGATAAATCCTTGACATTGACAATTCTTGGTGATCCTTCAAACAAGTTCAAAAGTTGTATGTAACACGATGGATCTTGAAAGGGCTTTAAACAATTTCAAATCAGCTTAGGAGCAAAGAAACATGAGCAAATTATAATTTATGAGATTCATCAATGAGAAACATCTTTTAGTGATAAATAAAGGGATAAACACCAATAAATCAACTCAGAACAATGACAAGATAAAGTTTAAGTTAAAGGGGATCATTAGAAGGGATTTTGCGTTTAACCCAACTCAGACCAAGACAAAGTTCAGGTTCAAGGGGATCGCCATAAGATATCTCTGGTTAACCTAACTCAGGCCAACATCTTCAGGTTAACCTCACTTAGGCCAATACAAATTTCAAGTTAAAAGGGATTGCTAAATGAGATCTCAGGTTAACCTAACTTAGGCCAATACAAATTTCAAGTTAAAAGGGATTGCTAAATGAGATCTCAGGTTGACTGAATTGAACAATGATAGACCAAAGTTATGTTAAAGGAGATTGTCAGATGGTGTCTCAGGTTGACCGAACTGAACAATGACAAATTGAAGTTTAGGCTAAAAGAGATCATTTGTTGGGATCTCAGGATGATTGAACTAAAGAAAAGATAAAGACAAAATCCTAGTTAAAGGGAATCGCTAGATGGGATCAGAGGTTGATTGAACTGAAAAAAAAAGATAGACTAAAGTTCAGCTTAAAGGGGATCACCAAATGGGATATTAAGTTGTTCCAACTAAAGAAAGAAAAAGACAAGGTTTTAGTTAAAGGGATTTTTAGATGGAATCTTAGGTTGGCCAAACTAAAAAAACAAAAATCCAAGTTTTGGTTAAAGGGGATCATTAGATGTGATTTTTGGTTAACCAAGGCATTTACAAAGATTTTGACACCAAGAGGACAAGATGTGAGGTTGTGATTGGAGAACAGGAGATAATAGCGGATGGATCTGGAAAGAGGATGGAGTTTGCATACTTTGCAGGTAAGCCACTTCTTTTTAAGAGATGAAAAGGTGGATTTCAATAAGGCCAATGTAACAGTCTCGGTCCTTCCATGGCCATCGACGAGCAGACTGAAGAAGAGATGAAGAAAAGCTCTCCTATGGCTCTCGGTGCAAAGCTCGCAGGAGATGAAGAAGGAGATGAGCTGTTAAAAGCTCTCACAGCTCTCAAGGGAAGAGATGAAGACGAAATGAAGGCTGATGGGAAAAGAGCGTCTTCGACACGCCTATCTGCAGAGAAGAAAGAGAGTGTTAACGTGGACGAACGAGATGAAGAAGGACAAAACTTAAGTGGACGGCTGGAATGAAGCGACGTGGCAGAGACACCTGGCAACCCGAGCAACAAGGAAACGGTGTCGTTCCAGTGAAGAACAGCTGTCAAAGCCAAATACAATACAAATACAGAAAAGACGTATGCAATACAAACCCTAATTATTCCTAAGAGACTATATCAAGGGAAGGAGGGCAGATTACAAGGCATCCAGTGAAATTGCTTTAAAGCAAATCTTTTGACCAGGAGGCCCGGGCTACCTCGAATCTGCCCAGAGAATTTAGTCTTGATTTCTAGTTAATTTCTTAGTTTTTCTTTCAGTATTATTTCCTTTGTCTAAGAAAAATCCCAGAAAAATACCAAAAACATTATTATTTCCTTTTCTAATTATTAATAGAAAACCGAGAGAATTTCTCTCACAAAAAGATTTATTTGAAAAATTCAAGAAGGTTACAGCCAACCTTCTAGAAAAGGAGGGTTCCCTATTGGGAGGTCAGTTGGTGGGTTTCCACAGTTGACTAGGGGAGGTAGAGTAGGAGCCATGAAAAAGGAAGATAAGTTAACAAATATTCCATTAATATGAGAGTATTTTGATATTTTTCTTTAAGATTTACTAGGGATTCCCACCTAGTTAAGAATATTATAGGGGACTATAGAAATGTTTTTGGGCATTATGCCTATTTCCCAAGCCCTATATAAAATGGCTCGAATATAGTTTAGCATAATTAAAAGTGCAACTGCAAGAACTATTAGAAAAAAAGGCTCATTCAACCAATTAAACTTGGAGAGCCCTTATAATATTTGTGAAGAAAAAGGATGATACCCTACAACTATGTATAAATTATAAGCTTTTGAATAGGGCGACCATAAAAGAACAGATATCCAATTTCAAAAATTGATGACAAATATTTTCCATGATAGATTTGAAATTGGTGTATCACCATATGAGAATAAAGAAAACAAATGTACAAAAGCAAGTTTTAGGACTCATTATGGATGTTGCTACCCAATCTTTGCAACACTTACTATTTAAAGCCTTTTACAAGACTTTAGTCGTAAGCATTGTAAAGAGGGGGCATCTGTTGCTACCCAATTTTTGACCCACTTATTTCCATGTTTCGGAAAAAAATAAAAAAATAAAAAAATAATAAAAAAGACAAAAATCCAAAAAAAATCTTGTTACAAGGGCAAAATTGAATAAATTGAGAATTTAATAATCAAAATCGCGTCAATTAGAAATGAAGGACCAAATTGGAAGAAGCGCACAAGCTAAAGGCTGACTTTGAATTTTTGCCTTTTAAAACATCTATCAATAGAGTTGTCCACCCACAAATAAGGGGACCAAAAAAAAGAGACTCTCCACTCTCATTCAAACCCAAAAACCCTAGACTAAAAAACCCTAACATCTCTTTCTCCCTAAAAGGGGGCTGCAGCCGCCGGCCTTTGGGGGATTGACTGCAGCCCCCCCTTCTTGTTTAGATCGGACCCCCATTTTTTTTCCATCTTCCCGGTACCCCTTTTCTCTTCTCATAGAGCCCCCATTCTTCTCTCCTTTTGGCTGTCAGCCACAACCATCCCAGCCCTCACTTTCTTCTCAAAACCCATCTCCGTCTCTCCTTCCCTCTGGTCCTCGAAGCCACCAACACAGCTGCAACACCTCAGCCTTCCCTTTCATCTCCGTTCAGCCATCCCAGCCCCACAACCTTAGTTGCCACCTCTCCTAAACACAGCCACCACACCAGAGACCCTCCCTTTTCTCCCTTCCATGACTCCGGCCATAGCTCCCACGACCGACCAGCCACTTCAGCTATCACAGCCCCGGCCATACCATCTTTTCTTCCTTTCCCCCATGACAACCTCTCTTCCAACCACATGAGACAGAGGGAGAACAAATCGAAAAGGAAGAGAACGAGAAAAGAACACGCCGAGAAGGATAGATTTAAAATTTGAAGGGAACAGTTTGATTTTGTGCGTTTTGTGTCTAGATGCTGCTTTGTTTGCAGGTCTTCGGAATACCCTTACCGGCGAGGAAGAGAAGAAGAAGAAGAAGAGAGTCGAAGGACAGCTTGAGAAGAAGAAGACCCGATCTGTGATTCTGAAAAATCTGAACAGACCCGAGAAGAAGAAGAGGAAAAAAAGGGAAGAAGAAGAAGAAGAACGAAAAGCAGAGGAATAAGAAGCAGATCCGAGATCTGGGGAAGCCGAGAACAGTTTTGAAAATTTTGAGTTTTGATGCTTGCCGTTGTGTTTGTTTGTGTGTTTTATGCTGTGTTGCAGGTCGCCGTTGGAATCACCACCGGCGAGAGGTTGAAGAGAAGAAGCGAGTCCGTTTGCCCCTGTTCCTCCTGGTCACCGGCGGCTGTGTGGTTCCATCGCTGTCGCTAGTGACGGTGGCGCGTTAGCGACAGCGCCACCGATCCTTCTTACCTGCTTGCCATCACTGTTCATGCATTGGAACTGTTCCCGAGGCCTTTTTGAAGTTTTCTTTGTGTTTATGTTTTTATTTGAACTGTTGTTGTATTTTAATTGTTGTTTATGAAATGTAATAAAAAAGACAATGTGTGTGTGAGTTGCATTCTATTTTTAAAGGTGATGAAAAAGGAATAAAAAAGATTGTGTGTGTGTGTTGTGTTTTATTTATTCCGTATTATGTTATTTTCTTGAGAAAAAAGAATATAAAATAAAATAAAAAAAATATGTTTTCTTTGTAAAAATTCGAAACCAATATTTCAAAAGTACAAAAATCTTTTTATGGGAATTTATTATTCACTGTTAATATTCGGATAAATAAATCTTAAAGGTTTATACCTAAAATATTCGGGGAAATAGTATGCTATTATTCACTGTTCGGTGTTTGGATAAATAAATCTTATCTAAAATATTCGGCGGGAATAATATGCTATTATTTACTTTTCGGTGTTTGGATAAATAAATTCCAAAAGTTTATTATCTAAAATATTCAACGAGAATAATAATAATCAATAAAGTTTATTGGATTTTTAAGTAGTGATCGATTTCTTTTTTAATTGTAACATTTTTTATGAATAAATACTGACTTATTGAAACATTTTAAATCACATCTAAATAGACAATGCAGCTTACCTCAGGTAAGGCGAATTAGGGGTGCTAATACCCTCCCTATACGCAACCAGTCCCTTACCTTTGAATCTCTGATCAGACCAGTACAAATCGGGTGTCCTAGCGACCCTCAACAGCCAGGTGGCGAATCCTCATCAACTCTACTGCGAGAGCCACGATCCCTCCCGGGACGTCGCGCGGGGACGTGCGACAGAATGGCGACTCCGTTGGGGAAGGCATTTTTTTTTTTGAAAAAATATTGGACTAAGCTTTGAATATTTTGATGTGATTTATTTGTTTCAATTTGTTTGAATTCTATGTGTGTTTATTTTTAGCAAATTTTCTTGGCATTTTTATTTCGTGCATATGTATTGTTAATCTATTTGAGTTACATCATTGTGGTGTGCAACTTTAAGTTAGGTGGGGGACTAGCAGCTTACCTATGACTTGAGTCAAGGTTGAAGTTTGTATAAACCCCAACTCTTCGCTGAGAGCTTAGATGGTAGTGATTGGTATACGTACCATCCCATTATCTACTAAGACCCCATATTGCCTTTACGAGGGTGATCACTAGGACAGCAAGAGACCCTGTTTAGAGCCAAAAGTAGCAAACTCATCATTTGTTGTGTAAACCCCAACTCTTCGCTGAGAGCTTAGATGGCAGTGATTGGTATACGTACCATCCCATTATCTGTTAAGATCCCATATTGCCTTTACGAGGGTGATCACTGGGACAGCAAGAGACCCTGTTTAGAGCCAAAAGTAGCAAACTCATCATTTGTTGTGTAAACCCCAACTCTTCGCTGAGAGCTTAGATGGTAGTGATTGGTATACGTACCATCCCATTATCTGCTAAGACCCTATATTGACTTTACGAAGGTGATCACTAGGACAGCAAGAGACCTTGTTTAGAGTCCAATGTAGCAAACTCATCCTTTGTTGTGTAAAGATTTGAACCAATCATTAGGGTGTGTGCTACCTTCATTCTGTTTTGCATTAAGGCAAACTCTTCTCGAGGCGATTTAAATTCAATAAGTGACACAGTAATCATCGCTTAGGAAATTTGCATTGTTGGGTTTAAGCAGAAATACAATTTTTGTGTATCATACAGTTGTTATAAGCATGTGTCACTCCTCGAAGGACGAGTTTGTCAAAAAAAAAATTGCATATGAATTTTTACATGCATTCCTAAGGTTTTTGAGTATCGTACAGTTGTCACAAGCATGTGTCACTCCTTGAAGGACGATTTTATCCAAAAAAAAAATTGCATATGCATTTTTAACATGCATTCCCATAGTTTTTGTGTATCATGTAATTGTTACAATCAAGTTTCACTCCTAAACGGGTGAGCAAAGAAAAAAAAACATTCATATGCTTTTCAAGATACATTCTCACAAGTTTTTGTTTATCATGTAATTTTTATGATCACGTGTCATTCCTCGAAGGAGTAAAAAAAAAAAAAGTCAGCATGCATATACATTTCTGCACGCATTCCCATTGTTTTTGTTTATCATGTAATTTTTATGATCACGTGTCATTCCTCGAAGGAGTAAAAAAAATAAATAAAGTCAGCATGCATATACATTTCTGCACGCATTCCCATTGTTTTTGTTTATTATGTAATTTTTATGATCACGTGTCATTCCTCGAAGGAGTAAAAAAAAAAGTCAGCATGCATGTACATTTTTGCACGCATTCCCATTGTTTTTGTTTATCATGTAATTATTACGATCGCGCGTCCTTCCTCGAGGATCGAGCTCGTAAAAAAAACAAGAAACATGCATTCTCACATTTTTTTGTTTAGCATGTAGTCATTACAACCACGTGTCGCTCTTTAAAGGGCAAGTTTGTAAAAAAAAAACATGCATCTGCATTTCAACATGCATCTCCATAGTTTTGAAATAGGGGTCCCTCAATTTGTCATCCTCCAAAGAGTCAAGAGTAATTGGACATTTGACATTGCTGAGAAGAACCGGTTCCGATACAAAGTCATCATTCATGTTTCTTCTGCAAGCCCACAACAAAGTTCTCTGCTCTCTAGTGAAATCAGGTGGGACATATGCCCAGATATTATTTGGAGAGAGTTAGTGCAATCATCAATGGGGATTATGGGAAATTTAGGTTTTCTTTTGAGGGAGTGCGAGTAATCCATTTTCAGAAGCAAGCATTAGTCGGAGATGTTGTCAGTCCATTTAAGTATCAATTGATTTTTCTCGTGATCATGTGGAGTTATTGAGGCACTGTCAAATCAGAAAGTTTTATGCCGCCATGCACACAAGACCATGTCATTTTGAGCACAATTTTGTCTGTTAAAGCAAAGACGAATATCTTGAGAGATAAGACATAATATGATACTGTTGAATTTGATCCGGTATCTGAGAAGTCAAGGTATGTGCACTGCAAGATTACATTGCTCGAAGAAGCGAATTTTTTGCCAAAAGAGTCTTTTCATTGTATGATAAATTTTTATGATTTATGCACTGTGGTGTTTTGACAAGAGTGCTTCCGAGCTTGATTCACTTTTTATGACCAATGAGGAGCGCGGTAAAAAAATCAGTGACATAATGCAGATGAGAAAGATGAACAGTTGCAAGAATATCAGTGATCAAGTGTGAATGTTAATCAGCAAGAGGCAAGTCAAGTTTTGTAGAGAATGTTATCGTCAGCAGTGTCAGCAATAAATCATCGCGAGCATAAGCGAGATCAATGAGCAGTGGCAATGCAAAAATGTTTGTTTGGAAAGCCTCGGAAAAGTGTCGCATTGTCAGTAATTTTCTCATGAAATCTCGTCGGCTATCACTTTGTTTTGGGGTTAAATCATCATTTTCATTGAAGCATGTGTTTTCCTTGTCTTTTTGTTGTTTTGAAATCAAGAGATGTTTGACATTCTTATTTTTGACAAAATATTTTGATCAAACTCCAACATGCAAAATTTGAAGTTCTCATTTTTGAAAGTATTTTGATTGCAAAATTGACCCAACTGTTGTTAAAAGACATGATGACCAATACCAGGTGACCGAACAATTTTTGAGCCCATACACCGAGTTTTTGAACCACATCATAGTACTAAGCTTTATTAGTATGCATATTGACATGTAATGGATTTGATACTTATGGACCCGTGAATCATTACTCTTGCATGTCCAAATCATTACATTGGACGAGGTCAAAATTTATCAGTTAAAACCAACTTTGCTTGAAATGATAAAAGGCCATCTTTGTTTATTGCCTTCACTATTCTTGAAATATGTATCCCTTGTTAATCCCAATTTGAGCCTGATATTATAATTTTTTGAAACACCCGACATGGATCACACCCTCACACTGGGGGCAAATACACTGGGGCAAGAACAGTAGGGGACAATAGGAGATTTGTAGTTTAAGGATACAGTGACCACATTAAGAATCAACAGAAGGGGGAATGCTCGAGAATGAAAACCCAACATTGGGGACAATCAAATTGAGATAGGACATGAGAAAAACCAAGAGTCAATGGTAAGGACAAGTTCAAAAAAAAAAGAGAAAAAAAAGGAAAAAAAAAGGGAAAAAATGAAAAAAAAGAGAATATTGAACTATGCCATGTCCGTTAGTATTTGTGGTCAAACCTCATGTGGGAAGAAATGTTAATAAGATTTTTGAGTCTTCAAGATAAGTTGTCCATCAAAGGAAGATTGTGCAGAATTGTTTTGTTATACTATGTTGAGTGCAACAAGAGATGAAATAATATTTGATGACAAATGATGATTCGAGTTTTAGTATTCTCCTTTTAAGTTTGAGATTGTCAATGAAAGGAATGGCATGGTTGTAGAGATTCTTAAAGCATTGGTTGATTAATAAAAATCACTTTAAGATAATTGACGTGGTCTCTTCTACTAAGGCAACAAGTGCAAGGGAGTTAATGACTAGATAATGGTGATCCTAGGTCTGTGAAACCCTTAAACACCTTTTGAGCCTATGAATATCCTTTTCTTTTATAGCCATGAACCATAGCCTCATTACATGCTTGTAAAAGTCCTTCTTGATTAAGCGAGCAATTTTAACTAATAAGTGGCGTTCTCAAAATTTGTTAGAGTTTTTCCATAAGGGTTATAATTTCATGAAAAAGTTGCAAGTTGTTATGCATATTAATAAGGTAAGTACTGAAAGATGAGGCAAATTTTTCAACTGAACCTCAAGTTTTTACTCAGCTCTAATTGTTTGAAAGCCACAAATCATCACTTCATCATGTACCATCAAAGGACATACCCAAGATCTGAGATTAGAATTGAAACCCAAAACCATAAAAAGACAATTTCAATCTCACAATGAGTCAATTACTATTTGCAAAATACAAAATATTTACAGGTCTGCATTCATTGAATATCGTGTGTTGGGTATTTGACCAAATGAATTTGATTTTCAACAAATGATATCTCTTTGATTTTATAACAATGATTAGATTTGGGAGGCACATGATCTTTGAAATCGTGACTTAATTCTAGAACAAGAAAGATATAGAGAAAATATTAACCGGATTTGAAGAATCCTTGACATTGATAATTCTCGATTATCATCGGAATGCTCAGCAGTTAGAGGCCAGAATGTGGATCTTGATAGGAATGCAAACAATTTCATATCAGCTTGGGGGCAAAGAAGCAAAAGCAAATGATTGATTTAGTGAAATTCATCAATGAGCACCAACGGATTCAACTTAGGGCAACATGGCTTAATAGAGAGATGGTTTGATAAGCTCCAACAATGATCGAGAATAAGATTGCGTTTGCAAGGCGCCTTCAGATTTCAGTAATATCATCTTACTCGCAGATTTGTCTGTCTCCAAAAATTTGTTGCATGGTTGCATTTTGATAAATGTTGAAGAGTATACATGCCATAAAGATTGATTATGAGATAATTGTTGCGAAGCCAGTCGACTCAAGGTTCAGTTCACCGCATGAATATGGGAGACAAAAAAAACCTCGTTAATGACAATATCATGATTCTTTTCATGAATTGAGAAGAAGTTGCTTAGAAGAAATTGAGTCTACAACGAGAGTTCAGATTGCATGGCCAGAACAGTTGCATCAGCTTAAGGCGAGATTCATCGCATGAATGTGGGTGATGATAGCATTACATCTCTTCTCACAAGCTAAGAGAAATTTATTGATGATAACATGTAGCATGCGACAATGAGTTTCGGATGCATTTCTAAACGACTTGACAATTCCATGAAGGTTGATGATAATATAGTACAAAAGAAACATGATTCAATTAATGAAGAAAATTGATTGACTGATTGACAACCGAAGATGAGATCAGCATTAGCAAGCTTTGTAGTGATTGTTAGCAAACACACGCAAACCAGAGAGCTGTTATTGAGAGAATCCAAGAAGATGGATGGCTGGTTACACTCATTCACGGTGAATCAAACAATACCACACTTGGGGGCAATTTTAAACTTGATAAGCACTGAGAACAAAGATCATCGCAGATAGGCCAGAAGAAGCAGTGCACTTGAGACTTGGTGAATGAAGGACAACAAAGCTCTAGAGGCTGGGCAAAGACATTCTACGACAATGAAGCATCAGAGAAAGGGGACCTATATTTCTCAGGTAAGTATACATGCATCATCATGCATTGCATCCCCATCTTCATCATTTCATTCGGGTAGATCACCCGTAAAAATAAGACCCAATCTTCCATCCGCATAGGTCACCCAGAAAAACGAGACCCTTCCATCTTCCATCCGGGTAGGTCACCCGTAAAAATGAGACCCTTCCATCTTCCATCCGGGTAGGTCACCCGTAAAAATGAGACCCAATCCTCCATCTTCCATCCGGGTAGGTCACCAGTAAAAATGAGACCCCTCCATCTTCCATCCGGGTAGGTCACCCAGAAAAATGAGACCCAATCTTCCATCCGCGTAGGTCACCCAGAAAAATGAGACCCTTCCATCTTCCATCCGGGTAGGTCACCCAGAAAAATGAGACCCCTTCCATCTTTCATCCGGGCAGGTCACCCAGAAAAATGAGACCACGCTAGCCGGGTAGGTCACCCAGAACAATGAGACCATGCTAGCCGGGTAGGTCACCCAGAAAAATGAGACCCAATCTTCCATCCAGGGAGGTCACCCGTAAAAATGAGACCCCTCCATCTTCCATCCAGGCAGGTCACCCGTAAAAATGAGACCCTTCCATCTTCCATCCGGGTAGGTCACCCAGAAAAATGAGACCCTTCCATCTTTCAAACCAGGCAGGTCACCCATCATAATCAGACCCGGGTAAGTCATCCGTCACTATCGAGACTCTTCTAACTTGGGCAGGTCACCCATCATTAATCAGACCCGGGTAAGTCATCCGTCACTATCGAGACTCTTCTAACTCGGGCAAGTCACCCGTCATAATCAAACCCGGGTAAGTCATCCGTCACTATCGAGACTCTTTCAACTTGGGCAAGTCACCCGTCATAATCAGACCCGGGTAAGTCATCCGTCACTATCGAGACTCTTCTAACTCAGGCAGGTCACCCGTCATAATCAGACCCGGGTAAGTCATCCATCACTATCGAGACTCTTTTATCTAATTTCTTTTATTTGTGTAGGTCACCCATCATAATGAGATCATCTCCACCATTCTAATTTATTTTATTTTATTTTAGTTTTTATTTTATTTTCTTTATTCTTCTTTGCAACACTTACTATTTAAAGCCTTTTACAAGACTTTAGTCGTAAGCATTGTAAAGAGGGGGCATCTGTTGCTACCCAATTTTTGACCCACTTATTTTCATGTTTCGAAAAAAAATAAAAAAATAATAAAAAAGACAAAAATCCAAAATTATCTTGTTACAGGGGCAAAATTGAATAAATTGAGAATTTAACATTCAAAATCGCGTCAATTAGAAATGAAGGACCAAATTGGAAAAAGCGCGCAAGCTAAAGGCTGACTTTGAATTTTTGCCTTTTAAAACCTCTATAAATAGAGTTGTCCACCCACAAATAAGGGGACCAAAAAAAAAAAAGACTCTCCACTCTCATTCAAACCCAAAAACCCTAGACTAAAAAAACCTAACATCTCTTTCTCCCTAAAAAGGGGCTGCAGCCGTCGGCCCTTGGGGGATTGACTGCAACCCCCCCTTCTTGTTTAGATTGGACCCCCATTTTTTTTCCATCTTCCCGGTACCCCTTTTCTCTTCTCATAGAGCCCCCATTCTTCTCCCCTTTTGGCCGTCAACCATAGCCATCCCAGCCCTCACTTTCCTGTCCTTTTTCCCACCTCAAAACCCATCTCTGTCTCTCCTTCCCTCTGGTCCTCGAAGCTACCGACAAAGCTGCAGCACCTCAGCCTTCCCTTTCATCTCCATTCAGCCATCCCAGCCCCACAACCTCAGTTGCCACCTCTCCTAAACACAGCCACCACAGCAGAGACCCTCCCTTTTCTCCCTTCCATGACTCCGACCACAGCTCCCACGACCGACCAGCCACTTCAGCTATCACAGCCCCGACCATACCATCTTTTCTTCCTTTCCCCCATGACAACCTCTCTTCCAACCACATGAGACAGAGGGAGAACAAATCGAAAAGGAAGAGAACGAGAAAAGAACACGCTTAGAAGGATAGATTTAAAATTTGAAGAGAACAGTTTGATTTTGTGCGTTTTGTGTCTAGATGCTACTTTGTTTGCAGGTCTTCGGAATACCCTTACTGGCGAGGAAGAGAAGAAGAAGAGGAGAGTCGAAGGACAACTTGAGAAGAAGAAGACCCGATCTGTGATTCTGAAAAATCTGAACAGACCCGAGAAAAAGAAGAGGAAAAAAAGGGAAGAAGAAGAAGAAGAAGAAGAAGAATGAAAAGCAGAGGAACAAGAAGCAGATCCGAGATCTGGGGAAGCCGAGAACAGTTTTGAAAATTTTGAGTTTTGATGCTTGTCGCACCCCAAAAATGGCTGGCGCGGCGCTGTGGCAACTGGTCCCCATGAGCGGGGACATTATTAAATGTCGGGTGGAATTATCTATTTTTTATAAAAAGGGAGTCGCCACCTAGTATTACGGTTACTAGAAAACCTAGTACTGGTCTTTCAGAGATTCTAGGGTAAGGGACTGGTTGCATAAAGGGAAGGTTTTTGCACCCCTAGTACGCCCTACCTAAGGTAAGCTGCTTGATGTTTTTGTTTGTCTTATAATTGCTAGAATATATATAAAAAATATTTACATGTCTACGCCGAATATTTTGGATAGAATTTATCCAAACTCCGAAAAAAATAATATGAATCACCGAAAAGTTTTTTTATATTTTTTTTGAATATTGGCCAATACCCTTTGGATTTTACAAACATGTTGTAAAATCTCAAAATGCAAGAAATGATTTTTCTTTTAGCAAAATCCATGCTAAAACTCATTTTTTCCAAAACCCAAGATAATATATATTTTTCTTTAAGAAAACAATTTTAAAATATGCTAGTGTATTGGCCTTATGCAAGAAAAATAACACATTTTTTTTAGATTTTTTTGTATATAAAAAAAAACATTTTTTATTTTATTTTTATTATTATTTTATTATTTTATTATATTATTATATATATATTATATACATTTTCGGGGTGGGTGATTCGCCACCTACCCTTTCTAACCTGGTGCCGACCCGACTTCCATCAATAGTGGTGGCCGTGGCCCGATCCGAGGCGAGTCCGGCCGTGGCCCGATCAGAGGCGGTGCAGGTCGTGGCCCGGACATTCACGAGTCCGGGTCGTGGCCCAGACATTCACGTGTCTGGGCCGTGGCCCGGTACGATCTCGCAGTGCGGGCCGTGGCCCGTACAATTCACGTGCAGGCCGTGGCCCGATCGATCTCAGCGGTGCAGGTCGGGCATTGTGCCCGACTGACCGACCCGATTACTACGATGAGCAGGAATTTCGCAGCGGAGAAGAAAATAAACAGTGAAAAACCAGGATTTTCAAGTGTAGTGGATGCCGAGGTGGTTCTTCCGATCGTCGTGGTGTCGAAGAAGAAGAAGAAGAAGACCCGATCCGTGATTCTGAAAAATCCGAACGGACCGAGAAAAGAAGAGGAAAAAAGGGAAGAAGAAGAAGAAGAAGAAGAACAGCGAGAGGAACAAGAAGCGGATCCGAGATCCGGGAAGCCGAGAACGATTTTGAAAATTTTGAGTTTTGATGCTTGTCGCACCTCAAAATGGTCGGCGCTGTCATGTGCAATCGGTCCCCATGAGCGGGGACATTATTAAATGTCGGGTGGAATTATCTATTTTTTATAAAAAGGGAGTCGACACCTAGTATTACGGTTACTAGGAAACCTAGTACTGGTCTTTCAGAGATTCTAGGGTAAGGGACTGGTTGCATAAAGGGAAGGTTTTAGCACCCCTAGTACGCCCTACCTAAGGTAAGCTGCTTGATGTTTTTGTTTGTCTTATAATTGCTAGAATATATAAAAAAAATATTTACATGTCTACGCCGAATATTTTGGATAGAATTTATCCAAACTCCAAAAAAAATAATATGAATCACCGAAAAGTTTTTTTATATTTTTTTTGAATATTGGCCAATACCCTTTGGATTTTACAAACATGTTGTAAAATCTCAAAATGCAAGAAATGATTTTTCTTTTAGCAAAATCCATGCTAAAACTCATTTTTTCCAAAACCCAAGATAATATATATTTTTCTTTAAGAAAACAATTTTAAAATATGCTAGTGTATTGGCCTTATGCAAGAAAAATAACACATTTTTTTTAGATTTTTTTGTATATAAAAAAAAACATTTTTTATTTTATTTTTATTATTATTTTATTATTTTATTATATTATTATATATATATTATATACATTTTCGGGGTGGGCTGGACTGCCAGCCCACCCCTTTCTAACCTGGTCGCCAACTCGACTTCCACAGTGCTGGTGGCCGTGGCCCGATCCGAGGCGAGTGCAGGTCGTGGCCCAGACCATTCACGGGTCTGGGCCGTGGCCCAGACGATCTCGCGGGTCTGGGTCGGGCATTGTGCCCGACCCGACCCGACCCGGTTACTACAGTAACCGGGAATTTCGCAGCGGAGAAGAAAATAAACAGTGAAAAACCAGGATTTTCAAGTACAAAGAATGGGAATTCTGCTAATACCTTCGTGTAGAGGATGCCGAGGTGGTTCTTCCAGTCGTCGTGGTGTCGAAAATGGTGGCCTGAGCTCACCGGAAAGAGGGCTGGAAGTCGCGGGCTGGTGCACTGTGACGGGACTGCTGCTGCTGCTGGTTCGCCGGAGATGAGGGCTGATATGCTGAGGGTCTTGGGAAGCTAATGGTGGTGAAAGGTGGGGGGTTTTAGGTGGCCCGAGGTGCTGGTTTAAACGACCCCGAAATGTAGAGAGAGAGGGGGAGGCTTCGGGTTTTTTAGAGAGAGAGAGGGAGACCGAGGCTGAGAAAGGGAGGGATGGTGGTGCTGAACCGGTGTTACCAGCGAGAAGAGGGTGGTCGACGATGGTTTTCTCTTGCACCGAGGGGGAGAGCTTGCCGAGAGGGAGGATGAGACAGTGGAACCGAAACGCAAACTTGCGTTTTAAGAGGGAAGGACAGAGGCGAGAGAGAGATGGGGACGCTGAGGTTTTGTTGAAGGTGAGATGAGGGGTGATCAGCGATGGTGAAAGCAAGCCAAAAGAGTGGTCGATGGTGGCCTTTTTCTGGCGCCGATCGGGGGAGAGTCAGGAACCAGTTGCACTGGTTTGAAGAGAGGGAGAGACCAGAACCGGGGAAGCTGTTTCGGGAGGAAGATGAGGGAAATTTTCAAAAAAAACCGAGACCCGATGATTCTCCCTCCTCCTCTCGTAAAAAAAATCCCCTTTATTAGTTTTTTTCTTTTTTCCTTTTATATGAGACAGGTTACGAAAACCAGGTGGCTCATGCGGGTGGCTCAATGAAAATGGGTGAGTTGCTCAATGTGCATGCTGAAAAATATGGGTTTTTGAGTGGCTCAAGTTTTGTTGCTTTTGGGTGCAAAATACATTTTGGTCCCTCAATTCATAACTCTTAATTGCACCCTTAATTGAACTTAGATTTATGATCTTGTGCAATTAGTTCCTCAACCGACCGTAAAACTCTTAATTTGTTCAATTAGGTCCCCGATTTCGCTTAATTGGCTTGAAGAAATTCAAATTGATCAACGAAAACTCAAATATCATCAATTGAGCCCGAATTAAATTTAAGCACTTGATTCCTTATTAAACTAAGCCTTTAATAAAATTAATTTGATCAATTTAAAGTATAACTAAGTCGTCAAGCTTAATTAAACCCTTCAACTGGACCTAAATTAATTCCTGAATATAATTACGTTTTTATATTAACCAACGACTATATCAAATCGGTCCATAAAAATATAATTATATTTTATGACTTAATTTATACGTGGATTTATCATAATAAATTACTTTAGCTTTGGATCCGCGTTTTTTCATTTCTGGGCACAAAAAGGTACAATTGATTTTTTCAAAAATGTTCAAAATTTTAACTTGATCTTTTACCACCACCATCCCCCATTTTATTTTATTTTTTGCTATTTTCTGATAGTTTTGGGGCATGACCCAAAATTGGGATACAATAATTGCCCCTTCTTTACAATGCTTACGACTAAAGTCTTTGTAAAAGACGTTAGCTTAGTAAGTGTGGGAAAGAAAAACCTGGAATATGTCGCATTGCAACACATGACTTCCCCGCGTCTGATAATGACGGGTGACCACCCCAACTTAGAAAGGAAAGAGGTCTCATTTTTCTGGGTGACCGACCCTGGTTAGACAGGTCTCATTTTTCTGGGTGACCGACCCGTGTTAGTGAGGTCTCATTTTTCTGGGTGACCGACCCGTGTTAGTGAGGTCTCATTTTTCTGGGTGACCGACCCGTGTTAGTGAGGTCTCATTTTTCTGGGTGACCGACCCGAGTTAGTCGAGTCTCATTTTTACGGGTGACCGACCCGAGTTAGTCAGGTCTCATTTTTCTAGGTGACCAGGCCGGAGTTAGTGAGGTCTCATTTTTCTGGGTGACCGACCCGAGTTAGTGAGGTCTCATTTTTCTGGGTGACCGACCCGAGTTAGTGAGGTCTCATTTTTCTGGGTGACCGACCCGAGTTAGTAAGGTCTCATTTTTATGGGTGACCGACCCGAATATCATGGTCTCATTTTTATGGGTGACCGACCCGGATATCATGGTCTCATTTTTATGGGTGACCGACCCGGATATCATGGTCTCATTTTTATGGGTGACCGACCCGGCTAGCATGGTCTCATTTTTATGGGTGACCGACCCGGATATCATGGTCTCATTTTTATGGGTGACCGACCCGGCTATCATGGTCTCATTTTTCTGGGTGACCGAACCGAGTTAGAAAGGTCTCATTTTTTTGGGTGACCGACCCGACTATCATGGTCTCATTTTTATGGGTGACCGACCCCGATATCATGGTCTCATTTTTATTGGTGATCGACCCCTCTAGCATGGTCTCATTTTTCTGGGTGACCAACCCGGCTAGCATGGTCTCATTTTTAGGGGTGACCGACCGGCTATCATGGTCTCATTTTTATGGGTGACCGACCGGATATCATGGTCTCATTTTTATGGGTGACCAGACCAGATATCATGGTCTCATTTTTATGGGTAACCGACCCGGATATCATGGTCTCATTTTTAGGGGTGACCGACCCGATATCATGGTCTCATTTTTAGGGGTGACCGACCTCGATATCATGGTCTCATTTTTATGGGTGACCGAGCCGGCTAAAAGATGATGATTATAGGGATGCAATGCATGATGATGCATGTATACTTACCGAGAAATATAGGTCCCCTTTCTCCGATGCTCCATTGTCGTAGGATGTCTTTGCTTAGTGTCCAAAGCTTGTTGTCGGTGCTTATAAGGTTTAACATTGCCCCGGGTGTGGTATTGCTTGATTCACCATGAAGGAGTGTAACCAACCATCCATCTTCTTGGATTCTCTCAACAACGACTCTCGGTTTGCGTGTGTTTGCTAGCAATCATTGCAAAGCTTGCTAATGCTCGACATCATCTTCGGTGGTCGATTAGTTAATCAATTTTCTTCATCAATTGAATCATGTTTCTCTTGGAGTACGCCATCATCGACCTTCATGGAATTCTCAAATCATCCATAAATGCATCCCAAACTCATCGGTGCATGCTCCATGCTATCATCAAGAAATTTCTCTTAGCTTGTGAGAGGAGATGTATTGCTACTATCACCGACATTCATGCGATCAATCTCGCCTTGAATTGATGCAACTGTTCAGCCATGCAATCGAAACTCTTCGTTATAGACTCCGTTTCTTCTAAAAAATCCATTTTGTTTGCAAAGAAATATGATATTGTCATTAACAAGGTTTTTTCGTCTCTCGTATTTATGCGGTGAATCGAACCTTGAGTCGACTAGCTCGCAACAATTATCTCATGATCAACCTTCACGGCTTGTATACTTTCCAACATTTATCAAAATGCAACCATGCAACAACTCTTTGGAGACAAACAAATCTGCGAGTAAGATGATATTTCGAAATATGAAATTGCCCTTCAAATGCAATCATAGGCTCAAAAAGTGTTTAAGGGTTTCACAGACCTAGGATCACCATCATCTAGTCATTAACTCCTTTGCTCTTGTTGTCTTAGTAGAAGAGACCACATCAAAACACGTTAATTATCTTAACGTGATTTTTTATCAATCAACCAATGCTCTAAGAATCTCTACGACCATGTCATTCCTTTCATTGACAGTTTCAAACTTAAAAGGGGATTCTAAAACTCGAACCATCATTTGTCATCTAATGTTATTTCATCTCTTGTTGTACCCAACATAGTATAACAAAACAATTCTTGCAGACTCAAAAATCTTATTAACATTTCTTCCCACATGGCATAATTCAATATTCTCTTTTTTCATTTTTTTTAACTTGTCCTTCCCATTGACTCTTGGTTTTGTCATGTCCTATCTCAATTTGATTGTTCCCAATGTTGGTTTTTCATCGTTAAACATCCTCCCTTCACTTGTATCCTCAAACTTCAAATCTCTTTTGTCTCTTCATTGTACTTGCCCCAGCGTATTTGCCCCAGGGGTTAAGCTCGATTTGGATGAAGTTCTTGATATCGTAGTACCAAGGATTTCCATCTATTTCTTCTTCAACTGAGCAGCAATGAGCTGGTTTAATCTTCTCATCTCAATGTGTACTGACATCATTGCTCTCCTTGCTTTTGAGGCTGCCTTCACCTGAGGATGTAGAATTCTCTAAATTCTTCGGGCTTCTCTTACCTTCAATAGATTTGTTCGTTAGAGTCAAGTTTTTTTTCTCATTTCTTGCTCTTCCCTTGCTTTCATTATCGGTAATAGATTCCACTGGAATTATAGTCTTGACATTCCTTTTTCTAGAAGATCATGTTTCTCTCTGGCTTTTCTTTTGCTACTTTGGATATAAAAATCCTAACCGTCTCCAGCAATGGTACTATGGAATCGGGTCACATAACGAATAGGGTTTTTTTTTTGGTGCACCTTCTGCTCATTTTGTCTGCCTAGTTTGCCACTTATAGAATTTTCAGCATACCTAGACAGTCCTGAATGACTATTAATACTTTCTCTTTTGCAAGCATCCCTAGGAGCTGTTTTAAACAAGGATTCATATGGTGGTTTTGCTAAGATGACCAAATTCCTCTCTTTAGCATCCTTTACTAGAGTTGCCCCGTTCTGGTTTGTCTGCAAGGTCCTCGCATTACCCAATATCCAAGGCGAGAGTTTGACTCTTGCCAGGGAAACATTCAGCCGCCTTTCATCAACGACGAACCCAATACTGCTGGAGCTTAATCCATTCCTAGATGAACTTGAATCAACTGCTCTAACAGAGGAAAGCATCAAATATCATCCTCTAGGTCCTCCTTTGGAAAAATCATTGCAGCTCCACTGCAGCTTCAACCTCATGTTCATTATAAAAACGATGCACCAGATTTCTTATCGTGAAGCTCCTGGCTTGTCTGTAATGTCATAGAATAAAGAAAGGTCAAAACTCTAATCATGAAAGTGCTGATTTGTTTGACATTTGCTCTCCGTTCATCAACTTGCTGGCAAATCTCTGTTTTTTTAAAAAAAAATTGGCTTGAGTAGCCTTTATAGGATCCTTTTCTATCCCTTTGTCACTCACCACAAATCCTAACAACTTCCAAAATTTCAAACCGAATGAACCTTTCACGGGGTCAAACCTTAACCTTTTAAACAATTTTTAATATCGGGACGTGATTCTCTTCTTCTAAATCCAAGCGGCATGACTTTATAACAAAAGATTTCTCATGGTATCACAAAGGTTCTATTCTCCTCATGTTGTGCCATCTTATTTGATTATCCGTAATCAAACTTCCGGATGAGTTCTTAAATTTTTGCTTAATCAACTTGCATCCCGTTTTTCCAGTGGTACCCTGTATACCATGATAACCAATCCATGCGTCTCCTCATGACACCGAGCAAAAACATCTATGTAATCTCTCTGGATTTCAATAGTGTAATTGAGTCTTTCTTTTTGTGTGATCAGATTTCTCATCTGAGCTCTCTGTGTAATCAAACTTCTCTCCCTCGGCTAGCTTCCAAATACATGTATGGGCCATAACTTCCTTCAGAGCATAGATGGCTAATTGCGGTAGCTCTTCGTCTTTCTTTGGTGTCATGGGTCCCCCAATGTTTCTCGGTCCAGAATGCGTGCACAAATGCATGAGAAGTGCATGATATAATGTGTGATTAAAAAAAATGCTTTATATAATGGGTACGTATGCATTTTCCTTGTGAACGATTGATAGCCACCATTTCATAAACATAGGGTTTCTGGTCACATTGCTTCGCTTATGCGTACTGCCTTTCAAGTCGATGCTAGAGTCACATTTACCAAGAGCCAGAATTTGAAAAAAAATGGATCAACGCCCTTTTCATTAATGTTTGATAAGTTACTACATCTTTGAAAACATGGAGAAAAAATCATTAATCTAATTCTCTTCGGCCAAAGGTAGGAAGGCAAAACCGTGATTCTCGATTTTCTCCAAAAAGGTGTCAGTCTCATCTAGACTTTGGCGGTAGCGGATGATATCTCTTCCAACATTTCGTGCATTGATTCTAATGACACGAGCATGCCCAGCAGCTATATTCATTTGTTCATCCATCTTGGTCATCTTCTCTATAAGCAACATATTGGTTCTATTTAACGAAGTATTGTTGGTATCAATTTGATCCTTGTGTTTTTCCAATACTGCTAGCTTCTCATCCAGATGCTTCACCTTTTCCCTCTCTTTATCCAGCTTGGTTCTCAGAGTATTTATCTCTTCTTCCTTAACTGCTAATTCTGCTTTAATGCCTTCACCTCCCTCGGACCCCGTCGAGCAACTTTCTGACATTACATACCTCTTATCCTTTTCCATTTTATCCATTAGCCCACCCTGAACTTTTGCAAACTTCTCTTGGTAATATTTTACACTCTCTTGGCATTCGTGATGTTCTGTCTTCAATGCGCTGAGCTCGGAGCAACTTTGCGTCCACTTCAGACTCATCTCCGTTAATTCTTTCTCCATTCTCAACCTAACATTCTTCTCCTCACCTAACTCGAGCTTGGCTAGTCTTGCATCTCTAGATTGTAATTGTTCATCTAAAAATGTTTTCCTCTTATCGCCCTCCGATGTCGTTTCTTCCAATGTTGTTTTGTCTTTTCTACTTAATTCTACCTGGAGTTTTTCTATCTGTATTCTCAATTCCTCTTCATTGCCAAACCTTTTTCTCCTAATAGGTTTTTCTCCAATTTGAGAGAGCTTGATTTCTTCATTAATCACGGTTGAAGCAAATGAGTCTCTCCATGTTGCATACCCTTCACTTGAACTTGGATCTCCCATATCCTTTATTTCCACCAAGACGAGATGCCTCCAATCTTGCCTGATGATCTGCAAGACCTCTCGTGAAACGGGATCCTTGACCCAACCAAAGAAATTAGCAATTCCCATGGTTCTCGGAACAAATTGCATGCCCCCGTGTTGCCTCATCACAAGGGCGGGAGCATAACTCACGTAGCCGGTAATCCCTACCAATGGGACCCAGCATCTTTGCCCGCAACTAATTAGGACATCAACTGCTTTGACCCAAGGAGCTCTCCATTTGAAATTGTTGCTGGGTAAAACTTTTAGTTTTTCTACCCAACCTTTGCTGTCTAGATCTCCCCATTCTTCTTCCTCCACTATCCTCAATGGTTTTTGGTTGAACCACCAAAAATTATTAAAAACAGGTTGCTTTGTTTCAATATGGCTAACCATCCAAATATATAGCAGCTGCGTGCAACATCTCATTGCTCCTTTCCCGGCTCTTCTACCACGGTTAAGTGTTATGATAGTTTCAGCCAAAATAGAGGCCACTGGGTTGATTCGTGTATTCTCATATTCCACATAAGCAGCAGACTCCTAAACTTATTATGCCTGTCCGGCTTGGGAACAACACAAGGCCAAATATGCCTAAGGCAATCAATCTCTCTTTCTCTGATCCGGACCTATGTTCTAGTTCAAACTCCAATGCCTTCCATTTTAGACCAGTAACCTTCTTCTCTAAAAACCTTTCCAAATTGGGGATTCTGAGAAGCTTCGACAGTTCAGGGATGATTTTGCCATATCTCAGAGGGAAATAAATTTTGTACAGATTATTTTTTAACATTCCGTATTCTTCCATAGTAGGACATAGGTCTATGCTCCCAAAAGAAAAACAACGGTAGTCAGGGTCCCAAAAATGAACTAGGGCTTAAGACTTCTACCTCCGCGATCTCCATCAGGCGTCCATATTTCCTAAAGAATACGTCCTTATCCACATACTGAAAATGGGTCATTAACTTGTTCACCTCATTTATGATACAATCCAGATTCTTGATGGGTGACAGCCTCATAGCATCGCTTTTAAGGCAGTCTCCTTCAGCCAATTGTGACAATTCAGAACTTTTCCCATATTCCATGATGGAAAGTTTAATGGTGGTGGCCATTTCGTTCACAAGACCTGTAAAAAATGTCTTTTTAGGGTTTTCCTTTTATGCAAAAGATATTATGGAGCATACACCCTAACGATAGGTTCTAGTTCTTTTATGTGAGACATGGGGTAGGCTTACTATTTGGGCTCTAAAGAGGGTCTCTCGTTGTCCCGGTGATCACCTTCGTGAAGGCAATACGTGTACCAATCACTATCATCTAAGCTCTCAGCAAAGAGTTGGGGTTTACACAAACTTAAACCTTGACTCAAGTCATAGGTAAGTTGCTAGTCCCCCACGTAACTTAAAGTTGGTGTGTGCTCTCAACATAAATAAAAGTGATGCATGACGAGGCATATTATGATGACAGGATGAAAAGATGCATGCTAAAGCCTTTAAACAAATATATAAATAATTCATAGCAACATGAGAATAAATGAATGAACAAACACATATAATTAACATATCATAAACAAACAAAATTATCAAGCTTAGTCCAAGGTCCCGAGTGGAGTCGCCATTCTGTCGCACCCCAAAATGGTCGGCGCGATGCTGTGGCAACTGGTCCCCATGAGCGGGGACATTATTAAATGTCGGGTGGAATTATCTATTTTTTATAAAAAGGGAGTCGCCACCTAGTATTACGGTTACTAGGAAACCTAGTACTGGTCTTTCAGAGATTCTAGGGTAAGGGACTGGTTGCGTAAAGGGAAGGTTTTAGCACCCCTAGTACGCCCTACCTAAGGTAAGCTGCTTGATGTTTTTGTTTGTCTTATAATTGCTAAAATATATAAAAAAAATATATATTTACATGTCTACGCCGAATATTTTGGATAAAATTCATCCAAACTCCGAAAAAAAAAATATGAATCACCGAAAAGTTTTTTTATATTTTTTTGAATATTGGCCAATACCCTTTGGATTTTACAAACATGTTGAAAAATCTCAAAATGCAAGGAATGATTTTTCTTTTAGCAAAATCCATGCTAAAACTCATTTTTTTCTTCAAAACCCAAGATAATATATATTTTTCTTTAAGAAAACAATTTTAAAATATGCTAGTGTATTGGCCTTATGCAAGAAAAATAACACATTTTTTTAGATTTTTTGTATATAAAAAAACATTTTTATTTTATTTTTATTATTATTTTATTATATTATTATATATATATTATATACATTTTCGGGGTGGGTTGGATCGCCAATTCACCTCTTTCTAACCTGGTGCCACCTGACTTCCACTAAGTGCTGGTGGTCGTGGCCCGATCAGAGGCGAGTCTGGCCGTGGCTCAGACGATTCAGCGAGTGCAGGTCGGGCATTGTGCCCGACTCGACCGACCTGATTACTACGATAGCATGGAATTTTGCAATGGAGAAGAAAATAAACGATGAAAAACCAGGATTTTCAAGTACAAAGAATGAGAATTCTGCTAATACCTTCGTGTAGAGGATGCCGAGGTGGTTCTTCCAGTCGTCGTGGTGTCGAAAATGGTGGCCTGAGCTCACCGGAAAGAGGGCTGGAAGTCGCGGGCTGGTGCACTGTGACGGGACTGCTGCTGCTGCTGGTTCGCCGGAGATGAGGGCTGATATGCTGAGGGTCTTGGGAAGCTAATGGTGGTGAAAGGTGGGGGGTTTTAGGTGGCCCGAGGTGCTGGTTTAAACGACCCCGAAATGTAGAGAGAGAGGGGGAGGCTTCGGGTTTTTTAGAGAGAGAGAGGGAGACCGAGGCTGAGAAAGGGAGGGATGGTGGTGCTGAACCGGTGTTACCAGCGAGAAGAGGGTGGTCGACGATGGTTTTCTCTTGCACCGAGGGGGAGAGCTTGCCGAGAGGGAGGATGAGACAGTGGAACCGAAACGCAAACTTGCGTTTTAAGAGGGAAGGACAGAGGCGAGAGAGAGATGGGGACGCTGAGGTTTTGTTGAAGGTGAGATGAGGGGGTGATCAGCGATGGTGAAAGCAAGCCAAAAGAGTGGTCGATGGTGGCCTTTTTCTTGCGCCGATCGGGAGAGAGTCAGGAACCAGTTGCACTGGTTTGAAGAGAGGGAGAGACGAGAACCGGGGAAGTTGTTTCGGGAGGAAGATGAGGGAAATTTTCAAAAAAAAAAAACCAGACCCGATGATTCTACCCCCTCCTCTCGTAAAAAAAATCCCTCCTCCATTAGTTTTTTTTCTTTTTTCCTTTTATATGAGACAGGTTACGAAAACCAGGTGGCTCATGCGGGTGGCTCAATGAAAATGGGTGAGTTGCTCAATGTGCATGCTGAAAAATATGGGTTTTTGAGTGGCTCAAGTTTTGTTGCTTTTGGGTGCAAAATACATTTTGGTCCCTCAATTCATAACTCTTAATTGCACCCTTAATTGAACTTAGATTTATGATCTTGTGCAATTAGTTCCTCAACCGACCGTAAAACTCTTAATTTGTTCAATTAGGTCCCCGATTTCGCTTAATTGGCTTGAAGAAATTCAAATTGATCAACGAAAACTCAAATATCATCAATTGAGCCCGAATTAAATTTAAGCACTTGATTCCTTATTAAACTAAGCCTTTAATAAAATTAATTTGATCAATTTAAAGTATAACTAAGTCGTCAAGCTTAATTAAACCCTTCAACTGGACCTAAATTAATTCCTGAATATAATTACGTTTTTATATTAACCAACGACTATATCAAATCGGTCCATAAAAATATAATTATATTTTATGACTTAATTTATACGCGGATTTATCATAATAAATTACTTTAGCTTTGGATCCGCGTTTTTTCATTTCTGGGCACAAAAAGGTACAATTGATTTTTTCAAAAATGTTCAAAATTTTAACTTGATCTTTTACCGCCACCATCCCCCATTTTATTTTATTTTTTGCTATTTTCTGATAGTTTTGGGGCATGACCCAAAATTGGGTTACAACAATGCTTGCCGTTGTGTTTGTTTGTGTGTTTTATGCTGTGTTGCAGGTCGCCGTTGGAATCACCACCAGCGAGAGGTTGAAGAGAAGAGGCAGGTCCGCTTGCCCCCTGTTCCTCCTGGTCACCGGCGGCAGCGCGTGGTTCCACGCGCCGCCAGTGACGGTGGCGCGTTGGCAGACGCGCCACCAGTCCTTCTTGCACTGCTGCCATCACTGTTCATGCATTGGAACTGTTCCCGAGGCCTTTTTGAAGTTTTCTTTGTGTTTATGTTTTTATTTGAACTGTTGTTGTATTTTAATTGTTGTTTATGAAATGTAATAAAAAAGACAATGGGTGTGTGAGTTGCATTCTATTTTTAAAGGTGATGAAAAAGGAATAAAAAAGATTGTGTGTGTGTGTTGTGTTTTATTTATTCCGTATTATGTTATTTTCTTGAGAAAAAAGAATATAAAATAAAATAAAAAAATGTGTTTTCTTTGTAAAAATTCGAAACCAATATTTCAAAAGTACAAAAATCTTTTTATGGGAATTTATTATTCACTGTTAATATTCGGATAAATAAATCTTAAAGGTTTATACCCAAAATATTCGGGGAAATAGTATGCTATTATTCACTGTTACGTGTTTGGATAAATAAATCTTATCCAAAATATTCGGCGGGAATAATATGCTATTATTTACTTTTCGGTATTTGGATAAATAAATTCCAAAAGTTTATTATCTAAAATATTAAACGAGAATAATAATAATCAATAAAATTTATTGGATTTTTAAGCAGTGATCGATTTCTTTTTTAATTGTAACATTTTTTATGAATAAATACTGACTTATTGAAACATTTTAAATCACATCTAAATAGACAATGCAGCTTACCTCAGGTAAGGCGTATTAGGGGTGCTAATACCTTCCCTATACGCAACTACTCGCTTACCTTTGAATCTCTGATCAGACCAGTACAAATCGGGTGTCCTAGCGACCCTCAACAGCCAGGTAGCGACTCCTCATCAACTCTACTGCGAGAGCCAGGATCCCTCCAGGGACGCCGTGCGGGGACGTGCGACAATGGGCATTGTTGCGACGATGATTTTTTTACACACTTCGCTCCCCGCCATCCTCTTCTAGATTTGGGGAAGACAACGACACGTGGTGAAAATGATGAGTGTGTTTTGTAGTCGCAAAATTATAAATATAAAGGAGTCATTATCTAGTATTACGGTCACTAGGAACCTATTAGTCTACGAAAGCTTGGGTAAGGGGACTTGTGCAAGGGGAAGACACATCAACCTAGTGCACCCTACCTGAGGTAAGCTATATTGTGTTTGACTGTTCTTCAAAGTTAATTTTTTAAAAACCATTTTTTTCTACGGGTCTATTTTACAATGTAATTTTACACCGCAGTTACAAACCTTTTTATCTACAAATGTACTTTAAAAATGTAAATTTACATAGTATTAGAGAGATGCAATATATTTTTTTACGAAACATATGATGGAAGAAATGTTGAAATCTGCCCATATGCACGAAGACAAACACCTTTTTTTATTTTGTATTTCTATAAAAAAATTATCCTTCTTCCTCTTGGTGCCTATATTATGCAGGGGACGTAATTCACGTCCTACTGTTCATTCAGACCGGTCCGGAGTGAGGTGGGCTGGGCTTTATGCCCCCACCCAAATGTAAAGAGGAGATGGACTTCTACCCCACTGTCAGCCAACCCATCAGGGCTAGATAGTTAGCCCTAATTTATTTATTTATTGTACTTTATTTTATTTTCAAAATATAATTTTTTTTATATAAATATGAAATAAAAAATAAAAAAGGTGTTTGATTTCTTCCATCATATTTTTCATAAAAAACTATATTGCATCTTTCTCATGTTTTAAAATGAAATTTGAATATCGAAAACAGTTTATGATTACCCATTGGAATTTGGCCAAAATATATAAAATAATTATAACTAGTTTTGTTTTATCTATTAAGGTGTAAATTTATATTGTAAAGTGCTTCCATTGATAAAGAAAAAAAGGTTTTAACTACGGAGTAAATTTATATTGTAAAGTATATTCGTAGATAATAAAAAAGATTTTCTGATACAGTGTAAATTTACATTTATAAAGTACATCCGTAGATAAAAAGGCTTGTAATAGTGGTGTAAAATTACATCCGCAAACAAAAAATAGTTTTTGAAAATGCAATGTGAAAAATTTAACTTAAAAGAACAATAAAACTACAATGCAGCTTACCTCAGGTAGGGCGCACTGGGGGTAATGCGTCTTCTCCTTGCACAACAAGTCGCATTGTGCAACAAGTCCCCTTACCCAACACTCTCGCAGACCAATAAGTTCCTAGTGATCGAAATACTAGAAGACGACTCCTAATATTTATATTTATAATTTTGCGACTATAGAGCACACCCATCATTTTCATGGCGCGCCATTGTCTTCCCCAAATCCAGAGGGGGATGGAGGGGTGCGAGCGCGTAAAAAAATCATCATCGCGATAGATGGCGACTCCATTAGGGACATTAGCTGCACTAAGCTTTATTGTTTAATTGTTTATTCTTCAGTTCATTTCTTTTTACATACATTTTTATTGCTTTAGCATGTATTTTACTTTTAGTTCATGCATATCATCTACTTTTAATTAATTTCATCATGCATTTTAATTTTATGAGTAAACCAAATTTTAGAATAGGTAGGGATTGGCAGTTTGCCTCATGACTTTCAGTCAAGGTTCAGATTTGTGAAACATCAAACTATGAATTGTGTGTTTACTTGATAATGGCGGTCATACTGTGCCCCAACTATTCCTTGCAAACCCTCATACCACCTTCATGTAAGGCGGTCACTAGGCAATTCATATACCTTTTGAGACTAGATAGAAAACTTACCCTTCATGTGATAACTTAGAACCTAGGATACAAACTCTCCAATTATTCATTTCATTTTTTTAAATTTTTTTCTCAAAAATTATCAAACCAAGACCATGACTTCCTTGACCTTTTCGGAATATGGGGAAAGATCCCAGATGAGGCAATTAACTGAGGGAGATTGCCCGAGGGGTAAGATCAATGAATTTCCATACATGGCCAAAATCCACTGCTCTACAGAAAGTATTAAGAGGCTTCTGCCCATCCTAGGGTATGTAGATGAGGCATTGTTTGAAGTTAGATATGGAAGAATCGCTTATGTATTGAAAATCCCGATTCATATATCAGTCATCAAAGCCCTTATGCACTTTAGGGATCTTAATTACCGGTGCTTTACCTTTAGGAACATTGACATGACCCCTACCATAGAGGAATATGCTCAAATCCCAAGTTTCCCTCACAACCCTCACAAAGTTTATTTCATGTAGAAAATGGAGAATACAGTCCAAGAGGTCGCTAAGCTTCTATGCTTAGATCAAGTAGGTTAGTACATGACATCTTTTGGAGATTTCAAGTGGAAGGCGATTGAAAACAAATTGAAAGCAGGTAAAGATAAAGGGTTGGAGAAGAGGGGTACCAGTTGGTGGTCTTTTCTATTTTTGGTTTACTATTATTCCCTTCAGAAGTTGTCAGAATTATTAGTATGGAAGCAGCCAATGTTTTTGTTAATTATGAGCAAAGAAAAAATAATCCCACTACATCTATATTGACCGAGACTTTCCTATCCTTGAACCACTGTAGGTTGCGTGAGATGGGAGCAATCAGTGTCGTATCCCACTATTATTCATGTGGATTGTTAGTCATTTAGAAACCCCAAGAGAAGTTTTCAACAATTTATGGTGGTTTAACATGAGGCCTCTTTGTTTGGTTCCAAGTGAAGAATGGAAGGACTTGGATGAAAAAGCTTGGGTGGAGAAATACCCAGCGCTTCCCGAGAGTAAATTCAGATGGAAAGACCCTTGGGTAAGTAGTTCAACTTATCTAATGGGTTGTAGTAGTAAGGCATGGGTCCCATTAATTGGCCTAACCATTTATATCGGCTATTGTCCATCTCTAGTAACCAGTCAATTTGGAGTAACACAATATGTGTCAAGAACTAAAGGTTTGACCGGGTATACGGGTTCTTTAAGAGATGCCAATTCGATGGCTGAGCTTGAGATCATTAAAAGTGACTGGGGGTAACCTGTTTTAGTTGACAGAGAGCCCCCCCCAAAGGAGTCTTCTGTTAGCCCCAATTACTTAGCTTAAAGGAGCTATGAGATACCTCAAAGCCTAGTACGAGATAAAGCACCTGTCTTTGTTGATATTAAAAGAAAGAGGGTTGACAAAAAGGACTTGTATGAGGAGTTGGATAAGCTAAGGATTGAGCTTAGCAACAACAAAAGCAATTAGAAATTCCTTAAGAAGAAAGTACTAGAAGAAGAACTGATGAATATTTCTTTGGATTGTTAGTTGCAAGGAAATGAAGAGTAGATAAACAGGTTGATCTAAGAAAAGAGTCAGCTAGAAGAAATAAGTTCTCGATATGACAACCAGATGAGTAAATATGAAATGATGGAAAAGGAATTGATTATTTTGAAAAAAACCTATATAAATAGAGGACATGAATGCCAAAAATTGGCAGCATCGGTAAAAAGGGAAAGAGATCACTACGAGATGAAATGGGAAACCGAGAAGGAGAAAGGAAGGGTGGCTAGTCTTGTCCTTGAAGAAGAAAAAGAATTGAAAGTCCAGTACTGAGTTCAGGTAGAAAATGAGTTAGAGGCAAGAAGTGTAGTAGAGTCTGATATGAAAAGATAGTTAACCTTGACCAATGGCATAAGAGACCGTGTTTCCACTATGCAACATGAACTAGATACTCGGGAAAAAGAATTAAAGATAATGTAAAAGCAGCGCATTGAATGGCAAGAATGCACCACCGAAATTGAAGCTCAGTTGAACTCCGAGACGACAAGGCTCGATGTAGGGCTATAAAGGGCTAAGGATCATACCTAACAGTTTGAGAAAATGGTGTTAATATTAGAAAAAAATAACGACTCATTAACTGCCAACAATGAAGCATTACGCTAGAATAATGTTGTATTCCATCACAAAATAGAGCAAATTGATAAGCTAATTAACATAGTAGCTAGGAAGGCAGATGAGCTACGTGTAAAAGCTACTAGAATTGGCGGAAGTGCCTGCAGATATGAAATGTACTTGGATGAACTCTCCTCTTTTGTTAGGTTTGTAGCTAACAGAGGGGTAGCATTCGAGTAAATGCTTTTGTATGACTATATTTTGATGAATGAAATGGACAAGATCACCATTTGGCTTTTTGTCAAGTGTGTACAATTCGCTTGATTCAAATATTCGGGCAAAACTTTCCTCAGACATCATACTACGGATCTTATTTGGCAAGGAAATCATGGATTAGTTTTTCAATAAAAAAAACACCGTGCATGCATTAATTCATCATAAATAACATGCATATCATCAAGTCAAAATATAGGTCCTCGAAGAACTTTATCTTCTAGAATTTACAATACTCGGCTCTAACAGAGAAACATGGAGAATGAAGAGTGTGCACACCAGGATGCCCATTTCCCGGGAGAGCTGAATGCCTTGAAAGAAAGTGTAGCGTGTACTGGTCTACTCGAGCAAGCATTAAGAAATACTTCAGGAGAAGGTCCTTCAACTAGGCCTGCACAAGCAACAAACAACCCTGGTGAAGTGATAGGAGAAAGAATTTAGGATCCTCCACAACATTCCGTATTTGTACAATCAGCAGACCTAGCACCCGTTCCGGCACCACTAGTTGATACAGTTGCAAACGAATCTCGTAAGACACAATTGTCTAATAATGTAGATCAAGACAAGATGACAGTGTTGGAAGCCAGGAAAAGAGCCATTGAAAGAGAAAATTTATATGATCTAGTATACGGGGACGCACTGCCCTGCCACTCATTTAAAGTTATAGTGTAATAAAATAGTTGAAGTAGTGCATGGTAAAAAACTAATACATTTTTACAGGATACTTTGAATGGGTCGGCCTTAAGTTGGTACAATATGAATGTCACCCCTGGCAGGACCAACCTATCAAGCTTTGAAAAGATGGAAAAGGAAAGCATATAAAAATATGCTCGAAGGTGGAAAGACTTAGCTGCCCAAGTACACCTTCCACTCTTGGATAGCAAAATAGTCACTCTATTCACAAACATGCTAAAAGCATCCTTTTTCAAACATGTGATGGGAATTTCAGCTCAGTAATTCACTAACGTTGTATCCATAGCTAACCGAATAGAGTAGGGGATCAAGAGTGGGAGAATCTCTACACCAATGGAGAAAAAAGGTTTTGTTGGAAAAAAGAAGGAGATAGATCACATTAAGACTATTTACGATACGCAGCTCCAAAAATATAGCACCTCATCATCTCAAATTGCCAATGTCAATTTCAAATCCCCATACCCTACTAAAAGACCCCGAAATCAAGTTAAGAACTTGTCAAAAAACCAAACTACGGGTTTCCCAAGAGAAGATCGCCTAAGAACCCAAGAACAATTATCCCCACTACCTTTACCTTTGAATGAAATGTATAAAAAACCATTAAGCATTGGGCTAGTAGCCCCTATACCTTTGATACCCTTACAACCACCTTACCCTAGTTGGTATAAATCAGACCTCACCTGTGAATACCACATAGGAATCATAAAACATAACATCTACACATGCAATGCATTCAAAAAGAAGCTTCTACAATTGATAAAAGCTGGATGGGTCACGTTTGAAGAGATCCCAAATGTAAACACCAATCCACTACCTAGTCATGCTTCAGGGAGCGGATTAATGAATATGTTAGATGAGTATCAAAAGAATTTAAAGGTTCTAATAGAAAAATTTTATCATATGTTGACAACAAAATACGATGGCATAAGATGTTGACAGCATCGTGATCAGGAGGGTCACTTTATTAGTTAATGTCCAAGCTTCTATAAAGATGTGATGCAAATTATAAACAGAGGTTTGCTTTGGTTTGAGACAATAACGGAGGATAAAGTGGTTGTGACAAAGATGTCAGACAAAGACGTGTGTAGGGTTCAGTTTATTCCAAAGGGCCACCTAGATTAATTTTGTCCAAGTCCCCCACTACATATAAAAATGACTATAATGCCATGTCATACAACTATGGGCATTCATCTCAAGGTGCAAGACAACCACCTGTCTTTTTACCAGAAATTGGAGGCTTGACCCAAAGTGGTAAATGTTTTACTTTAGAGGAGTTCAAGAAGATAAAAGGGAAAAAGTGGTTGATCTGTCTAAAGAGATAAATAAAACTATAACAAAAAAGAAAACCAATGAATTCTTAAAATTAATGAAGCATAGCGAGTATAGCATTGTGGAACAACTTAAGAGAACTCCTGCTAAAATTTCATTATTTTCCTTGATTTTAAGTTCTGAATCTCATTGGAAAACTTTGCAGAAAGTGATGAATGGGGCTTATGTACCCCAAAATATCGACCTAGAAGTCATAGAGCATTTATTAGGGAGAATACAGGCTTCAAATTACGTGTACTTTTTTTTTATGATGAAGTGGGTCTGACAGTACAGGGCATAATAAGCCATTATACATCATGATACAGTGTAGGGATGTTCTTATAGGAAAAATATTAATTGATAATGGCTCTGCTTTGAATGTATTACCAAGGCACATGCTAAGAGAAATGTCCATTGATGAGTCACATATGAAGCCAAGCACCATGTTGGCAAAAGCATATGATGGATCACAAAGGCAAATAGTACGGACTATTGAAGTGGAGTTGGGTATAGGACTACAAGTGTTTTTGGTAACGCTACAAGTGATGGGTATCCATCCATCCTATAGCATATTACTGGGAAGGCCATGGATTCATACGACAGGAGTAGTGACTTCTTCATTACACTAATGTTTAAAGTATATTGCAAACGGGATGCTGATTAGTGTAAAAGCTGAAGAAACGATATCAATGATTAAAAATGTGGATGTTCATAGAAACAAAGGCTTGTAAAGACGAAAAGATCCATGCATTCGAAGTAGTAAATGCAGAGTGGATCCTTAAAAGTACCGCATTGAAGAAGCCGGGAATCCCAAAAGCTATGAAGATGGCTACCAAATGTATCTTAAGGAACAAAATCCTTTTTTAGTTTGATCCTGTCAGTGGAATGCTGAAGCGAGTTAACATAATGAAATTGAAACGTGCAGATCAAAGGTTCAGGCTTGGGTATAAGTCAAAGAAAGAGGATTTCAAATGGGTTGCTTAGATTAGAAGGGAGGCCAGGATGGAAAAAATCAAAGGAAGAGAATCAAAATATAAAGACCTTACCATCTTGCCGCTTCAAGAATCCTTCCACAACTCAGTAAGGATAATCAAAAAAGGCATGAGAGTTCTGCACATCGACACTCTTGAATACCAGGAGGAAGAAACAAATTTCTCTTAACTCTCCATCCATAACGTTGATGCCCCTTCTGCAAGGACCTTCGTGCAGAAATTAGTTGAAGGAGAAGTGTTCCAGAACTGGAAGATGGAGCCTGCTCATATTGTGTTCAAAAAATAATTGTTGTTGTTTGGTCATAAACATGTGTTTTATTTTAATCATTTCAGTAATCTAGCTCACCATGCTATGATATTTTGCCTTATTAAATGAGCACCTTTTTTTTAATGAAATCATGTATTTTTATCTATGACATGAAACCTAGCAATCAATTGTCTACAATAATAACTTCGAGTCTGCTCTTAGCAATTAAATAAATAATCATAGGAAAATTAGCATAGAAGAACAAACATAATCATCATATAAATTGAAATATTGAGGTAAAAATAGATCTCACAGTTCTTGAAATTTAAAGGTTTTCGTGTCCTTGCAACCAAGCAAAAGATTCTAGCCTTGCATGTTTATTGAACAACTAAATAAAAAGATGGAAGAAAACATGATTTAGGGTTCAAAGGAGGAATATTTATGTTTTCTTTTATGCTAGACAAAACTTCCTTGCTCCTATGTTCTTTTATATATGCTTAGAAACCCTAGTATCTATTTTACAAATCCTTAAGTTGACAAAATTTTGTTGTCTCTTGTAAACTTCATATCTCTTTCATATCACATCGTTTGGAGCTGAAAGTTCGAGCGTTTATAGGTCTTTGCGTTCTGAATCCATGAAAATTGTGTTTGCATCAATAGGACTTCTGTATCTTCATATATTGAAGTTGGAATGGACAAAGGTCAACATCAACAAATTGCAAGATTTGACTTTGAAGGCTACAATTTCCATGATCTTCCTTATTTTATTTATTTTTCCTTATCTTTCCATAAATTTATGGATGTTAGATTTTGATTGTTACTGGAATCACTTTATTTTGATCACTAGAACTTCCGCTCTACACAAAACACCAATTGAAAGTTAAATCTGTCAATCATCTCCATTATCTTTTTTTGCATCTTTCATCCAAAAATACTTTTAAAACATAAAAAAAAGAATATCAAGGCATTTTATACACAAAACATATGCAAAACACTAGGTAAGTATGGATGAAACTATTAAATAATATGATCAAATCAGCACCTCCAAAGCCTTTATTCAGTATGACCTCACCATCACCATTTGACATGTGGGGATTAGATGTCATAGGGCCAATTAACCCAAAAACAAGTAATGGATATGTTCATTTGGGTGGCAGTTGATCACTTTACTAAATGGGTGGAATCTAATTCTTACGCCCATGTGACGCAAAAGGTTTTCAAGAAATTCATCGAAAGGGACTTGATCTATCATTATGGTCTACCCGCAAAGGTGGTAACTGATAATGCTTAAAATTTCAGTGGAAAGTTGAATGTCAAACTTTGCACTAAGTGTAAGATTAAACACCTCAACTCCTATCCTTATAAACTGAAGATGAATAGAGTCGTTGAACCATCTAATAAGAATCTTAAGAAAATCATCCAAAAAATTGTTATCACTTACAAAGATTGGCATGAAATGCTCCCATGTGCATTGCACGCGTATCACACTACCGTTAGAACTTGCACAAGGGCAATCGCATATGCTTTAATGTATGGAATGGAAGTAGTCACGCCTTTAGAAGTGGAGATTCCATCACTAAAGGTCTTAAAGGATGCAGAGTTAGAGGAATCAAAATAGGCAAGGTTAAGATTCAAACAATTTAACTTGGTTGATGAAAAAATACTAGTGGCTTTTTGCCATGACCAGTTATGCCAAAGTAGGATAGCGAAAGATTACAATAATAAGGTCAGGCCAAGGGTATTTAAAGAGAGAGATCTAGTACTGAAGAAAGTATCACTAAGAGATGACTAGAGCAAATGGGTGCCCAACAATGAGGGACCATATGTGGTGAAGAAGCTTTTTTGGGAGGAGCCCTAATTTTAAGTAGTATGGACGGAGAAAATTTGCTAAGAACTATAAACTCTGATGTTGTGAAGAAATATTATGCCTAATGTATTACTCACAACATCTAATGAATTTGAAATTTGGCTATGAATTCTCGAAGTATCCTTTTTTTTCTATTCTTGCATGATTTTTTCACTAAGATTTTTCACTAAGATTTTTCACAAATTCTAATACAAAAAGAAATGTTAATTTGTTGTATGTTTAATAAATATGTTTTGAAAATTCAAAGGATTTCATTGAGAGGTGATCTCATACCACCAAAACCCACATAATAAAGCTAAACTCTTAGCTAAACAAATAATCTAAAAACTTAAAAATCATTTTGCATGGAAAAACAAAGTTTATCGATCTCAGATGCACGTTTTTGAAAGGAGGAGAGGCCACCTTTGATATGCCTTCACAAAGTCTCAAATATCCATTGTAGTACCTATTTGAGCCTAATAATTATTTCTTGATAATTAGTCCTGACTAGGATCACCCTACACTGGGGGGCAAGTGCAAAAAAAAAAAAATTACCCATGAAAAAGATGCCCAGACAAAGCTGAGAGGCAAAAACAAAAAGAGTTTTAGTGCACCATAGCAAATCAATTCAACATTTTGGCAGTACTAAAAACCCAACATAGAAAGCCCAAACAAATACTAGAGGGCATGCTAGGTCACTATGAAAATAATTTATGAGGGCTAAATGGAAATCTAAGAGTAAGCACTAAATGATCCTTAGTATAGAAAACCCTTAAATATTTTTTGAGCCTCAAATATTTTTTTTCATAGCTAGGAACCTAAGCCTATGTTACAAGCCTAATAAAACTCTTTCTGATCAAATATAAGCAATCTGGATTGGTAGACAATGCTTTTCCATATGAAACAATCTTTACAAATATTTCAAATGACTTGATCAAAAGCTTCCTGACATACAAGACATGCAAATATCATTTCATACTCTAGTCAGAAGCAACATAAATTTAACAATGAGATCACTTCAATCATTTCAAGATCAAGTTTGTTTAAACCAACATCAAAATGGTTTTTGTGCTTGGAACAACTTTGAAATTCCAAGAATCCCACATGAAGACACAATCTTTATAAATAACCAACTCTTTCCTGAAACACCTAAAGCCTAAAACACTTTTGGGGCATGACAAGGCTTAGAACAAATCTACAACTACAATTGAAGTTGATTCCATCATTCCTTTTCAAAGAATCTAGATTAAACTTAGGAGGGTATGTTGATATGGAAAATCTATCATCTCCAGTGGTTAAATCACAAGTTGCGGTTTGAGTAAGTAGAAACGAGAAGTCATTAAATCAAGCGATCCAAACATTGAAAAGAGAAGACCATGAAGAAAGGGGACCTATATTTCTCAGATAAGTATACATGCATCATAATGCATTGCATCCCTATTAAGAATCTAGGAAATGATTTGGAGGGATAGCCATAAGAACCTTCATTTCATCATTTTGTGTATGCCTTCGAGTTTTCACCTCTATCATTGCCTTGAGTGCGCTTTTTAACCTTATCTCCTTCTTGAATTTGGATGTCATCATGCATTGCATTTCCCCACTGATAATCTAAGAAATGTTTTGGAGGGATTGTAATTTACAAACCTCCACTGATAGTTTTTATGTTTGCCTTCGAGCCCTTACCACTTTCACTTCCCTGAGTGTGCTTGCGAGCATTCCATCAGCATAGATAGAATGTTTTTCAACCCTATATCTTTCCTCATTGGAGTGTGCTTTCTAGGCATAAACCAACTCAAATAGTGCACTCTCACATCCTATTTCATTCTAGAACATGGGTGAGCTTTCTAGCCATTAGAATTAAAATAATGCGCTTTCCAGCCTTATTTCCCCTCCTTGTTTGGGTGTGTTTTTCAACCCATAAACACAAATTCATTCCTATTTTTTCTCCCTCTTTTGAGTGTGGTTTTCCACTTTTAACAACTAATCATGGTAGTGCGCTTTCTAGCCCATTTTCTTCCCTTATTCGAGCGCATTCTCCAATCCTCAACTATCAATTAAATAATGTGTTATCTAAATCTATTTCCCTAGTTGGGTGAGTTTTCTAACCCTCAACCATTAATTAACATAGTGCATCTTTCATCCCTATCCTCCTCCTTGTTTGAGTTCGAGCTTTCAATCAAGTAGTGCGCTTTCCATGCCTCAATCACCAACTCAAGTAGTGCGCTTTCTAACCCTCAACCATAGATCCTGAATAGCATGCTTTCTAACTATATCTTCCATTCCATCATCTTCTCCATTTTTACCTTTGTATGGTTCAAGCATTTCTTAGCTTGGTAAATCCATTATCGTTTTCTTTACAACGCTTACTATCTAAAGTTTTTTACAAGACTTTAGTAATAAGCATTGTAAAGTGGGGGGCAACTGTCATAACCTAATTTCTGGGTTACTCCCCAAAATCTACCCAAAATAAAAAAATAAAAAAAATAAAGGCCGATGTTGGTAGAAAAATCAATGTGGAAATTTTGGTTGTTTTCAAAAGTTCTATTGTATTTCTTTTGTCCTAAAAATAGAGGAAAATATAGATTTAAAGCAAAAATAATTTATCATTGGAAAAATCTATGTAAACATTAAGTTGAATGACACAATTATATTTTTATGGGTTGATTTGATTTAATCATCAACCAATTTAAAGTTTAATTAGGGTTAGGAACTAATTTAGGGTCCAATTGAAGTATTTAATTAAGTGCAAGGACTTAATTATACTTTAAATTGGTCACATTAAGTTAATTAAGGGCTTAATTGGTAAGAAATCAAATGTTTGAGCTTAATTTGGGCTCAATTGAGAAGATTGGAATTTTTGGAGACCAATTGAATTTTTCCAAGCAAATTGCGGAAATCAGGGGTCAAATTGAAAATGATTGAGGGTCAAATTGCACAAATTTAAAGTCAATGACCAAAATAAAGCACAAATTTAAGGTTGTTGTTGAAATTTTGACGGGGATATAATTGCATAAGATTAAAAGTTTAAAACTACATGGGGGTGCGATTGAACCAATTAAACATTGAAGGACCAAATTGTATTTTCTCACACCCTCCTAAAAAACAATGTTGCATGTTCCTACATTGTTCCGGCACTTGAATACTGCAGGAACAACTCTGCAACATGGTATGCCCCTCAGCCCTCTACAAAATTCAAAGGGCAACAGCTTCATGCAATGTGACAACTTGTTTCCCTCTCTAAAAATAGCCTTGTTGAGCTCTCTCTCTCTCTCTCCATTATTGAAGGCTATTCAACCACCCATTACCACTCTTATCACCATCGTAAGCTCCCCTACACACTAGCAATCAAGTCACATTTTCAGGCGAAGCAAAGGCCATGGTTGCAGCAGCCACAATGAAAGCTCCAACGACTTTGGAAGCTTCCTCTGGCCACCAAAGACCACCATTGATGACGCCACCACTACAGGGAGAACCACCACAATCTCCTCTACCCAAAGATACTAACAAGTATATCTTTCATCACAATCGAAAAATTGATTGTTCATCGTCTTCTTCCTCTCGGCGCTTGCATGTAGGGGGATGTAATTCATGTCCCGTTATTCATGCATGCTACACCGGTATGAGATGGGTTGGGCTTTGTGCCTGACCCAAATGTAAAGAAGAAATGGGCTTCCAACCCATGTATAGTGGACTATCAGCCCAACACATCAGGGCTGGCCTATCAGCTCAGCCCATGCAAGAGTGGGCAGTTGGCCCAGCTCATTAGGGCTGGACAAGCAACCCACTATTTTTTATTTTTTTATTCCGCTTTATTTTATTTTAAAAATATATAAAAAATATTGAAATAAAAAATGAAAAAGGTGTTTGTTTTCGTGTATACGGTCGAATTCCAAGATTTCTTCCATCATATTTTTTTGTAAAATAAATATATTGCATCTTTCTCATGTCTTAAAGTGAAATTTGGATATCATAACCGATTTATGATTATCCATTGGAATTTGACGAAAAATCCAAAAATAATTATAACTATTTTTGTTTTATCTATTAGAGTGTAAATTTATATTGTAAAATACATCCATGGATAAAAAATAAAGGGTTTTTTTAACTACGATGTAAATTGACATTGTAAAGTACATTAGTAGATATTACGGACAAGACCCTCAACGCCATCCGAGATAAAATTGCTTCCCTTGGTGATCGCTCTACGCTTCAGTTGGGGATTCAGCATCAGTGGAATGTTCATTAATTCTGGTTCTAGTAGGGGAGCCGGGGGTCTTTGCTCCTTTCTCCTTTGTGCTGGCTTTGTAGGGCCTTTTAAGGAGTTATGGGCGGAGCTGGAGGCTTTGGTAGCAGCGCATTGAGCTTTTGTTAATGGGGATAGATAGGCTTGGGCTTTTATTGCAGGGTGGGTTCTCTTCATATCCAAGTAGTTGGGTTATGGCTTGGCACGATGTTTTCTGGCACAGTGGGTGTCCTTTTTGGTTTTGGGCTAGGCCTTGGGGTTTCAGGCTCCTGTTTGCCTGTTGGGGTTGTATTTGGGTGCCTATTGCCTGTTGGGGTTTTTTAAAGGCTCGGTCTTGCCAGGCGGTTTGTTTTTTCTTTGGGCTTGGGCTGAAGCTCCCTTGTTAGCCTCATTTTTAGTTTCCTCCCCAACCTTTTTAAGGCTTGTTTTCCTGGTAGGGAGCTTGTCCCTGCCAGGTTAGCCGGCGACATTTCCAAGTCGTCGGCACCTTCTCTCTACATTTCCCCTCTTAATACATTTTTAAGTTTAAAAAAAAGTACATCTGTAGATGATAAAATAGATTTTCTAATATAGTGTAAATTTACATTTATAAAATACATCCGTAGATAAAAAGGTTTGTAACTGAGGTGTAAAATTACATTGTAAAGTACACCCACAAACAAAAAATAGCTTTTGAAAATGCAATGTGAAAAAGTTAACTTAAAAGAAATATCAAATAACAATGCAGCTTACGTCCGGTAGGGTGCACAGGGATGATGCGTCTTTTGCTTGCATAACAAGTCTCCTTACCCAAGACTCTCGCAGACCAAAAGGTTCATAGTGATCATAATACTAGGTGGAGACTCCTAATATTTATAGTTGTAATTTTGAGACTATAAAACACACCCATTATTTCACCATACGCCATTGTCTCCCCTAAATCCGGGGGATGGCGGGGCGTGAATCGCATAAAAATATCCTTCACAGCAGGTATTACAAGTTTTTGGGGATGCCATTTGAGTTAACCAACTCCCCAACAATATTCATAAACTTAATGAATGGATTCTATAAGCCTTATATGGTGGATTTCTAGCAGTATTGATAAATGATATTTTGGTGTATTTATGTGCTCAAGATAAATATGAGTAGCATTTGCGAATTGTTTTAGAGACTTTAAGGCCAATAAGTTATATGCCATAAAAATTATGAGTTTTGGTTGAGCAAGATAGTGGTCTTAGGACATGTGATATCAGAAAAATGTATTTATGTAGATCCTAAGAAATTAAAATCAATGTTAATGTGGTAAAGACTTATAAATATAACTAAAATTCACATTTTTCTAGGATTAATGAGATATTATAAAATATTTATAAAAGGATTTTCAACTATAGCCTTTCTATTAACTCGGTTCACTACAAAATAAGTTAAGCTTGAATGGTCTATGAATTGTGATGCAAACCCTAGCAGAATTTAATGGTATTCGCGACCCGAAGATTTATCTAACCCAATTTTGTTGAGAATAGAATGATCTTATCACAATGGAAGACTTGCTCCAAGGCAATAGGACTATAAATCAACTCGATCACAACACCTAAACTTGGAGACCATCAAAGGAAGTATAAATTCACAACAAAGAATGGTTAATTCTTTGAAGAGTTGAAAGTTCAATCAAGAACCAAGATGAAGCAACCAAAGACACATACAATGCTAAAAATATTGTTCAAAAAAAGTTGCCCTGACATTATTCCTAAAGTATATTTATACTCCAAGCCAAAAACCTAGTTTCCCTAATGGGTCTCACATAAGCCCAAAATAAATAATAATCAAACCAATCTAAAACTAGACCAAAATAATTAAAATAAACAAATAAAAAAGTCTAGAAACCCTAAAATAATTAAAATTTGATAACCTAACTAATTAAATAAGACAAGTTTGTTGTTTCTGTATTTTGTTGGGCAGCAACAAGACCCAACTTAAAATGGATGGTTCTCTCTTGTCTTAATGAATTAGAAGGCATGAAATATACCGTTGGAAAGTTATTGAAGTCTAATTTCCATATCAACTAGAATCACATCAAAATTTCATCTGTAAATCCAGTTATGACTAAAAGAATAACCAAAGGTCAAATTGTCCGAATCTAGTCTTCTTCTCCCAATCCTTATGTAATGGTCTTGGTTCCACCAACAAGCACTTCTTGAACATGAATGATATTAATTAAGTCTTTCTCTTTATTATTACAAATCCTCTTTAAGTCTACCTTAACCGATGTATCTTGAAGAAGTCCATTGAAAGCTTTTTTGAACTTCTTAGTAGCTGGACCAATTGGAACCCCCAATGGATCCTTTGATGGTTGGATCGCATCAAATTGTTAAGAGAGTTTCCAAGAATTGAAAGAGAGGTAGTAGTGGTAGGTATCTTTTGTCTTGATATATTCTTTTGTGCATTAATTAGAACTACTTAGTTATTTTATAAATAATCCTTTCATAACTCTTAACCACATTTAATATTTTTATCTCTCCTTTAGACTTTATATTTTTTTGTGATGTGTTGAGTAATGATAAAATGAGCAAGGTCAACCATCCTTGACCTTGTTGTGATGATATTGAATGGGTAAATGTGAAGTAGTCAATAAGTTACGTTCTAAATACAAAGAAAATTCTACCAAAATTCAAGTAGAATTCTCAATAATGAACATATTAATATGGTAATGTATAAAAAATTCCTAATTGATTCATATTAATATGATAAATCGATATGAATTTTATCTTAAATTTGAGGTGTTGCAATAGTAGATTGTTCAATTTTATTATGATGGCATATAGTTGTTATATATTCGAAAACATAAGGAACATTTGGATGGAACCCATACAAACTCAACTAAAATGTGTTTCATGTCCTATTCAGACAAAGAAAACTAAACTCCTTTACTAAAGCTTTTGAAACATTTTTCTCTACACAAAACTCTTCATAGTTTAGCCTTTTGCAAGATAGGGTAATTTCTTTAAAATGAAGGGGGTACCCCAATAGACCTAGCAACAAAACTCATCTCCATAATAGTCCAATACTTAAAGGGGATAGTAAAAAGTTTAACCCAAATCGGCACTTTAGTTAGATAATCTTCAGAAAATTGCATATTAGGATACCAAGTTTGAGTACCAAAGGATTGTTAGCCATATGCCAACGGGGTTGTTAAATACGTGGTCATTCTATTTTCTCTTTTCTTTCTTTTTTGGGGAAATATCTTAAATAGAGTTGGTACGATCAACAGAATAAAAACAAAGATGAAGAACCCATTCTCAAATGATAAAATTCCAATAACCCATAAGACCCCTAAAGTTTGTTAGCAATGGAATTAACAATTGGAAATAGAAGTTATTGACCAATAAAGTGACCAACTAGGGTGGAAATCCATAAAACACATCCTTCTTGAAATGCATCAAGAGGAGGGGAGCTTATTGTTGTTAGAAACAATAATTTTCTGTGTAATTTTTGTGTATTTGATGATCTTAGGATGAGGATTTCAACCCCTCTAAATTCATGTAAAATTCCCTAAATTACAACCTATAATAACTTAAATACAAATGTGTATTTGTTAGTACAATTTGTTTGCCATATGTTCTTGATATGCTTTGATTTGTTAATACTCTTTCCATATATACATTATCGACATCCCTCTTCTAATTGATGTTGGTCAATCAAGAAGCATCGATTTGTCAATCATGAGTTGATGATGATGTCGAGACACGACCTTTGTAAGGACATTAGTAGTCTGATGTTTAATGGAAATATGAGATAGCATAAGAACATTATGATCAAGAATTTCACGAATATAGTGACAATCAACAACAATATGTTTGGTGCATTCATGAAACACGGGATTAGTAGCAATCTAAATAGCACTTGTTCTATAACATGAGTTGTTGGAGTGTTATGAGGAAAACCAAGTTCTCTTAACAAACCCTGAAACCACTCAATTCTAGAAAATATAGAGAAAATAGCTCGATACTGAGATTATGTGGAAGACTTTGAGATACGATCTTGATTTTTTAATTTTTCATTAGATTAAGAACACGTGCTCCAACAAGTAATAGAACGACATGTATCCATACACTCTACCCATTCTACATAACTATAACATGTTAATTATAATGAATTGTTAGTAGAAAAAAATAACCCTGGCCTAGATTTACCCTTAATAGAGCAAAGCTTCTACCAAATATCAAGTAGGTGCAGAAGAATCAATTAATAGAGTGCGTACAACATCTAAAAGATAATGATTCTTATGCTTAAAAACTCTATTTTGTTGAGGAATTTAAGAACAAGATCATTGAGAGATAATCCCTTTGTTTTTTAGATATCTCTAAAATTCTTTTGACACATATTCCCCCTAGAGTCAAAGCATAGAATCTTAATATGAGCATAAATTGAGTTTCAAAAAATGGAACAAAAGCCTGTAATGTTTAGAACACATGAGCTTTAGACCAGAAAAAATATATTTAAGTGAAACGACTGAAATCATCAATAAATATGAAAAAATATTTATACTGATCATGAGAGAGAATAGGGCTCATGCCCCATACATCAGTATGAATAATTTCAAAGCATTTAAAAGCCTGACTACCATGTGAAACGAATGATAATGATTTGCTTTTACCGAGTTTACAAGATATACAATTCAAAAATTTTGTTGAAAAAAAAAAATTTATTCCCCAAATGACCATGTTTCATAAGATGAGTTGATACATTAGAATTAGAATACCCTAATTTTTTATGCCTGAAATGAAGATTATTAATGACAGTAGAATAAACACAAAAATTAACACTATGAATAAAAAATTGTATTGCAAATAAACGTACTACTTTAGGCCCTTTCACGATCACTTTCCTTAACACTTGATACTACAGATAACAACCATGACAATCAAAGTTTCATAATTATTTTCTACCAATTGACCAAACAAGTAAATTTGTAGACAACTTTGGTGACATAAAAATATTTTTGAAATGAGACCCAAATTACCAACAAAAGAGATAGGTAGATTATCACCATTGGCTATTTGTATATGTTGATTACCCATGTATTTTCATACATTAAGCAACCCCCTTAAATTGTTGGTCATGTGATTCGATGTTGCCGAATCCATTAACCATGATTGAGTGAGATTTTGCTTACCTTGAAGACCAAAGGCAGAGAAGGAAGAGACGGTCATCTACAACACCATCTCGGGAGTGACAGTCGATGAAGAACTCACCAATGATGAGGGTTTTGGTGCCGACGGCGAGGACACAACTCTAGCATCCATAGTAGTAAAACTCAAACCCTTATCGATTATGTGATGATATGACCTTCTCTCCTGCAATAATTGCAGAATTTCTTGCTACAGTATTTGGCAGTATGCCTAATTTCTTTTCAGCTGAAGCATTAGACACCCTTCTGTCATTCCCTTCTTTGAGCCATGTACACCACATTCATCATTTCTGTAGCAGTTTCCTAAGCCAACTCATGTTGAGTGGCAAGACGCTACTCTCTTCTCATAACAATTCCCCATAAATTCATCCAAAAGGGCTACTAGAATTTGATTAATCAAGCTAGCTTACACAGCCTCAAATTCTAATCGCAACTTCATTAAGAACTGGTCTCTCTAACTTTCAGTATGAATACGGTGCAATGCCTCTAAATTTTTCTCAGGTACTTTATAATAAATTATCCCAGTGTACTCACTCCATAGATTTAGAAATCCAGCATGAAATTGTTCAAAAGAGGGATTACCTTGTTTGTAGTTGGCAATACCCATTTCCACCTAAATTTTTTTAGTAGAATTGTTTTGAGAATAGATGCATCGAAAGTAATTTCAAATCTCCTTCCTTGTGCCAAATGATCGAAGATTGTTGATCATATGGAGTTTAACAGACCCTAGTATCCAAAAGGCAATCTTCACATCTTTGGTAGACCAAGCAATCAACTCTTGAAGATCATTTGGAGCTGTGGAAGATCCATCAAGATGCCCCCACAACTCCTTCCTTTTTGTAAAAATATGAAATTGAAACTCCCAACTCACATAATTTTTACTATTGAATTGAGTAAGAAAAGCCTCTTCAAACATCTTAGAAACCAAAAAAAAATATTCACGGATGATGAAGACTTAGATCATAATTTTGAGCTCTAATACTAAGTTATAAACAACAGTTTTCTGTGTAATTTTTGTGTATTTGATGATCTTTGGAGGAGGAATTCAACCCCTCTAAATACATGTAAAATTCCCTAAATTACAGCCAATTATAAATTCAATACAAGTGTGTATTTGTTGTTACAGTTTGTTTGCCATATATTGTTGATATGCTTTGCTTTGTCAATACCCTTGCCATATATACATAGTTGACAATTGTCACTTGACCTTATACCATAGATGGAGTGGAAAATTGTAGGTTTTGATCTATACCAGTAAGTACTCTACCCTTACCATCCACACTCGTAGAACCTTTCCAAGCATCTAAGGGAGTAGCTACTTTGGAGAGGTTAAACCGAGATCAGGGGAGTTGCTGTAAAAGAGACATCTTGTTTAACATGGTTGGAGACACTCAATACCTGTTTAGGTGTTCTTTTGCAAATAACACTTCATCTCTTCTATCCTTGCAGCTGATCTGACATGGATTCCACCATGAAAGAAGGAGATGTATTTAGGTTCTCTTGAGAAACAACTATTTTTACTTCCAAGAACAGAGATAGGTTTATGCAACATTTCTCGATGCTCTAGTCTTAGGTTGTGACCTAACTTAACATCTTCGAGTTTCCCAAGGTTAGAGCTGACCATCTGACCCTTAACTGCCTTTTGTTTAGAGCTCATCTTAACCCTATCATCACCAACTTCATGAACTTTCATTGTTGTACCAGAAGAACTCTCTACTTCTTTTGCTGCAACCAAGAAACTCAAAGAACCCATGCTTCCCTTCAAACCATCATAATCTTTCATTGTTACACCAGAACTCATTACTTCCTTTTTTCACCCAAGGTACTCGAAGACCCTTGCATGTAAAACACACAAGAAAAGGAAGAAAAACAAGATGTGACCGGACCGAATCTGAAACAGAAATTGAAATAAGGATCTAATGAAAACAAATCGAATATTTAGACGGTATTTGTTCATAATATCCATGCATCCATTTTTTTTTTTTTTGAATTAGTAACCTTCTTTTTTACTGTTTTGTTTTTTCAAATGAATTATCCAATTACCAAGTTTTTCTTACTATATAAAAACAACCATCGCATGTGATGATTGCGCTGCAAATATCCAAGTACTCTTTCATTTTGATAAGTTCTCAATGGAGACATGGATTTCTAACTTTTAGAAAATTATCTTGAAAATGATGAATGATAGTCGACATTAGTATAAACCAAATAGGTTGGTTATTTGTGGTGTTGTAGGTTGGGTTAAATTTTTATTAACCTAAAAAAGAAGTAAAAAAAGGTTTCTAATTTTCTTAAAGTTAGAATCCATGTCTCCCTTGAAAACGTCTTATCAAAATCAAAATGAAAGAACAGTAGATCAAATTGAATTGATACGAAAGATAAAACAAAGTAAAGAAAATGAGGCGGTGAAATTTCCATCTTCAAAGTAACATTTCTTCTAAAAATATATTATCCAAAGGTAAAGCGCTTCCTAAATGAGAACACCCTCATTTAACACCGTCGTCCAAACGGCTTGGAAAAATTGCAAGTTGATGTGCGCAACAATTCATAGTAACACCACATATGACCCGTAAACGTAAGCAATTGATTCCCCAGCAGATACTATAAAAGTAGCAACGTTACTCATTACCAATGAGCTGTAGCCATTTTTTCAAACACACGCCCTAGATTCTCAGAATTCATCTCCAATGTTTCAATCTCACAATCCAGTCTATTTATGGTCTCTTTCACTTCCAAGAGCTTTGCCTCGAGACTTCTCCTCTCCATTTCAGCATTGACTCTTTCAAGTGTTGCTACCTTGACCCTCTTTGATTTGTCAGATAGGGTCACAAGCCGTCCCAACCTAGCAAGCAAGAAGCCAACATTCATTCCTAAGCCCTGAAAAGATTTCAAAGTATTTTCCCAAGTAGCAAAATCATTCTGAGAGGTTGTAAGCTTCGAAGCTCTAATGGCATCTGCAATGTTAATAGTCTCTGCGAGCATTCCAGCAACCAATTTACAATTAAGGCCATCAAGAAGGTGCTCGTGGAGAAATGACTTTTGACTGCAGCAAAGCTCGTAATACTTGATTTGGAGGCGTTTGGAGAGCTCACAGTTTATCACCAAACCATTTACAAGAATATCAAAATCGTTGAAGCTTTTCACTTCTTTAAAATCAACAACTGATTCTGACAATCTGATTCCATCTGTGATTTCAAAACCAAGATCCTCACTTTCATTTTCAGAATGAAATGATCGAGTCCCAAGGTCAGTAACATAGATTACCATTTTATTTTTACTGTTCTCTTCAGGATTGTCCAATAAGAGGGGTTTCAAAACCTGATTTTTCATTTCTTCCCCTCCCTTGCTCAAATTCTCTACATGAACAGCATCACTAACTGTAATTAATGAAGATATTAGATAATGATGTGAGCTGTTAATTGACAGGTGAGCATAAGGGTGTTCTGAGCAGGGAAACAACTTACTACAATTCATTGGTTTAACGCAAGCTTCCAATTTCAGAAGGCTAAGAGCACCATTCTCATTTTGTGAACCATTTACTCTTGCAATATAGACCTTAAAAGGAGGCAAACAGCAACACATTAATATCAATTTATAGAACAATGATAATTTCATATGTCGTTCATGAATTGTCTCATAATCCACATGTAAATGAACATACTACGTCTTCCAGATAGTCTTAGAAAATCCTTTCTACCCCATGTTCTTCTAGGTTCCCATCAATGGCAGAGAAAAAAATACAAGCTTGGATATTTTACAGAAATATTAAAATAAAAGTTGGCAAATTTCAGCCTTCATGTTACCCTAGATATTCAGAAACACCAAGAGACAATGAATCGAAAGTCAAAATAGGATTTGCTACATATATCCTTCAAACATTATTATCCTTGTAATATCTCATTCAATGTGGGTTAAGATTTAGCTTCTTGATTGCTTCTCTAACATCTTATTCCTCAAAAATTTCAAATGCGAAGAAAACACTTATAATCTACCGGCTCAAAGATTTGCTTCCCAAATTAATCCTGAATTTTCTATAGTAATTGAATTAGTTCTACTTTGATGGCTCCAAAGAGTAGCAACTGAAATCAACTAATTTACAACTATACATTGAAGGAGAAGGTTCATGCAATTACCTTGAATGTGGTTGGATTGACTAAATGAAAAACCACAATGTCTCCTCCCTTTAAGTTATGATCGATAGCAAAACATCTCCATCCGCCACTAAGGCCTGACTTGCGAGCTAGGTATTTTGTTGGATAACTTTTTCCACCTTCGCCTTCCAAAAAGATTGTTGTATCCTCCTCTTGCAAATGTGCATCACAAAATTTCCTACCAAGATTCTGCCATCCGAAAAGTTAGCCTGCACAGATCACTCAGAGAAACAAACATTATAGAATATGACGAGCTGATAATGGAAAAAAATAACTTGAGAGTTTTACCAAACAAAATCCTCCAGTAACATTTGAGGGCACCATATGCTTTATGATACTAGGGAATTCGGGTGCCAGATTAGCTTGAATATCTTTTGCTCGTATCATGGCATCAGCCTTATCTTCCTCACAATTAGCATATTGGTCAGCAGATGAATCTCTCCTTCGTTTGTGGCTATATAAAATTGTTACAAGTACAACTCATCTTCCAAAACTTAAAGGGATATGAAAAAGTCATTGAATTAATTCACTAACCTTTCAGACTTCATAGAAACATCATACGGTACCTGCTCAAGTATTATCACGACTTTTAAATCAATTGATCCGTTACTTTTTTAACGTTTAGAAATACAGAAAATATTAGATAGTGCATCAAAACTAATACAGGTTCCAACAAATATGAAAATCGTCCAGAAAATGAAACCCAGAAGATTTCACGGTATGGCAGATTCAAAGAGAAGGGAAGAAATATGTAAACTTGTTTCAACAAGCTTGTTTTTAAACAGAAATGAAAAAGACCACTCTTCCAAAACCCACAAAAACATTGCAATAATACTTGATAAAAAGATCGAAAACTTCCCTGTACCCATTTGGGTATGATTTTCTTGTTTTTTTTTTCAAGAATTAAACAAAAGGAACCGAGAGAAAAGGAAAGTAGCCCCTCCAAAAAAGAAGGGATCAAAAGCAAGACACAAACAAATCTTAGACGATTAACAACAATATACGAATCATTGTCATTCATAACAACGATAAAAAGAAAGAGACTGACCAGCTGGTGTACTTTTGCTTCAGCAACCATTGCCATGCTTCGTTATTGACGGTTTGCAATGGCAGTGGCCAGAGAAAGGGTAGAGGAGGATTAGTGTTAGTAACAGCTTAAAGATAATCTGGAGACGAGAGGGGAGGTTGAGTATTTTAAAAACATTTAATAAAAAAAATTAAAAATAGTTTTATTTCTATTTTAAATTAAACCTATTAATTTGTAAATGAAAATAGACGTGATTGTGTATTAAATAAAAAATCTATACAAACATGATTTTAGAACTAGCATTCTGAATATAATAATCTCTTTTTTCAAAATAAATATTTTAAGAGATTCTTACTAGCGGTTGATGTGAATGATTATTAGAAGCTAAATAAACAATTAGACAAATTTTGATTCGCTATAACTCAAATACTACTAAAAAATAATAAATTTTCAAATAATAAATCCTCAAAATAACTCTAAATTTATCTAATAATATCCTAGAATAATTGTACTTTTATTATTTTTCTGTATATATAACCAGACCAACCATATCCTATTTTATTCATTTCTGATTTGATTTTCATCAAATATGTAAGAGATTGCTTTTATCAAATTAAATGATATCGAGTATTTGATAAATCAGGTGAAATTGCTATCACTGCTTGAGAGTCTAAATATGCTAAGAAACTATTTCGAGTACAAACTTAAATTTTTAAATAAGGTTTTATAATATAATTTATATTATTAAAATTTATATTAAAAGGCAAAGGTGACTGCAGTGAATTATTTATGAAGGCACGGAGGATATGACGGGGCCAATGTGCTCTTTCTATGTATGTGCCAAAAATTTCGACCGTCAATTTCTCATCACACAATCCTCCAGCGGACACCCATCCTTCAACCAGTCATTTTTTCAACCAACCAAATAAAACTCTCTCCCCTCTGCTTTCTCTACATCTGTTCCCGAAATATGGCAATGGAGATGGCCATAAGATCTTCACTTACAGCTAGACTCTCTCCTTGTTCAACTTCTTCAACAACCAAACCTTCTTTCTTAAAACCTCATCAGTTGCCCATCTCTGTATCACTGCCGACGTCGACGTTAGCCATCTCTCTCTTGCCTCTCTTTGCACCTCCCAATGAAGCCAGAGCTCTTACTATTTCCAAGGACCAGGTTGTCTCTACACTTACTGATGTAAGAAACACTACTCTCACAATCTTTCATGACATGCAAATTCCTACTCAACCAAAGTCCTGAAGTTGCTTTCTTTCTTTCTTTCTTTAAAATCATTTCCCTGGCTCTAACTGGATTGCCCATTTGCTGAAATTGGTTGTGCTTGATAGGTGGAGAAGACAATTGATCAGGCTGTCGAGTTTAGTTCAAGCGTGTTGGAAAGTGCACAGAAAGTGTTTGATGGTGTCACTAATACTTTGAAGCCTGGCATAGATGTTGCTTTGCCAATCGCAAAGCAAGCAGGAGAACAGGCAGTGAAGATTGCTTCACCTGCAATTTCTGAGGCTTCAAAGAAAGCCCAAGAAGCTATTCAAAGTTCTGGTATTGACACAGAACCAGTTCTTAGTGCTGCTAAGGTTTGGACTATCAATTTTGTAGCTTCGTTTCCCCCTTTCAATTGTTTAGTTCATGTTTGCATTTCTTGGAAATTGTCCTTTGATTGTTTTCTTTGAAAACTTCACGGTGTCGAGTTAATATGCATATAAATTCGATGGAGTACCCCAGTGATTTTTTTTTTGAAATTAGAAGACTAGTTGTGAGTCATGGGAATTTTGCTTTGTGGCCATCTTGTAGTTTGAGTCTTTTGTCTCCAGCATTGTTTTCTAACAATGGCAGCTTAGGGTTTGAATTGCCTTATCCCCATAATGCGGTTGTTATTATGGTTTCTTCAGAAGTAGGATGACTATATAGCTAAAATTTCTGTTTACATTCATGATATTTATGACCCATCCCTCACAGAAACTAGTAGGTGCTGCTCAAGAGACAAGTAAGGTGATTGAAGAGGCAAAGCCGATAGCTTCATCAACTGTTGAAACCATCACTTCGGCAGACCCCGTTGTGATTGTAGGAACTGCTGGGGCAGTTTTTCTAGCGTACCTCCTCTTTCCACCCATATGGTCTACCATCTCATTTGGTCTGCGTGGTTACAAAGGTAAATCTGCGGTTTATTTATTCCACAGGTGCTTTATTTATGTGAAATCTCTAGAAATGTGAGACGGCTAAACAATTCAGTCCATTTACATTTCGATGCAATCAGTAGTTCATGCGGTAGCTTGCCAGTGATTTCAGAGTTTCAACACATGAGTTTCTTCTAGTTTTGATGTTACGGGCTGCTGTTTCCAGGTGAGGTTACTCCAGCCCAAGCCCTTGATCTATTATCTACAAAAAATTACAATATGATCGACATTAGATCAGAGAAAGACAAGGACAAGGCTGGCATCCCACGCCTTCCCTCCAGTGCGAAGAACCAGATGGTTTCGATACCGTGAGTAGTTTTTTTATCCGAAAGCATGCATTTTTAATCTGTGATACAAAACACTCACGGAAATGAATAATAAAACTGCCAATTTCATGACAGATGTAAGCTTAGCTCTCTTGCATCTCGGTTCTTCTTGCTTGTCATGTGGTGTCACTGACTGGGGTATAATGCATCATTGAGGTTATTTTAGGGTAAATAATTCAGTTTTCTTACCAGGTCACCTCAAGTTAATGATTTATTTATTTTTTTAAATGTGGACATGTCCAAGCCGTCCCGAGATAACCCTTGGGCTAATTTGAGTTTTATACTAGGATTATTATATTTTTATCAATTTCTACATTCAATCTAAAATTAAAAAAATAAATTAATAGCTAATTATTTTTTTAATTATGCAAGTTTAATAGTAATACATAAGGGTAAAATAAATATTTTTTATATTTTATTATGTTTTAGCTACCATCAACTAACCATATACAACCAATCACTTTGTCATGTATAATATTATCAATTATAATTTTATCTTCACCTCCTATTTTGTCTCTCTTTTTTTATTTTTACTGTATGTTTTTCTTTTTTTCTATCTTGAAACAATAAACAAGCACAAATACTAAACCTTTCTCTTTCACTTAACAAGGCTTTTTGTCCCTTCAGAACATAATGCAGAAACATAACTTGAACAGAATGGCAGACTTTCTTATCTCCTCTTTAGCTGTGTTATTCATACCGCCTAAAACACTCTTATTTTTCCTGAATTAGTATTGTTGCTAACGTTTCAGTTTGGAAGAACTGCCAAGCAAATTGAAAGGCGTTGTCAGAAATGTCAAGAAACTAGAAGCTGAAATAGCAGCTTTAAAGATTTCATATCTGAAGAAAATTAACAAAGGTTCCAACATTGTCATCATGGACTCGTTAGTTCTTCCTCCTTGCCAGTCTTCAATCCATGATATTCAGTCTGCCTTGTAAATCTTATCGACTCTTTTCTATCTCAACCTGTATTTCATAGTCAATGCTTTAAAATATTCAGGTACTCAGATTCAGCAAAAACAGTTGCAAGAGTGCTGACAAGTTTGGGTTTCAAGAACTGCTGGATTGTCTCTGGTGGGTTTTCTGGAGGCAGAGGATGGTTACAGAGCCGGTTAGGAGCGGATTCTTATAATGTTTCTTTCACAGAGGTTCTCAGACCATCACGAATAATCCCTGCGGCAGCCGGACGTGTTGGTACAATCACCTCAAAGTTACTTCCGGGTGGGGACTAACCCACCCCCCCGGCCTGGTGTGCTTTCTCGGTTAAGAATAGTCGTGTCCCACCCTTTTGTCCTTGAATTTCTTCTGTTGCTTGATTGTTTCGATCAGATGAACCAGCACATAAAAAGTCTAATAGACCACCATCAAAACAAGAATTAGCGATGCCGAATTGAAGTATTCCTTCTTAGAACCACGGTTGCAGGCGCCATGTTGCAACAGGTCACCTGTTGATCAAAACTACTACCTAACAACCTCTGAATGAGTGGTTAGAGAGAGAACCGAGACAACTATAAAAAAACTCAAACATAGTCTCTCTTTCTCTCTCTCTCTCTAAAACTGAAGCTTCTCCCCTTAATAATTCTGACCTCCAACCTATATTTTCAATACGACCACCCAAAACCCTCTACAAAAGACATTAATTAATTGCAGCCAATAACCTATGCTTCATCATTAATAAAGGGAGAAAACACCACCTAAAAATTTATCTCTTATCGGACATCCAAACAAGGCAAAATCAATATTATTCTACTAATTCATGGTGAGAACTACAACATCATAAAAGCCTTTAAACTCAATAACATTGTTTTGAGAGAAAAACCACCAGGTTTTAACACCTCGGATCTCCCTCACTGGTCGGCATTGACCTACACTGCTACCACAGGAAGAAGGAACACAAAGTGGTGCATCTTGAGGACCCTCCACATGCTAATGATATGGTGCCACATGGAATGATATGATGAACATGATATTCCTTTCTTGGAACGTGGTTGCTGCGTGCCAACACTAAGCCGTGTTTAGGAGTGCGGTTGCGGTAGCTTTTCAAAGTTCTTTTCGTGTCAAAATATATCAAAATAATATTTTTTTTATTTTTTAAAAATTATTTTTGACATCAGCACATCAAAATAATCTAAATGCACTAAAAAAATTTCATTTAAAATGCAAAAAAAAAAAATGAAAATTGGCAAAACACCGTTTGAACCGCTCATCCAAACCTTTTGCCCAACGTGTTTTTTTTTCTATTACTTAAACCCCTTTCAATCCTTATTGACCACCCTTAAAAGGGTTATTTTGAACCTTAAATATCTTTTGAATAAATATATTGTTTTATTGATGATTTTAATATGTTCCGGGGTGAGATTTTTAGGAATTAAATATTTGTTTTATTGGAAAGATATTTGGGTTTTAATGTTAGTCAAGTCCCTTAATCTTGGATTCACATTTGTGTTTGAATGCAATGAGACCTTTTTATCTTATTTCTATGTGTTGAGATTTTGAAAACTTAAAGGTTAGCAACATTGAAGACCAAATCAGACCTATTCATATTATTTTGTCGTTACAACTAAATTTGTTTTTCAAATTTATATTTTATGTTTAAGGGTTAATAAACATCAATTGAGTTAATGATACTTAAGGATTTAGATATGATTGTAAATGAGCTATATACAAGTACACATGTTTTGGTATTTTAGGGTTTAGCAGAGGTCAAAAACACACATGTAACCTAAGTTTTAGATTATATTTACGCTTAATGAAATTCACTTATGATCGCAACTTTGTATGCTTCTAAGGGTGATAATTCTTTGTTTTTTGGTTCTCTAAAGAACTGAAAATGACTTATCGAAGTTCAACTGACTTCGTGACATCAATCCATACTTCTCATTTGCGAATTACTATTCGTTGGGCAAGAGTTTAGAATCCAATAGTGTTGGTGCCTGAAAATAATTTATCTTTGTGTCACAATATTATCAAATCTAATTTACTTGGTTTTCCAGGAATTGGTATCTTTGCAAGTGGGTTTCTTGGCCGTGTGTTCAAAAAGTTTGCATCAAATAACAATGAAACTTCCTACTATCATGCTTAGAATAACTAGGATTTCCAGAAAAAGATGCCATTAATTTGATAAGAAATAGAAAGGAATATAAAAAAATTCAAGTGGTTGAAGCTGAAGAAGCTGATTTAAAAAATAACATAAAGACAAACAACGACTAGATTTTGTATGCTTTATATATTTTGATGATAACAATAAAAAGAAAATGGACTAATAATATGCTTGGATGAGATTAAGTTATAAACAGGTATTATACAAAGAATACATCAACAAGCATAATGGAGTACACGAAGAAATCACTCCAGGAAGTCCAAGATGCAAGCAAGTGAAGACTTATAATAAGTGTTTATTTTAGTGCTTTATGTAAATCTCAATTTCTAACTTGATAGCACAAATTAAAATGAACTCACACACTTCACATTGCATGCATTAAAGGGATTTGATGATTATAGGTTTAAGTCATAATCAATCGGTTCAAGAAATTCAGAAAAGATAATTTGTCAAAATAGAGTTCTGCATGAACCGGTCGATCGCTTGGGTTACCAAGTAAATCGGTCGACCGCTTGAAGACAAATTGCCTTTTGAGCTGAACCGGTCGACCGCTTGGGTTATCCGTTGTGAACCGGTCGATCGCTTGATATGACAGTTGCACTAAAGCGGCTATAAACGGCTAGTTTCTCTTTGAAACTTATAAATAGGCCTCTTGATTGCAAATCTAAAGATATACAACTTCTATATCATATAGTGAGGCAATTAGTAGTGCATAAACACCTTCATATCATCAATCCTCATTAATACTCATATTTGTGTTTAAATCTTCATATCCTAACACAAAGGGTATTTCTCATTCTCACTACACTTAAACACCTTCAAATATTCTAAGTGCTATTAAGTGAGATAAAGAGATCATAGATCTTCATTTGTAATATCCACACTATTAAGAGTGTATTGTTGTTTTACAAAAACAATCATTGTAATACTCTTGAGAGTTGAGTATAAAACTCTTGATATTGGTGAGGGAACATCACCAAGGAAAAATCTTGAAGAGGGTACATCTTCAAGTGGAAAGAAAGAAAATCTTGAAGAGGGCATATCTTCAAGTGGTGTAAAAGTCTTGGTGTGGATTCATCAAGCGGGATTTGTAATCTTGTTACTTGGATTAGTAAGAGAGTACAATACTCAAGTACGGGTTGGTACTTGAGTCGTGGATGTAGGCTTGTCGAACCACGTTAAAAACCGAGTTAGCAATCTCTCTCTCTTATCTCTTTACTTTAAAGTAATTAATTTTAAAATTGCATTATTTATTGTATTTACACCTAATCCCCACTTTAGGTGCATAGTTGCCTTAATCCATGAACAACAGATTATCTTATGGTGATCTTTTCGTTGACATGTTCTCTTATTACACTTGCAGTCTCTCAAGATGAGAACCAACTATGTAGCATCTACACCGAGAGTTTAAGTATTATATATGTCATCAAGGCCCTACTTCACCTTAAAAGGAATTTTAAACGAACCACAATCTCCTTCATATATGCTAAGAGTCCATTGATGAGGAGGTGTTGGGGAAAGCTTGAACCTAACTCCTACAATGATGAATATAAGCACAATTAAAATTCTTAATGAGTCTTAATATCCAGAGTGTTTCTTCCAAAGCCTTTGGTTAGGTGTCTCTAAGATAAGTGGGTCTGCCCACTTTACCCTATCTTCATAAGTCCTCAACCCTAGATTATTTTGCTACTTTTGGTTAAGATTTTGTTGAAATTGTTAGTTTGAAAGCTTTCTGAAAAGCTAATAATAGGTTCTTGTATATGTTAGAACAATAGGGAGGAAATCAACATTACCAATTAGTTCTCATTAAAGAATTTCAAGCAAAGAAAGTATATTTCTATAAATTCTAAAGGTGGAGTTTCATTGCTGGAATGTTTTTAGTTTTGTTAATGTTTTGTTGATCAATATGATTTTTTAAAGGTTGTTGTTTCTTATTTAGTTAATGCATATTCTAGACTTTTCAATTATGGTTTAAAATGTCAAAATTCTAGATTTTGAGTCCTAAATTTGTTGAGCATAATAAATGTTGTAAGTAGACATCTTTGAAAAATGAAAATTGATGCCTTATTGACAATTATTCATGTTTTTAATTGGTTTTCTAGATGTAATTATGTAAACACCCGAGGAAAAATATAATATATATAAATGGGAAATGAAGACAAATTCGTTTTGTTTAGGAAAAAGCGGGGGGAAAAAGAAGAGCAAAAACCGATTTTAGATTGAACAAAACAAGGATTAGTATATAGTTAACCCAAACCCCAAACAACCCTCCATGTTTTGAAAATAAATACAAGGAGGTGAGTGGGTGTGGGATCTCTTTTCCACCCATTTTTTCTCTTCTCCACCCAATTCCACCCAACTTAATTTATTCTCCACCCAATTCCACCCAATTTAATTTATTATCCACTCAATTCCACCCAACTTAATTTATTCTCCACCCAATTCCACCCAATTTAATTTATTATCCACTCAATTCCACCCAACTTAATTTATTCTCCACCCAATTCCACCCAACTTCTTTTCTCCACCTAGCCGAACTCTATCCCTTCTCTTCTCACCCAATTTTTCCTCTTTGCAGCCAACACAACCTCTTCTTTTCCATCCCATTTCCTTCTTTTATCAAACAAAACTTAAGCTAAAACAAAGGAGAGGACCTTGTGAAAATAGTGAATGAAATAGAGAGGAGGAAGAAGAGTTGCAAAGTTTTATAAAAAAAAGTGAGATAAGATAGGTAAGTGTCATGATATTTTTTTTATGGTTCTTCTTGAAGGTTGAAACAAATGAATTAAAAGAAACAAGGAAAATGTGGGGTTATGATGAAAAATTGATGAGTATGATGCTGAAATTTTCATGTATAAATTGTGCTGGAAAGTGTGAGTTATGATGAAAACTTTATGAATATGATGCTGAAATTTTCATGTATAACTTAGGATGGAAAATGTGGACCTAGTATGAGAATTGATGGGTATTGTTGTTGAAATCTCATATGTGTATTGCGCTGAAAAATTCTATGAGATCATGAAAAGAAATTGTTGATAATTTTACTGAAAATTGTAAGCTTGTTTTAGTTGGAATTGTTGACATAAGTATATTGATGAATATAAAATTGAAAATAGAAGTATACTAATAATTACGCATCGATGTCGCAGGCAGAGCAGTCGGGATTGAACCATCGACCAGGCCCGAAGTAGAGCAAGTAAGTGAATTATAACCCTCCATCCTTACATCATGTAAGAAACTTTCTAAATTGAATAGTTCATAATTACGTTGAGGTTTATATTAAATTAATGAATGCATAAATGTGGAAAATGATTGATTAGCTACGGCTAATGGCGTCCGAAAGGATGGCCGGGATAAATGATTGATTAGATACGGCTAATGGCATTTGAAAGGATGGTCAGGATAAATGATTGATTAGCTACGGCTAATGGCGTTCGAAAGGATGGCCGGGATAAGTGATTGATTAGCTACGGCTAATGGCGTCCGAAAGGATGGCCAGGATAAGTGAATGATTAGCTACGGCTAATGGCATCCGAAAGGATGACCAGGATAAGTGAATGATTAGCTACGGCTAATGGCGTCCGAAAGGATGTCCGGGATAAGTGATTGATTAGCTACGGCTAATGGCGTCCGAAAGGATGGCCGGAATAAATGATTGATTAGTTACGGCTAATGGCATCTGAAAGGATGGCCGGAATAAAAGAATGGTTAGTTTCGGCTAACGGTGGTCATAGAAAGAGATCATGGGTAGTAATGGTTGACCTCAGATAGGAGTGTCTTAAAATAATATTCAAAGGAATGATAATGATACACGAAAAAAAGGAATGAAGTCCCTGTAAACTTTTACAACTAAATTGCACCATGTGTATATAGAAATTCTAAGATATTTGTGTTCTTTTCTTTGATTGGTCCTTAGGTTAGAATTTTAATACTAATATTAAGAAATTACATTTCATTATATGTTGTGCTACTGCAGGGACGTCACAACCACGTGAAATCTAGGGAACCTATTAAAAGGGGATCTACTCTTGGAAAAAGAACCACATAAATTGCATGCGAAATTTAGTAGTTTTAGGATGAAGTGATCTATGTAATGTATAAGTTTATAAAAACCCTTTTGTGTAAATTTGGAAGTTTCATTCGTAGATTGAGAACGTAAACTAGGTTTATGTGTGTATATTTCTAAATAAAAAAGAAAAAAAAACCTTTAGTTATGAAAACAGTAATATGAAATGTTATTGAACGTTTATGCGGACCTTATTTCTACAATGGAATGTTATTGTATGGATAATGTTTACTGATGAGAATTAATATTGGTCGTGATTGTATGGGATTATGCATATATATATATATATATATATATATTAAAAAAAAATCCGGGCAGTTACAAATTAGATTTAATAATGATAATATGGTTTGTGGGAACTGAGGGAGCATGAGTTAGAGGCCTAAAATGGTCATTATGGGTTGACAAGCTTCTTGATTTTTTCAAAGGCAATTCTAAATATTGTTCTTGATGTTCATCCAATGAATAATGTCTTAGGCATTATTGTAAAGTTTTATTTTGGTCAAAGTATGGTTTATACACGTTCATAAACCCTTATCATTGAATAATCTAGGGTTTTATGCATTAATAACACATAGTTGATCTCAAAATTGGATCCTCTCATATGCATTTGTGAATAACCTTATTGATGAGTACTAGTCGAATACCAAACATGATTACATAAATGACCTATTAGTGGTGCCAAATGGGTATTACAAAAGTGATGAGGACCAACCTAACATCAAGTGTAATCACGTAAACAATTAGTGGTGGTGCCAATTGGGCCTAATACAGAAGCTAGGGCAATGAGACTTAAAGACACATTAAATATGTTAGTTTAAAAATGACTTATCGAGGTTCAACTGACTTCATGGTGTCAATCCATACTTCTTGTTCACAAATTGCTATTCATTGAGTAAGAGTTTGAATTCAATAGTGTTGACACTTATTGTTATTTAACCTAAACTAAACCCTAAAATACCCAAGGATTGAAAAAAACTTGTTATTTTTTTATGTTATTGTCCCAAATATAACAGTAGCATAAAAAAGGCAAAAGAATAGAAGAAGAAAAACTCGTTCAAAGATGTTTATTGGTTTATGTCGCAAATCACTCAACAAGCGCAAATTGGGTCAAATCAATATAGAAGTAGGTACTATTTGAAGTATGAGTATTAGGATTCTAATCACACCAAATATTAATTTAGGGTTAATTGGATATCATTTGTTTAAGATTCAAATTCCGGCTCTAATCAGGTTAGATCCATTACCTTTTTGTGTCAGCATATCAAATCTTATTGTAAATTTCTCAAACTGAATACTCTTTTTATTTGGATTGAAATCGTTCTTTATCACAAATTTAGCTCAATTGGATATCATTTACCTTAGGTTCCAGATTCGGGTTTATCTTGTCATAAGCAGGTGTTTTTTTTTAGTTTTTTTGTGAGCTTTGAAATTCATTTTAGAAAATATCTAACATAATTAGGTGTGGGTTCATTGTTTTACTCACTTTGTTTATGTTTATTTTTTCAAATCTATAGTTTTCGTCCATATTTTGGATAGAATTGGTTACTACTCACGAGACTATCCTCGTAGTTTCGTTTTGCTAGTTTTATGCGTTTTATTCCTTCTTTAGTCATATACACCTATTTGGATTCTACTGTGAAGTTGATTATATTTGGTGTTTGTTACAATTACACATGAACTATAAGAAGGTGACACGAGAGGTGATGCGAACCAGTCCAAAAACACTAGTAAGTAACCATTACACATTTTAAATGGTCCAATGACTTGGTCATAGACAAAGACATTGAAAAAGGTATTAAATGTATTAAAGTACCATTGGAGTATAAGAGGAGACCCTAGTACATCTTATCCATGTGCATGAGGCGTCCAAATCAATCTTATTTAGCTCATGAAGTGAGGACATGAAAGATAATAAAAAAAATCCTACTACAACTTGGAAATGACATGTGTGAGTACCTTTTCTTTTTGTTCCTAGGATTAAGGGGATAGATGGAAACCTATAGAGAAGCCTTGAATAAGTTATATAACATTTTACTTCGCTTATTCTCATGATAGTTAATGGATTTAATATCATGGGATTTATTTAATTTTGTTAGCTACAACCCAAGGTTTATTTGGGCTTAATTAATACTTTGTTTTTAGCTAGGATCCAAGGCTTATTTGGATTTAAATTTTGGTAGCTTTTGATGAATATTACTTTTGAATTTTATAGTTTTTAAAGTGTGAGAGTTATTCTTGCATTCTTCAGCTCTTTTACAAACTGAATTGGACTTATCAATGATTAGTTGCCTTTGTGGTGTCATTCAACTTATTCCAATAATGTTGGTGCCATGGGTCAGGTTTATATTGTGTCACACTCTTATCAGATTTATTTCGGTTTTCCGGGATCAAATCTCAATCTTAATTGTGGGTTGTGTGACCACGTGATCACAAGGTTGACATCAGTTGGTATTAGAGCTAGGTTTTGAAACATGGTCATAACATTCTATTATTTTTGTTTTCTTAGTGTTCCTTAAATTTTTTTCAGTGTTTGGATCTCTCTCCTTGTTCTTCATGTGTGTGTCATCTATGCAAAAAAGAGTTATATTTCATCTTTTGATTACTATCTCATCATATTAGTATATTAAAAAAACAAAAACAAAAGATAAAGGGATTAGTTGAAATTTGAAGGATCACTCATTTTTTGTTGCAAAAACAGTTTGTTAGTGAGCCCTAAGCAAAACACCTTATAATTAATTGAAAATTCACATTCTGTGTATGAGGTTTGAGATTGCATCATATATTAAATTTGGATTTATTTTGATATCGTATACTAGAGGTTTCAATTTCAAGTTCAATTGTGTCATAGAAACACTACCTATGTGAACCCTAAGCAAAACACCTTTGAATCAGTTGAAACTTCACAATCTGTGTATTCCGGTTAAGATCGCAGCATATATTAATTTTGGATTATTTTGATATAGTATACTAAAGGTTTCAATTCAAGGTTCAATTTTTCCGCAAACTAGTCATACAAGGGGTTGGGTAACTAGAAGTAAGAGAACAACCTAAAAATTGAGTTTTATTGTTTGTTTAGTATTATGATACTAAATATTCAATTTGAGGTCATTTGGTTTGGATATCAATTTTGTTATGTAAAAATTGTTTACTAGGTTAGATTTGTGTCAAGTTTGAAAACATGATCCTTACTTTTTATTTTTGTCTGATTCTCTATTTCTATTATATTTGGGTTATTTAGGAGTGAAGTAACTATTTTTGCTACTATTTTCTTTTCTTTTATTTGGTGTCTTCGTATCTTACACAATTCGTACGAATTTGGATTACTACTCGCAACATCATATTCATAGTTTTTTTTACTTTGTTTTCAATATTTTTATTGCTTCTTGAGTCTGAAAATTATAATTAGAGTGTGCTGAGAAGACTACTGACTTTGATTTATTGATTTTAGTTCCTAGAGAACAAAAAAAAAGAAGCAAGTTGTGAGGTAAAAATGTTATGAGCTTATTAGAGTGAAAAACCTTGATTTTTTTGTGTGTGTTATACATGAGAGGAGTGAGGATATATTTTGTGCTACTAACCAAATATGTCTAAAAACAATGAATCAACGACAAAAAACACTAACATAACTTTCCAATTGTGAGTCATAGGCTAGCAACTTGAGTTGTTGTCTAGGATATACTAGGATCTGAAAGATGAGTGAATTCAATAAATCAATAAAATAATGGGGCTTATCAATGAGGAAATACGGTCTATATAGCCGTACGGAATACAAAGTCTGATTTTGAATAATTTATTGATGAAAACACAAATAAGGGTGAAGATGACTATGATTTTGCATCTATTGGCCAAGGAATCAGGCCTAGAGTGAATTAGGTTAGGAGGAATGTGAATTTCCATGATATGGGGAATTATAAAGATATGGATGGGGACTTGGACACCATTAAATTGAAAATTCCTAACTTTCAATGTAGAAACGATTCTAAGGCTTTTTTGGACAAGTAGAAAGTTAAGACCATCTGGAATTAGCCTACACCCAAATCGGTCAGTGAGGTAAGGAGTTTTCATGTGTTAGCTAGTTTTTATAGGAATTTTGAGAAATATTTCAGTATAATTGTTGCACCCTTGAATAAAGTTGCTATAAAGTCAATTGGGTTTAAATAAGGGTAGGAAACGATTTTTTTTTTGTTCTTTTGAAAAAGAAATTATGTTTTGCACCTGTTTTGGCTTTGCCTGAATTTACAAAAGCATTTGAAATAGAATGTGATCCATATGGAATGGGAATAAGTGTTGTTTTGATGCAAGATCAAAGACCTATTGTGTATTTCAGTAAGAAATTAAGTGGAGTGACCTTGAACTATCACACTTATGATAAAAAAATTGTTCTTTTGAAAGAGAAATTATGTTTTGCACCTGTTTTGGCTTTACCTTACTTTACAAAAGCATTTGAAATAGAATGTGATACATATGGAATGGGAATAGAAATTGTTTAGATGTAAGATCAGATACCTATTGTGTATTTCAGTAAGAAATTAAGTGGAGCGACCTTGAACTATCCCACTTACGATAAAGAACTCTATACCTTGGTAAGAGCACTTGAGACATGACAACATTACTTATGGCCAAAAGAATTCATAATCCATTCAAATCATGAATCCTTGAAAACATTTGAAAGGATAAGGTAAGTTGAATAAGAGACATGCAGAATGGGTTGAATTCATTTACCTTTTCCTTACATAATCAAGAATAACCATGGATAGTAGAATGCACTTTTGCACAAGTATGTTTTTTGATACACCATGAATACTATAATGCTAGGCTTTGAATATGTGAAGGAATTTTATGGTAATGATTTTGACTTTGGCGAGATTTATAATGCATATTGACATTTAATTTTTGGTAAGTTTTATTTGATGGATGATTATTTATTCAAAGAGAATAGATTGTGTGTTCCTACTAGTTCTTTGCGTGATTGCGTGAATTGCTTGTTCATGAAGCACATGGGGGTGGTTTAATAGGTTACTTTAGGGTTGTAAAAACCTTGGATGTATTGCATGAGCATTTCTATTGGGCAAAGATGAAAAGAGATGTGCAATGAATTTGTGAATAGTGCATTGTTTGTTGAGAGACAAAAATCTAGAGTATAATTGCATGGACTATACACACCATACTCAAAGATTCAATCCACCTTTTCATCCTATTCTAAATATGCTTTGAGATAGTGTTTACCTAGAAAAGTAGGTATTAAGTTTGATACATCTACATCATCATGTCCCCTAAAATTACATAGGTTCTCTCTCTGGCCTCTTGTTTTATTCCTAAAATCCCTTCGGTTTCCAGCTTGTTGAATGTACTATGGTCTCATCCTCAAAACTACCATAAAAAATATCATTAATGTCCTCCTCAAAAGCCCCATAATCAACCCATCTTAGCCTTTTGTTCCTATTCTCATTGTTTGATTTTGTTTAACCCTAACCTCCCTTAAATCATATGTACTTATACCAACTTTGTTATCACGTTTCCTCATCCTATCAAGTCTATCACAAACATTTCCCACCATAAAATTCATCCTCTACATCATCTTCATCATGGCTTTCATTTGAAACTTAAGCTCACCCTCAAGAAGGGGTGGCATGTTATCTTGATCTATCATGATAGTACCTGCAAAAAAATTGGTTAGTAGTAAAAAATATCATCACGTCACTTGTGTTTCGCTCAACCATTATTAATGTCCTCACACCTCTTATCTCACATTCTTGTGGTTTTTGTGAAACTAAAATCAACACTAATACAAACCACTGAGTTGGACATATTGATCATACACTTGGAAATGTGACTAAATTTGCACAAGACCCTTTGTCATTTCCATGTGGTCCAATTACAAGACTTAGAGCCAAATGTCTCAAGGAAGCACTAAATGGGCTAATTCAAGAAAATTGGGTTGATTTAAAAAAGACAAAGATGAGCTCAAATAATAGTCAAGGTTTAGTTAATTTCATCAAAGTAATTGAAAAGACTAATAATTAGCATGCAAAACATGACCAGTATGGTTTGACCATCAAAGAGCATGAATTTGTTGAATTTCAAGCATATTAAATAGAGGAATGATCTTGGTCTTGGCTAGTTATTTTAAATATATTGAATTTAGTCATTTATTTATTTTTGGTTGCCTCTAGAAGTCTAAGAGGCATAAGAACATAGGGACTTGTTTATGTTGATGTTTGTGCTGTTTTAAAGCTTTATTTATAACTTTTTTTTCTATTATTGAAGGGTTGTTTCAAGTATATAGATGAGTATTTTGAATTGAATAGATGGATCATGTTTTCAGAAAATTATAATCATTGTGAGGTCTCGTGTTCCTTTATATTCTTATAGGAACTATTAGAACTTATCATGTTAATCTTGTGTTGTTCAAACAACCAAACTTATCACCTTGATTGTTGAGGGATTCTTAGGTTCTCTTGGTGTGGTGTTTCAATCCTTTGTAGTCTTTGTTTTGATCTAGTTAGGTGTCGAGTCAAGTCTCAACCAATCTTGTCTATATGATCTTAAGTTTTTAAGCAATCATTATTATGATAATGTATGACTCAATAATTATTGATGGAGTTCATATCAAACATCAAATACAACCAACTACACAATACAATCCAGATAGTTGTATGACTCAATAAGCAATAAAAATATAGAAAACTAACAAAAAAAACTACAATGATAGTCTCACAAGTAGTTAGTGAGTCTATTTGAAATATGGACGAAAGTGAAGACTCGAAAAAGAATAGAAAAAGAAAGTATGAAAAATGATGAATTGACACCAAAATAATTAGATATGTTGTATATATACTGCAAGAAACAAAAACAACATAAACAAAATGAATTTAAAAGATGAAGAAAAAAAGTTAAAAAAACAAACTCGTTTACAACAAGTTATGTTTGAACTTGGAATCTAAGGTAAATGATGTCAAATTGATCTATAATTTGTGATGAAGTGTGATTTAAACCCAAAAAGATAGAATATTCAATTGGAACAATTTATGATAAGGTACAACAAGTTATGTCTGAATTTGAAATCTAAGGTAAATGATGTCCAATTGATCTATAATTTGTGATGAAGTGTAATTTCAACCCAAATAGATAGAATATTCATTTGGAGCAATTTATGATAATGTATGATTTGTTGACACAAAAATGTTATAAATCAGACCGCATTAGACCCCATAATTAGTATTTAGAGTGATTGGGGACCCAATGATCAAACATTTGAATTTGAGGTAATTCCAACTTGATTTGACCTAATTTCCCCTTATTGAGTGTTTTATGATAGAAACTAATGAACATCTTTCAAACAAGTTTTTAATTTTTTTTTCATGCTATTATTATATTTTAGACATTAACATAGGAAGATAATTTTTTTTATATGTTGCAAATCATGGAGAAGAAGAAATTGGACATTAAAGAATTTTTGCAAAATCAACAAAAAATGAAAATTAAAAATGATATAACTTGATTAATGGAGTCAAACTCTAATGCCAAATGATGTGAACCTCTTGAACACACGATCAAGTAAAACCAAGTAAACCAAGTTTGATAGGAGTGTGACACAAATAACTTGTATTTAGGCATCATCACTTTAGGTTCATCTTACTCCATTCGCTCTGACTAGCCTATTCAATGTATCTTTAAGTCTTTTTACCCTACATCTTGTAATAGATCCACTTGTCACCACCAATAGATCATTGACATGATTACGCTTGGTGTCAGGGTGATCCTTATCAAGCATTGAATGATATTAATAATTTGCCAATTAGGAAATTTACAAAAACAAATGATACATATGGTGCAAACATGAAAACCCTTACCAAAATAACATTATTTGCTTCCACCTATTTTTTTCCTGTAAAGAAGGATTCATTACTAAATAAAAAGTACATAGATCATAAGAAAAAAAATACCAAAACTTGTTCACCAAATTCTAGCATGACTCAAAATACTTTGTTCTTTATGTACAAAAGAATTACGTGGACTAATATCTATAGTTGTGAAGATTGAGATATCAAGTTTCATCCCAACTAGATTCATAATAAAATACCTTCCTTAGGCTTAGATATGATCTTTAGATCAAATATTCAAAATATTCTGAAAAATTACATAAAAATTAGTTATGCTTGCTTTTCACATCACTATTTTCTTATAGCACCATGCTTATATCTCATTCAATGATGCTATCATAACCAGCCTTACTCAAACCATTATATGATTTGATGGTAAACACTCACGCAATGATTGATAATTGCATCTATTATGAGTTGTGTGCCAATCTCATAGCTGTTTGTCAAAAAATTTTAAAATATCTAATTGCATCTATATTTTATTCTTTGTCTAAAAGAATGTTAGATTAACCTTTACTTGGATACTCATGATTTATTTCCATTGCATCTATCACCACACTTTTATAAGGAATACTACAAACTCATTTATATTCATAGAATTAGAAATTAAACCAGCTATCCTTTCTAACATGATTTTGTGAGAAACATAGGGTTTTCCATATGTATGCTAACAAAAGTCTTTCTTTTCAAAATGTTTTTTAAGTTGATGCATCGTCATAACATTTTTATGGTGGGACTTTTTATTTTGGCTTGCACTAATATTCTTTGTTTTAAAAAGTACAGATTGATATAATCTTCAACCCTTAAAGATAATCTTGTCAATGCAACCCTTACCATAAATTTCAATACATAAAAAAATGATAATCCATTACTTAATTATGAAATCTATATAAAACAATATCCATTTCTTAAATTCAATAAAGTATCAATTTTACTTAAATTTTCAATTTCCCCTGAATCCTAAACAAATTGTATCATACAAATCATACATTAATACAACAAATTTCTCAAGAAAAGTTTTTTTAAAACACTTAAATATACAAGTAAATTATAAAAAAACTACAAAATATTTCAATATATTGACCTAAAACATAAATGAGTTAAAAAAATAAATGGATTTGCTGATTTTGTGTATCGAGACTTCATAAAAAAATCAACTATTGATGTTGCATTAATGATAAATGTAGATTGATGTCAACGGGTTAGGGTGACTGGATTTGCGAGAAAATAGAGGTAGGTCGGTGGTATTGAGGAAGTGGAAGAAGAAGAAAAGAATTGGCCGGGAGGAGGAACTTTCAGTAATAATTTATTGACATTTGTCGACAAAAAAAACCATGTCAGCAATTTTATTGGTAAAGTTAATCTCAAAATTGCCAATGAATATTTTATTTATTTTTTTACGCCATTGGACATTTCGTGTGCAATTATAATGGAATATAATCTGTAAATATTTCTGTTAAAAATTGTCCCAACAAATGTTTTGGTCTGTCTTTTCTTTGCTATTTTGTAATTTTGTATTAGCTCATGTAATTATTTGTTTCAATGAGATTTAAATTATAAGTATTTTTTATGAAAAATAATTTTAATGTCATGTAATTAAATAAAATAACTTTGAAGAGTTTTCTACTATGCCATAACATATATCTTAATTTGCATATAGTTTTAGTTTTTTTACTGAATCTGTAGCTGGCGTTAACATCTAATTCTAACAATTACTAGTTCATAATTAAATACATATAATAATTTTTTATATTACTAAAAACATGTTAACAACACATTTATTCTTCGTTTTTAATGTGATTCAGAAGGGAAGGTGAGTTGATTTTAACTTGGCATGGTTAAGCCAAGTTATTTATACATGGATACATGAACTTTCAACCTTACTTTTCCTCCGATTATTTTTCCCTAATGACCGGTGCAAACCTTATTCATCTTAGAATGATTATTTATAATTTAGTCCTGTTTGTTTTATGATTTTTATGTTAGTCCTTCTAACTTTAAACATTATAAATTAATTTCTTGACCACAGTGTACTACTAGTTATTTTTTATTTGTCTAATCACATAATTTATGAATTTTAAGGCACACTTTCGAAGATGGGGAAATATGAATAGCAAGAAAGGACAATTTAAGAAAACAAAGCAATTAAATTGTTTTGAAGAACCAAGAGAATGATTAAGTTACAAATTATAGAAATTTATTATCGGAATTTTGAAATTAAAAGAATTAACTGATTATCTTGCTAAAAATACATAAGTAATGCCGTGTTGATTATTTATGTAAAAAAAAAAAAACAACCATGAAATGCAAGGCTCATTTCCATTTTGTTTTGTGTGTATTCTGGCTTCTAAAGCTTAAACATTTTGTTTTGTGAATTACATTTATTATGTGTGTTTTTTTTGTGCAGAAAACTCCATTAATTTTCTCTCTGGTTAATAGCTTCTAAGAAAAAAAAACACAAAATGAATTGACAGATAAATTAATAAATATAAGTATATTAGAGAAATATATAAATTATATATTAAAATCTTATTTAATAGTTTAAGTTTTTAGATGAAACGATTTATTGATATGATATTATAGTTTTGTTAACCCAACGGTCAAGAATTTTTATTTTATAATTTTTATTTTATTTCATAAAAATAAAGTATAAGATAATATGAAGTAGTGTGTAAGTTTAAAATTTAAAGAGTTTTTTTTGTAGAAAATAATATAAATTAAAATTTAAAATTTGATATAACAATTTAAATTTAAAAATAATGTAATTCACCGGAAATGTAACTATGACGCACAAACGAGTGCACCACGCTCTAAAGAAAGAGTTTTTATTTTGATTGTTGGATTTAGGGATGAGCAAACCGAACCGAAAAACCGATTTAACCTAGAAAGCCAGAAAAAAAACTGAAAAAACCGAACCGAAAAAACAAACCGATTAAATCGAGTACAAAATTATAGAAAACCATGTGGTTCGGTTCGGTTTGAAGTGTTAAATTGTTAATATAAATACAAGAAACCCTAAATTCTCTCGCCTCTCGCCTCTATCCAGACTCCCTCGCCTCTCTCGCCACTCACCTCTCACCTCCCTCGTCTCTTCCCTCGCCTCTATCCTCCATCCTCTAGCCTCTGGCCTCTGTCATTTCGCTTCCTTTTGGCTCTCTGAGTCTAATAGTCTAACACAGCAAACAACACCTTAGCAAGCAACAAACAACCTCTCGCCTCTCTACCTTACCAAGCAGGCTCTCGCCTCTCTGTCTCTGCAAGTCCGCATCTTAAAGGTAAGTAAATTTAACTAGTTGATTTTAGGGTAAGGGCTTGTTGTCATTGTAGTTTAGAATATTTATTTTAATTCTCGATGGAATATGTTGATGTTAGGGTTAGGGCTTGCTGTCCTTAGAGTTGATATATGCTTGAATATTTATTTAAATTCTCTTCGCTTATTTATTAAACAAATCATTGTAAAAATATTGATTTGGAGGTTAGGGTCTTCGATCTTCAAAAAAAATGTTTCTGTCTTTTTAATTTGGAATTTTGGATGTTGTTTTGTTGGAACTTTGTCTTCGGCTAGGTTAAGTAATAATTAAATAAATTCTTAACACCTTGCACCGACACAAGCTTAGAAAAAAAAGGAGATAAAGGACAATATTCCTGATAGTTTTTCTTTCCTGACAAAAATGGAATGGCTAGACTTCTTACAGCAAAGTAAATAAAACAAAACAAAGCAAAAAAATATCAGATGACTAGTTTATCATTGAATCAATTGACCAACAAATAAGAGTTTTATAAATACATAATAAATAAATTTTAAATTTTTTATTACCATAATTATAATAGTGTTATCTAAAGTTGACTAGGCCTATATCCATAAGAGTTTGAATAAATAACTTTTTTCTTTAATATATTTTTTCCCGTAGTAGCTGATAGCACGGTAGCTTAAAATCTGTATATCTTTTATCATGCAAGTTAATTAATTGTGGAATGTTTGGTAATTATTATGAATATATGTTGCGAATATATTGTGGAATTATTATGAATATATGCTGCGAATATGTTGTGGAATTATTTTGAATATATATTATTAAAATATTTTGATCTTTTTCATTTGGTAATTACAGATGGAAAACCAAAATGTTTCATCCATCGACACTACCCCAACATCAACATTTAATGCCCTCACTTCAAACACTCAAACTACATCAACCACTGCTGGATCAGGATCTGTCACAAATGATAGAGATAAACAACCTGAAGTCCTTATATTGGAAAAAAAAAATGTTGATGATACGAAAAAGTCACAAATTTGGGATCATTTCACAAAACTAGATGGTGATCCTAATAAACCTAGAGTTGCATGGAATTATTGTAGAATGAATTATGCATGTCATACTATTTTAAATGGAACAAGCAATATGTGGAGTCACTTGAAAGTATGCAAAAAATTCCCCTTTGTGGTTGATAAGAAGCAAAAACTGTTGGTATTAGAACCTAAGAAAGAGAGTGATGAATCTGAAGACAAAAATATGGGCACTCTAAAGGCAATAGGTTATAATCATGAAGAATGTAGATTAGCACTAGCAAAAATGATTATAATTGATGAGTTGCCTTTTAATTTTGTGGAGGGAAGGGGATTTAAATCATTTTTGAGGACAATACAACCTAGATTTGATAGTCTTTTTCGTTTTACTATTATGAAAGATTGTTTAAAAATTTATGTTGACGAGAAGGAAATTTTGAAGATAACACTTAGGGGTACGATTATGTTTGACAACAGATACATGGACATCAATTCAAAACATTAATTATATGTCCTTAACAGCTCATTGGATTGATAGTGAGTGGAAATTACATAAAAGAATTCTCAATTTCTGTCAAGTTTCAAATCATACTCGTGATGTAATTGGTCAACTAATTGAGAATTGTTTGTTAGAGTGGGGGATTGACAAACTTTTTACTGTTACAGTAAACAATGCAAACTCCAATAATATGACTATTTCTTATTTGAAGAATGTGATGATAGATTGGCCATTTAATATATTAGGAAACTATCATTTGCATGTAAGATGTTGTGCACATATTGTAAATCTTATTGTGGGTTATGGCTTGAAAGAGATTCATGATTCATTTGTTAAGATTAGAAATGCAATAAGATTTGTGAGATCTTCACCTGCGAGGCAACTTGCATTTAAAAAATATGCAGAAAAATTGCATATAAAGTGTAAAAAGTTTTTATGTTTGGATGTTGCAACTTGATGGAATTCAACTTATCTTATGTTGGATGTTGCAGAAAAATTTGAGAAGGTGTTTGTGAGGTTAGGTGAGAGTGAACCTAGGTATATGGGTTATTATTAGAAGTTGATTCAAAAGGGAATAAGAAAAATATAGGGCCACTTGATTCGGAGGATTGGGAAAATGGTAGAATTTTGGTCAAGTTTTTAAAGATCTTTTACACAATTACATTAAAGTTTTCTGGCTCATTACATGTGACATCAAATTCTTTCTTCAATTAATTAATTTACATGCATACAAACTTGTTGAAATTGTGTAAAAGTAAAGATAATATTTTAAGTGGAATGACGATGAAAATGATGTTGAAGTTTGAGAAGTATTGGGGATATGATGCAAATCAAAATTTCATATTGTATGTGGCTAATATTTTAGATCCACGTTTTAAGTTGAAATATGTCAAAAAAAAATTTGGTGAGTTGTATGATTATCACAAAGCACAAGATTTAACAACAAAGGTGAAAGATCATTTAGTTAGACTATATGAGTTTTATTTAAGAGCTCATGAAGTGAAGAATGTTAATAGTCATATTTATGATGCTAATGATGTGGATTGCAATGATACAGAGGTAAATGTTAATACTTTTTCTCGATTCAAAAGACATTTACAAGAGAAAGAAAGTGTAGAAAATAAAAATGAAGTGGAGAGGTATTTGAATGATGGTTGTGAGGATCCTGATAATGAGAAATTAGATATTTTAGGTTGGTGGAAGGTTAATGGTTTAAAATATAAAATACTTTCGAAGGTTGCACTACATGTTTTAGTTATTCCTATATCCACAGTGGCTTATGAATCAGCTTTTAGCACAAGTGATCATATACTCGACCAATTCCAAAGTTTTTTTTATCTCCAGCAACTGTTCAAGCACTTGTTTGTTGTCAAAATTGGTTACATCATGGATCAATCCCAATCGAACCTTGATAGATGATTATGAAAAATATGAAAATCTTGAATCAGGTTATTTTTCTTATACATTTGTATTTTTATTTTATTAAATAATAATAAACTTATTTGCAATCTAACATTTCTATTATTTTTTTGTAGATTTTGGTGGAAAGTTAAATCTAGCGAAGGATGATAATTAGTTCAAGACCGACTATATTTCTTGAAGTTTTTTATGTTAATGTTTCTTGTTTATTTTGAAGCCTTTTTTGAAGGCATTTTATGTAATTTAAAATTTGTTCACTTGTGTAGTTTTAACTATCTCTCATCATGCTAAATTACACAAAACAAAAGTATTAGAAAGGTTAAAAAAACTTAATAAATGCTATATTAACAATTTAATACATTAATATTTGTATTTGTTACAAAAAAAAATTTAAAAATACTTTGGGTTCTTGTATGAAAATAGTTTTTCAAGTCCATCAAAAAATTTATTAGAAAACCCATAAAAAAGCCCATCAAGGTCTAAAAAAAATTTCATTTTTTTGATTTTTTTAACAAAAAAAACCAAAACGAACCAAACAGAAAATGACTAATTTTGAATAAATTCAATTTGATTTGATTTGGTTACTATTTTGACAAAAATAACCAAATGTAACGGGAAAATAACATTACGACAGTTTTGTCTCCTTCGAAACCCCCAGAAAAAGGAGCAAGATGTTGCAAGTAAATGGAAGGCAAGTCGTGGTCACAAAAATGGTGGGTCCATGGGAAACGAGAAGCACGAAATGTGTTCAAGTTGGAAGGGAGTACTCCCGCCCCCCATTGAAGATGCCCACTGAAGCCCCGCACTTACTACTGCATTTTCGACACTTGGGCTGACTCACTCAACCACTTCTTCTCGTATTTGGTTATCTACCACTGCTGGATTTATGACGTGTGGAAAATCATTTTCTACTTCTTCATTGCCGTATAGACAGTCAAATGCACATTCCAACCCATCCCTCAAGTGGATTACCGTTTTTCTATTAATATACTCAGTTGGATGATGATCTTCTTCAGCCATGCCATGTTATTTTTGGCAGCCAAAGTGGATTCATGCTATTTAGTGATGACGGTTTAGAAATCTATTTAAAGTTATTTTTTAAAGTGTTTTTTTATTTATAAATATATTAAAATAATATATTTTTAATATTATCACATAGAAATAATCTAATTTTTAATTTGACATAAGAAAATAAAATTAGTTTTTTTTAAAAAAATCAAAAACATTTTTAAAATACAGTGAAAAACATACCGTAACCCACCCATCCTATTTCATAGGATGGCTTTATCAAGTACTTGGTTTTGTTCCGACCTCTGAATTGTATGAAACGTTTCGGGTACGATATTCCTTTTGCTTTTAGAGGAAAAGAAAAGAGAAGGAGAACATTTCATACTTCATAGTGCGCTAGAATAGGCACGCATTTGATCAACTTCTTATAAAGTACGTAATATTTTTAGAATACAAGTAATTTTTCTTTTCTTTTTTCCAAGGAAGGAAGAAAGTGATTATGATTGCCATATCTATACAATCCAATGGATATAATAATTTGCATTTTTAACGGGACTAAATAATGACTTCGATACACATTTGGCCACCTATTTCTTCAAATTCCACAACCAAAATTAAGTCTCCACTTTTCCATTTTTAAGAAAAAAATTAAAAAGAATGAAACAATTCAAAGGAGCAAGTCAACTGTAAATTGCAACTGCGCCTACCTTCATATAAAAAAGGTCACCCTCATGTAGACAGCACAAATTAACCCCCTGAGGCTATATCCACCCGCCAGCCAGTATTGCTCTCAGTCATTACGATAACTCGAAACTCGCAACCAACAAGCAAAAGAAACAGCAAACATGGTCTTGGAATCACCAAAACAGGACTCCACCTCTAGCTCTACGGCATCAAAGAAGCTAACCCTAGGTTTTCTTATGTCCATATCATCTCTGATATCTCTTTGTGCCAAGCATGCAGGACGAGTCTCTAATAAGCTCAAAACAGTCAACAAGCGAACCTACAAAAACAATATCAGCAACATCAACAAGAGCCCAAGACAGTCTCCAAGACTGCCACTTGCAAGGCCAAAGCAGCTCTTGGCGCAAATAAGCAACAAGGCAATCATGTTGATGCGCCATAAGAGAAGTGTTGACCATGAAAACGGTGACGTTCTTTTGGGTTCCGATGAGTTTGGTGATGGTGGTGTCTGGCAAAAGACTATCTTGATGGGTGATAAGTGTCAACCGTTGGATTTCTCAGGTGTAATATATTATGATAGTAGAGGGAAGCAGCTTCACGAGGTTCCTATAAAGTCACCACGAGCAAGTCCCTTGCCTGGGTACTTGACTCATGCGACAGGATAGAGATGATGGGTTATGATCAAGGCACTAAGTTTGGTGAGGGAGGCAGGTCACTTCTCTCTTATTGGACAAGTATCCCTCTATGGCTATACAAGGAATAACTTTTCTTTCCTTTATGTTTCTCGCCTTGTGTTTTCTTTCTTGTGATTGTATCGGTGTGGGCATGTGGAGTTTTGGTTTTGTTGGTGGCGATGATAGTTTAAGGTCTTGCTGGGAAAGCAACAAAGTTCAGTCTATGCTTTGCACAAAAGGGTCAAAGTACCATAGAAACAATTCTTTAGTTAATTGAAGTAACTAAAGGTAACAACACTTCTCTTATGGTGCATCAACACTTCGTGTAAAAATGTTGAGATGGGATGTTCACTCCTGATACTGTCTTGAAGTGAAAAACTATTGTGCCTTTAATCTTACATATAGGACAAGTTCAATTTGAATGAAAGTTGATTTCATAGCCTCGACGCATCTCAATGCCTGTGTTTAAAAGGATTGAAGCTTTTTTGGTTTTTTTTTTTTTAAAAAAAAGACTTAATTTATTATTATTATTATTATTAAAAAGGATTGAAGCTTTGTTTTAATTTTTTATTACTATTACTTATTTGGCGAAGAATACATATGGAGATTTGCTGAATGCTTGGTTTTGTTCTTCCTCTAGTTGTGTCACGCTAAGTTTGAGCAGTTCATAAACAGCCTTAAAATTAAAATTAAAGTTGTCTAAATCATTTCGTTAATATTTTATTTTTTCAAATGAAATAGAATGTTTTGGTTTTAAAATATTTTGGTGTGCTATTTTGGGGTTATATTATTTATGTGTGTGTACTAATTAAGAAAATAGTTTAAATCCAAAATAAAATTATGTAGAATTTTGCAATTTAATCTAAGAGAAGACACACAAAAATAATTTTTCTAAACAAAATTATGAAGATATATAATACTATGAGAATGTAAGCATCAATATCGCTAGTTCATTACATTCTCTGATTGCTCTGAAATTTCAATATAATATATATAAATATGTCAAGAGATTCATCTTAATCTAACGGGAGAATTAAGAGATATGATTGATATTGTAAAATTACTCATTATCTAAAAAAACACTATGTGGCTTAAACGGAACGAGCAGAACAAAACAGGTACATTTCGATCGATATTTGGATGAAAAATTCGGGATGGATTGGAATTTAAATCGAGGTAAAAACAACGTCGTTTTCTCTTCTTTTTTTAACTGGAACGAAATATTTCGATCGAAACGGAACGAAATTGACAACTATACTTGTGGCTACAATTCTTATCAATTAGGTTGAGTCAATTGCGATGACCTATAATATGTAATTTATTTATGATTTGATTTTAAGGATTGTGATTAATCTAATTATTCATATTTGTTTAAAATATAACAATAACACCATTGCATGTTTATTATCACCATTAGAAAATCAGCAAATAAGTATGAAAATAATAATGGATTTTTTAGTTGGTATTTTATCGAATTATATAAATAGTGTTTTTTCATCTTCTTATCTATTAGTAAATTACAGTGGAAAAAAATATACAAACAATACACACCTAAAATAATGTGTCACTTTTACATACATGATTACCCATGAAATTTTTTGTCATTAAATAATGGTAATAAATGTAGCAAGAGAATTATTTTGTCAACAAGTATTGAGGGAATATTTTCGCATTGTAGAGAATATTTTTAATGATATTAATGCTATGAAGTTGAATGATGTCTTAGCTATAGCGAACATACACAAGTTGATGAAGATGAGAAGAGAGATGAAATCAACATTGAAATTTGTGATGGAGATGAGGACAAATCAATTGACGAAGGAATAATATAATTCTGATCAATTGATCTCAATATAATAACAATAAAATTATTAGTCAATGACAAGGGAATATATTGTGCAACATTATTATTGATGTTATTGCATTGTGTTTGCAACTGTGTTAAGTATTTGTAGGATGAATAAATAGATAATTCAAATAAAATTGTATAAAAAATTGTTTAACACTGCCGGAAATACAGACGAACTAACAATACACACAATGGTATTATCAATAGATTAATTAATTTAGTATTTTCTAGTAGCCATGATAACTATTCCTCCTCCCCCTAACATTATTCATTATAAACATCACAAACAATAATGTTGATGGATTAACTCATCGGTATTTACATATATCAATGGGGAATGTTCCCTTTTTCCTTACACTTTATTGTAAACATCACACATGCTATCATTGAAGAATTACTTATGTTGATATTTTATAGGAGCCAAGGGAATTATTCCCTATACCAAGGTACTATCAGTTGTTGTGCTTATTTATTGTTGATATGTTTACCAACATAATGAAAACTCATCGGTAATATTTGGAGGGTTTTTTTGAAAATTTTAATATAAATTTGAATTTTTTATTTAACTTCACTAATAATATCACTGATGGAGTAATTAAAAATATTATTATTTTATTATTCATTAGTGATTTCGTTATTAAATGTAGTTTAAAAAACTACAACTAGCACGCGCAAATATTTTATCTTTTCTTTTATGTCTTTATCTTCTCATCTTCTTTTCTCTTATCATTTTATCATTTTGTTTTTGTTAATTAACTTTTCTCTTCTAATGTTTACTTTTTTTTTCTTGTCCTCTGAACTTCATTTATAATGAATATAAAATAAGATTTCTCTTATTTCTTTTTTTATTGGGTGTTTTTTGCATTTATATTTTTTATTAATGATTTTTGTGTGGGATTATTTATGGTAATAGATTATTAACTAATAATTTTTATGTCATTAATGGAATAATGTTTTTGCATTAGTTGTTTAGTTTATTTTTCTGTTATTGATGGATCATTCATTGATTTTTTTGTTCTTGTGTCTTGTAGTCTTATTTGAATTATTTTTTCTAATATTATTCATTTTTAATTTTTTTGGATGAATAATCAAATAGAGAAATTAAGGAGTCTAGTTAAATTATTATTGTCATTTTTAAAAACAAACTAGAATAGATTTTTTTCTAATTTTAGAATTAATTTAAAAAATATTATAACATAGAAACAAAACTATTTTATGAAATCAAATTATGAAAAAAAAATATTGTATGAAAATAAATAAAATCAATTTGTTTGTGGGAGATATGATGTGTACTTGGAGGTTTAAAATTTTAGCTAGTCTTTTTGTATAGGAGAGGTGCTACTGAATTGTTTTAAAATGTAAAAAACATTTAATTTTATAAAATAAAATGTTAAATAGAGAAATCAAGGTGTCTAGTTAAATAGAATTTGATTTAGTAATTCAATTGTTAATAGTTGAAGTAAAAGTGTAGAGGATAATTTTCATTATTATTGTTATTATTTTTTTAGTTAATCTGTAAATTTAGAATAGATTTTTCAAAATATAGGATTAATTGAAAAATATTATAACTTACAAATAAAACATATTCTACAAAATTGAATTATGAAAAATTGTTCCAAGAAAATGAATAAAATTAACTAGTTTGTGAAAAATATGATGTGGATTTGTGATTGGCATGAAGTGTTTAAATTGTTGGAACCTCCTAAATATCAATTTGTTGATTCAATTTCTAGAGTTTCATGTGGCATTAGTCGAGAAAGTGTCTGATGAGACAATCGGACTACATGCTAAAATGACCAAAATGCGTCAAATGATTATGAACATATAATCACATTGGGATAATCCATGTGCTCATTTTTTATTGTCCCACTATCTAGACCACCTCCTCTAGCGCCACTTTTATTTTAAATTTATTTTATTTGAGCTTTGAATGTAAAAAAAATATTGTGATAAATATTTTATTTTAAATTTGATTTAATTTAATTTTAAATATATCTTTATTTATATATTATTTTAATTATATTTCAATATTTTTTAAATACATATATATATTGAAAAATAGTAGTTATTGAATTCAAGATGGGAAATTTTGTTTGTATTTTCTAGAGAGATAAAAAATTATTTATTGTAAATGTCATTGTTATTGTTTAGTCACAGATGAAATTATCGATGATTATAGATGGGTTAATTTTTTTTGGCACACTTTGTCCATCGATAAAGTTATTGATATATTAAATATCGATGAATACATCAACGTAACAAAGATTATCAACAAAAAGTTTATGTTTGTAAGATCATCAATAAGATAAGTACCGACAAATAATAAGTATAAATACTCACATATATTTATGTAGATTAAACTGTAATTTTGGTAGTGTATAAAGATGCATCAGGAAAGACTTATCATATTTCATAAGTTTTACTTCATAGAAATTTACAATATATTCATCAAATAATGTCATTTACATCAAGATGTTGCAGGAAAATGATAATTTTTTTATGAGAAATATAATGAAATAAGACTTTTGTTGTATTAAATTTAAAAGGTTCTTTTAAATATGTTTTTTGAATAAGATATGAGTTATAAATATATATTTTCCTAGTTAGACCGAAGATGTATATATCTATATTGATAAAATTTCTATTTTTCTTGTAAGGTAGTAGTGTCCCCTCATTTATTAAGTTTCTTGTAAGTTAGTAGTGTCCTCTCATCTTTTAAGTTGATAGACTTCTAACTAACATCTATGAAGATACTTAATGGTATCGATATTAACACATGATGAACTTAATTAAGGGAAGACATCTCACTATAAAATTAATAAAAAAAAAATCATTTAATATATTGTTATCTTAAAAGGTTTATATATATGGAACGAATAATGAAGTAATCAAAGTAATTTTTATTGATATTAAGAATAAGACATGAGTGCTAGAGTTTTATATGATTCAAATTAGGATTTCAAGCATGGAAGTTCACTCTAGTTAAAGTTATTTATTTTTATTCTAGCATAAAGTTATTTTTATTTTTATTCTAGAAAAAATAAAGTTATTTATTTTTATTCTCCTTATAGAGTTTTGATCTCATTTTTTCCCTTTTCATTTGATAAACATCTAAATAGGTTTATTGAGCTTTTTCATTTTAAGCTATCTATAATGAGAATTATTTTTTCATGTGTCATATATTTGAGAATCTCTTACCACCATATTGGAAAATCAAAATTCCATTAATGGAATAAACAACGGTAATAAGTTATTCCTACTTCTTTTAATTAACAAATTAAAACAACATTGCCATATAAAATCCACTTATTTTTATACACATGTGCCCTCATCCATCATATATTCTTCAATGAATCTCTATTTGAAGATTTTAAATTGTTTAATTAACAATGAAACAAAACCTTATAAATTAAGGATAAAAAATCAATATTGAAAATTTTAAATTGTTTAGACTAAACTATAAAATAATTACATAACATTAAATATTAAATCTATTAACTATATTCGATATTATTCAAAACATAAAAATGAAGTTAAGAATATTGATAGTGGTCATTGAGAAATTGTAAGATAAGTAGAGAGATTATAAAAATCCCATGATTTAATGGTAAAATTTTATTCTTTCCTTTAGACATGTATTGTAAAAAATATAATATATTTTTGTACATTAATAGCTTCTAATCTTTGTAACTATTACTATTGAATATAATATATATTTTTCAAATTTAGTCATGGTAACAAAGGTGACTAACATTGGGATTTTTCCTTTTATTGTTAACCTTTAATCCATATATCCACAATTCCTATCCCCCAACCACATCCACGGAGATCACCGGTGACTTTGACAACTTTGGTAGTCTTTCATCCAACTCTTTCATTATTGAATTAACCCTAAAAATGGCAGACATTTTGACCAAAATTGCAGACCTTACTACTACACCTTCTTCTATTCCATTTGGGATTAAGTTAGGTGGCACCAATTATGGACTTTGGTCTTAATTTATCGAGATGTATATCTCCGACAAAGATACATTAAGATATATTAATGGTGATTTTCTTCAAACCCATTAAATAGCTCATTCCTTTCAAAAGTAGTGCACAAACAATTCTCTATAAGGTTGATTAATTCCATAAATCCCTCTTGATTGGTAACATTATTAAGTTTCCAATGAAAATATTGGCATGGGATGCTATTTTCACTACCTATTTTGACAATAATGATGCCTCTAAAGTTTAGGTCTTTAAAGATGTGTGAATTGTCTAAAATAAGCTGGTGGTTTCCTAGAAAACTACCACTAGGGATGTCTCTAGAAAATACATCATCATACTCTTGCAACAAAGTGTTTAAATAATCCTCCTTATACACAAGATAGTTAGTTTTAAATAAGCCTCCCTATACAAAAACAAGATCATCAACTTGATACTAAAAAACATAGATCTTATTTTAGCTCCTTTTGCATAAAACTCTAGTTGTTTTTTTAAGTTTTTTCATACTATTATCATCACACAATCATATTTTCTTCACTACTCAGGTTTTACCTTCACTCTTAACCATTTTAATTTGTGATTTACATTTAGTCAATATGATGGTCCTCTCTCACCGTTGTCCTCGAAAGAATTTTCACTCTTACCATCCTCACAATTTTAAATGGAGCCAAGCCTTGATACCAACTGGTGCAAACCTCTTGATCACGTTGTCAAGCAATCCCAAATGAAGATGATATTTCTGTTGACATATAATGTCACATTTATATATTTTATATATTTTGATGATAACAATAAAAAGAAAATGGACTAATAATATGCTTGGATGAGATTAAGCGATAAACATGTATTATACAAAGAATACATCAACAAGCATAATGGAGTACACGAAGAAATCATTCCAAGAAGTCCAAGATGCAAGCAAGTGAAGACAAAGAAGAAGTTTTCATTTTAGTGCTTTAATTATGTAAATCTCAATTTCTAACTTGAAAGCACAACTTAAAATGAACTCACACACTTCACATTGCATGCATTAAAAGGATTTGATGATTATAGGATTAAGTCATAATCAATCGGTTCAAAAATTCAGAAAAGATAAATTGTCACAATTGCCTTTCTGCATGAACCGGTCGACCGCTTGGTGTATACCAAGTGAATCGGTCGACCGCTTGGTGTATACCAAGTGAATCGGTCGACCGCTTGAAGACAAATTGTCTTTTGAGCTGAACCGGTCGACTGCTTGGGATATCCATTGTGAACCGGTCGACCGCTTGAAAACAAAATGTCTTTCGAGTCGAACCGGTCGACCGCTTGGGTTATCCGTTGTGAACCGGTCGACCGCTTGAAGACAAATTGTCTTTTGAACTGAACTGGTCGACCACTTGATTTGTCCGTTGTGAACCGGTCGACCGCTTGAAGACAAATTGTCTTTTGAACTAAACCGGTCGACCACTTGATTTGTCCGTTGTGAACCGGTCGACCGCTTGATATGACAGTTGCATTAAAACAGCTATAAACGGCTAGTTTCTTTTAGAAACTTATAAATAAGCCTCCTAATTGCAAAACTAAGTACACACAACTTTCATATCTTATATTGAGGCAATTAGAGTGCAAAAACACCTTCATAACATCAATCCTCATTAATACTCATATTTGTGTTTAAATCTTCATATCTTAACACAAAGAGTATTTCTCATTCTCACTACACTTAAACACCTTCAAATATTCTAAGTGTTATCAAGTGAGATAAAGAGATCATAGATCTTCATTTGTAATATCTACACTATTAAGAGTGTATTGTTGTTTTACAAAAACAATCATTGTAATACTCTTGAGAGTTGAGTATAAAACTCTTGATATTGGTGAGGGAACATCACCAAGGAAAAATCTTGAAGAGGGCATATCTTCAAGTGGTGTAAAAGTCTTGGTGTGGATTCATCAAGCGAGATTTGTAATCTTGTTACTTGGACTAGTAAGAGAGTACAATACTCAAGTACGGATTTGTACTTGAATCGTGGACGTAGGCTTGCCGAACCACGTTAAAAACCGAGTTAGCAATCTCTCTCTCTTATCTCTTTACTTTAAAGTAATTGATTTTAGAATTGCTATAATTATTGTATTTACACCTAATTCCCCCCCCCCCCTTAGGTGTATAGTTGCCTTAATCCTTGAATAACAACTTCTCCAAAAAAGCTGAAAAATCAAGTTTGATAAGTATGAAACAATGGAATTGAATCGATTGATGCCAAAAGGTTAGTTATACCTCAACAAGTTAAATTTGATATTTGTCCCGACAAAGAAAACATGTTGCATCATGCAAAACACAACTTTATTTTATTAATTCATGGCTTAAAACTAGCTCATTCAATATCTCTTTAAGTCTCTTTGCCTTAGCTTTAATAATAGGTCTACTTAGCATCACCAATAGATTATTTGCATGATTATACCTACTAACTAGGTTGGTACTCATTAGATTTATGTTGGGCTTTTCCTTTCAGTTTTTGTATTTCTAAGAGAGATTGAGATAAAGAGAGAAGTTAAAGACAAAGAGAGAATGTGATGTGTAGTCATGGTAAACTATGATGAAGTAATATCATTTTGTCTGTGTTAGAAATCATCTTTGACCCATGATAGAAAATATAATATTTCAAAATGTAGTTGCAAAGTTGAAAAGAAAATCAAACATTATGGTGTCAAGTGTAATTTTCCCATAAAAATAGTGATAAATTATTATATAAGATATTATCATATAAAAAAAACTAATTTTTAAGGATGTCTAAAGGATGCATAAATTGAAGGTTTAGATGTTAATTGTAAGAGAAATGTATATAAATTATTAGTAATTATTAACAAGAAAATTAAGAATTGTTCATGTTAAAAAATATATATTTTAATAAGTTTTATCTCCTTATTTTCTTTCTTTTCCATTGTTACATATATATAAGTATGTATTAGATGAAATGCATACTCAAATAATTTTTCATGGATATGATAATTTATTTTCTCTTTTTTTAAAAAAAACACTCATTTTTCATTAAAATATTGGGATTTGTTGGATTATTTGATGCATGTAGAAAAATGGGAGGCTTATGCTCACTATTGATTCATTCACTAATATACCTTTGGATGAAGTTGAAGTATAAAAAAGTAATATCAAGTTAAAAAAGAAAATGATATGAGAGAAAAAAAAGAAAAAAAGAGAGCGAGGCCCGATCGAGCGTAGGAATAAGAGGAGAAGAGCAATGAAAAAACTAGAAAAAATGGCCCAATTTCTTCATATTTTTTTAAACCTGGCATCTATATATTGGATCAATGCCTGTGGCATGGTCTTCTTTGAAATTACTACATGCTTTGCATTGAATGTGATATAATGCAATAAACATGAATTGCTTTAAACAAATAATTAATAATGTTATTAAAATAACATATAATTAAAGGCGAAACTCCAAGATATATATAGACACAAACAGATAGTTTTTCCATAAAAACAAAGAAGAGTAAACATCATCATATTAAACGGACAAAATCACTAAAAAAAACTAGAAAGGAAGGAAGTCTGGTTGACCCAATCCCGATTTTCCATAAACCTGTTATGAACCCCCTTAACTATGAATAATTGAGAAGAGTTTTTTATGCATTTTCGAGGAATCCACAACCTCCAAATACTTAATATTTGGAAAATTGTTCTCCTCTTTTTGATGATAATGACAACTTAAATACTAATTAAAGCAACACTTTCAACTTCATATTCTTCCTTTGTGCCACTAAGAGTTGCTTGAATGACTACAAGCTAAGGTACACCCAGTCCCCTTCTTTAAAATGTCGATCTGTACACTTGCGATCTGCATACTTCCTCATTCAATCTTGTGCCTACTACAAGTTAGCTCTGAGGATACTGAGGATTTCGTCTCGGGTTTTCAAGATATGTTCCACCTCCTCTACTTTCATGGTGCCTGGTATGAATTGCAATAGTTTGGGGGGGGTAATCGTAGGCTGATTTGAATGGTGTTAACTTAATGGATGGATGTGTTGATGTGTTGTACCACCATTCTGCTAGTGGTAGATGTTTCAACCACCCCTTGGGTTGGTCCCCTGAGAAACATCTTAGGTATCGCTCCACTATTTTGTTCACAATCTCGGCCTGACTATCTGTTTGATGATGGTAGGCAATTGATAATTTTAGCTTTGTCCTTGTAATTTAAACAACTCCTTCCAGAATGAGCTTGTAAGAGTAGGGTTTCTGCCTGTAACAATTGATGTGGGCATTCCGTGTAGTTTGAAAATGTTGTGTAAGAAAACCATAGCAATTTTAGCTATTGTATAAGGATGAGAATTAGGGATAAAATGACCATATTTAGACAATCGGTCTACCACAACCAAACTCATTTTGTATCCTTTTAACTTAGGTAACCCTTTGATAAAATCAAAGGAAATATCAGTCCAAACCTTTGTAGGTATAGGTAAAGGTTGTAGGAACCCTGGTGGAAGTATATTCTAAGCTTTGTTGTGTTGATAGGTATCACATTCTCTAATAAACTACTTGATGTCTCCTTTCATTCCCTTCCAATAAAACTCTGCTCTTACTCGCTATAGGGTTTTATGGAACCCTTCGTGGCCCCTTGTGGGCTACTGTGCAATAGCCTTAGAATTTGTTCCTTTATCTCAGTAGGAATAACCAACCTACCTTTGTAGAATAAAAGCCCATTCTTCTCCTGATAGTATAGATTTGACTGCTCACCTTGCTTGAAGCCCTGTAAAATTAGTTGCAACTTAGGATCTGTAGCGTAGTGAGGCTTAAGTTGTTCCACCTAGTGGTTTGCGGGTATGGTGATGGCTGCCAAGTGTCCTTTTTTTCTCCTAGTTCTCCATAGTCCTAGATAATGCATTTGTCACCTTGTTGTTTTTCCCTATTTATATTCTACGTAAATTCATACCCCAAGAGTTTAGTGATCCATTTCTGTTAGAGTGGAGTACCAACTTTCTGTTCCAACAAATACTTTAGGTTGTGGTGGTCAGTTTGTACCTTGAATTGGTGACCCAACATATAAGGTCTCCACTTTTTGACTGCTAGGACTAAAGCCATTAATTCTTTTTCATAAGTGGAAAGTTGTAGAGCCTTCTTCTATATGGCCTAGCTCATGTAAGCTAATGATGTTTCTTGCTGCATTAAAACGGCTCCCACACCAACACCGGAAGCATCACATTGAATAATAAAAGGAATGGAAAAATCAGGTAAAGCTAAAACAAGGGGGGTTAGTTACAACATGTTTTGGATTTTGAAAAGCCTGTTTAGCTGTATCAATCCATGTGAACGAGTTTGAGCAAGGCTATGAGTGGTGCTGCAATCAGACCATAGCTTTCGATAAATTTTCTATAATACCCTATTAACCCTAAGAACTCTTTAAGGGATTTAAGGTTTGTAGGTAATAGCCATTCCAGCATGGCCTCTATTTTACTCAAGTTGGCCCTTACTCCCTCCTTAGATATCAAATGCCCTAGATACTCAATTTTATCCAAAACAACATTTAGACTCCTTTGCAAATATTTGGTTCTATCGAAAAACCCCTAACACAATAACTAAATGTTGGATATGGTCAGATAGATTCCTGCTATAAACCAAGATATCATCAAAAAATACCAAGATAAATTTCCTCAAATATGGTTTAAAAATATCATTCATGAGGCTTTGGAATGTAGCTGGTGCATTAGTAAGGCTGAAAGGCATAACCAAGAATTCATAATGGCCTTCATGCGTTTGGAAGGCTGTTTTAGGTACTGCCTTCGGGTGAACCCTAATCTGATGGTAACATGACCTCAGGTCAAGTTTACTGAAAATGGTTGCACCATGTAATTCATCCAACAACTCATCCACAATAGGAATGGGGAATTTGACTTTAATGATCTCTTTATTAAGTGCTCTATAATCCACACATAGTCTCCAACTGTCATCTTGCTTCCTTACTAACAAAACTAGTGATGAAAAAAGAGACTGGCTAGGTATCACAATCCGTGCTTGTAACATCTCTTTAACTATTTTTCAATTTTTATTTTCTAGAAATATGGATAACCTATATGGGGCTATATAGACTGGCTTTGTTTCTGTCTATAGTACAATATGGTGATCAAGGGATCGGGTTAGGGGTAATTGTGTAGGTTCATCAAACACTTCCGAATACTGCTATAATATGTCTGAAATTAAAGGATTGGTAGGGTTTTTGTATGGACCACAACTTAGGACTTTCAACATCAATCAGTTAAATAACTAATCCCTTTTTAAATTGCCTATAGACTTTACCGATTTTCCCCTTTTATCAAAGAATTGTCAGTTGATGACATACCTCGTAATGTACGATGTACTCCCATGATATAGAACTCCATGCATAACTGAGAGAAATCCCACAGAATAGGGCCTATGCTTCGCAACCATTGTACTCCCAAAACAACATCACATCCACCTACACTTAGGAAGAAACTGAGTTTATAGGACTCAGTCAACTCTCTCAATTGGTTTGAAACCATCTCAAATTGGCTCTTATATTCTTCCACTATGGAAGTTTGTTTTAGGCGAATTAGGGCCTTTATAGGATCCTCATAAGGTGATGACCCAAATCTGGTTTGTAGAGACCGAATAAACCCCTCCCACCTGTTAAGACCCCCAGCTGCCTCAATGTCTTGAAACCAAACTAAAACCTTTCCTTCCATGTGGAAAAAAAGCCATTAGAACTCTATGGAGCGGATTGGTAGGTGAAAAATTGGTTGGCCCGATAAATCCATCCACTCGGGTTCTCTCCATTGAACCTTGGAAAATCCAATTTGACTACTCTGGTCTGGATACCTGCATTGTCCTCGTATAGGGGATTAGTAATGGGTTGTGCAGACCCTCCTAGGTCTCCTGCATTTTGGGCAGCTTTTGACTGCACCAGTGCCTCCACATGTGAGACCACTACATCTAGTTTCTGTGCCATCCCTTGCACCATCTATTGCAGTGCATGATGATTCTGTTGAAATTGATCTTGATTTTGTTTTACAACTGTCAAAGGTTCAGCAAGTTGAGAGTACCTTGTTCTCGCACCCTCAGCCATAGATCGTTGGCTCTGATACCAATATTATAAACCCCCTTAACTATAAATAATTGAGAAGAGCTTTTATGGATTTTTAAGGAATTGAGAAGAGCTTTTATGGATTTTTAAGGAATCCACAACCTCTTATTACTTAATATTTGGAAACTTGTTCTCCTTCTTTTGATGACAATGAACTAATTAAATCAACACTTTCAATTTAAATAAAATATTGTTAAGTTAATCTTATTTGATAAACTATAGACACGTGGTCTAGTTTAAACAGAATTAAAGGACCTAACTATAACTAGTTGCAAGAACCGGATCCCCCGAACTGAATTAGCTGACACTTTAATGACTCTAACTTGACGTTGACTGGTCCGTCTGACTGACTGTTGACTTTACTCTACTGCTGTCCTGCCTTGCCCGCGTGGCTGTTGCCTGGCCACGCATCTCATGCCTGTGACAAGATCCGGCCCCTTGCCCACCCAAAGGCACTAATTAACCAGGCTCGTTAGAGCATCTCCAGCGGGAGTGCTATATGAGAAGGTATAAATTAAATAATATATTTTTAGCATGTTTTTGTTACTGTAGACGCTCCAGCGGCAGAGCTATATCTGCAGCTAGAAATAGATGGGGTTACTTGAGCTGCTATATTTGGCTGAAAATGGCAGGAGACGAAAGAAGAGGTATAGTACATTTTTTTACCGTTGGAATCACTATTCAACAATATCACCGTTGGAAATCACTGCTCAGCCATATGTGATATATGGTGCCCGACGATGAATTTTTCTCATTCGAAATTGAAGAGAACCCAAGAAGAACAACGACCATTTTTTTTTGAAGCATTTGTTGATCTGCTGGAAACAAAAGAACAAGAAGAACAGAAGCCGAACAAAAAGGTTAGATTTTTTTCCTTTCTATTCTTGTTTTTTATTCGTTGGATTGGAATGACAGTGTGTCTATTTTTGGGGTTTTGATTTGGAATGCGGTGATTTGAGGTTTTTCTTATGATTTTGACAAATAGGTTTTTCTTGTTTGTTGTGTATTTAAGGAAATATTGATCTGTATGTGGGTAATAATTTTTTGATTTGCTAGAATGGTGTTTGTTTGTGATCTGGTGAGACGGGTTCGTATTTTAACACATTTGCATCAAAAGCTGCATTGTTTTTCTGGGAATACATAATTTATTTTTTTCAAGAACCATGCTACTGTTAAAAAAATCCATCTTAATTTAGACTTGAACAAGCTAACACAGCAACGATTACAAGACTAAATCAAAACCCATATGAAACATGAATCAAACGTTGAGACATTAACCTTTTTTTATGAATAAAGCTCCAATTTATTTATTTTTCAAATGACTAGCAATGCTATTTGTCATTTCATTTGGAGTCTCTGTTTGCCTGACAGTTTTCGAAGGAGGAATGCAAGGTGAATGAGGGGAAAATGCCAAATTTCAATCGTCTCTGTTTGCCTGACAGTTTTTTTGTTTCCCATTTTCTAATCACATGACAAATTTTCATTGGCTGAGCTTAGATTAGTGTCGTGGTGATGGTTTTGATGATTGGTTGTTGATGAGAGCAGTGATGGTGGAAAATTATGGCAGTTCGTAATGGACTTGGTACTTGTAGTCTGGTAATTAGGTGTGCTTGATGGATCTTCAAGGATGATCATAATTTAATTATTTGTCCAGGTCCATGTTCTGTGAAATGTCCTGAAATTCTATCAGATGCACTAGGAATTCCTTATACATTCCTTTATGCCTCCCACTTGACATGAAGATATTCGTTGTTGTTTTTCTGGGAAGGAGCCATTTTAATGCATTTTACATTTATTTTATGATCGTACTTGGTTGAACTTGCCCTCCTTTCCAGTACAATTTGACACAATTATTCATAGTAATCCATTTATATAGGAAAATGGCAGCTACAGAATCTCGTTCTGTGTTTGTTGGCAATGTGAGAAATATGATCATATATATATATAATGATTTTTTCTGGGTGTGAGGATTTCTTTATTCTGGTTAGGTTTTGTATTCGAGATTTATATATTTGATTGTCCAACAAAGATTTAGAAAGCAGTGCTTATCTAGAAGGATGGATTTCAACCTTTTTCAGAATGCAACACAACGATTATATATTTATGAACTAATACAATTTTCTTTTTGTTAGATGGATGACAATTTGCCAAACTCATTCACCAACTTTCTTATAAATGAGTCTGAAGATATTGTGTCTCAACCCAGTGATTCTACTCAACTTCCTAAAAAAACACAAAGAACTAAGAACTTCTCACAAGCAGAAGATTGTTTACTTATTTCTGCATGGTTAAATACAAGTAAAGATCCAATTACAGGAGTTGATCAACAAACAAAACAATTTTGGGCTCGAGTTTATGCTTACTTTGTCGAGAACGGAGGAAACTTGAATAATCGTTCTCAAGTAAGCATCTCAAGTAGATGGCAAGAAATAAATAGAGAAGTTGGAAAATTTGTTGGTTTTCTTACCCAAATTGAAAACCGTCAACAAAGTGGAACTACTGAAGAATCAAGGGTAATTTTTTAATTTGATTATTTTCATAGCAACGTATTTGTTTCTTATATTTTTATAACATAGTTTATTTTGTTGCATTTGTTTTACCAGATTAATGATGCTCGTCAAATGTATGCTTCATTGCTTCGCAAACGATTCCAACTAGAACATTGTTGGGTTATCTTAAGAAAAGAACCTAAATGGCAATTTGAGCGTGCAAGTCAGCATCAAAAGTCAAACAAGAAACAAAAAAGTCATGGAATGGCAAGTCCAGCTTCTTCAAATCCATCAACCCCTGATTCTGCTAGTTTAGGAGACGATAGCGATGCATTTCTTTATCAAAATAGACCAATCGGTCAGAAGGCTGCAAAGGAACGACTTAGACGCAGACAAGGAAAAGAGAAAGTTGACGAGACATCTATATCAAAACTCTTAGACGAATTCAAGGAATTCAAGGATAGCATAGAGCAAATTGAGGATAAAAAAACTCATGACAGACTAACAATGTTAGAGCAACAAGCTATAATAATTAAACAAAATGAAGACAAACGAGAGGATGAAACCATGAAAACGGATACTTCTTGTATGGATCCAATTTCTGCAGTGTATTTTCAAAATAGAAAACTAGAAATTATGACAAAGAGAGGTTTTAATTTGTAATTGATTTGATTTAATTATTTGTAATGGATTATATGTTTAATAAATTATTTTTAATTTGCTTTAAATATGAAGTTCTTCTAACACTCAACGACATAAGTAGCAATAATTAACTTCAAATACAACAACCTTAAAAAAAACATACAAATACTTGAAAAAATATACAATAAGTAGCTTAAATCTAATGAGTATTTACTTTACTCATTACCATAATGTTCCCATAAATGTTCAATCAAATCGGCTTGGAGTTGAGAATTCGTTGATCTGTCCCTGATTCGATTATGAGTTCGAAAAAAATCACGTAGTTCTGGTGTTTCTTCACGTGACACTGATATAGAAGAACTAGTTTCACTATCATGATCAAATCCAACCATCATTGCTCCTTCATCCTCAATAATCATATTATGCATTATTATGCAAGCTTTCATAATATTTCCAAGAGTTTCTTCATCCCAGTATCGCCCAGGTCCACGTACTATTGCGAAACGTGATTGTAACACCCCAAATGCCCTCTCCACATCCTTTCTTGCAGACTCTTGTTTACTTGCGAAATATTTTTTCTTCTCTCCTAAAGGCCTTGGGATTGTCTTAACAAAGGTTGACCAATTCGGATAAATCCCATCAGCTAAATAGTATCCCATTGTATATTCATGTCCATTGACTGTGTAATTGACAGGAGGAGCACGACCTTCAGCAAGTGCATCAAAGACGGGTGACCGATCAAGAACATTAATATCATTTAGAGATCCAGACATTCCAAAAAAGGCATGCCATATCCAAAGATCTTGTGAAGCCACCGCCTCTAGAATTATAGTAGGTTCTCGACAATGTCCAGTATACATCCCATGCCATGCAACTGGACATTGTGTCCATTTCCAGTGCATGCAATCAATGCTCCCTAGCATCCCTGGAAATCCACGCTGCTCGCCAATTGATAATAATCGACCAATATCGGACTCGTTTGGTGCTCTTAGATACCAATCCCCAAAAACATCAACAATTGATTTGACGAAAGCCCTTAGACTTTCTATTGCAGTGCTTTCCCCAATCCGAATATATTCATCAGTAAGATCTGCTGGAATACCATATGCAAGTATCCTATGAGCGGCAGTTACCTTTTGAAGACAAGATAAGCCAAGAACACCAATTGCATCTTTTTTTTGTTTGAAATATGGATGGTGAGCTTCCACTGCATTTGCAATGCGAAGAAAAAGACGACGACTCATTCTAAATCTCCTTCGAAACTGACTTTCCGTGAATTTAGGATTTTCTGCAAAATAATCATTATATAGCCGCAATTCACCTTCCTTTCTATTTCGATCGACGATTTTCTTTCTAGAAACAGAGCCACGAGACTCTGTTCTCCTCCTTTGATTTATCAATTCTGCTCCAGCAACCACTGTAGTAGCAACTTGTAAAGCGAGCTTGGGAGTCTCATCATCAAAATCAAAAGCATCATAAAAATCAGAATGATTCATGATGAACTTTAATGAAATAAAATAAAGAGGATGAAGAAAACTGGTTTGAAGAAGAAAGAAGAAAGTGATGAAGAAAACTGGTTTGAAGAAGAAAGTGATGAAGAAAAATGTGAAGGTTTAAGTGAATATTTATAGATAAATTTTTTTCCCCCAAAATTTGAAAATTTAAAATTTCAAATGTTGGCGGTTTTTTTTAAAAAAAATTGAAATTCAAAAAATTTCAAATTTGGCGGTTATTCTTTCAATTTTGAAATTTTAAAATTGAAAATGTTGGCGGTGTTTTTTAAAAAAATTTGAAATCCCAAAAATTTGAAATTTGGCGGTTATTCTTTCAATTTTGAAATTTTAAAATTTCAAAAGTTGGTGGCAAATGACATTTTGGCGGAATTTTCAATACTTTTAGGTTTTTAATTTTAAATTCTTTTTTTAATTTAAATATAACTATAAAATTAATAATTATATTGTTGGAGAGTTTTTTAAAAGTAATTATTTAATTATATAACTTACTCTTATTAATTGTATAATTAAATTATATACAAAATACTTGCATTATATTTCAAATAATATAAAAAAATGGCTCTTCAAAATGGCATTTACCACTGGAGCACACATCAACAAAAATGTCATTTTTATACTATTCAAAGTGTCATTTTAGATATTTAGCACTCCAAAATAGCACTCCCCATCTTAGGCACCAGGAGTTGCATCCTTCACCTTGCTCTGCAAGTACCCACCATATTCCCTTGCATAGTCCTTTACATGGCTCGCTGTATCGTATATTCGATTGCGAGCATAGTCGACCTGGTCCGACCCAGGTGGGTTCAGCCCTCTAAAATACCTATACATCCATGACAATTCAGCCATAAAAGTCAATCCAAACCCGCACAAATATAAGAACTCGGCAATAACAAAGAAGAAGACTATGGCTACAGGGAACCATATGGGGCTTGAAACGATGATCAAAGGACTGAAAAATATCAACCCGAGTACTGCACCTATGATAGTAATGCCCGTAAAGAGAAGGAGAATGGAGCCAAAGATGATAAGAGTCACGAAACCAACAAGTTGGGTTGAGTTTGATCCAATATGAGTTTGGAGTTTACGTAGAAATGTAGAGCCATTGTTGGTTGTGGGTGTGGTGGTGGATCCTCGTGCTCTCTGAGTAGGGGCATGGTCAGCCATAGGGGAAAGTTTAAGATAGAAAGAGAGAGAGATAGGCAGGAAGTGTGAGTTTAAAGGTGGTGGTAAATGAGGTATGGTTTGGTGTGGTTGGATAGGACAGGTGTTAAGATGGCTGGGATTTGTAGACATGCAAAAGCACACGTGGTAGGATGCGGTCTTAGAACTCAAAATCGTGATTTGAAGTATAAATTTTTAAAAAGTGTAAATTTTAAAGTTAATATTATTAATTTTCAATAATAATTTCATGATATATACAAGAAAGATAGAGAGAAAGATAATAAATATATATATATATATATATATATATATGTAGATTGTAGATAGCTAAAGACATAGGGTGCATGAAATTGCGAGCTAACTCGTGATTTTAACAACAATGCTTAGACTTCTAGATATGGGTATCGTTACTAACCTATTCTTTTAGACGATTTGGTTTGATATTGCAAGACTTTTATGTTTTTGTTTTTAGTTACTGCAGCCCTTTGATCAATGTTGTAGATTCTATTTTTAACAATACACTAAAAATATATGGGCTTTTACTATAATAATAATAATTATTAATTCTCATACATATTATTATATTATTGTAGATTGGAATAATTAAATCTTTTTCACAATTGCATATTTTTGGGGGAGGAAATGTTGAATTAAAAGTCAGATAATCAAAAGTGAAAACATCAAGTAAAATAGATGATGAATTTGGATTAATACAATAAAGAAATTCAGTCCCCTATCTTTTTTGGTTTGTAGGAGAGTGGTCCTTTTAGTTTTTAGAAATTCAATTTTGATATTACAGCTCATTTCCTTAATTTTTCAATTTTTTTGTATGTATGTGAGAGAGAAAAGGGTAGCTAGATTATAGCTTCAAGAAAGAAAATCGTAGTTAATATTTATGAAAACCACCAAATGGTTGAAATCAGTGTTAATAGGTTACACTTCGTGAAGGAAGTCTTATAGTGATTGTTTTAAGTCTAGATATGCCTAAAAAGTAGATCTAAATTGAGGATGAGAGATATTTTTCATTGGAGTTGTTTTCAGGTATAGTGGGTTGTTAAAATGAATTTCCAAATGTTCTAACACTAGTTATGGCTGATTTTTGGCTTTAAAAGAGTAAGAAAGTTTGTTTGTTGGGTTTAAAATTTATAGGTCGATTTTTCAATCACCACAGTAATAGATGGAAAACGACAGGTCATATGCCTTGAAGAGACACATGCTGTCTTCGTTTTTCAAAAGAAAAAAGTTAGAACGACCCTTTAAATGAGAAAAAAAAACAACAACTCGAGGAGTGTGGGTCTAACCTTAAAAGCCGAATGTCTAGGTTGTTTCTTTTAAAGGCTCAATTTGTTGGGCCTTAAGCCAATCTTGTTGGGCTTTTTGGTTGTTTTTCAAATATTTAGCCTATCTAGTTTTATGTTTTTTAATGCACTTTTAGTGTTTTATTTTTAAAAAAAATGCATTTTCACTTTATTTATCAATGATCTATATTTTAATTAACTTAGAATAATAAAAAATATAGTTTCACTATTTGTTATCATATTAATTATAATTGAAATAATATATCATAAAAACAACGATATTATTTATCGTAATGATTATTATCGTAGTAATTACAATGATTATGACAATAATAATCTAAATATTAATTACTTACAATAATTATTATAATAGCATCTATAATAATTATGACAATTTAAAAATAATGAAGATTAAATCATAATAAGAATGGAAATAATTCATAAGTCTTTTTTTTCAAAATTGACCCGCATAATTTCATATGTATGATAGGTCATATTTCATATCATGTAATAAAAAAATATATGAAATTAAATATAAACAAAACAAGTATGAAAATTAAGCCAAATTATTTACAAGCGCTTCGATGCACATTGTTGCACCCTCTGCAAAAGCGCGGCATCACGCAACTCTCCCCGCAAGTTGGGGAATTCATGTCTTGGTTTTATCTTTATTTTCATGAAAAAAGAGAATCGCTACCTAGTATTATGGTTACTAGGAAAACTAAACTAGTCTTTTAGAGACTCTATGGCAAGAGACTAGTTGCGTAAATGGAAAATTTTAACACCCCTAATACGCCCTATCTAAAATAAGTTGCTTTGTGTTTTGGTTTGATTATCATTTGCTATGGTGTTGATCTTTCAAAAAAAAGATGTTGGTTATATGTTGATGGCATATTATTCTCGTCAAAATATTGGATATTTACCACTTTAAGGTTTCTTTATCCAAATATTCACGATGAATAACAATGATTTATCCCCACTAATATTTTGGATATTAACCCCTTTAGGATTTCTTTACCCAAATATCAATAGTGAATAATAAAGAATTATCCCTGCTAATATTTTGGATATTAAACCCTTTAAGATTTCCTTACCCAAATATCAATAGTGAATAATAATGGATTATCCTTGCCAATATTTTGAATATTAACCCATTTAGGATTTCTTTACTAAAATATTATCAGTGAATAATATGAATCCCCAAAACTAAGATTTTTGTATGTTTGGAATATTAACCAATACCCTTTGGATTTTACAAACATGTTGTAAAATCCAAAAAGGCAAGAAAACAATTTTTTTATGTTTACCTTGTTTTCACAGGCTATAGCTTTGCTGACTTTGCCTGAGGAGGTGGCTGGGCTACTGGCGTAGAGGTGGAGATGCTGGTGAAGAGAGAGAGAGAGAGACTAGGCTGGCTGGAGTTGCTGTAGCTGGAGGGGAGAGAGGGAGGACAGTCGATTGGTTTTAGAGAGAAAGAGGGGGGTGATCGAGAGAGAGAAGGAGTAGTTACACGCTACTAGGGAAGAAGGGGAGAGAGACGTTGGGGAGAAATGTGAGAGGGAGGGAGGGAGGGGCTACTAACCAAGAGGGAGAGGGAGAAGTTTGTCTTCACCGAAGCTAGTAGGGAAGAAGATGGGTTTTGCAAATGCTCTATAAAATTTAATCTAACTTTTACGTAAATTTTTCTTCTTTGTTTGTGAATTTTCTCCTCTCTTCCTCAAATTTTCCTCCTCTGTCTTGTGAATTCTCTCCTCTGTTTTCATCAAATCTCTCTTCTGTTTCGTCCCCCTATTCTGTAAAATGCTCTCCCTTGTTTTCTTCTCTGTCTCTCAATCTCCTCATTTTCCCTCTGTATGCGAACAATCATTTATAGGGGAAGGAGGTATGCATATTACATGAGGTTGCTGCCTCTGGATTTTCCAGATTGTAGAGAGCTACATGGGCGTGTCATGCACTGTTCAAGTATTGGAAAAGTGCAAGCACACTGCAGAATTTGCATATTTTGGGAAGCTAAAAGTACCTCTTAAATTGCAATTGTTCCAATTGCAATCCCAGTTGGTTTTAAACTTTTAATTTTGTACAATTATATCCCTATCAGAATTTCAACAACATCCTTAGCTTTGTGTGTCTTTTTTATTTTGATCTATGGTTTTTGATTTGAACGATTTAACCCTTAATTGACTATTAGACTCTCAATTCGTTCAATTTGGCCCCTGATTTTGCATAATTGGTTTAAAACAATTCAATTCGATCTTAAAAAATTCCAAATCTCATCAATTAAACTCAAATTAAATTCAAGAATTTGATTTCTCATCGACGAAGCCCTTAATAAAATTAATTTGACCAATTTAAAGTTTAATTAACTCCTTGCACTTAATTAAACCCTCCAATTGAACCCTAAATTAATTCTCAGCATAATTCCCCTTTTAAATTGACCAACGATTAAATCAAACTAGCCCCTAAGAATATAATTATATCTTTTAACTTATTTTTTATCCAATAATAAATACTTTAGCCTTGAATCTGCGCTTTCCTTCATTTATAGGTACAAAAGAGGTACGATTGAGCTTTCGAAAACGTCCAAATTTTTCACCTTGTTTTTTCTATCGACACCGGCCTTTTTTATTTAATTTTTTTATTTTAGGGTAAATGTGGAGAGTAACCTAAATTGGGTTATAATACACATAAACAGTTTATCGATTACATAATTATTCAAACATTCGAATAATAACAACATTTAATAATTTGATACACAAAATAAATAACTCATTTGAAACAGATTTTATTAATAATTAATGATGATTTAACTAAATATATTTATATTTAATCAATAAAAACAGAAATAAAAATAAATCAATTTGATATAGTATTGATAATTAAGTCACCTCTCTTGTGGCCTGGGCATGGGAGCGTGATCACATGCGACCAAGGATCACTTTCAGCACTTAGACACCGTTTTTGATGCTTTGAAACCCTCCTTTCTTAGCATAATCAACCATGACGTGAGGCCATCTTTTATTCATATCACGACCACCTCTTTCTAAATGAATTAAAATAAAATCCAATATTAAAAATATAAAGACCAAAATGAAAAACACATATATAATAAATAATATTTAAAGGAGAAAAATTAGCTAGTAGTTCAATTCGTTTTTTATCTTCCACCTCAACCACATGTTGTGCCCGTTTGGCTGTGTGATTGAGGTTTCTCTTGAAAATGTTTTTCGTTTAAAAATATATTAAAATAATTTTTTTAATTTTGTAAAAAGTATTTTTGACATCAACACATTAAATTAATTTCAAACTGCCAATTTTTGTTAATTTAAAATAAAAAAATCAAATATATTCAAAAACAATTTCCAAACGCATTCCCATACACTCTTGCCATCTCCCACCATAATCACAATTCAATTCTTCTTTTCAAATAGTAATGAACAACGAAAACCAAAGTTCAAATCACTATTAATTACTGTTTGAAATTGCGATCTCCTTTGGCTATCTATAAAATATTAATTATGGTGCACGTAAGTTAACTCGAATATCCAAGTTATAAAAAGAAATGGATAAGCGGGAATAAAAACAGAAAAAAATGAGAAAAAATTGGGTTAGAGGATTATTTATGATGTGTTTAAGTTACACCGGTTATAAGAAAATATATACATGGGAAAAAAATCATGTTGCTCATAAACTGAATGGAAAACCATGATTATAAAAAAAACAAACCAAAAAAAGAAAGCCCAATTAAAAAAAGGGGAAAGAATATTATCAAATAGTAATGAACAATAAATTTGTAAAAAAAAAGTATGATCAAAAATTTATTTTGGTGCATGTAAGCTGACCCGAAAAAAAACTTTTTTGAACAGTGACAAATCACTTTTCATAACTCAAAAATCATTTTCATTCCTAAGGTTCCAACTCCCACACCCCGTGTTGCGCTAACGCCGCTGCAACCGCTGGGACAAGCGCATTCCTTGTGTAGTTATATGATACAAATTGTAATAATATAATTATAAATTGAACTGTATCAAACAATCGTTGCTAGAGAGATTCGAACTTCCGTCCCTCGCTTGGCGTGGACGTGCTTGAACCACTCAGCCGACGCGCTTGAACCACTCAGCCAAATGACTTGGTTGTTCATTTTTGATTAAATATTGTAATAAGATAAAAGAGATGTGAGAATTAATCAGACTTAAATAACATTTAAATTACTAGATTACACACCCAATCCAAAATGGATCCGGGTATGCAAGAATAATAATTATTACTGTTCAAACGACCACTTTTTTTTTAGCTATATAGTAATCCCTGTCCTAGCACTACTAGGCTCAATGTTCCGTTCGGTCCTCTGGAGTTGAGTGACGTGGACAGCGAATATGTTAAATTGTGTGTTTATTTTACGATTTTAATATATATATATGTGTGTGTATATATATATATATACACACACACACACATAAGAGTTTACCTAGTAATATATTCGTTCTCATGTTAAGTTGATCTTTATTTTTTCTTAAAAAATGAAAGGGAAAAAAGAAAAGCAAAAGTTGTCAAAACTGTAGTAATAAAGAAGGAAACAACGTCACGATAAAAAAAAAAAGAGGAAACAAAGAAAATGACAGCCATTTTAATTTTCAGTACGTTATAAATTAATGGCTTTCGTGCATGCATGACACGTGGCGTGAAAATAGTGACGGTGATTTGGATTCAATCAGGGGGTTATATAATTAAGCATGTTGATTTTTATCATAATAAAAATTGAGAACATATCAGACATGGAAATACAGACTAATTTCTAATCACTATAATCTATAACTCTATATAGCCTGAACACCAGTACAACAACTGCCAGCATTACAAGTCAAAAACTCAATTAATAGGTCTATAAGTTGTTTTTTAAAAGTTTTTTATTATTTAAAAATAAATTAAAACAATATTTTTTTATTTTTTAAAATTAAGTTGTAATATCATCACATTAAATTCATCTACAAATACTAAAAAAATAATTTAAAGAAAAGAAACATTCATTTCAAAAGTATTTTTTATGTGCTTCCCAAACATTCTCTTAAAGTATAGGGTTTTAAATTTTGTGTTTCATGGATGCAATGAACACAATAAGTTTGTAATAAAGTTATTTCTTTTTTTATTACAACAATACATTTTAATTCTACAGTGTTTTGACATTTTATAGTATTTAGGATTTTAATTTAAATCTTTAAAATTAAAATTAAATTAATCTCAAATCATGTGTCAAGCTTCTAAATATAATTTCAAATTTTAAAACATTATGAAATTGTTTAAAAAACAAGACCAAATAGAACCTTAATTTAAAACAATTAAACAACAACAAAATATTGAGAAAATAAAAGGTTTCAGTACAAAAAACAAAACATAAAGTAAACATCATCTTAATCGTTAACATATAAATAAGAATCTTGAACTTATATGTTTAAAAAGCCATTGACTAGATTTTCAAATATCTAATCATTTTCATTAAACTCAAATTTTATGATAAAAGAAATTTGTTTTATAAAAAATCAACCTCATATCAAAATTTACCATTATTGATCAATAAAACTATAATAAGTATTTAATTAATTAAACCAAAAGTTTAGATGTGTAATTAACAAACACACTAACATTTAGGGTTACCGTAACAACAATACAATACACAATTCATGTATAACATTAATTTACAATATCACATGATGAAATATAATCACGCAAACACACTACATCAAAAGGCCAAGTATTGTTGAGTTGCATTATTATTTAATTGTTTTTCTAGATAAGATTTTTATTTGTTGGTCTTTTCTAAGTCTCAAAGTAAATCTCTTTTCGTGGGAAATTTTTTATCCCATTGGGTTAAAAACCTAACTATTCTAAGGTCTATATTTTATCACTTTATTTATTGTCGTTTTTATATCTAAAGGGTGTATTTTACACCTCAATAACTCAAGTTTACAACTAAAAAATGAACAAAATGAGTATTGAAAGATTTTTAATATTTTTATATAGTCTAACGGATAATCATAAACTAGTTATGATATCCTATTTTCATTTTAAAACACGAAAAGATACAAAATTTCTTGTGTGTTTTGCGTGAAAAATATGCTTAGAAAAGGATTCGACTATACGCAAGAGAATAAATTATTTTTTTTGGTTTTTTTCAATGTGGATTTTTATATTTCTCTTGTATTTTTTGAGTTAGATTACCTAATTAAATGGGCCGAAATGGCCCAATATGTTTTAAAGGCGACGTCCAGCCCAACTACCGCCTACTATACACCATGTGAACAATAAGGAGTGAATCAATTCAATCCCTATTGTTCATTTGTAGTGAACAGTAACATGGAGAAAATGATGGCTAATGTCGCCATGTAGAGGAGGTCAAACTGGTGATGGTGGAGAAAATGATGGTTGATGTCGCTTAATAGAGGGAGAAAAGGTCTCCGGAGGAGAAGAAGTTGCTGTTGCTATTACTATAGGAGGAGTTGTTATGCTGTTGTTGGAGGAGAGAGAGTTATTGTTATTGTCGTTGTCGTTAGAGGGGAAGGAGTTATTGTTATTGTCAAAGGAGACAATGGAGGAGGAGGGCAACTATGTTATTTCTTTTGTTCCTTTCTTTCTTTCTCTTTTTTTCTTTAATTTATTTCATTATGTTTTTTTTTTTTGCTTTTTTTGTTCTTTTTTCTTGTCCCCCTCCTCTATTCTATAGACACCACATGTATTTATAGGTAAGAAGGTGACGCTTCATCTAATCACGCGTGCATATATGATAGGTCTTCTAGGTCATTTCTTCCACTTCTACAATGATGAATATGATAGTTTGCTTGCATTGTATCACGGTACAAAACCTAGCATTGGTTGCCTTCAAACATTATAGAATGACATTTTGACAAGTCTAATTTGGTCTCTCAATTTATATTTTTTCTAATTATGCTTTTAATTGCCTTTGATCTTTTGATTATGTGTAATTTTATCCCCACCAAACTTTAATAGTAGCCTGAAATTTACACTTTTTTACTTTGGTCATTGGTCTCGGATTTATGCAATTTAAACCTCAATAAACCGTGAAATTTTTAATTTTCTTCAATTTGACACCTAATCTCATCCAATTGACTTGGTAAAAATTAAAATTAGTCTCCAAAAATCTAAATATTCTTAATTAAGCCTGAATTAGGTTCCCAAACTTATTTTTTTGAATCAAACCCTTAACGAAATTAATTTGACCAAATTAAAGTATAATTAAGTCCTTACACTTAATTAAGCCCTCTAATTGAATCCTAAACTATTTCCTAAACATAATTAAACTTGAATTTGGCCCATTAAAGTGAGAATTGGCCTATTAAAAAAACCTCAATAAGTTGTTTTCAATCTTTTAGATAATCAAGAGAGAATTCTCACTTTAAAAACACATAAAGTTGTTGGTGTACTCTCAATGTCATTAAGATAGAAAACATGATCTTAAACTTAGGTTATGTAACCTAAGCTAAACCCTAGAATACCCAAAGATGTGGACTTGTATAAAGCCCACATACAATGAGACCCCAATCTAAGATTCTAAGCCTAATTAATGTTTATTAACCTTAAAACACAAAATACAAATTTTTAAAAAAAAGTTTAAGTTTCAGCCACATAAAAATAAGATCAAGAAAATTTATTTAGGTTTCCTTCCTAGAATACAAAACTTCTTCTTTTGAAGGTTAAAAATTTTCCATTCTTGAGGAAACAATCTTGACTTGGATTATATTAGGAAAAATAAGCCAAAATAAAGGTTATCATAGTGCCTAACATATCAGCCCTATTCAGAACTTGAATGAGACTCTTCTTGGACTTGAAATAAATGAATTAGAGGCTTCTATTTAAGCTCCATAAATGTCTTTTATTCCTCTAGGTCTATCTTACTCAATGTGCTTTGAACTAGTCCAATGTCTCTTCAACGTTCAAGGTAGACTAACACCATACTCACTTGGAAAATGAAATTTATATGCATTGTTATTTATCATTTCCAAGATTTGAAAAGGTCCATCTCCTTGCGGATGTAAATTAGACTTCCTTTGGGTAAAAAATCTCTCTTAACACATATCCACGTGATGCAACCATATTATTTGATGGTTTGACCCATATTTACCTAGTTTTTTACATATGTATTGTGTATAAAATGCCTTAATATTCTTTGTTATATGTTTTGGAGTCATTTTTGGATGAAAGATGTAAAAAACAGGTAATTGGAGATGATTGAAAAATTTGACCTTCATCAATGTTTTGTGTAGAGCAGAAGCCTCAGAGATAGAAATGAATTGATTCTAGAGGTGTAAAAACCCGAGAGAATATATATATATATATATATATATAAAGGTTAACTTAGTTTTCGTTGTCGATTTCATACGCAACAGAAAATCGTAAAGGAATACGAACAACGTCAATATTTTGTAATTAGATTGCAATAAGATGAACTTAAAAAAAAAGAAGAATTTTTACTAAGTAATTGATAGATGATTCGACAAGAGGCTTTACAATGGTGTTTAAAGCAAAACCCGAACCTAACCCATGACGGATAGTAAAGCAATAATAAACCATAAATTTACATTAAATAGAAAATTTGAGATAAATTTAGAGAATGATAGGTCTATAAGCTTTGAGTAAACATTAATTGACGAAATTCGATTCGGAGCCTTAAATCAAGAGTTATGGGTCAAACGACTTCCCTAAAATGGCAAAAATGATAATTTCATGGCCAAAACGATGGAATTTGACCAAAAACTGGTGGACACCAAGGGCTATGCCACTGACTTCTTTCGCAAACAGCAAACCACATCAACTGGGTGAGTTTTGCGCCATTTCGACTTCATTTAGTGATCGGTAGCGAAGAAGTTCTTGCGAATCAATTTTCACTACTGATTCTTTTAGGAGCTAAGAGGGAGGGATGAGATAAAACCAGTTTTAGATAGGGAAAAACAAGAATAAAAGCACAACTAAACCTACCACCGTAAACATGAGGAGTATAAATACAAGGTGAGAGAGAGGATGACTCATCCTCTTCCAAAATCAACAAAGAACCCGTTCTTCCCTTCCTCTTCCCAACTAGAATTCAACCAAAAATTAGTGCTTTGTGAGTGAGTGAGGAAAGAAAAATTAAGAATGTGAGAGAAGTATCAAACCTTCCTCAAATTTAGTTAAATCCAAAAGCTATGGGTTATGAAACCCCTTCCTCTTCTCCTTAAGACCTAAGAAGAAAACCCTAAGGAAATTGACCTAAGACCCAAGACCTAAGCTGTTGTAAAGGAAATTGAAATTTGCTAAAAGAAATGAGGAAATAGAAATACAGGAGGCCAACTTTAGAAAAATTACAATGAAAAAAATGAATAAAATGAAAATTGTGTGTGTGTTTTGCTGGAAAGCTATGTGTGTTTTCATTGGAATTTGTTGAAGGGTTTTGTGCTGAATTTGATGGTTTCAACGTGTGTGATTTGCTAGAAATTTGTGATAAGTTGTTACAACTTGTGTGATGTGTGTTTGTTGCTGAATTGTATGCTTTGCAATGCAGCGGATTATGATGTCGTTGTCTAGCTATAACCGCTGCAGCGAATCAACATTTGCTGCCAAATGGTGTATTTTGCGTTCTAATTTTTTGACGAGCTTTACCTATTAAATTCTTATTATAATCTATTTGAGAACCTATCACGTGTTTGTTATGACCTATTTGAGAAACTTCTTGTAAGAACTTTGAGTCGATTTGTTAATATACTTCTCTTTGTTGTATTATCTCGTATGTGTATATTGGATATTATCTACTCACTGAGTTGTTGAACTCACCCCCACATTATTCATTATTTTCAGGGTCGTAGCTTGCTAGCAGGTCATTTTTGTCCTACTCTTGGAACCTGCTATTTTGGTTGTAGTCAACACTTTTGTTCATATGTCTAGTTAGTGCTCCACAAGTATAATAATATTTGATCATCTCTTGTGTAAAGACAATTGAATTATGTATTAAAGTTTACTTTGATATTTCCGCTGCGTTATGTTATAAAGTTTATTTTGTTATTTCCGCTGTGTTAAATTCTGAAGTTGAATGATAAGTTTGTGTGTAAGTTTGGGTTCGCATAGGTGTGGGACCTTGGAGGGGGACCATGCCTATGTGCCGGTCATGGATCTAAGAATCGTGTCGTGACAGAGATGGTATCAGAGCTAAAAATTTTAAAACGAATAAAATTAAAAGAGTGTGACAAAAGATAAAAAGAAGGGTAGTAGTAACGAAACTTAGTATCAAAATTTAGATTAAAGAAAAAGTAATAAAGTTACTTTATAATATGTGGAGCATTAGGATTCGTTTTGTCTTGTTTGTTATGCTTGAAATTCTGAACTCTCATCAAGCATGTCTTCTTGATTCGTTATTGTCTTGTTGTTATGCTTGAAATTTGGAACTCTCATCAAGCATGTCTTCTTAGTTCCTTGTGTTTTTGTATAGATATGCTTTCCGATAATTATACGATAACTATTGTGCTATTGTTTTGACATGACAAAAATATTCGTCCTTGTATTATATGTTGAGGAATAGACGTATAGCTAATACTATTGGAGTACGTGACGATAAAAAAGATGTTTGTATTGTGTAGTTCAGAAATGCAAGGTATATTCCTTATAGGAGGGGTGATGTATTCGCACTTTAATATATTCTTTTTGTTTGCACTTTTGAATTAAAAGTTTTGTTTGATACGGGTGCAACCCTTTTGTTTATGTCCCCATATATTTGCATGAGGTTAGATAGACAACTAACTCTGTTAGGATTTCTCATTCTGTTTATATCTTCGTGGATGAAGAATTAATATTAGTGAAGTATGTGTATCAAAATTGTGAGATAGAAATTGGAGATAAGATCCTTATGGGAGGCTTGAATGTTTTACATATGATTCATTTTGATGTGATTTTGGGAATTAATATTAGTGAAGTATGTGTATCAAAATTGTGAGATAGAACTTGGAGATAAGATCCTTATGGGAGACTTGAATGTTTTACATATGATTGATTTTGATGTGATTTTGGGAATGGATTGGTTGTCAAAGCATAGGGCTTTAGTAAATTGTTGGGGTAAGGAGGTAGTATTTGAATTAGATGGAGAAACAGGGTTAGTTTTTCAAGGAGATAAGATTGTGTGTTCATTAATTATATTGTTGACTATCTCAAGGAGATTGACACGAAAAAGGGGTACAATGTTATCTAGCACACATAGTGGATGTAGATAAGGAAATTTCCTGGTTAGACCAAGTCCCCATAGCTAAGGAGTTCATTGATGTATTCCTGATGAGTTACCTGGATTGCCTCCGTACTGGGAGATTGATTTTTTCTATTGATTTGGTTTGGGTACCAAACCAATATCAATGACACCATATAGAGATGGCATCTTATGAGGCTTTGTACGGACGAAAATTTAGATCACCAATTTGTTGGTTTGAGGTTGGTGAGAAAAGGCTAATGGGACCTGAGTTGATTCAAATTACCTCAGAGAAGATACAGGTGATCAGAAATAGGCTTCAGATAGCTCAAAGTAGGTAGAAAAGTATGCGGATAAAAGGAGACATGACTTAGAGTTTTCAGTGGGAGATTGTGTGTTCTTAAAGGTCTCACCGATCAAAGGAGTATTCAGGTTTGGAAAGAAAGGCAAGCTAAGTCCTCGATTTATTGGTCCATATGAGATTTTGGAGAGAATTGGAGTAGTTGCTTATAGGTTGGCCTTACTGCCAAATTTGTCGGCTATACATCTTGTATTTCATGTTTTTGTATGCTACGGAAGTATATGTCGGATCCATCTCATGTGTTAGAAGTGCATCCGGTTGAGTTAAGAAATGATGTGATTTATGAGGTGCAACTAGAAACTATAGTGGACTGACAAGTGAGAAAGCTTAGGTCGAAGGATATAGCTTAAGTTAAAGTGGAAAAGTCACTCAATTAAAGAAGCGACATGGGAACTTGAGGATAAGATGCGTGGAGAATACCGTCATCTTTTTGATAATCTCGGTACGTATTCAAACATTTATTTAGTTTCGAGGACGAAACTTTTATAAGGTGGGGAGATTGTAGTATTTTGGAAATTTTAAAAAGAAAAATACATGAATGCCCTTAGTGGCTTAGAATTAGGTTAAGGGTGTTGTGGTAATTGCATAAGCTTATAAATATAAATAGAGAAGAAAAAAGAAAGAAAAGGAAATAGATCTGAAAATTTAGAGAGAGAATTGGGAAGAGCGAAAGAAAGAATAAGAAGAGAAAAGAGGGATAAAGAAAAGGAGGAGAAAAGAAGAAGGAAAATAAGTTGTTAAGATAATATCAATCTTCTACCCACAAGACATTAGTAAAGTTTCATCAACATTCTGCTTTTGGACCTGTCTGCTTTTGTGTTCGGTGAGTGGATAATATTTAATATGCATGAGAAATAGTATAAATATTTGAATTTTCTAGTATGAATTGGATTATGTTTTTTGATAATATATATACCTTGATTACTATTCTTGATACAATAAAGCATAATCATTTGTTGAATATACGTTCTTGATATAAGCCTATATCTGTTTGTGAAATGATAGCTCCTCATTTGATTGATACTATGAGTTGAGCCTTGAGATATGAATATGTTTGTTTGATTATAAGATATGCCTATGGTATACCAGTCAGAATACCCATGTTAACAGGGTAGTGTTAGCCTTTGTGCACATCGTATCTGAAACCCTAGTTGGTCGGGGGAGTCACCAACCTGTGTGGACTGATCATCCCATAGTACGGAGCCTAATGCTCATTTCATTCTGATTTTCTGACGAGCTTTACCTATTAAATTCTTGTTATGACCTATTTGAGAACCTATCACATGTTTGTTATGACCTATTTGAGAAACTTCTTGTAAGAACTTTGAGCCGATTCGTTAATATACTTCTCTTTGTTGTATTATCTCTTTGAGTTAATAATATGTAATCAACTATTGTATAAAGACAATTGAATTATGTATTAAAGTTTACTTTGATATTTTCGCTGCGTTATGTTATAAAGTTTATTTTGTTATTTTCGCTGCGTTGAATTCTGAAGTTGAATGATAAGTTTGTGTGTAAGTTTTGGGTTCGTATAGGTGTGGGACCTTGGAGGGGGACCATGCCTATGTGCCGGTCATGGATCCGATAATCGAGTCGTGACAATATCATTCAAAAAACGACTAAGCCCTCCCGATGAAGGTCCACCCAATACATCTGTGATAAAAGGTTCCCCATGTACAGTCCAATTTCCATAATAAGGTAAAAACCTTGTTGTCAATAAATGCTTACAAATATCATCTTCGTGTTGAAACTTTTGATTTTTGCATCTCACACAAGGACATCTAGTTTTCCCCTCATATATTTTTATCACTTGAATATGTAAAATTGATAAATCTTTTAACACCCGCAATAAATTCAAGATTCAGACGAGCACAACGCATACGACGATACATCCACTCTCGATCGTCCATATTAATTTAGTAAACATTATGACATACAAATATTTTAGAATGTTGATTCATTTTGCATTATGCAGGAGGCAAATAAAAAATAATATGATTTTAATAATTGAAACATAATTTCAGTTTTTTATATTTCACCACAATAGATTCATGCGTAAGATCATTTTCATATCATAATTATTTAGACTTGGCACGTTCAATTGGATTTATCCCAAGGCCCCTTTCTTTTTGCATTTTTTTAAATATTACTAGCAATTGAATACTACATTCATTACGGTGCAAAGGGGACAACTATGTCATAGGATGAGCATTATGCACTATTTTAGTTGGATTTTCATAGGATTTAACTTTGTTCATTCTTTGTTCTCTATCATCCTTTACAAGTTTGAAAAAAAAAGGACATTAAGGTTGTCATCTATGGAGCATAGGTGAACTTCTTAAAGTATTAATTCAGTCATTTACTTGTGTATTCAATTTATACTTGGTAGAACAATAACAGACTCCATAGATGCTTGAGCTCCATACATGCTTGCATTCAACTAATTGTTTGAATATGAGTGACATTGTAAATCACCATTCATACTCGGATATCCATTTCTAGTGCAAAGACATTGTAATGGTGTCTTATGCTTTCTTTGCACAAGGATCGATCCACTTTGCCTACTTGTTTTAAATATTAATTATATAGATTAAATTATATAAACATATTAATTTCACAAAATATAAAGATGTACTTCCTAGAACTAGATACAAAAAAAGAAAAAATGTTAAGATCTATTATTGTCATGCATATGATGGTGCTGAAAGAAAATACATATCATTGACATATAAAAATCACAATAAATATAGTAGCACAAATATTCAACAAATTTAAGTAAAACAAATATACATTTATATTCCATGCACTTCTCCCTATTTATTTTCATTTAAATTCTCTCTTTCAACTACTAGGATTATTTTATCTTTCATTTAAAATATTATAAAAACAATCACAACAATTTTTTATTTACACGGCCGATTCTAATTTCACCGGTATCCTTATCATCTCACAAGCATTGACACATGACAATCCTCTCGTTCAGGATTTTAATATACACTAAATGTATACTAGTAGATCTATGATAATCCTCTTATCTGAGAATCTAACCTACATTAAATATATGCTTGGGCCTAAGTCTAACGAGCATGCTTGTGTTGATTAAGACCAAATCTACTTTATTTAATGTTTATTTATGATTCTTTAACCTCTAGTTATATAAAATACAAGCAAATCTTGTATTTTTCTTATACAAAATTGAGAGTTTTGAGTTTCATAAAAATATTTCAATTAAAGCGCTGCTAGTCCCCCACTTAACTTAAAATTTAGTGTGTAATTTCAAAATAATAAAAGTGATGCATGACAAGGTATATTATGATGACAGGATGTAAAGATGCATATTAAAGCTTCTGAAAAATATAAATCATCATAGCAATAAAATAAAATAAAATCAAAATATCATAAACAAATAAAATTATCAAGCCTAGCCCAAAGTCCCTAGTAGAGTTGTCATCCTATCGCACCCCATCACGAGAGCGCGGCTCGCGACGACCCTCCCCGCGAGGCCAGGGGATTTCAAATGTCGGAGGGGAATTATCTTTATTTTTGAAAAAAGAGAGTCGCCACCTAGTATTATGGATACTAGGATAAACTGTTCTTTCAGAGATTCTAGGGTAAGAGACTGGTTGTGTAAAGGGAAGGTTTTAGCACCCCCAGTACGCCCTACCTAAGGTAAGCTGCTTGGTGTCTTTGTTTGTCTTATAATTGCTATGATATTGATTTTTTTAAAAAAAATATAATGATATATTATCCCTGCCGAATATTTTGGATATTAAACCCGTAGGATTTATTTATCCAAACACCGACAATGGATAATAGCATATTATCCCTGTCGAATATTTTGGATATTAACCCCTTAGGATTTATTTATCCAAACACCGACGGTGAATAATAGCATATTATCCCCCACCAAATATTGTGGATATTAACCCTTTTAGGATTTATTTATCCATATACCAATAGTGAATAATATGAATCACCAAAAAAAGGTTTTTATAATTTTTGGAATATTGGCCAATACCCTTTGGATTTTACAAACATGTAAAATCCAAAAATGCAAGGAATGATTTTTCTTTACAAAATCCATGCTAAAATACATTTTTTATTTAAAATTCCAAGGTAATATATTTTTTGGAAACAAAAAGATTTTTTAAAATATGCAAGTGTATTGTCCGTATACACGAAAACAACACATTTGTATTTAGAAAAAAAATATTTTGTTGAAAATTTTGTATTTTATTTATTTTTTATTTTATTTTATTTTTTATTTATTTTCTAGGGTGGGCTGTCAGTCCATTTGCTAGGCAGCCAACCCACTCCTTGGACTGGGCTGTCAGCCTGCCCATTGGCTAGGCTGGGCTAACAGCCCACCCCTTTGGCTAGGCTAGGCTAACAGCCCGCCCACCCACCTTGAGCCAGGCTCGTGGCCCAAATTGTTTATTATTGGGATGGAGGCCCAATTAATCTTGGGCTTGACTTCCAGCCCCTCTATTGTCGGGCTAGGCTCTCGGCCCAATAGTCTTGATATGGGCTTCAAGCCCAAACGGGCTGGAAGCCCGTCCTCTTCGGTGGACAGACGGGGCATAAGTGATCGCGCAGGGAGTGAATTTGACTCCCGTGCATGCAAAAGAGATGATGAACATTGATATGGCAAATTTTCGAGTGTGATAAAAGGCTTACCTGTTAACACCTTTGAGTAGAGGATGTCGAGGTGCTCTTCTTGTCGTGGTGGGGTTTGAAATGGTGGCTTGAGGTGGTCGAAAATGGGGTTGGAAGGGGCTGCTGGCGTTGTTATGGCAGGGGCCGCTCTGGCTTTGCTTTACCAGAGACTAACAGATGGGTTGCTGGTGAGGAGAGGATGCTTCAGGTGATGGATAGGGTGGCTCTCGATGGTTTGAGGTTGGCCGGAGCTGCTGACTGAGAGGGAGAGGGAGAAATGGTGCCTGTCTATTTGTTACAAACCTAGAGGTAGAGAGAGAGAGCTCGACGTCGAGGGATATGGAGATAATGACGTTACTTCTTCTCTTTTCCCTTATTTTTCTTATTTCTTAATTGCCAAGAATCTCTTTAAATTTCCATAAACTATTTCTTGTCTGTCTTCCCCTCTTTTCTTCTTCTCTCCACCGTTGTCGTGTTATTTTGTCCCTCCCTTTTCTGTTTGTGAATTCTCCATTTTGTAGAAGTTATCGTTGTTTGCAATGGTGTGATTCTCTTTTTTTCTTTTTTTTCTGTGGTGATGGGAGGCTGGTCGGCGATTTCGCATAATTGGCTAAAAAAAATTCAAATCGGTCTCCGAAAATTTCAATCTCATCAATTGAACTTGAATTAAATTCAAGGACTCGATTTCTCATCGTCTAAGTTCTTAATAAAATTAATTTGATCAATTTGGAGTACAATTAAGTCATTAATTAAATTCTTCGATTAGACCTGAAATTGCATTTTTTCTAATTAGCCAACGATTAAATCGAATTGGCACATGAACATTTAAGTATATCTTTTGATTTAATTTTTACACAGATTTAACTTTAACCTTAAATCTGCATTTTCCTTCATTTCTAGGCACAAAAGAGGTGCGATCGAGTTTTCGAAAACATCCAAAATTTTACCTTGATTTTTCTACTGGCACCAGCCTCTTTATTTTATTTTTTCATTATTTTTGGGTAGATTTGCGAATGACCCAAAATTGGGTTACATTTATGTGTTTAATGAATCATGTGTTGCGTGTATTTATAGGTAAGTTTATGGTTGTGTATTTTGATGACATTTTGATTTATAGCAAGAACTTAACTAAGTATCTTGATCATTTGCTTAATGTACTTAGTGTATTGCATTGTGACAAATTGTATACTAATCTTAAAAAGTGACTTTTGCATGGAGAAAAATGTGTTTATTAGCTATGTTGTAACTAGAAAGGGTATCAAGATGCATGGTGAGAAAGTTAAGGCCATCCAGGATTGCCCTACACCCAAATCGATAAGTGAGGTAAGGAGGTTTCATGGTTAGCTAGTTTGTATAGGTGTTTTGTGAAAGATTAAGTACAATAGCTGCATCCTTGAATGAAATTGTTAAAAAGTCAATTGGGTTTAAATGGAGGGGAGGAACAAAAATTGACTTTTGTTCTTTTGAAAGAGAAATTATGTTCTTTTGAAAGAGAAATTATGTTCTGCACCTATTTTGGCTTTACCTTGCTTTAAAGAAGCATTTGAAATAGAATCTAATGTGTCTGGAATGGGAATAGGTACTGTTTTGGTGCAAGATCAGAGACCTTTTGTATATTTCACTAAGAAGTTAAGTAGAGTGACCTTGAACTATCCCACTTACAATAGAGAACTTTATGCCTTGGTAATAGCACTTAAGACATGGCAGCATTGCTTGTGGCCAAAAGAGTTTGTAATTCATTAAGATCATGAGTCCTTGAAACATTTGAAATGATAAGGTAAGTTGAATAAGAGACATGCAAAATGGGTTGAATTCATATTACATTTTCTTTACATAATCAAGTATAACCAAGGCAAAGAGAACATCATAGCTGATGCACTTTTGCACAAGTATATTTTTTTACACACCATGAATACTAGAATGCTAGGCTTTGAATATGTGAAGGAATTTTATGGTAATATTCTGGCTTCATTGTGATTTATAATGCATGTGGACATTCAACTTTTGGAAAGTTTTATTTGATAGATGGTTATTTGTTGAAAGAGAATAGATTGTGTGTTGTTGCTAGTACTTTGTGTGAATTGCTTGTTTGTGAAACATATGGGTGTGGTTTACTGGGTCACTATGGGTTGCAAAAAAATCTTGGATGTATTGCATGAGCATTTCTATTGGACAAATATGAAATTGAATGCGCAACGAATTTGTGAGCAGTGTATTACTTGTCAAAAGGCAAAAAATAGAGTACAACCACATAGACTATATACATCATTACTTGTGGCTACTAAACCTTGGGTAGATATCTCATGGACTTTGTTGGTTTACCTAGGTCAAAGAAAAGTAGAGACTATTTTCATTGTGGTTGATAGGATTTCTAAGAAACATAATTGTCCATAATATATGTTTAGTTCGATTGAATGTTCTTCCTAAGAGTAATAATGTAGATCTTAACAATTGTCAAATAATAACTTTGAGTCCACTCTTAGCAATTAAATAAAAAATCATTGGAAAATAAACATAGAAGAACAAACATATTCATCATAAAAACTAAAAACTTGGGTAGAAATAGATCTCACGGTTCTTGAAATTTGAAAGTTTCTGTGTCCTTGCAACCAAGAAAAAGAGTCTAGCCTTGGGTTTTCAGAAATCGGACTTCTGTAGCTCCAGATATTGAAGATGGAACAAACAAAGCTCGACTTTGGCAGATTGCAAGATTTGACTTTGATGGTTTCGATTTCCATGCTCTTACTTATTTTATTTCTTTTTCCTTATCTTTACATAAATTCATGGATGTTAGCTTTTGAATGTCTTTGGAATCCTTTCATTTTGATCTCTAGAGCTTTTACTCTGCATAGAACATCGACTAAAGGTCAAATTTGTCAATTAGCTCCAATTACTTTCTTTTTGCATCTTTCATCCAAAAATACCATCAAAACATAAAACAAAGAATATCAAGACATTGTACACAAAACGTATGCAAAACACTAGGTAAATATGGATGAATGTCAAATAATATAGTCACATCACAACGCAAGGATTATTTGGGCTTAATTAATACTTTATTTTCAGCTAAGATCCAAGAAATGTTTGGATTAAGTTATGGGCTTTTCAGTTTAGGGTTTTGGATCAATTTTGAGTGGACCTCATATAAATCCACATAAAGAGTTCATTAAAGTTTAAGTTTTCATTAACTATTTAAACTCATGTAACCAAAATTTTAGAAGCTTTTGATAATTATTACTTGTGAGAGTGATTTTTGCAATTTTTTTTAGTTCTTTTACGAACTGAATCAGACTTATCAAAAATTAATTGTCTTTGTGGCATCATTCCACTCATTCCAATAGTGTTGGTGTCTTTGATAGGTTTTCATTGTATCACTCTCCTATCGGACCTATTTCGGTTTTCCAAAATCAGATCTCAATCTTGATTCTAGGTTGCGTTACCACGTGATCACAAGGTTCACATCACAAAGCAGGGATATTTCCCATGCCAAAAGAGGTTTACTATGAAGCTACTAAACAAATTTGTAATGGAAATTGCAAAACAATCAATACATTTATGGTATTAGGATGGAGTTCACAATGTCGATGGAAAAATCTATAAAAGTTTAATGGCTAATAAATCTGCTATAGAATAGATCTTTCTCTATTAAAATCATGTCATTATTTTTCTGAATTCTATTATTAAAACTCTTGTATAAAAGAGTGATTAGATCAATAAAACAAATATGCTAGAAATCAAAATAATCACTTTAAGATTAATTGCTAGTTTTACTTGTTCTTCAACATCTCTATATTCTCAAACAACAAAAAATATGAATAAATTAGATCTTAAAGACTGTTCGGAATTCCCATAGTGAATTAACATTTTCCATCATAAATATTTCCAGAAACCTACTTTCCTTGATGACTTTAGTCTAGTAATTTCAACAAAGCCTCTAAGTGTCACCAAACAACTGCGACTATTTATAATTTCCAATTTATACGGGTACATCATTTTATACTCTCAAAGCTTATCCAAATTCAACTTTGGACCCCATTTGGCCTAAACTCATATTCATGAATATGAGCCAAACAAGACCCAACAAACACTCTAAATAAGTTTTCTTTGTTGCCCCAAAAGGAATTGAATAAAAAATCTTGTAAAGGTTGTTATGACCTATGATGCAACGCCTTCCAGAACTCCGATTGATTGGGAAACATAATTCTAGAAGCGTTTGGTAAGTTTCAACTCAATCCAATGGTTAGATATGAAGATATCCTGAATAGCGTAAAGATGGATAATATGAAACTTTACATCAAATTCTTAATTTGACCATGTGTAGATCATATTGGCATTTCATCAAGTCTAGGAATAAGATATTCATACTTTACCATTACACTATTGATAGAGTGACATCAACCCATATCCTTTAATTTCCATCCTTCTAAGGCATAAGTAAAATCGACACAACACAATGGTTCATACTCTAATGACTATACCTTCATCACCTTATCTATTTGCCTTGGAAGCTTATTCATCTCCTCGGGTTGTTTCTATAAGCTGATATGTGGACCAGCTTAGAAAACTAGCATGGACCTATTATATGTCCCAAATCATCCAATGACACGGTCTAAGACAAAGACATTGAAAGAGGCATTAAATGCATTGGTTTCGCAGGTTTCAACCAAGTTAGAATTGCAAGTAAATTGAAGTATCAAGAGGGGAACCTAGTACTTCTTATCCATGTGTAAGAGGGGTCAAATACAACCTTATTTGGTCGATGAAGTTAGGACAATAAAGGAAAGACAAAGAATCCTACTACAACTTGAAAACAACATGGGTGGCTACCTCTTCCTTTTGATCTACGATTAAAGAGCAAGATGTAAGGCTATCTTGAATCAGCTATATAATATTTTACTTCTCTTCTTCTCATGGCAGAACATAGATTAATATTATGGGTTTTATTTAATTTTGTTAGTTATGGCCCAAGGCTTGTTTGGGCTTATTAATTCTTGTTTTCAGCTAGGATCCAAGACTTGTTTGGATTAAGTCATGGACTTTCCAATTTAAGGTTTTATGTCAGTTTTGAGCATCCCTCATGTAAATCCACATAAAAGGTCCATTAGGATTATTTTTTCAATAACTATATAAACTCATGTAAGCTCAATTTCATCAACCATTGATGAATATTACTTCTTAATTTTTCAGTTTTACATGTGAGAGTGATTCTTGCATTCTATTGCTATGCTGAAAAAGGGGTGGCTTTTGACAACTTAGAAACCAAAGGAATTTTGGGAACAGACTTAGCCATAGGTGAATTTAATGAGGGTGAAGATTTTGGGCATCACAATGACTTAGGTGGAGAGTGGGGTACTATTAAGTTAAAAATACTTGTTTTCCATGGAAAGAATGATCTGAAGGTACATATAGAGTGGAAAAGAGGTTTGAATGGATCTTTAACGATCATTACCAACTTAAGTTTAAAGTAGGATATGCATTAATATGATGGATCAATTTCTTTTGTATATGCAAAGGAATAATGAAAGGCTTATTGAATCATGCAATGACATGAAAGCCATCATGAGGAAACTATTTGTTCTTAACTATTACTATAGTGAGCTCATCCAGAAATTACAAACCCTGTATGCATCAAAGTTTAAAAAAGTAAGGAAGAGTACCATAAGGTGATAAAGATTGCACTAATTAGGGCTAATTTAGTTGAATAGAGAAGCTATGATGACTAATTTTCTTAATGGGTTGAATAGAGAGAGTTAATATTGTAAAACTAATTATGTAGATCTAGAGCACACGACTCTTATGGCTATATAGGTGGAATGACAACTAAAAGAGAGGGGTAATGTACGACCAAAATTTTATTTGGGTTCCTCATCTATAAAGAAGTTGAATCTGAAGAGAGAGGGGGTTGCCTAACCAAAACCTTTTGTTAATGCTAAGGTTCAACTAAAAGAGAAGGGGTTGCTTAACCAAAACCTAAGGCTTAAAAGGATGCTTGTATGAATGAGAAAGGTAACCCTAAAACTCAACCTATTCAAGATAGAGATATCGAATTCGTTAAATGTTTAGAGTAAAGGCATATTCCTTCCCAATGCCCAAACATAATAATTATGCTTATAAAAGACAATGGAGAGATTGAATATAAAAGTGAGATGACACCTTTTGAAGAGTAGTGGTGATGAGATTGCATATCTCATTGAAGAGGAGACCTTGGTTGTAAGGCGAGTGTTGAGTGTGAAAATTAAAGAAGATGATGTAGACAAGCAACACGAAATTATAATTCACACTCGATGTTACATTCAAAACAAGGACAACCCTAATATAGTTGTAATGATAGTTAATATTCAATTCTTGTTTACTTCTTGTTTTTTGCATTAATTGATCCATCATATTAGTGCATATCCTGCTTTAAATTTAAGCGTGGTAATGATAGTTAAAGATCCATTCAAACCTTTTTTCCACTCTAAAAGTACCTTCAAATCATTCTTTCCATGGAAAACAAGTATTTTTAACTTAATAGCACCCCACTCTCCACGTAAGTCATCGTGATGCCCAAAATCTTCACCCTCATTAAATTCACCTATGTCTAAGTCTATTCCCAAAATTCCTTTGGTTTCTAAGTTGTCAAAAGCCACCCTTATATAGCCTACAACCTCATCCTTAAATCCATCATCTCCCAAGTCATCCATGTCCTTCTCAAAATTCTCATAATTAGCCTATGTTGGCCTTACAACCCTATTGGTATTGTTTTCCTTTTAATCATCCCCTATCCTTTGTACATTTTGAGTACTGATACTTTTTTTAGTATTAGTATTAGCTTCGTTGCCATGTTTTTATTATCCATTATGATGAGGATCGACCCAACACCAATATTAATCATGCAAATAACCCATTAGTGGTGTCAAGTAAGCATATAACAAGAGCTAAAGCAAAGAGCCTTAAAGAGGCATTGAATGAGTTAGATCAGAGCACATGAGTAAGATGGGCCTAGAGGGAGAAAGCACGCCTATAAAGCTTAAAAACAACACTCTAATTCATCTAATCCAAGTCCAGAAAGCACCGCATTCAAGTTCTAAAATGAGCTAACGTTTAGGTCTTATGCAACTTGATTTGGGCTTATTTTTCCTAATATGCATTCAAGTCCAAGTCCACATAACTTCCTAAACAATGGAGGAATTTTTGCATTCAAAAGGAGAAGTTTTCTAGTCTAGGAAGGAAATTTAGAAGTCAACAACAATTTGTTTTAGTTTAACTTAAATTTTATATTTTAAAATTCGTATTTTATGTTTTAGGGTTAATAAACATTAATTGAACTTAGATACTTAGGGATTTGAGTCTGATTATAAGTGGGGTTTATACAAGTCTATTTCTTTGGGTAATTTAGGATTTAGCTTAGATTAAAAACACATATGTTGTAACCTAAGTTTCAAATAATGTTTTTTTTGGTTAATGATAATCAGATTATGGATGCAAGTTTGTGATGGAAAACATTTGTGAGAGATTTTATAAGGTTGAAAAACATGGTGATGAAGCTATTACAAGTACACGTGATACAAGGAACGTTTTGATTAAATTAAAATCAAACAATAGTAGTGTTGAAAAGGTAAGGTGGGTTGATTGTGAGGCTTTCCAGGAATTGGTGTCTTTGCGTGTGGGTTGCTTGACCACGTGTTCAAGAGGTTCACATCACTTAAAAGTTTGTCACTCATATGCCTCATCATCAAATTCACCCTTTTCATCATCTTTGTTAAGGTTTGTAATTGAAACTTTACATCACCATTGGGAGGGGGTGGTAAGCTGGTCTAATTTGAGATGATTATACCTAATTCATGGAGTCTCACTCTTATACCAAATGATGTTGACCTCTCAATCACACGATCAAGCAACCCACACAAAAACAATTCCAACTCTAAAAAAACCAAGTAAATCAGGTTTGATAAGAGTGTAACACAAGATAACATATATTTAGGCACTAATATTGTTAGATTTGAACCCGCACCTAACGAATAACAATTCATGGATGAGAAGTATAGATTGACACCATGTAGTTGAGCCTAGATAAGATGTTTTTAGTCCTTTATAGAAATAGTATAGAGATAATTATCACCCTCAGAAACACACAAAGTTGAGGCATATAATCTAAATATAATTGGAAACCTAGATTACATGTTCATTTTTAAACTAAGTTAAGCCCTAAGAAATGGATTTGTATAAAACCAACTTACAATCGGACCCAAGTACTTAAGTATCTAAGTCTAGTTCATTTTTTAAAACCCTAAAACACAAAATAAGAATTTAAAATAAAAACTTTTAAGTTTTTCACTCTTATAAATAAGATAGAAAAAACAAGTTATGATTTTGTCTTCAATATTGTTGTCATTTTGTTTCCTTGTTTAGCTTGGATTTGCTTGTAAGACTTAGATAAATAATAATGAAAATAACCTATTTTAGTTGTTGACTTTTAGGTTTGTTTCCTTAAGTAGGAGAATCATTAAATAATCCCTCAAGTTTAGGGAAAACATTTGACAACTCGCTACTTTCCTTTGTAGACTATAGCTTAGATTTATTTATTTCTATATCTTTGATGGCATTTACAACCTCTTTGGCTTTGGTCTTTTTATCGCTTTTCTAGTTCTTTAAGTGTGTAAAACACTTGTCACTTTGAGTTAATCCATCAATATTTATGTGAAACATGAGCAAAACCCTCAATATCAAAATAATTTCTATAATTATAAGGTATTACATTATAATTCCCATTATAAGTAACAACAATCCTTGTCAAGATAAGATTTGGTGGACTGCTCTCGGTATGTTAAAGCCTACCCATTTTTGCTTTCTCTCCTTAAAAAGTTATCATTTTTTTGCCCTCAATCTTTCTCTTATCTCTATTTGTAATAGACCATGAGTCATCACTTGCATCATCTTTTTATGAAACTTTTCATACTCATCAATGTTATCTTATTTCTTGCACTAACATGTCATACAACATATCCATTATTACCCTTAAAAGCTTCTCTCTTTTTTCTGCCAAAATCCATAACATTCACTCCTCTACTACTAGAGACATTAAAAGGCATGGGATTGAAATTGATGATTAGGAAGAGGATTAAATTGATGTTAAGGGAAAGTTTAAATGTTATCTATCTTGTTTAAATATTTGCTAGAGCTTTCTCTTAAATTTTAAGTATCAATACGTGTCCAAGTTTTGCAACATGGTACTCACAGGTTAGCTCTGGTTTGTATTAATTTATGAAAAGAGGCTTTAGTGGCGGGGCCACGCAACCTCTGCTTAGTAATTTTGAATACATTTCTCCTACATGCATAGGTAGAGGTGGTAGTTGTTATTAGTTTCTTTGGTATGCTTTTATGGATTGTTTCGACTTTTATTTTCTTGAGGACTGGTGGGCTAGTTTACTAGAACAGGTTAGCAAAATTATTATTGGATATTTTAGAAGATAGAGTACGATAACGTTAGGTTTGGTAATTCTTCCCACATTGCTCACCTCAACAAACCTTTTTCCTTTAGTAAGCCCTTTTGTCTTAGGAGATTTTGATATTCTATCGATTTTTGTTGTGATGTCATGGTCGCACAGTTTAATTACCCTAACTTAAAACAAATCAAACAAAATAGTATAGAGCAAGCAAGGGGTTGATCCGACGAGGACATTTTAGTTCATATTTTCATGTTATTTATGTTATGCAATTGGGGGGTTGGAAGTCATCTAGGCTAGGCTAAAGCAAACTGAGCAAAAATTATATAAAACTGAAATTTATGAATAAGACAAACCTTGGTCGCAACTCAACATCCACATATAGAAATCAGCACTAATTATAGAAATAAAATATCAATTTATGCTCTGAATATTTATATCTTCTTAATATTGGTTCATTAACAGATTTACTGAATAACATATAAAAAGTTTAAAGTTTATATAAACAAGCTCAAAAGGGACTCACTAAGGAAAATATGCGTTAGTTTGGCTTTTGGCTCAAACGGTTAAAATTCTAATGTCTTTATCATTTTCATGCATATATGTAATGCGAATGTAATCTCAACAATATATGAATCCAGTTCTAGATATACATATCATTAAAAGTACAATCAAATAATATTATATTAAAGGCTTAAAAGCTTGCATTGGTATAGCACTATAAAGTCAACATGACATATTTTCACAATCAATCCCTAAACCATTTAAACATTAAAACTTGCATGCATACTCATTCATTTAATTTATATATTCATCTATCTCACTTAATGAGATACATGTTACTCATATTCTCATAAACCAGTGGGAGTTTTAAAAGATCAATCATAGATTTTTTTTCTTACGAAAGAATAAAGAAAACTAAAATAAGAAAAATAATATTATCCTAATACCCCCACACTTAAAACACAACAATGTCCTTAATGTTGAAAATAAAAAAAAAGGAATATAGGAGAATGACAAAAATAAAATAAAATGCGAAAAATAAAAGATAAGGAAAAAGAAACAAATCTAATTTTTTTGTGTTGTGTTGCCTCCTAGTAGGCGCTTATGTTTTGTGTCATTTGCTCAACAAGTGGCATGACATGCTCATTCTTTATAGAAGCAATGATTTCTGTCTTCCAACTTTCATAGAAAGGTTTCAATCGATGCCTATTGATCTTGAGTACTTTATTAGTATCTAAACTTGTAATTCCAACATGTGGAACGGTTTGCAAAGCTTGTAAAGCCAATATTGCATGGTGAACATTGTGGGGAACACATGTGTGCCTCACCATCTCCTCCAATTAGGTAAAATCATAGTCATAACTAAAAGCTACGCTTAATCCATCCACACAATCAAAATCACAAACTTGCTTCACACATTTATCAATTCGGTCATAACATGTGATAGAACAAAAATTGCTATAAAGATATTTCATTGCATCATGAAAATTGAATTCAATGTTTTTATCTCCTACTTCCATAGACAAAGTAACCTTACCACAATCAATTCTCGTATTAGCAATTTTCAAGAATGGTCTCATAAAAGGAGTGTTAGAATCACAAGAATAATGTTCCATATTAAGAATATAAAAGTCACATGGAATTAGCAAACTATCAATCTTGACTAGGACATGTTTTATCACACCAAGTGGGTAAACAAAACTACAATTTGCAAGTTGCATCACAGCACAACACAAGCATCAACAAAAATCACGTCCCCAGCAACGACACTAAAATTTGTTGCGATGTCACGGTCCCTAAACTAATTACCATATCTCAAAACAAATCAAAAAAGATAATATAGAACAAGCAACGGGTCGATCCCACGAGGATGATTTAGTTCAGATTTTCATGCTATATGATATGCAATTAGGGGGGTTGGAAGTTGTCTAGACTAGGCTAAAGCAAACTAAGCGAAAATTATATAAAATTGAAATTTATCAATAAAGCAAACCTTGGTCGCAAATCAACATCCACCTACAGAAATCAGAATTGGTAATAGAAACGACACATCAATTTATATTCTGAATATTTATCTCTTGTTAAAATTGGTTCGTTAATGGATTCGATGTATAACTTACCCTAACAATCAAACAACCACAGTGTCCACACTAGTAATTCGATTCAATGACAACATTAAAATCTAGATAAATTGATCAATTAAGAAACATAATTGTCCGTAATATATGTTTAGTTCAATTGAATTTTCTCCCTAAGATTAATAACAGATTCGCTACAATTATTAACTTAGTTGCTTCATAAGTTCATATACCACAACTCCGATTTTGATATCAAACTTAGCAATCGATTGTCTACAATAATAACTTCGAGTCCACTCTTAGCAATTAAATAATCAATCATAAGAAAATAAGCATAGGAGAAAACAAACATATTCATCATCTAAACTAAAAAATTGAGGTAAAAATAGATCTCACAGTTCTTGAAATCTAAAGGTTTTCATGTCCTTGCAACAAAGCAAAAGTGTTTAGCCTTGCATGTTTATTGAACAACTAAATAAAGAGATGAAAGAAAACATGATTTAGGGTTTGGAGGAAGATTTTTGTTTTCTTTGCTGCTAGCCGAAACTTCCTTGCTACTTCTCTCTTCTTTTATATATGCTTAGAAACCCTAGTCTCTATTTTATAAAAGGTCCTTTCTTAAGTTGACAGAATTTAGTTGTCCCTTGTAAAAAATCATATATCCTTCATATCACATAGTTATGAGCTGGAATTTGGAGAGTTTATAGATCTTTTTGTCTTGAATCCACAAAAATTGACTTTGCATCAATTGTACTTCTATAACTCGAGATATTGCAGTTGGAATGGACAAAGATTGATTTCGACAATTTGCAAGATTTGACTTTGAATGTTGTGATTTCCATGATATTCCAAATTTTATTTATTTTTCCTTATCTTAACATAAATTTATGGATGTTAGGTTTTAAATGTCATTAAAATCACTTCATTTTGATCTTTATAGCTTCCACTCTGCACAAAACATCAATTAAAAGTCAAATTTGTTAATCAACTCCAATTACCTCCTTTTTGCATCTTTCATCCAAAAATACCTTCAAAACATAAAACAAAGACTATCAAGGCATTTTATACACAAAACATATGGTTGCATCAGGTTATCTCGATTGATAATTTTGTTGGGGCTATGGTTGAAAATTCATGGGAATGGAACTATCTCCCTTGATTTCCTTATTGAAATAGGTTCTCGTAACGGAAGTTGGAATGATCTCTCCATCAGGGATTGTACGTGTTAGAAAAGGGATCATACTTACATTGGGGTTGTCCAATGAATGTTCCGTCAACCACATTCACTTGTTTAATGTAATCTTCTTGCATTGTTGGAAACATATCTAAAGCATGTCCTTGTAGTGAGCATATGCTACAAACTTTTACTTGTTGTACATTTCCATAAGCCAAAGAAGGCATAAGAGAAGATCTCAACTTTATTCTCAAGGTTAGAAATACTTACCTTATTCACTCGTTTATTTGAGAAGTATCAGCTTTATTCTCAAGGTTAGAAATACTTACATATTCACTCGTTTGTTTGAGAAGTCTCCACAAGTGCCAAACTGTTTCAAGTTGGTTGCGATGTTTAAGATTAATTGGTGTGCAACATCGTGTGTCTTATCTATCAATGCCCCTCCACTTGTAGCATCAGTGATACTACGGTCAGTAGGACCAGCTAATCAGGTATTTGATGATGAGGGCATTGAATGGATAATAACTTAAATCTTTCCCAATACTCAGCGAGTATTTCTCCGTGAGATTGCCAAATTCCACATATTTCTTTCCTTATGTTGGCAACTCAAAATGCTAGGAAATATTTTCCATGGAAGATCTTTTTCATGCCATTCCAAGTGTCAATTGATCCTAAGAGAATAGAAAAAAAAATCATGCCTTTGCTACCCCTTTTAAAGAGAAATGAATTTTTTTCTACTTAACTTGTTTCTTGTCAATTCCATTCGGTTTCATGCCAACACAAACCATATGGAAATCCTTGAGATGAGTATGAAGATCTTCTCCTACAAGACCATTAAATGTTGGTAACAAATGTATAAAACCAAATTTGAGTTCAAGGTTCACATTATTGTCTATGTTTATGCACAATGGTTGGTTTTCCATGTTAGGAGCAGTAAGCTCCTTGAGTATTTGTTATCGTGCAATAGCCATGATGTTGACACAAGCTTCCTTTGATAACCTCCAAAAGTGTTTTCTATTTCGATATTAACCTACACTTGATGACTTTGGTTTACAAAACAGGTTACAAGCATAAATTGCAAATAAAACTCAAAAGAAACCAAACATACAAGAGATTGTCTACAACTCAATAGGCATGAGGATCCTACGCTAGAAAACTAATACGCCTTTTTTGCATGTTTCATCAAAAATACCTTCAAAACATAAAACAAAGAATATCAGGGCATTTTATACACAAAATATATGCAAACACTAGGTTAATATGGGTGAAACTATCAATTAATATGGTTGCATCAACTCTTATTCTTTATTCAATTCTCTAAGCAATAACTACATCATAATAAAAATATTGGTTGAAGTTACCCATCAGATGCTTATGATATGGGGACTTGAGAGTATTAACAAATAAAGTCATTATCTCTTTTCAAACATAGGTGGTTATAAATATATTGCCTTTTTTTCACCTATAAGCATACTCCCTTATAGCTTCTTCATCATTGTTTTTCATCACCATCAATCTCATCTATTTTGGAGCAATGCCAATATTGAACTTGTATTGTTTCAAGAAAGCACCATCAAAATCACTATATTCTTGACCCTTGTGCTATCTAAGGTCATTTACCAATTTAAAGCATAACCAATCAAGTTGTACAAGAAATGGATGTAAGATTTCTCATCATATATGACTTAGCCATTTTGTTGCAAAATGAGCTCAAGTGTGTATTAAAGCATTCCATTTTTGTTTATTGAATAAATTCTAGCACCCTACACTTTTTAGGCATCATTACATTTAAAAAAAAATCATATCTCATCTACTTTAACTAGATCATATTGATGAAGATCAGCTCAATATCAAGTATAATGACGCAAATGACCCATTAGTGGTGTCAAGTGAGTCTATTACAAAAGTTAGGGCAAAGAGACTTAAAAAGACATTGAGTGGGCTAGTTCAAAGTACATGAAGAAAGATGGATGTAGAGGGACAAAAAATCTATGGATCTTAAAGGACACCTATGGAGCTTAAAGGACAACCTTTAATTCATCTAATCCAAGTCTAAGAAGGGTCACATGCAAGTTCTGAAATGTGCTGATGAGTTGGGCCCAATGTCAACCTTGATCTGGGCTTGTTTTTTCTAATATCACATGAAGTCCAAGTCCAAATTACTTCCTAAAGAACTACAGATTTTAGCATTCAAAATAATAAGTTTCCTAGTCTAGCAAGGAAACCTAAAAGTCAACAACATTCATGACCAAATATATCTTCATCTTATTTTTATGTGCATTCAACTTAAATTTTTTATTTTCAAATCATATTTTGTGTTTTAGGGTTAATAAACATTAATTAGGCTTAGATACTTAGGGATTTGGGTCTGATTATAAGTATACTTTATTCAAGTCAACATCTTTGAGTATTCTAGTGATGTGAACCTTGTGATCACGTGGTCATGCAACCCATAACCACCACAAGGTTGTAATTTTGATTTTCTTTGATTAGGAAATCGTTCCTTATGAATGTGCACCTAAACTCAATCACCGGGTTAGAAAACAACCAATTTTTAGGCTATTTTCATCTTTTATAGGCTTATGTTGTTATTGTTTTGGACTTGTTTTAGCTTAATGGACTTGGGTTTATTTCAACCTCCTTTATCAGTAGTGTCATGAGTCATTTGTAATTAGATCATTATTAAAAAAATAAGAAAAACTTTTGTAACTTGTCTTTGTAAAGAATTTCTTCTTGGTTCTTCCATTCCTAATTTAGTGAAGAACAAATTCAGACTTATCACTTTATATCATAAATTGTGTCTTTTCTTTTTCTTCTTCTTTGATGATTTTTTCTACAATAAGGAACAATAAAAAAAAAGAAAAATAGTCAAACTTATCTTAGAACCAAAGCTTTAATACCAAATGATATGAACTCCATCAACAATTATGATGAAACCTGATAGAAATGATGGTTTAGAACTCCAAGATCGTGTAGACAAGATTGGTTGATGCTTGACCCAACACCTAACCAGATGAAAATCAAGACTACAAAGTATTGAAATGCCACACAAAGAAAACCTGAGAATCTCTCAACAATCAAGGTGATAAGTTTGGCTATTTGAACACCACAAGATTAACTTGACAAGTTTTAAGAGTTTTTTTAAGAACAAAGAGGAAATAAGAGCTCACAATAATGATAATTTTATGAAAACATAATTTTTTTATTCAATTCGAAATACCCATCTATATACTTGGAACAAACCTCCAAGAATAGGAAAAGTCATAATTAAAGCTTTAAAACAGCACAAATATCATCATAAACAAGTCCCCATGTTTTTTAGACCTCTTGGACTTCTAGAGGCAACCATAAATAGCTAAATGACTAAATTAAATGTATTTAATATCATCATTCAAGACCAACTTCATTCCTCTATTTAATATCCTTCGAAGTCAACAAATTCATGCCCTTTGATGGTTAGACTATGCTGGTAACATTTTTGCATTCTAATTATTAGCATTTTCAACTGCCTTGATGATATTGACTAAGCCTTGATTATTATTTGATCCCATCTTGGCCTCTTTAGAATCAAACCAAATCTCTTGGATTAGCCCATTTAGGCTTCCTTGAAACATTTGGCTCTAAATCTTGTAATTAGACCATTTGGAAGTGACTAAGGGTTTTGTGCAAATTCATCCCCATTCTCGAGTATATTATCAACATGTCCAACTCCTTGGTTTGCATCATCTAGCTAGAAACCCATAATGAAGAATATAAGGTGGAATCATATCAATAACTAATCTCAACACATATAACTGAATGCTCACCATGAGGAATCCAAGATTGAACTCAAATCATAGGAAATTCTTAAAACAAACTGACACGTCTTTATCAAAAAAGGATCCTTGCCAAATAGGAGGTCCACAAGTCAAAAGAAAGTAAATAATAAATTTGTACAACTTGTTATGATCTATATCTCAAGGTCTTTCCAAACACCGATTGATTTGAAACTTCATTTCCTCATGGAAACATACCTCTCAAATATTTTGGTAAAGTCTCAACTTAAACAAATGGTTCGATATGGAGATATTTTCAATAGTATAAAACTAGACAATATAAAACTTTACTTTAAAGTCTGAATTTGACTATCTGTGAATCGTACCACAAAACCATCTTACTGGTAGGTAGAACATTTAAACCATAATGTTAACCACTAATTTTTAGGGTTATTGAAATAATGATCAAATCCTTGAGGAATTCTATAAACTTATTGTAAATTCTAAAAAACAAATTCAAAGAAAAAAAGGACAAAAAGTTTCTAAAACAATGCTAAAAGTACTTTTCTCTCATTTTTATAAATAAAATTCATTTTTTAACAAGGATTGGGTCATATGCAATAAGAAAAAATAATTTTTATTTTTTATTATTTAATTATACAAGGCGATGTTGGAAAAACCATCTTTTCCTTCCCTAGAAAATTGTTAAACGAGATATAAGAGTGTTTGCCAAACATTCTCTTAGGCCAAAAACTCTTTAACAAAAATGTTGTCTAAGCAAATAAAGCCTTTAAGTACTTGAACTAAAACAAAACCAAATGGTTTAACCCAAAGATACTAGTTAAACAATGAACTAAACCAAAAACCAAGGTTTGACTGAAAAAATAAAACAAAATCAATGTTAAAAGTTAACACAAAACATAAAAATATTCATAAAAGGTAAATCAAACACTTAAATCATGAAGAACACGAAGAATATTTAAAGAAATTCCAGCAACATGAATTAGTAAAGGATTATACCTTTTGACAACTCAAATAATGGTTACTACTCTTTAGTTCCTTCTTTTCCAAGCTTGTTACTTTCTCTGAAGCTAACGAAATCCTTGCGCTTGTGTCTTAAACCTTTATACTTAGAGTTTCTTTATCAATGTGTCTCTCCATGTTTTTTCTCTCATCTTTATTCCTCTTACTCTCATTGGCCAATTCTCAAGGGGGATTTAAATGTTTTTGCTAGGTTTCTTGATGGATTCATACATAGATTGATCAAAACATGACCTTTTTATCAAAATAAGACGGTTCTACACAAATGTTAATTATTGGTACCTCAATCATTCAATGGTTTTGGGATGGTGGTTTTATAAAATAAATTCGTGGGTGATTTTGTTTTGCTTAGAGATAAAGACATGCATCCCTCACCATTTGATTTTGGATATCAGATTTATGACCCTTGATAAGAACCTTATAGAAAATTGGTGTGAACACATGAAAAGGTTAAGTTGCTTTGCATAAATAGGTATCTCAATCAAGGTTGATTGAGTAGACCAATTTTGAGACTTTGTTGGAGCAACTACGATGACAAAATCATTAGAGGACACTTGAACTTGGTAGAGAAGAAGCATACTAATATGATCTAGACATGATTAAATTTGGACTTTGATGTTAAGTTTATATTGTACACTTATACACTATTGAGCATATCTCCATATCTAATTTTTGGATTACACTGAAACTTTACCAAAAGAGTCTAGAGTTATGCTTCTATATGGGGGTGAAATTTAAGATCAATTGAAGTTTAGGAAAGCCTTACGATATGGGTCATAACAGATTCTATGAATTTTTTTTGTTGAGTTCCTTTTGAGAACGAAAACTTATTTGGAGTGTATTTTGGGTCTTATTTAGTTCACTATAATAAATATGGGTTTTCGTCACATGAGGGCTAAAGTTGGCTTGAGTTAATTAAAATGTTGGGATCAAATCAGATTTTCTAGTTTTTTTGGGATTTCTTATGGATGACAAATCTATTACTAGCATATCTAGGATATTCATTTTTGGATTTTTTTTTTCTTATTAGTTTTTGGATTATTATTATATATTTGGGTCAATTTTGCAAGTATGCTCAAATAAGCCTACATATGTGGGGATCCATCAGGGTTATTTGAAATATTATATAAGTTAATTGGATGTTGTAAAACTAGCCGCCATAAATTATAGAAATAAATTTGTGTGTTTGTATGATGTAACATGTTTTCTTTGTCGAGACAAATCAAATCTCACTTATCAATGTATAACTAACCTTATCACACTTCTCAAACCTGGTTTTCAGCTTTCATAGAAAAGTATCATCTTTATAAAGGGATCAAGAGGGTCCTTTTGATTTGATGCATTCTTAATCTATTTGAAGGTCTTTATTTCCTTATTCGTTCCTTAAAGATGTTAACTAGATTAATTGAGATTCTAAAAATGTAGTGATTGCTAATTAAAGACAACATGTTGTTGAGTTGGTTGAAGAAAAATAAGATGTATACATTCGATGAGAGTAATTGATCTTTGTAAAGGGGGTGTTTGTCAATTGAAAAATGATGGTTATAGTCCATGAGGTGATTAAGAAACTGCATGCATTCACGTAAAGAAGCCTGTCTAACCTGCCAAATATACTAAAGAAGAAACTAAATAGTGGTTGAATGATTGTGTCTGTCATGTAGGTTAAGCCTTAGAAAATAAGGATTTTAATTTGGGATTCGACTTAATTTACTTTAGTCCATGTTCTTCCAATTTCTTCTAGTTGCACCTTGATTGTCTCCCAACTTTTCATTTCATGCAATTTTACCTTTGTCAAACTTAATTATCAACCTCAAAGTTTAATGCCTTCTACAATCTGGTCCCAGCTGATTTATGCCAATTGACTCTCAATTGACCATTGAACTTTCAAATTTCCTCAAATTGACATTTGATTTAGTTAATTCAACCTTTACAATCACATATATTTTTACTTTTTGGTTATGGATTTCTTCAAACAAGTCCTTAATTACCCATCAATCTTCAATATTAATACATATAAACCCCTGATTATCCCGATTAAACCTTATAGAAATCAAATTAAGTTCCCAAAGTTTAATTCATTCCAATTAACATCCAAATTGACTCCAAAAACTTATTTTTATTGCAATCAAGTCCTAAATATTTAATTACACCTTTTAAAATTCTCATTGGGTCCTTACCTATCCAAGTTTGTATTTCTTTACCCAAAATTAAAAAAAAAAAATCACTAATGGTGCCCTTTGTCAATTAGAATAGGGTTATCAATTTTTCCAATCTTATATATTTTAATCCTCCAATGTTTTCACTTGTTATTTTGATCCTTCACCACCAACCTGGACATTCTCTTTTGGGCTTTTTTCATGTGTATTTTTTTTCTTTTCTTGATTTTTTTTATAAGGTTCAAAGTGAGTAACAACAATTTTATTTCAATTCTTTTTTACCTTTTTTTTATTTTTTATTGTTAATTTATTTATTATTGTTGTATTTTAATTTTTTTATATTATTTAAATTATCGACTGGACCAATGATTTGAAAATTGATTTCTCTCTCTCTCTCTCTCTCTCTATATATATATATAACCACCAACTCTCGACCCTCAGATATAAATCCAAGTATAACATTAAATAACTTCTTTGAGTTTTATTAATCAATTTGACTTTTTAAATCCTATTTTGATAATGAACAGTTAGAAATGGTTGTTTATGAGACTGTCAAATTGTGTGTGCACACTCAGGCTGTGTACCGTCTTATCCAACAAGATTACATGGAGAATAATTAATTTATCAACGACTTTGAGGGCATGTGAAATAGCTTCAAAGCACAACTTAGTTCATGATTCCACTTCATGTTCATTCGCAGCTATTCTTGTCTTTTCTTCATTTATATCATAATCAACTTCGTGCTCTTTTATTTTATTCAGTATGTACTAGTCATTCATAAATGTTCAAAGTGATTTTTTTTATTTCCTCCATTTTATTATTTTATTGTGATGCGGAATACAAAAAAAACAATACGAAATAAACAATAAAAAGAAGAATGAAGCTTTAGAGAAGAAAGAAACAAAAGATTGGAGAGAAACAAAGAAACTTAAGAACAGAAAATGAGATTGGAGGATTTGCAAAGTATGCATATCTTCATTATTCATCCAAAAGTTGCCTTCCAAAATGATAGAAATGGCATTTAAATAGCAAAACCCTAAAACATATAGCTATTAGGCTCGACCCATCAAATAAAATGTTACCTAAATAATTCAAAATAAATAAAAGACTTCTAAATAAATAAAAGATAATGAGATGGGCCCAAATGAGCTTAGTTTTCCGATTAAAGCGTGATAGACTAGGTCATCCTACGTCGTTTTCGACCATATATTTGTGTAATTCGCGGTGTGGGTTTGGTGTCCCCACCATATTGTTGTTATTTTTTAAATTTTATTCTCCAATCAACTTAATTTTAGATTTATCTTTATATATATATATATAAAATATTAATGTTTTAAATAAATATTTTAATAATTAGTTTATGCTTGATTTTATAAATATCTATTTTTATTCTTGTATAATTAAGTAAAAGATCATTTAAAAAATATTAAACATGATAAAATATTTCATCTAAATAATAAATTTAGGGAATTAAAACATAAAAACTAAGTCAGTTTAATATATTACCATTTTAATATTGATTTTTTTATATAAATATATTATAAATCAAACTGTATTTTTATTATTAGTATTTCAAATTATATTGTGCCCGCCAAATAATTTGAATGACATTACTTACACATGATTTAGTTATAAATTTAAACTAAATAAAAAACTAATTTAAAATTTATCTTCTAAATAAAATTTATCTTCTAAATAAAATTTAATAATCTCAAACAACCCGTATTTAATACTAGCCCTCTAAACTAGTACAATCGAAATCAACTCAACAATAGAGGATCGCCGTGCCAAGGCAAGTGCCTGCTCCAACAGACAATAAAGGACTTCGTTTGTAAACCGCAATTCTTTCACTGGAAAAACACCACAAACAAAATTAAAAAACAATTAAAATTCAGACCAAAAGTATATAAAAAGCAAATAACAATCCAATTTGGAATTGTGATTGTGATGGTTTATAAAAATATTTATTATTTAAAAATATATTAAATGATGTTTTTTTATTTTTTAAAAAATTATTTTTAAAATCAGTATATAAAAAAAATAATTTTTTGTATTTGTTTTTTAAAAAATTAATATATGAAAACCAAACGCACGTGTACATAACATGCACCCGCAAACCTCGAACGTCCCGCAGATCATTTTCTAATGAAAGCAACGCGCTTAAGTTAGAGCGTGATAACCTGAGAGGAAGAGTTTTCGGAGTTGAGCAAATCGTATGCGAGTAGGACCTGGTAGTCTTATCGTGAAGAAGAGAGAAACAGACACCGAAATCGAATCATGACCTTAGTCGATGATAAATTCATCATATATTAAGAACACCGCTATGTCTCCTCTTCCTCTCCTTCTCTTGATCCCTTACTCGACCTCGACGACGACGACAGAAGTAGTAATAAACAAGGTTCTGAATTGGTTGACAAGGTTTCTCCGCCCGTAGATTCAAGCGATTCTATCTCAGTGTCTTGACTTGGTGAGTTAACTGTCTTTCGATTAATTGATATGGCTGTAGATCTGTGTTTCTATGTAATTTTTTGCCTTTTCGTTTAGGGTTTGAAGGATTTAGCGATGGAACCGATGGATATAGTTGGTAAATCGAAAGACGATGCTTCGCTTCCTAAAGGTTGTGCTATTTTAATTCTAAGTTGTTTGGTGCAGTCAATTTTATTTATATTTTTTCCATTTTTTTCTCTTGTCTTGTTAGTTTATTAATTTTTGTGGTTTCGCTTGCTACAGTTTTTGTTTATTTTGGAGGAGCTAGATTTAGTTTTTGAAAAAACCGTAGAAAAAAAAAATTAATGAGTTTTACCTTAGGTTTTATTTTTGATAGATTATGAAATGTATGACTTGAGAGATTCTTAGGCAGAGTGTTTTTAGGCTTAGTTATGGGTTAGGGTTACTACATCTGTGATTGTATTTGTGGTGAATTGCTATTGCCTTGCATATTTGCAGTCAATTTTTAGTGATTTTGGGTCAAGTAGGAATAGCAACGGCCTGGTGTTGCTGTTATTTATAGTGATATAAGCATTTCTGTGTGTGGTATCTGCTTAGTGTAGTGCGTTCAATTTGGACGCTTTGGATCGAGGGCTTGCTGAATGCTGACCTTGAAAGGGTGCTGAATGTTCGCTCTCTGATGCCATTTATGGATCTTCTTTTACAGCAACTATGACCAAAATCATTAAAGAGATGTTGCCCCCAGATGTTCGTGTTGCAAGAGATGCTCAAGATCTTTTAATTGAGTGCTGTGTAGGTGAGACTTAAGTAATTTTGCATCTTTTATCAAAATTAAATTCTTTGCATATTATCATATTGATTGATTATCATTTTCTTTGCATTATTACACCTCTAGGCAAACCTTTTCTTTGGGAAAATGCTTTTTTGTATGTGGAGAGACAGAATGAGCGTGGCCCTAGAATCTATCTGCTAGTACTTTGTTTATGGAACTTGTGTAAGTTTGATCAACTGGAATTTAAATAGGGCAGCTACATCAGACAATGTCATTGTTCAATTCTCACACGACATTAACAAAGAAAAAGGCAGAAAGAAAAGGAAAAGGTAAGGAAAATAGAAAGAGAGGCATGACCTTAGGAGTTAAAGCTCAAATCCAATTAGAAAAGCTTCATTTGTAAATTACTAATTCTTAGCATGAGATAAAATATTTATTGATAATGTTTCTAAATTTCAATTTCGCCCATTTGATGTTGCTATAGTTTTCTCCGTATGACACTTTCTAGAGGTGTGCCATAATCAGTTGATTGTTTGGAGCTGTTGCGACAAATCAAATACCTTAACAAAAGCCTAGCATTCTAAGAAAAATAACTTAATAAACCTAAGGAGGTTTTTGTTTTCTTCTTAAACAATATACCTTCCACACAAATGTTTGCAGCTGCAGCATGTCTTCAAAAGCTATTTCATGTACTCCAAGATGTGGTTCACCAGATGATATCAGAACTCTTTCTCTAGCAAACCCTATTAAAAGTTTCTTATAAGTTCTTATAATCTAAATGCTTGTTGGAATGTCATTGGTTGGAAATTGAAAAGGATGTTAGTTTTGGAAATGACATTACATATTTCCCTTCTTTTCGAAGCTAGCTTTCAAAGATTAAATCAACTTCCTATTAAAAGATCCTTCCCAATAGGCAGAAAGCCATAAGTGAAGTTTCCATCTTAAATGGTGCCTTTGTATCTTGCCCTTGCTTTTGATAAGAGAATCTTCCAGGAAACTGCTGTTATGATTGGCCTACTTCAATATTAGGATAGAAAAGAAATGGGTTTGTTGCAATGTCATTTCAAAAGTCACCTTTTGCACCATTTATTTTGAAGATAGCACATTCAAGAGAAAACTGTGTTCCTATATAATGTGCTCACCCTTTCATTTCCTTGAATCCTAGCTGTGGCCTGAGATTTTTTGAATTTAATATTGGCTATATGATATAAGATGCTGAAATTAAAATTTTCAAGATGTGGCCATTTTAGTATCACATGAAAGGCCATATGTTTATTTGGTTTTAAGTTACGCTTTGTTGAATAGTGTTTCAGTGGTTGCTGATATAAATGTCAAATGTCTTTTCTACTGCACTTATTTCTTTCCGCATCACTGCATTTTCTTCTCTCTCACTACCACAGTCGATACCTTTTCATATGTTTTGTGACTTGTGTTTTAACAAATCTCTGTGGAACTTGTTTGTTTGTAGAATTTATAAACCTTGTATCGTCAGAGTCCAATGAAGTTTGTAGCAGAGAGGACAAGCGAACAATTGCACCTGAGCATGTACTCAAGGCTTTAGAGGTCTTTGACCGATCAAATTTACTCTCTCAAGAGTGGGTTCTTGACATGCATAATTTCCTGTGCCTCTTAGTTGGAAGCAGCATTTTTCGCATACAAACCATGGTTTATTTTCTTCCAATACTGATTTGGGATGATGTGCGATACCTTTACTTTTAATAATTTGAACCTAGGTCTCATTCCCTGCCTCACTCATCCCCTCAAAAAAAAAAAAGAGAGAGGCCAAAAGCACTCTTCATATGTGCTATCCACTTTCATCTCTTATGATTTTCAGAATTATTAGTGATTTCATTAATTGAGAAGTCTCATAACCCTTTTGATCCTCGAGTTGTATTTAATTAGTAGATGCTGTTTTGCTGTAAATGCCTCAAAGTGTCTGTTTCTATTTTTTACCTTTTGAAGCCAATCATGTATTTTTAATGGAATTGGTTAACAATTTGCATTTGAAACCCATGTGCCTTTAAAGATATCCCTGGTTGCCAGCGTGCAATTTTTATTAACAAGTACTCTGATTTACAGGTTCTAGGGTTTGGAGAGTACATTGAGGAGGTGTATGCTGCATATGAGCAACACAAGCTAGAGACTATGGTAATTTTTATCTTCCCCCGCCCTTGTTCAATTTTTGCAAGAGAGATTATTTTTAGAATCAGATCTCTCCACATGAAAAAGCCGCCGTGTATTAAAATAGTCCAGCTGGTTCAGCATCTGCATGTTCTTATTTACTTTGGCTATAATGCACTGGAGTTATGAGCTTTCTTTTTTTTTTCTTCGTACATTCCCCGTTTTAGTTAGTTGCCCCGCTTAAGATCGAGCTTCGAGTGCGCAAAATGATAGTCTTTTGTTACAGTTGTGCTTTCAAAGCATGTAATGTAAGTTTTGCTGAACAAATCTCGGTCTCTCTATCACTTTGCCTTTCCTTTCCAGCATGACTCTTTAAAAGGTGGTAAATGGAGCAATGGAGCGGCAATGACTGAGGAAGAGGCAGCCGCTGCGCAGCAAAGGATGTTTGATGAGGCGCGTGCTAGAATGAACGGTGGGGTCACTGCCCCAAAGCAACCAGAGACTAACCATAGTTTAAAGAGCTAACCTAGGGACTTTGCTTTCATGAACCATAGGCAAGCATCACACTCTTCCACTGGCACGACTAGAGTATATCTTCTATAGTGTACAAAAATTCATTGGCAAGTGCATTAGTGATTGCGGAGATGCACTTCGATTTGAACTCCTTATAGTATGGATCATGTTTATAAGTTTAGTTAATCAGTTCAATCTTGTCATTATCATATTTAGCTACCCCCTAGGCACTGCCCATGCTACGTGGCCAGTCCATATATAGTGCTTAGGTGATGTAAATGTGTTTTAAAAAGTAAAGGTAATTAACGATTTGGGTTATATTACCGATTAAGATTGATAAATTGATTTTATTTTAATTAAATGATAAAATCAAAATAAAAAAAATAAATTAAAGAGTCATTAATTTTTTTCACTGGAAGTAAAATTTAAAAGAAAAATAACTCAAATTAGATTAAAACTAGTAGAAAAGGTAAAGAAAACAATAATGCAACATAAACTCGAATTGAAATGTGAGATTAGAAATCAATAACTTAAAAAAATAGAAAAAGAATAAAGAGTAATCACCACATGAAAAAATATATGAAAAATTGAACTTGAAGGAATAAATTAAAAAGAATTAACACCTATACAAAAGGGCAAAGGAAAAGAAATTGAAATAAAAAAACAACATATTTTCCTTGTTTGGATAATTAAATTGAAAAGAAAAATAACATAAACAACAAGAAAAGAAAATTGAGAATAAAATTGAAAACAATAACATAAAATAAACTTTGATTGAAAGGTGAAATAGATTTTTTTTTATCTATTCTAATTTATTCAATTTATTGTGGTGTTTACCATTTTTTTCCCACCAATTTCAGACTCAAGGATTACAAATGGATTGATAACTTCATTAAAAGCAACTAAGAAAATATTACAAGGCACTATCTTCAAAAAATTTAATGTTAAAAATATTTACAAGATCTAATAAGAAAATCCATGAGACTCAAATAAAAATAAAAATAAATTGACTAATAAATTACAGAAGTTAATCCCCACCCAATCAATGAATCTTCTTGTAATATTTTTTTTTATCTAGTCTGAATTTATTCAATTTATTATGGTGTTTACCATATTTTTTCACCAAATTCAGACCCAAGGTAATGTGATTACGTGGTCAAGCAATCCTCAACAAAAATGATACTTCCCTAAGAAAGCTCAAAATCAAGTTTGAGAAATATGACACAATATAAACTTGTCTCAAGACACCAATATTATGGGAGTTTAATCGAATGATGCCACAAAGCCAATTATACCTCGAGAAGTCATATTTGATATTTGTCCGAGCAAAAAAACATGTTGCATCATGCAAACACCCAAGTTTATTTCATTAATCTATGACTGGTAGCTTTGCAACATACAATTTACTTATATAATGTTTAAAATAACCTTAATGAATCCCTATATATGGGCTGATTTGAGCACACTTACAAAATTGACCCAAATATGTAATAATAATTCAAAAACTAATAAGAAAATAATAAATAGAAAAAAAAAATTAAAAATTAATATCTTAGATATACTAGAAACATATTTGTCATCCATAAGAAGTCCAAAATAGACTAGGGAATTTGATTTTATTGCAATCTTTTAATTAACGCAAGTCAACTTTGGATCTCATGTGGCCCAAACCCATAACTATTAAAATGAACCAAACAAGACTCAACATACACTCCAAACAAGCTTTTTACCCAAAAGAAATTGAACAACAAAATTCGCTAAGCCTGTTATCACCTATATCGCAATGCCTTCTCAAACTCTAATTAGTTTATAATTTAACACCTACATAGAAGTACAACTCTAGAATCGAATGGTAAAGTTTCAACTCAATCTAAAAGTTAGATACGGAGATATGATTAGTAGCATATAACTGGACAGTATAAAACTTTATTTTAAAATCCAAATTTGACCATGATTGGATCGTATCACAAGATTTATATATGGATCATGAGACCATGATAACTTCATTAAGAGCATCCATAAAAATTTTGTTTGTAATCAATTCATTGTGATTTTCCTTTTGGATTAGTCTACTTTTGAAATTAAGATTATAAAAATTAGGGTTTTGATAAAAAAAAGAAGATAATTGGTATATTTTACCTTTTGTCTTTGTTACTACTTTCTCTATAAATTAGAAAAAAATATGGATGTTGGGAGAAAGTAGTGAAGAAGTGGGAAAAAAGTTGACTAAGATGGATTCTAATTAAAGGTGTTTATGCTCCCCCACTATATATTCCTTGTTAACATCCCCCTACTAGGTTTGATAACATTCCTTCACCCCACCCCCTCTATTCGTTTTTAGGCTTGATAAGAATCCTCTACCCTTTTTGGAAGTCAATTTCTCATCTTTTTCTAAAAAAAAAGAAAGGAAAGAAGGAAGAGATAAGAGAGAAAGGGTGTGAAAACATATGCCAATTACAAACCAAAAATATACCCAATAGATCCAAGGCTACAAATATAACCATTCTATTAAAATCCATTATAAAAATAATTTATATCCAAAATAAAATTGCGATTCCTTTTCATATTTTTAGTATAATGTGAGATTTTGACTAATTTGAGTAAACCTATTAACAAGAATAATTCTTTAAGAAATTGTAATTTAAAGTTTTTTATACATCATAATATTACTATTTTGAATTTTTTTTCTTTTATAATGGTCCATCAATATATATATTCAAAGTGTGGATGTACATTTGTGTAAATGTTATTAACTATGAGTTTAGAACTAAAATGTTATTGACTAGAACTCTAGAACTTGGGTATAAGCACACATGAATTTTATGAATTTTTATAACAAAACTCTTTGAGAATTGCATTATTTTACTAATTACTAAAAATATGAAAATATTAGTAGTTAAATCATTTGTTTGTCTCATTCAAATAAAAAGTGAAACATGTCCTTTTTTTATTTCCTTCATTTTTTTGGTTTTTGTTTTTATTTTTATTTTTTTAATTCAATATTTGATTGATTTTGAATTGACTCATATAATTTGTTTCAACTTGCTTTCTATGAGGTTATCATTGTCTCAAACAAATATTATAGTATTTTGTTGGTAGTTGATTTTGTAATTTTCTATTTATCTTATCATAAAATTAAGTACAAAATAGTTTTTTAATAGAGCTATTAAACCCAATGAAGTTCGTAACTATGGTTGTGAGTTTGGTGGTTTAAGTTGCAAAATTCGGTGTTATCCAATATGTTTTCATCTTAGAATTCCAAAAAGGTCAGTTTGAATTTTTTCAAGTCCAATCATGTTTTTACTAGTTATTTGGGTTGTCTTTGAACCTACCAAGTTTATTAAGTTATATCGGGACAATTCACATGCTGAAATTTAATCTAATAAACTTGAGTTAAATAAGAAATTAAGTTCAAAGGCTTCAAGGTGGACTCACTGTGCTAGATTTAATAATAATATCAAAGAGTTTTTTATGACCTCAATATTGTTTTATATACAAATACTTCAATCTGATTTACAATGAAACATTGCTCGTAAACTAGTTTTTGTAGACAAAAGTAAATAAGCTACAATATCTCTTGAAATATTTTGCTCTTACTGTTTCATTTTTGGATACATTTTAAATTCACCTCCAATTATACATAAATTCTCAATTAGACCCCTAAATTTTTTTTAAAAATCTCATTTAGATTTCTAAAGCATCAAACTTTCCTCAATCTACTCCTTTTATCTATTTCTAATTGTCTACTAATAACTTTTATTATATTTTCAATAAAATAATGTTATTTATAGAGCACTTGATTGATGTAGAACAAGTGACAGAGTCATACATGCTCAAGAGAAAGCATCCAAAATTCAAAAGCAACTGAATTTCTAGTTGTCCGGCTGCTGAAGTCAGAATGACACAAAACTCATTCAGTTGATGTGTCTCGGTGTTTCCGGAGTTAGTTAATAGCTTTGGTATTGTTGCATACCATTATTTGGCTGAATTCTATTGTTTAGGCCCTGAAATTGTCATTTTTTTCATTTTAAAAAAGTTTTGTTTTAGCAATAACTCTTGATTTTCAAGTCCGAATCGACTTCTGTCAATTTCAGCTTGCTCAGGATTTCTAACATTTTCAATTTTCATATTTATCTCAAATTTATCATTTTTGGTAATATTTAATAATTAGTGTCGTTTCCTTGTACGTCAAGGGTTAGGGCTAGGATTTCTATTTAAAATATGGTTGTAAGCCTAAAATTATTTACGGAATATCGATGTTGGTCGTATTTCTTGTATTTTTTTGTCGTGTCATTGATCATTTATTTAATTTATTTTTATAAATAAAGTTAGATGAAAAGATTTAACACTAAAATAGCTCATATATTTTGAATATAATTAATATTAAAATAAGATAGAACTTGAGAATTAGATAATATTCTTGAAATAAAAAAATGTGCACGCCTTAACCACTCGGTTAAATAATTTTATCATGATGTTATAATATAAAAATAATACTTGTATTATTAAATAATCTCTCTATTAAAGTCCACGTTACTTATTAATCTAGATAAACAGTACTTAAATAAATAAATAAATAATCTGCAAGTTAATTTAGCTGTATGGATAATGCATGAGAAAAGGAGACATTCAAGAAAACGGGAGACCTCATTCGCCTAATTAGTTACGTCCACATGGATCATCAACTCTAGTGGCACCCAGTCACATAAACAAGTTTGCCATGAAATCTAACGTGTAAGTCTTCAATTTTCAATTTGCTATAAAAATAAGGGTAAAAAGGTAACTTTAAAAATTACAATTGATATTTATTATAATATTTATTATTAATATTAAACACAAAATTGTAACAAAACAGGACAGTTTGTGTTACAAAATTGTTGCTAGCATCTTTGAAATCAGAAGTGTTTATATAGATAGATAGATAGATAGATAGATAATTTGAATTTGTGAGAGGCTGGTTAGTTATAGGGACAGCAAATGCAACACAGCCTTATCGTTTTCCAGTCGCAGCCTGGACCCCCTGACGGTATTTTTTTTTCTTTTTTTTTCCTCCATAATTTATTTAATTATCTTGCACACACACTGCTACTTGATTTGATTTTGATGTTGACTCTGCGGTGTGCTTTTTACCTTGGTGAAAAAATAGAATAAAGTATGAACTGTAAATTTTATAAAGTGTTTTTGTTTTACTTCTTTGAAGATTTTGTTGTTTAACAGTAGCGATGCAAGCTTTCTAGGAAATAAAATGATGTTATATGGTATAATTTTTTAATTCAGAATTATAATTTAAATTTTTTTATATAAAAATGAGTCAAAAATATTTTAATATACAGCGTATTTGATATGAATTTACTTGTTTTTTCAGTGGTTGGTCAAAAGTAAAAGAGTTTTCTAATTGTTTTTTCTTAAAAAAAAGTACCCAAGTGATTATATGTATATATATAAATTTAATTGTAATATGTTAATATTAAAACAAAAACCTAAAAAAACAATTTAATATATTTTCAAACACACAATCTTAAAGGTAAAGCATATTGATTTGTGATTATGCCAGCAGTTCATGTCTTTGGTATAGATGTGGAAAATATTCTTATCTCAACTCTTTTCTTGGGCACTATCAACCATCACCATTATAATAATGGAGAATTGAAAGCTGGCTAGATCTAAAAGGTGGACCAACCAAAGTAAAAATGGTGCATATGGGAACATAATCATCAACTCAAAAGAAAGTAAAGAAACCTGGAAGCTGAAGGATATTCTGCAGTTTTGTTTTTGTTGCTGATATATATATTGGTCTAAAGTTCTTGTTGAGTGACACTCTCTCTTTCGTCGCAGTAGTGGAAAACAATAATCTGAAACTGGATTTTTTAATACAATTTTTAATTACTTGGTTTGACTGGAAAAAAGAGTTCACTCCATAACCCAATTCTGTCAACCCACTAACGAAAACATCGTTCTAGGTGCTTCTGTCATAATAATAATAATGATTTCGTCCCCCAGTTTTCTTAAAATGCCTCCTCGCAAAAGGTTGGGAATTCGACCCCCTCTGGAGTTTTTTTTTTTTTTTTAGAGAAATAAGTTGAAATTAATTGAGTTGGATAGGGCAGCTTATGAGTGTGTGTGTATTTTATGAACAGCCTTAGAGCTTTGTACTTGTCAAAAAAACGAGAATCTAAGGAATAATGTACATAACCCTTCTCATCAAAGAACTGTCTAACCTGATTTTTTTTTCTTCTTCTATAAATTGTCTTCATGTACACTAGCTCGCAGCTCGCAAGACTTGCTTCGTCCATTATAAGTAAACATAGAGTAATATTTTAATTTTAAAAAAAACTAGTGTAATTTTTTTATATAATTTTTATATTTTTCAATTTGGAAAACTAGGTTTTAGTGTTAGAGTACATAAGAATATTTTAGAATAGTGTAATGTGTATAAATAGAGAAATATACAAAACAAATGTATGCAAAAACATAATATCAATACAACAATTATTCAAATTTCAGTCTCCCTCTCTTTTCTCTTTTCTCCCTCTAACTAATTCTTATTTCAATTCTGCAAACTCTCTCAATCCTAACATGGTATTAGAGCTATTATGCTTGCGCATGAATTGATCCATGCTTCCGCAACTGATCATTATATGTAAAAAAAAATCCACAGCAGCCATGGCAGAATCTGGAGAAACTGGTGGCGTTAAAGAAAACGTATGCGATATAATATTGAATACGACAAAAGAGGCACCAAACAGAGTAATGGAGTATGAGAGACAAGTGTTATAACTTGCATTTCATAACATATAAAAATTGTATTATTCATGTCTAATTATCAAGAACACATAAACGATAAAGCGGAAGCGTACCTGAATCCATATCCGGAAGTTGTACGGATGACCTTCTAGATTAACAAGTTCTAACTTTGAGAGCCCTTTGATCTCTCAACCTTAGCCTTAGTTTTTCTCTCTAATAATGGGATGTTAGAGTGAAAGATTGAACTTGTAATCTAGAGACCATGACCCTATATTTATAGGCAACTAAGTGCCTTTGTGGTATTTATATTTTAGCCCATCACTAAAATAGAAATAACCTCGTAATCTCTACACATTAAAGGTCCACACCCTATTAGATACATCAAAACTCAATTGCCTAAAATACTTAACAGATCATTTTAATTAGGCTTTACCTTATTTGACAGTCCATAAACACATAATTATTTTCATATAAGCCCAACATTGGATTAATGATCCAACAATCTCCCACTTGGGCTATATGTATAACCTTATAATTATGTTTTGCAAAAATAACCAAATGAGCTCAATCTTTGTTGTCGTTAACAGATGTATCTATAACCAATCCGGTCTAGTAATCATACGAACATAGGATCTAAGTGGTTTTCGTTACAATTGTCGTAACTCAACCTATCAAAGGTCACGTATGCCAATACAATTAAATGACATGGATCATGATGTGGATGTGTAGCATGGAAATTTCATGCAATATGATCTTAACATGCCTATTTCTAACTGGTCCACCCTTAAACCTTAGTGAGATCAAACCATACTAAAATCAGAGTGTAAATTAAACCAAAAACTTTATTTCTGCAGAAAATAACCTCATAAATATCCATAAACTGAAAATTTGTCTATATTACATAAGCATGTAAAATTACGAACTCCCTTTAAAACTTAATACTATCAATTGCCAAAACACCCATACGAGCAGTATGCTCATGAAACATTTTGGGTGGCAATCCCTTAGTAAGCGGATCCACAACCATGGAGTTTGTACCGATATGCTCTATAGACAATTGTCCACTCTGAACTCTTTCTTTAACAACTAGGAACTTGATGTCGATGTGTTTTGACTTCGATGAACTCCTATTGTTATTGGAATATAAAACTGTCGATTTATTGTCACAAAATAATTTTAGTGGTCTTTCAATATCGTCCACTATACGCAGCCCCGTGAAAAAATTCCGTAGCCATACTCCATGATTGGATGCCTCATAACATGCTATGAACTCAGCTGCCATCATGGAAGAGGCTATAAGTGACTGTTTAACACTCTTCCACGAAACAACACCTCCAGCTAGCATGTAAATATATCCTGATGTAGATTTCATGGTATCTTGGCATCCAGCAAAATCAGAGTCGCTATACCCAATGATCTCCAAATTAGCTAAACTTCGATATGTGAGCATGTAGTCTTTTGTTCTTTGTAAGTACCGTAAGACCCGTTTAGCTACTTTCCAATGGTCTATTCCTGGATTGCTTAAAAATCTGCCCAGTAGCCCAGTAATGTACGCAATATCCGGACGCGTACAAACTTGAGCATACATTAGACTCCCTACTACTGAAGCATAAGGAATCTTCTGTATTTCCCTTTTCTCAAAATCATTCTTAGGGCACTGATTGAGACTAAATTTGTCTCCCTTAGCCACAGGGGTATCTCCTGGTTTACAGTCTTGCATGCCATATCTCTTAAGAACCTTTTCGATATAGCTCTTTTGTGATAATCCAAGAATACCTCGAGAGCGATCTCGATGTATCTGAATACCTAATACAAAAGAGGCTTCACCAAGATCTTTCATCTCAAAATTCTTAGCTAGAAATTTCTTGGTTTCGTGCAATAAGCCTATATCGCTGCTGGCAAGCAAGATGTCATAAATGGATTTCTTAAGTTTGCAAACCATATTCTTTGGGTCTCCAGACACAAAGTTTTCTGGTTGCAACATATAAATCATCTCATCAATGTTACCATTGAGAAACGTTGTCTTTACATCCATCTGATGTAACTCAAGATTGAAATGTGCCACCAATGCCATTATAATCCTGAAAGAGTCTTTCGAAGATACCGGAGAGAAAGTCTCTTTATAATCGATACCTTCTTTCTATGTAAAGCCCTTTGCAACAAGACGTGCCTTGTACTTCTCCACATCACCTTTTGAATCCCTTTTGGTCTTAAATATCCATTTGCAACCAATGGGTTTCACACCTTCAGGTAATGGGACAAGATCCCACACGTTGTTGTCTCTCATTGACTTAATCTCTTCATTCATGGCATAAATCCACTTTTGAGAGTTAGAACTTTCAATGGCTTGATAAAAGTTGATAGGATCATCTTCCATCACTCCAATATCTACCTCATGTTCTTGGAGAAATACAATATAATCATCTGATATTGCACTTCTCTTCTCTCTAGTGGATCTTCTTAATGGCATAGATTCTAGAGGTGCTCGAGGTTGTTCTTCTGGAACAATTTCTTGAATAGGAGGTGCTTCAACATTGTCTTGATTCGTTGTGTCTTCAACATGGTCAAAATTAGAATCTTGACCAATGCTAATGACACCTGTGGGAATATCAATATATTCCTCTTCAAAGACAAAGTCTTTATCTTTATCACCTCCCACAAACGTCTGATATTGCACTTCTCTTCTCTCTAGTGGATCTTCTTAATGGCATAGATTCTAGAGGTGCTCGAGGTTGTTCTTCTAGAATAATTTCTTGAATAGGAGGTGCTTCAACATTGTCTTGATTCGTTGTGTCTTCAACATGGTCAAAATTAGAATCTTGACCAATGCTAATGACACCTGTGGGAACATCAATATATTCATCTTCAAAGACAAAGTCTTTATCTTTATCACCTCCCACAAACTCGACATCCTCAAAGAATCGAGCATTTCCCGTCTCGAAAATTTATACCCCTTGGATCTTTCCGAGTATCCAATAAAATAACAACTTATCGTCCTAGAGTCCAGTTTCTTTTCATTAGGCCTATAAGGCCTTGCCTCAGCTGGACATCCCCAAACATGCAAATGTTTTAGACTAGGTTTCTTACCTGTCCAAAGCTCATAAGGGGTTATGGTAGTTGCTTTAGTGGGTACTCGATTAAGGATATATGCTACAGTCTTAAGTGCTTCTCCCCAGAGTGATTCTGGTAAGGTGGAATGACTAATCATACTCCTTACCATGTCCTTAAACGTTCTGTTTCGTCTTTCAGCAACACCATTCATAGTGGGCGAACCCTGCATAGTGTATTGTGGGACGATACCGCATTCATATAGGAATTTAGCAAATGGTCCTGGACGTTGTTCTCCTGAACCGTCGTATCTACCATAGTACTCACCACCACAGTCAGATCTGACACTTTTGATCTTTTTACTAAGTTGATTTTCAACTTCAGCTTTATAACTTTTGAACACATCCAGTGATTGTGATTTTTCACTTATGAGATATACATAGCCATATCTGGAAAAATCATCTATGAACGTTATAAAATATTGTTGACCATTCCAAGCAACCGTAGGAAATGGCCCACAAATATCTGTATGTATTAGTTCTAAGATGTCCATAGTCTTGTTGGCTATAAATCTCCTTATATTGGTTTGTTTTCCTTTAATACAATTAACACAAATATAAAAATTTGTAAATTCTAAAGGATCGAGAATTTCATCTGACAAAAGTCTCTCTATTCTCTTTTTAGATATATGACCTGATCGTTTGTGCCATAATATAGTTGAATTCTCGGTAGTTAATTTTCTCTTGGTACCTCATGTACTTAATTGCAGGGATTCATTAAATGAAGCAATTGTATCAATCGAATATAGATTATCATAACCAGATAAAGAACCTGAACCAGATAATTTGGAATCATAAAATAAACTAAATTTTCCATTTCCGAATGAACAAGAATAACCAGATTTGTCCAAAGCAGAAATAGAAATCAAATTCCATCTAAAAGACGGTACAACAAAAGTTTCATTAAGATCCAAATAAAATCCGGTCTTTAACAATAATCTAAATTTTCCAATTGCCGCAACTTCAACCGTCTTGCCATCGCCTACATAGATATATCTTTCAACATCATTTGGCTTTCGGCAACTCAGGCAACCCTGCATAGACACACTAATGTGAGTTGTTGCACCAGAATCTAACCACCACGTGTGTCTAGGTACCGAAGTTCAATTAACTTCAGAACAAACCAAAGCAAGAAGCATACCTTTCTTAGCATGCCAAGCGTGATAGTTGGTGCATTGCTTCTTTTTATGCCCTTCAGCACCACAAAAGAAACAACCAGTACTGATCGAATCATTTGATTTCGTTAATTGTTTCTTTTGAGGTACTGTACTTGCAGCTTCCTTAACATTCTTTCTTTTCCTTCCCTTACCTTTAAAGGCAGTGGCTAAGTGAGCACTCTCTGTCCTATCTTGCTTAAGCCTTTCCTCTTCCTGAACACAGTGTGAGATGAGCTCATTCAGAGACCAAGTCTCTTTCTGGCAATTGTAGCTCACCTTAAACTGGTTAAATTGTGCAGGAAGAGATATTAAAACCAGATGCACTAGGAAGTCCTTAGAGAGTTCAAGTTGAAGTGCTTTGAGCTTGGAAGCAAGATGCGACATCTCCAAAATGTACTCCCTTACATTGCCTTTGCCTTTATACTTCATTGAAATGAGACTTGTCAAGAGTGTACCGATTTCAACCTTTTCATTCTTGACAAATCTCTTTTCAATATTGGCAAGGAATTCCTTAGCTGTTGTGATTTGATCAGATATTGTGCCCCTGAATGCTTCTAGAATGGCTCTCTTCATGATCATCATACACATGCGATTTGATTTCTCCCACCTTTCCATATCCCTCTTTTCATCAGAGGTACTCTCATTCGTAAGCGGTAAGGGAGAATCAGTTCTTAATGCAAGGTCAAGATCCATAACTCCAAGAACAATCAAAAGATTGTCTTTCCAAGACTTGAAGTTAGAGCCATTAAGCATAGGAATTGAGTTGATACTGGCAGTTATATTAGCAGGATTAATCGATGAAAAAGAACAACAATTGAAACATGCTCATAAACAAAACTTATCTTAAAAGCAAAAAAATAATTCAAATAAAGGTAAAAACCATCTTAAGATATCGAGCACTCCATTAATATTTTATCTTTGGATAAAGATTTATTTGTAAGTGATATCTTAATGTAGTAATCAAACATTGATAATAAGAACATGTCAAAAAATAAATCAGCCTTTGGGTCGATTAATTAGTCACATGAAAAAACCAAATAATCATCACATGTTAATTACTACATGTGCGTATGCATTTACCTTAAATATTGACCTTCCTTTGGGCCGATCAATAAGAACATAAATCGCATACACATAACCATTTATATTTCAAAATGAAATTAATCTCCACAAAAGAGGTCACTTTGGTGACATATTATTTTAATTAATTCATTGTAAAATATATATATATCACCATACCAATATTTGAAAAATAAATTTGCACCTCTTTTTTTTTATTTACAAAGTCAACTGTTGACTTTGACTTACAAAGTCAACTATTGACTTTGACCTTACGGCTGGACCGGGTTGAGCCAACTCGGATCCTAAACCAGCCTGCTTAATACATATTTTATTATGGGCTAAAATTTTCTACGGGCTAAAGCCCATAATTTAAAATATTTTATATGGGTCTAAAGCCCATAATTTACTTGCTATGAGCTAAAGCCCATAATTTAAAATATTTTATATGGGTCTAAAGCCCATAATTTACTTGCTATGAGCTAAAGCCCAAAGACCATAAAATTATATGGGTCTAAAGCCCATAATTTATTTGCTATGAGCTAAAGCCCAAAGACCATAAAAATTATATGGGTCTAAAGCCCATAAGTTATTTGCTTTGGCCCATAATATATATTCCTTAATCCATTTGGCACAATAATGGATTAATACTAATAAACAAATTTAAGTGCTTGCACCATTATTGTGCACTAATTCATCCTTGAGCACTAACTAATTTAAATGCTTGCACCATTATTATGCACTAACTCATCCTTGAGCACTAACTAATAAAGCTCAAACTTTAAAGTACAATAATTATTAAGATCAAATAATAATATCCCCATCCAGTTGCATAATCTCCCGATCCAGTTGTAGAAAACAAGCAAGTTGAGCATCCTTTACTGGCATTCATTTTCACTGGCAGCCCACGGCTGCCGGTTCTTAGTGCCTTCACCAGTGCCTTGCCGAGTCTGGTCATGAAATTAGCACTCGGCAACCACGGTCGCTAGTACATTTCCTTCATATTTCACACTGGCAGCTTACGCTACCAGTTTTACAATTGATTGAATTGAGGCTGCCAGTTTCATGAGATACATATATATCATATATGTTTCTAAGAGCTCCTGTGACCAATCAATAAGAAAGGTATGATACTCGTTACTTGAAAACTTGCCTGAAGTGGTCAAGTATGGACCTGTGAATAAGAAGTCTTGTACTGAACCTCTCTCCCTGTCTTCTATATTTCTTCACTATTTCATATATATATATATATATTCCTCTTTATATGGCAGCCTACGGGCTGCCATATGTCCTTAATATATATATAAACACATATATATTATATATCTATATAAACTTACTTCAACCATAACATTGCTGCCAAATCATTTTGATTTTCTAATTGTTTTCCTAATAATTCAACATGAAATAAAGGGCTCTGATACCACTTGTTATAACTTGCATTTCATAACGGATAGAAATTGTATTATTCATGTCAAATTATCAAGAACACATAAACGATAAAGCGGAAGCGTACCTGAATCCATATCCGGAAGTTGTACGGATTGCCTTATAGATTAACAAGTTCTAACTTTGAGAGCCCTTTGATCTCTCAACCTTAGCCTTAGTTTTTCTCTCTAATAATGGGATGTTAGAGTGATAGATTGAACTTGTAATCTAGGGACCATGACCCCATATTTATAGGCAACCAAGGGCCTTTGTGGTATTTATATTTTAGCCCATCACTAAAATAGAAATAACTTGGTAATCTCTACACATTAAAGGTTCACACCCTATTAGATACATCAAAACTCAATTGCCTAAAATACTTAACAGATCATTTTAATTAGGCTTTACCTTATTTGACAGTCCATAAACACATAATTATTTTCATATAAGCCCAACGTTGGATTAATGATCCAATAACAAGCGCTTCGCTGTCTCAACAATCTCTGCAATTCAAAGGACGAGGCGCTTCGATTGCTTCTTGTTCCTGTAGTCTTGGAGAAGTTGAGCTCAATAATTGCTCAGGAGGTGCAACATGAATTGAGGCTTGTCATTGGTGTCTATTCAGAAGATGGATGTGGTGATGAGGACTTTTGCTCCAACTACGACGTTTTCGTTCTCAATTTCAGTATCTTATCAAATGAAAGCAGCTCCAAGAAGATTGTTTATTCTAATAATAATAATGACCGTGGAGATCAAATGATCCAGGTTTTTCCAGTGGAGTGCGGGACCAAGGATGCTGCAGGAGGGTCCAACTCTTCTTCGGCGGTGTAGATACCACGGATGGATCTCGGTGGCCTCCTTGTTGTGCCATCTTGCGTTTTGTGTTAGATGCAGGGGTTAGACAGAGAGGGAAGGCGCACCAGAAACCCTAAATTTTGTGATTTCTATGGTGTGTTTGTAATGTGCTGCCGTTTTGTGATTAGTTATAAAAAAGATAATAAAAAAACGAAAAAAAAACAAAACAAAACAAAAGAAAAAAAAAGAAGAAGAAGAATTAGAAAATGAATTTTTACACAGATTAAGAAATTCATCGACAAATGAAAAACTTCAGAAAAAAAACTGAAGTAGCCAAATGAAATTCAAACTCACACTATCACCTCTATTACCTCCCATTTCTTTCTTATTAGCCCTCTCTTCTCAAAGATGAAAAAAAAACTTTAGAAAAAAACTGAAGTAGCCAAATGAAAAACTTCAGAAAAAAACTAAAGTAGACAAATGAAATTTTAAACTCATTCTATCACCTCTCTTACCTCCCATTTCTTTCTTCTTATCCCTCTCTTCTCAAAGATGGAAAAAAAAACTCCAGAAAAAAACTGAAGTAGACAAATGAAATGTCAATCAAGAAATAGACATATGAAATGTCTTCTCTCTCTCTCTTCTATCTTCTTTACCATTCGAGCATTTTTCTTTTTCTTCTCAATCGCATTCAAACTCATCTTTCTTTTACAAAGTGTTTTTTGTCAAAAAAGATTCAGTACTCAGTGTATTTCTTCTCCATTGCTGCAATCTCATGCTTGGTTCATCAAAGCATGAGCTTGAGGGGGGATGTTAGAGTATAGAAGAATATTCTAGAATAGTGTAATGTATGTAAATAGAGAAATACATACAACAATTATTCAAATTTCAATCTCCCTCTTTTTTCTCTCTTCTCCCTCTAACTAATTCTTCTTTCAATTCTGCAAACTCTCTCCATCCTAACATTTAGTTTTATACTAAGTTTAAAAAATATATTTTAGAGGTTGTTTAGAGCTTTTCAATACAAGTACTTTACTTATCTTCTTAATCAATCACTTTTGAGCAATGTGAAAAATTAAACTTGTGACACTAACTATGTACATACATACACACACATATGTATATGTATGTATGTATGTATGTATGTATGTATGTATGTATGTATGTATGTATGTATGTATGTATGTATGTATGTATGTATGTATGTATGTATGTATGTATGTATGTATGTACATAGTTAGTGTCACAAGTTTAATTTTTATTATAAATCTAATAATATAAGAAAAATTGTTTCGGTTACTTAACAAACTCTTAATAATTCAAGCTTTGCTTTTAAGAAAAAAGGATTATAAAAAAATAATTTTTAAGTTAATTCTCACACAGATTTTTTTCTTCTTCAATATGGTCATAAACAAGGCAGAGGGTATCCCATCAACATCTAGATTGGTCTATTGTTTGTATTTTTATCTAAATTTAATTGGAGAGGATCCAATCCTTCTCCGCGCTCATACCTCTTTACAGCTCCTCACCTTCGTTAGGCAGGGAGGGAATCGTAGGTTATGCTTTATCCTTGTTTGATTTATTTTCGTCTTGTTTAGTGTCTCGCCCATTTGTTGCCTATCCTATTTTATCAGTAACTTTTACTTTTCAAAAACATAATAGAATCTCCTGTTGAATTATTTTTTATATACGTTCCTTGAGAAAAAAAACTGTTTGTAATAGTTAAGTTTTATATGTAAGGAACCATCTCACCTAAAAGCTTAAGCTTGTAAGTGAGGTCCCATAATATGATTTATATTAATCTCCAACACACCCCCTCAAGTGAAAGCCCTTTAGGCTTGAAACTTGCATAGACCCACATTGCCTTGTGCTTGATTTTTTTATCAAATAGAATAAGGATGGTGAGATTCGAACTCGTGACCGCTGGGTCAATAAGACTCTAATATCATGTTAGGGAACCATCTCACCTAAAAGCTTAAGCTTGTAAGTGAGGTCCCATAATATGATTTATATTATTCTCTAACATTATACTCTTAATTTTTTTTAATAACTTGATGCTACTATTATTTATGTTAATATCAATCTCTTAATTATATTTCAGTTTTTGTTTTGATCTTTATATTAATGTTTTCTAGAAATGATGTAGAACAGGATGCGGAAGCATACATGTTATAGAGGGATCACCCAAAATTCAAAGGCAATTGAATTCCGGCAACTGGGTTATCGAAGTCGGAATGACGCGAAACTCACTCAGTCGATGCATTTCTCCATTTGCAGAAGAAGGCAGTGGCATAGCCCCTGATGTCCATCGGTTTTTGGCCAAATTCCATCGTTTCGGCCCTGAAATTGTCATTTTTGCTATTTTAGGAAAGTTGTGTTAGCCATAACTTTTGATTTCAGAGTGCAAATTGATTTTCGTCAATTGATACTCACTCAGAATTTATAGTCCATAAATAGCAAATTTAATGTTTTATGTCGTTTCCTTATCTGTCATGGCTTAGGTTAAGTTTTTTGCTTTAAGTACTATTGTAAGAGCCTCTAGTTGTCAACCATTGATTAAACTTTCAAGTTTTTTGAGATTTAATCTCGTTGAGAATTATTTATGGAGTATTGACCTTGGTCGTATTCCTTTCTGTATTTTTGCTGCGTCAAGTGGTATTAGAGCACGGATTTGTCGAACTCGATGGCGAATAATGAAGCAGGAGAAGAAAACTCTATTGGCAGAGACCATGGAGTAGAGGCCTTTGTGGGCGGTAGTGGAGGAGACGCGGCAACAAGTAACGCAAATTCGTGAGATTCTTGTAGCTAGGGTTAACCTCAACGCTAATAACAGGCCACCGGTTAATAGGGCACGCGCCGAAGGAATTGCTAGAGGCCAACCTATTGATAGAAGACGTAACCCAGCACCTCACATCCAACCTGACAGCGAGGATGATTCAGAGGAAGAGGGTGACATGGGGTACAGTTTACCTCCACCTACGAGGCATCCAAGAGAACAAGACGATTATTGGTTGAAAGCAGATCTGCCTAGTTTCAATGGGAATCTGCGAATTGAGGATTTTCTTGATTGGGCTACCGAAGTGGAGCGATTCTTTGAGATGATGGAGATACCAAAAGAAAAAATGGTGAGGTTTGTAGCATTCAGATTAAAAGGAGGGGCTGCGGTTTGATGGGATCAATTACAGAAAAATTGGCAGCGACAAGGAAAGATGCTTGTAAGGACATGGCATAGGATGAAGTAGATGATGATAAGGAGGTTTTTGCCTCCAGATTATGAGTTGTATATATTTCAGTCACTTCAAGACTGCTCGCATGGATCCAGATTTGTGTTTGATTATGCCGCGGAGTTCTCTAGACTCTTGGAGCGAAATAATCTGAATGAGATAGAAGGGTTGCGCGTATCCAGGTACATGAATGGTTGAAATCGTGTTGTGCGACAAAATTGGCCTGCAAGTGGTGTGGACTATGGAGGAGCCTCACAACCGTGCACTGGAGGCTGAACTGATGGAACGAAGGGGAGGATTATCGAGATTTCATCGAAACAATCCAGAACCATCATTTAATAACAAAGACAAGGGTGGCAGTAGCAGCCAAGCAGGCATGCTGAGTCAAAGCAAAGAAGGAGGCAGCAACAACAACAACCCAGCAACCCAAGTCAACAGAATTATACCCCGAAACACGAATCAGATTTACAACACGAATTTGAACTCTAACTCGTATGCCAGACCTGCACCTAGGGTTTGTTATCGCTGTTGAAAACCTGAGCATCTGTCTAATACTTGCCTAGATCAAACTCATGCCTGTCAATTAGATCGAGGGGGAAGAAGAGGCTCCAGGCACTACTGAAGAGGGTGATTTAGTGATGGTTTTCTTGCGCAAAGAGAGGTTTCCCGTAGGGACTTACAACAAGCTAAAGCCTAAGAAACAATGGGCATTTCCAAGACTTTCAATGTTGCAGATTTGTTTCAGTATCACACTGAGGAGCCATTGTATCCTGATTTTGATCTAGAACATAACTCGAGGTTGAGTTCTTTTCAAGTGGTGGAGTCTGATGTAGAACATGTTGCGGAAGCATACATGCTCAAGAGGGATCACCCGAAATTCAAAGGCAACTGAATTTCAACAACCGGGTCGTCGAAGTCGGAATGACGCGAAACTCACCCAGTCGATACGTTTCGTTGTTTGTGGAAGAAGTCAACGACATAGCCCTTATTGTCCACCGGTTTTTGGCCAAATTCCATCATTTCGGCACCGAAATTGTCATTTTTTCTATTTTAGGAAAGTTTCGTTTTAGCCATAACTTTTGATTTAAGAGTCCAAATTGATTTTTGTCAATTTATACTCACTCAGAATTTATAGGCCTTTCACATTTTGCATTTATCTCAAATTTTCCATTTATAGCAAATTTAATGTTTTATGTCGTTTCCTTATCTGTCATGGCTTAGGTTAGGTTTTTTGTTTTAAATACTATTGTAAGAGCCTCTGGCTGTCAAACATTGATTTTATTGAATAAACTTTGAATTTTTCTGAGATTTAATCTCGTTGAGAATTAGTTATGGAGTATTGACATTGGTCGTAATCCTTTCCGTATTTCTGTTGCGTCAAGAAATTGTGTTAAATCTTTTTACTTTCTATATATCGTATGATAGCACATGTATTTAATAGAACCTTAAAGTTAAGACTAGCTATCTGATTATAGTGTTGGCCCTTGCAACCATTCATTCTATATTTCTAATATCTTTTGTTCTCCAAATGTTTTTTTTTTCTTTTGAAAATTATTTTTTAGTATTTTATCTTCTTTTTATTTTGAGGTTGGATCAGCTCCCAAATCTTAGATATGATAGAGTGATTCCATCTTGTAATAAATAATAACCTACAATGTATATGAATTAGTACTAGCAATAACATCTGAATATGAAAAACAATTATCAACATCACATATATCATATACACCAACTAATACATAGAAACTTAACATTACAGAACCAAGAAAAAGTAGTAAATCAATTACTATTTTCTTGATTCTTTTTCCATTGTCTATGGCAATAATGTGCATTACCTCATTCTTTATATAATTGTCATAACATGCACTACATTGAATAGTGGATTTTTCTTCTGAATTGAAGAGGTTTTGAGTTTAATCATAAAATTATAATTTTTAAACAAGTCATTTCATAGTATCATGATCACTAGAAAATTTGTGATTTTCAAGAGTCTTAAAAATTAAATTAGATGTCCAAAGTGAAATCGCATCACCACTAGTGTATTATATACCTATGACAAGATACATTATTGATTGAATGTTATTTCAAATCATGTTTTTATTTATTGGTCTTATCTAATGTTTACGACAGTTCTCCATTCATGAAAAAGTCATTATGTAATCGGGTTAAATCTTCACTGTTCTAGGGTGTATATCTTAGCATCACATTTGTTTATTACTTTATGAAGCTAAATCTAGTGAAATTGAATGAAATTAAAACCCAAAATTTATCTAATCCAAGTTTGTTGAAAATAGGATGATCTTATCAAAATGAAAAATCTACTCTAGTACAACAAGACTATAAAATAACTAAATTACAACGTCTACACTTGGAGACGAGCAAAAGGAGTATAAATCACAACAAATATTAGTCAATTTTTTGAAAAGATGAAAGTTCAATCAAGAACCAAGATGGGCAATGAATGTTGGCAAAAATTTAAATATCATTAGCCAAAAAAACTGCCATAAAAATTATTCTCAAGAGTATTTATACTCAAATAAAAAAACCCTTTTTTCCCATATGGGCCACTTACAAACCCAATTTAAATAATGATGTGAACCTCATGATCATATGGTCATGCAACCTAAAATCAAGAATGATTTTTTATCTCGGAAAGTTGAAATATATCTAATAGGAGTGTGACACAATGGAAATCTGCCCTAAGGCACCAATACTATTGGAATGAGTAGATTGACATTACTAAGCTAACTAATCTTCAATAAGTAGGATTCAGTTCGTTCAAGAACCTCACACATTAAAATTGAAAAATTTAGAAGTAATAATCATCAAAGGCTCCAAATTTTAGCTTACATGAGTTTATATAGTTCTTGAAAAATTAACCCTAATGGACTTATATGACATCCAGTTAAAATCAATATATCCAATGTCTCTTCCAATATCTTTGTCTTTGACTAGGTCATTGGACCATTTAGAACATGTAAGAAGTATTTCCTAGCAAAATAAAGAAAGTTTAATAGCCATCTAATTTAATAAGATAAGTTAAGATATTTTTGTATTATGTCTGACAGCAATAAAACTCAACTTCAAATGGATAGTTTTATCTCATCTTAAAGCATTAGAAGGTGTTTCATATACCAATTGAAAGATATGGAAATCTAGTTTCCATATCAATTTGAATCACCTCAAAATTTAGCATATGACTTTAATTATAATTCAAATGGTAGTGAAAGGTCAAATTGACTAAATCTAGCATTCTTCTCCAAATCCTTATGTAATGGCCTTGGTTCCACCAACAAGCTCCTCTTGAACATGAATCTACTCTAATGTTTCAAGTTTCTTAGTAACTAGGGGTATTCATCACACATGTTCACTTTTACGACAAACAACTTGAAATGTGAGAATGCAAAGCACTTTTAGTTTGTGACTTGTTAAGTAACTTTAATTATAATTCAAATGGTAGTGAAAGGTCAAATTGACTAAATCTAGCATTCTTCTCCAAATCCTTATGTAATGGCCTTGGTTCCACCAACAAGCTCCTCTTGAACATGAATCTACTCTAATGTTTCAAGTTTCTTAGTAACTAGGGGTATTCATCACAAATGTTTACTTTTACGACAAACAACTTGAAATGTGAGAATGCAAAGCACTTTTAGTTTGTGACTTGTTAAGTAACTGGGTGCATTCATCACAAATGTTTGTATTTGTGTCAAAAGACAAGTGACAACTTGAAGAAAACTTCAAAGTAAAAAGTAAACAAAAGAAAAAAAATTTTTATCACTCTAGTTAACTACCATGTGTAGAAGGGGTAATTGCAGGATAAATATTGCATGATTCAAAATATTGGCTACATGATACATATGACTGAGTTTTGAAGTATGTATGGAGATTTGAACTAGAGGAAGTAGGTATACTTAATTTTCCTTTATTTGATATTGCTTATCAAAGTTAAGGTGTCAATGTTTGCATAATGGACTCCTTGGGTGTTGAAAGTTGAACCTAGATAAAATCTTTACTCTTTGTTGTAATGGTTTCCTTTTGCTCAAGGACAAGAAAACATTCAAGTTTGGGGGTATTTGGTTAGGGAATATGTTGCATACATATTTTAAGTCATTATTGCTCTATTTTAGAGAATTTAGTTGTATTTTTAGCAAATTGTCTAAAGTTTTAGGTATCTTTTAGAATTATTCACTTCATGAGTATTCAACATATTTTAAGGTATTTAAGTACTGGAATATGCAGAAATTGAGATTATATTAAGAAGCAAACAATGGGATGAGCTTACAATTCAAACATTGGTTGGTCTGCCTAAACAAGCTTGAGCAATGATTGGTTTTTGAGGTATAACAGGAGTTATACAACTCCATTTCATGTGTTCTTCACCTTTATTAAAATAGTATACACATACCTACATCTCTTATGCAATGATAAGAACCCCGTTTTGCTTGTTTGAAGTTCAAAAATCAAGTTAAATATGCCCAATAATTGCGAGATCAAGTCCAATGGAAATAAAGTTGGATTGTCTACAACTTTACTAGAAATATATAAGTCTTAATTCACAAGTTTACTATCCTGAAATTGGCTCGCAATATTAAGGAGCATAATCCGTGTTTTCATTTAGAGAGAAAACTCAACATATATATATCTTGTAAGGCAGCAACTAAAGGGAGTTTTTTGGATAGGAGAAAACCCTAAATACATTACATAAGAGAGGACACAACATCTTGGAGAGGAGGCAAGTAAATCAAAAAGAAAAAAGTCAGAACAACAACCCCTTCAAGACCTCCATCTTTCCAATTTTCCAATACTCTTAAGTGATGTTCATCGTATCAAGTTTGTTTCTTTTTAATTTTGCTATGGAGTAGTTTTTAATTCTAGGATTTTTGATGTAGCTTAGCTATGAATATATGAACAATTTCTTTGATTGAATTTATCTAACACTTGTTGAGTGTTTCATTCCATGCTTAGAACAAGAGTATTTTGCACTACTATTAAATACTAAAAGAGGCCTTTGCTTGTATATGTTTGATCACCGTTTGCATGATTTGGAATTCGATTTGAGACCAAGAAGTGATAATTGTTTCATCCATTGTTTGAAATACCATAAGAAATCTTAGGATAGATATATCTATGGAACTTGTATATTCATTCAATATTTTATCATTCTTAATGTTTTTTGATGAGTTTTAGAATTTTCACTGAGAGGTAGGAAGTTTGTTTGTTAAAATAATTCACTGATGCTTGAGAGAGATTAGTGATTAAATTATGAACAAGAATAAAGAAATTTGAGAGGATTAATTCAATTGAGAAAATTCACATAAGATTAGTTATGGTGAAATCAGAAATCCTAGGATCTGTTAAACTTGATTTCAACACCATTTAATTTTTTGCTTGTTTGTTTTAATTATTCTTAGTTTTGTAAACCTGTATAATTGAATTATCAAATAGATAGGGATTTAATAATTTTGCTACTTATTGATAATTTGTGCAAATCCTCATGGGACGATACTCTACTCATCATTTTATTACTTGTTACGATTTGTGCACTTGCGATTTCTACCAACAGTGGCCTTCTCACAACATCTCTAGGTTTATTCTTAGATAAATTCTTTTACTTCTTTTTTCCATTACTATTAAGCTTGACCTATCTAAAACAATGTCTATGTTGAACTTGTATTGACTCATAAAAGCATAAACCAAGTCTTTCCACCATCTAATATTGGTATAATTCAGTCTTCTATACCAAGTTAAATGGATCAGTAACTTCTCATCATGCATCACTTCACTATCTCATTACAATATGCTTTTAGTTGAGTTATTGGAGGTAAGGTAATAGTGCATTTTACGAACTCTAGTACTCTAAATTTCTTTAACACCATGACCAACACACATTTTGGTAGCTTTGATTGATCATCCCTTTCATCACCCATATCCTCTCCTCAAGGGAAGTTAGCTTACCTAAATCACTTTTTTCCACCATATTTTTCCTTATAAGTTTCCTCAACAATCAAATATATAATGTGTGGCACTCTCGCTGTAGATGTAGGCTTGGGAAATAGATGTGGGCAACAAATTATGATTCTAATGCACCTATATTTTATGGAATTATTGGAGTAGATGCATATTGAGTAGCAGTCGCATAATGAGTTGAGGGTCCTTTTCCTAACTAGGACCTTGGAGCTTTCTTAAGTAGGCTAGTGATTCTAGTTGTCATAACCCAATTTTCTGGGTTACCCTCTAAAATCTACCCAAAATAACAAAAAAAATAAAAGGGGTCAATGTTGGTAGAAAAATCAATGTGGAAATTTTTGTTGTTTTCAAGAGTCTGATTGTATCTCTTTTGTCTCAAAAAATAGAGGAAAGTACAAATTAAAATACATTTTCATCTACATGCATCCATCACTGTGCAAAATATATCATCGACAAATTAAAATATAGATCCCAGAAGATCTCCTAACACTCAACTTCATTAGACAAATATGGAGGTTGAAGAACGTGCACACGGTGATGCTCATTTCCAAGAACTAGATTGTATGAAAGCTAAAGTGGCTCATCTTACTAGCTTACTTGAGCAAGCACTAAGAAATACCTCCGGGGAGGGTCCTTCAACTAGACTCGTAGTGCCTACTAAACACAACCAATGAACCACCATGAAGAGGTGATAGGAGAAAGGGTTTAAGATCTGCAACAAAATCCAACTTTCGTACAATCAGTAACGCTGACACCTGTGGCAACCCCGACGATTATAGAAGTATCAGAGGGTATCGACCAAGATAAGATGGCGATGCTGGAAGCCAGGATAAGAGTCATTGAAGGGGTAAATGTTGTAGAAATATGTCTAGTCCCGAATGTTATAGTACCAAAGAAATTTCGTGTTCCTGAATTTATCAAATACACTAGAACACAATGCCCTGTCACTCACCTAAAATCATACTGAAACAAAATGGCAGAAGTAGTGCAGAATGAAAAATTACTGTTGTGTTTTTTCTAAGACACTTTGAGTAGGGCAACTTTGAATTGGTACATGAGACTAGACAACACCAAGATCCATAGTTGGAAAAATCTGGTAGATGCTTTCATCAAGCAATATAAGTACAACATGGACATTGCTCAGGACATAACAAGTTTTTCCAGCATGGAGAAGAAGTACAAAGAAAGCATAAGGGAATATGCTTGGAGATGGAGAGATCTCACTGCACAAGTACATCCCCCGCTTATGGATAAAGAGATGTTGACATTATTCGCCAACACGTTAAGAAGGCCCTATTACGAACATGTGATGGGCAGTTCAACATTGCAATTCATGGATGCAGTAGCCATGGCAGAGCAAATAAAGCAAGGAATTAGAAGTGGTAGAATTTTTGCACCCGTGGAGAAAAAGGGCTTCAAAGGCAAGAGAAAAGATGTCGAGCATTTTGAAGATAACTATAAAGGTAGGAATAACCAATTCCAAAACTACCATAACCCTTCATCTCAAATTGCCAACATCAATCTTCAAGCCAAAGATCCACCTAGAAATTTTCCAGAAAATTTTTTTATTAGAAAACCCAAGAACAACTACCTCCGCTACCATTTCCTATGAAAGAGATGTATCAAAAGTTGGTAAGCATTGGGCAATTTGCTCCTGAACTTCAGGCACCTTTGCAGTCACCTTACCTTGATTGGTACTAACCCGATCTCACTTGTGAATACCATGCTGGAGCCACAGGGCATAGCATTCACACTTGTGGTGTTTTCAAGAAAAAGCTCATGCAATTGATTAAAGCGGGGTAGATAACATTCAAAGAAAATTCAGGTCTTACGCCCCATTAAGCTTCACGAAAATGGGGTCTCAACTGTCCGCACCATTAAAGTGACCTCGACAAAAAAGGAGTGCACTAGTAGTGGGAGATAGAGTCTGCTTCTATGATTGCCTTCTGTTTTGTTCATGTCTGCGCATTATGCTCGTGTTTTGACTTGTTGGCAATTTTGCTCGTAACGCCACAAGACCTTTTTTTTTGTTAAACAAACATTTCTCTTTAGTGATCATGTATTTTCTTGTGTTTACAATGTGTTCTGGCTTATTATTTAAATAACATAAGCATACTTTATACCCTTTCATCCAAATTATACATGATCCCATGATTTCATAAAGAATTCTGGGAAATCAAAGTCTAGTAAGAAAAGAAATGTCAATATGATGTTTGTGTTAACAAATGTGTTTTCTGAGAATTCAAAAGATTTCATTGAGAGGTAATCTAATACCTAAAAAACCCCATATAATAAAGTTAAAGCTCTTAACTAAACAAATAATCCAAAAAAATCATAAAATCATTTCGCATGGAAAAGCAAAGCCAACCTTTTCTCTGCCACTACCTGCTCAATTGCAGCTTCCTCCCATCCACTCTCTTTTCCACTCCTTATCCCGGCTAGCCACCACACTAGCCTTTCCCCCCATATTCATTCCTTTGTTCTCCCGGTCGACATCTCCTCTCTGTCCCCCTCTAGTTATTGACTCAACCCCCTCCTGTCAGCTCTCCTATCCAACCGTCGGTGACCAACTCCTCTATGCCAATGACCTCCCTTCTCTTCCCCATTTGGCAGCGCCGTCTTCTCCCAGCCACCAACCTCTCACTGCCTTTTCCTCCAGCCAAACCGAACAGCCCAGCTGACTCCACAAATCGTCCATCCACGGTGGCTCTCTCTCTCGGCCAGCCTCCATCTCTTCTCTTCTCCTCTCCTGCTTAGATCCTCCCCTAACGCTGGAAGCCACCTGATTCAAAAGATTGAAAAGCATATTTTAGACCTAGAGAAGAGAAGAACAATCCAGTTGTGTTTGTGTTGCGTTTGTGTGTTTTGTCTATGTTTGTAGGGTTACCATGAACGTTACCACCGGCGAGAGAAGGAATGGGAGAGGCAGATCCACTCCCCCGTGTCCTGCTACTTCATCCACGACAACACATGGTTCCATACGCTGCCAGTGGCAAGGACGCATGAGCTGACACGCCACCAATGCTCCTGCGCTACCTCCACTATCAATAGTGTTCCAGAGGTGGTTTAATTTTAGATGTCATGTGTTTGTTTAAATTGTTGTTATGTTCATTTTTTTTTTGTTTTGTAAATGTCATGTATGTGTAAAATGTAACAAAAAATAATGAAAAGAGAATGGGTGCCCGTGTTGCATAAAAAAATATAAAATTTGCATTTCAAAAGAAAAAAAACAAAAAAAATGTGTTGTTTTCGTGCATACGGTCGGATTCCAAAGTTTTTCCCATCATATTTTTCGTAAAAAAAAATGTTGCATCTTTCTCATCATATTTTAAAGTGAAAATTGGATATTGTAACCAGTTTGTGATTATTCGTTGGAATTTAGTCAAAATATCAAAAATAATTTAATAATTACTTTGTTTTATCTATCACGGTGTAAAATAACAAGGAGAGAAATCTACGTCGAACAAGGTTTTAAAAATGCAATGTAAAATTATTTTGTATTAGACTTTCAACTCTCAATGAGATAGAGATTCTCTCACGGAGAGAAATCTACGTCGAACCTTATAAAAGACCTACACAGAATAAATGACTTAGAAAAACAATCAAACAACAATGCAGCTTACCTTAGGTAGGGTGCACTAGGGGTGATGTGTCTTCTCCTTGCACAACAAGTCCTCTTACTTAGACTCTCATAAACCAATAGGTTTCCTAGTGACCGTAATATTAGGTGGCAACTCCTGATAATTATAGTTATATTTTTATGACTATATAATATATCTCATTTTCATCGTGCGTCATTGTCTCTCTCATGAGAAGATGGCAGGGTGCAAAGTGCAAAAAAAATCGTTATCGCGACACTAGTGATGTTGTCTCATGTTTTTATTTTCCTTTTAATACTAAGTTTTCATTTGAGGCTTTTCTTCATTTTTTATTTTCTTTATTTTGTATGTTCTACTTAAGGGATCTACCTACGCAATCTTGTGAGTATAAATATATATAACAGTTCATAAGTATATTTGTGTAAAATACATGAGTATAGTATGTTAAAAAAACATATATTGGACATGGATTCCTCTTTTAGGGGTGATATGGATCATCATTCACGCATGATGGGTAAAAATATTATGTTATAACGAGAAGTTTTGGTTTTTTTTCTTTTTATACTTCAATTTTAAGATAAATGAAGTATTAGACGAGCCCTAACATCCATGAGATAATCTCCTTCTTTCCTTGCGTAAAGATATATATATATATATATATCTACCAAAGAAAGAAGGAAAGAATTTAGCTAGCTAGCTAGTTAGAAATGGAACAAACTTGGCAGGATGAAAATGGAGAACAAATCCTTTGCTTCCTGAAAAGCAAATTAAAATATGCTACATCGATAGCCTGTGTAACGTCCCCTTCTTTGGGAGACAATTTTACAAGCGATCTTATTAATACATATTAGCCAAGAAAAAAAATACTTCATTAAATTGTTTTTACATATATATATATATATATATAAAAAAGATTTCACTAAAATTTCTATTGAAATATCAGCAGAACCTACCATGTACTAGCAGATCCCAAGTTTTCGACATATAAATAACCTTTGCTTCAATCATTAAAAGGGGATTGTATTGTTTTACTGAACAATAATCTCATCTATCCCCTTCTAAAATAATACATTAAATTAAATGTTTTTTTGGTATCTTTAGATCATTTTTATATGCTGATATCAAAAATAATTTAAATACAAGCACCACTAGAACTATCATAATTATGCAAGTATGACCACTTTTGACAAAGAATGCTAGAAACACTATTTGTACTCACCTTTTAACCCGAGCTTACACCAAGCAACCAAGTGTTATCACATATATTTGAACAAAGCTACGTAGTTTTGAATGCTTTGAGGGATTATTCAAGCCTTTAACATTCTAACATCTGATAAACAAAAAAATAAATTGGAAAGAATATACCGAACAACGATATAAGTTAGCTTGACTTGCCACCTCTCAAGGATCCTAACCTCTTCTTATTATTATTAGAAACCCTAAAGCCTTCCTTCTTCTTCTCAAGAGAATCTTTAACTTTAGTTTAAAATTGGTTAAGAATTATAACAGAGTTGAGTTGCTAGCACAGAAGTTCAATGAAAAATACCATGATTTTTATTGATAAGAGATGGACTATATATATATATATATATATATACAGAAAACAGAGTGTAATGTTTGCTGAAATGAATGTACAATTAATTTGATGGATTTGTACAGATAATGAGAAGATTTGTAACGGCTATATATATATATATACAGAAAACAGAGTGTAATGTTTGCTGAAATGAATGTACAATTAATTTGATGGATTTGTACAGATAATGAGAAGATTTGTAACGGCTAGAAGTTGCTGAAAAAGGAAACAAGGACTTGAATGGTGCTATTGATTGTTGCTGGGAATGTGCTGAGTGATTGTCAAGCTGATTTTGTGCAGCTTTTCTCAATAAGAATTTCATCACCGACTGATAGCAAATGGAATTAATGAGAAGGGCTAGTTGTTATTGGATCCTCAGTATAAACATCATGAGTATTACATTCCCTACCATCTTTATGTTCTACCTCACACACGCTTCTTTAATGATGAAATGCCTCAACAAGGTGAAATATCTATATTCTATACTATTTATGTTAGCTATATTATTTACCACTAGGAAATGGAGTTTATGACCTACAAAGTGCCTAATGAGGGTGGATTGCCATATATTATAGTCTTCTTCAAAGACTTCAAACAATGGGCTGACAAGTACTCGGGTAGTTTCCAACAAGGGCGTAAAAAGATGAAGTTATAGTACCCAACTAACTTCTCATCACTTCTAACATGTAAATATATAAATCATTGTTTTATCTCACACAATTGAATGTTAGCTATGTCTTAACTATAATAAATCGTAAGAAAAATAAGAATGAAAATATGAGTGAAGAAGAGTTAGTTGAGCATTAGATAGCAGTTATGAAATGGGAGAAGGAGTAAATCATTATCATGATTATTTAGTATTTTTTATGAGCTTTTAAATTATTATGATAAAGATTTTACTTATGTCAAAAAGATTTGAAGGCATTTTATAAAAAAATGTGATATTAAAGAAGTTAGTTCCAAGAAGTATGCTTGTATTTGATTTTCCAAGTCAAAATGAATTAATAAAATGTCATGGTTGGTCAAGCTTATGAAATCCAAATGATAGCTCATGAGATCCATGATGAAGGCTTCTAATTACACAAACAAATACAAGTTGCAACCACCATCAACAAAACTTCTAAATCTTGAAATGACATTGCTAAAAGTTTGAGGCACAAACAAAAGATCCTCCAAATTATAACTTTTTTACTCATTTAAGAGTAGAAAAAAACCAAGACAAAGTCATTGAACTCAATTGTTCATATCATACCAAGGTAAATTTAATCACTTCTCATGAAAACCCTTCTCTCATTCAAAAATTTCATGGAATGTTTAGGTAAAAGTAAAGATATTTAATAAAAAAATAAAAAACTTACGAAAACAATTTCCACTCCAACCAAGAAACAAAAAAATGGATGACATCCTAAGCCATCATCAAATAATTACAACCACAAGTATGATAATAATAATAATTCATTTTTTTAGTAAACCCATACATGATGTTATAACTTGTTGTTTTAAAAAACATGGTCATACCGCACAAGAGTTACTCGTGTCTATGATTTTTATATTAATATTCATAAAGAGTCAGATACATGGTGAATTCATTCAAGAGCTACTAGGCATATGTTTTATGATAAAAACTTGTTTAAGACTTATACCATACTAGATGATAAAACAAAACCTACTTGAAGATTCACTCATTATTCATGTAGTTAAAGCTAAAGATGCTCTTATCAAATTTATATGTGGAAGAGAGGTCACTATTAAGGATGTGTTACATAATTCTAAAATATTTAAGAATTTACTTTTTGATTTCTTTTTGAATAAGTATGGTTTTAAAAAAATTATTGAGGTTGATCAATATATACTTTTCAAAATGATATATTTTAAAAAATAGGTTATACATGTAGCGAGATATTTAAGGTCAATGTTAAAATGAATGAAATTTCTACTTATGCTTATATTGTGTCTTGTATGAATGACTGACATAGTACATCATGTCATATAAATTTTAAATATGTGAGAAATTGAAGTAATCTTAGCTTTTTACCATAACTTGAAAATGAGTTTGAAAAATACGATTCATGTAGCATGGATAAGATTCCAAGAAAACATTTTGGGTAACCTGTCTTTGTTTTATGTTAAGATGACCTATCCATTGTCATTATATCTCAGCTTTCACCATGAGTACCATATCCTGATGAGTTCTTTGTTTCTACTTCACGAGTATGTTTCCTTCACTTATTAGCACCTTATGTACTACAATGTCAATATCTAAACCATATATATCGACGTGGGGCTAAACAAACACATCAACATATTCTTGCAGCAGCGAGATCAAGTCCTCCCTTTCTCTAGTTATTGTTAGAGTCCCTATTTTGAAAAAAAATCCCCCGTGCTCTACCAATATTAATTGTCTCTTTGCATTTCTCTAGCTAGTTTCCAAACTTGCTTTGATCATTCTACCAACCCATTGAATTCTTTCACATAATCTTCTTTCCATTCATTTTTTCCATTGCAATTATGTAGTCATCAAATTTTAGCAATTCATTCTCATTGTAATGTGTTCATGGTTTAATGGATTGCCCACTTTCAGACTTCCTTATGCAACCATATTATTTGAGGGTTTTACACACTTTTGCTAAGTATTTTGCCTATGTTTTATCTATAAAATGCTTTGATATTTTTTATTTTATGTTTCAAAAATATTTTTGGATTTGGATTTAAAAAGAAGTAATTTGGAACTCAAATTTGGACCTAAGAGCGAGATAAAGCTAATTGGATAGTCTTAATAAAAAAAAAAAAAAAAGAACTCCAATTGAAGCGATTCAAACTGGTATGGAAACCTAAGAGACAATTCTACAACTTTCTTGTTTTGAGGTATGAAGAAAATATATGATGAGCAACTAAAATTGAAGAAGGGGAAATGGCCGAAAAGTAGAGTTTATATTTCAAGGATACCTTATTTGTTAATAAAGTTCTTTTAGGCTTTGATGATGATGTTATTTTTATACATCAAAGGGAGATTAAATATTTAGACCCTAAACTTGTGTATGGACTTGCCCTAAGATTCATTAAACAATTCGAGTCTTTTCTATTTTGATTATAGAAAATTCTTGAGGATCTACTTTGATTTGACTTGACTTGTTCAGTTTTGTAATCTTTTCCTTTTGTTGATTAGTAAATAATCAATAACATATACTTTTACTAAAATTTTCATTTGAAATTTTATGCGAGGCAGCCATGATCGTTACCACGAGCTAAGTTCATTTCTGGCAATTTAAAGCGAAGATAACTACAAGTTAGAAACCTAACATCATCTTCAGATATACAAACTTCAAAATAAGATCCTCATTCCGCACCATTTTCCTTCGGTGTAAGGAATATTCCGTCTCAATTATAACATGAACATGACAGCACGGTCGGACACGTAAATACAATAAATTGTTCGAACGACTTTACAGTCTGCATTTCAGAGAGAATTTATAAATCTAAGGTTTCGCTGTTTCAGTTGGAAGTAAATACAAAACTGTCCCTTTGTAAGAATCAGAAATGGGAGAAAGTATAAAGGGGATGGATATATCTATATGATTATAAACACTACTTATCACTGCAAGTCAGTGAATAAATTACCTTATATGAGGAAATCAGTGTATGGGAAATAATAATCTTGATGAACTCAACGAATGACATCTAAATTACTGCCATCGCTTTGGAGGCTTGACTAAGTTGGAGTTGACAGTATTCTTGATACCTGAAAGAAGCAGTTATGGGAATTTTAAGAGAGAAGTTAAAGTATAATCACCAAGAAAAACAATCTGCTCATTCCAATCTTATTTTACTTACTTGTGGACCCTTTTGGGTTGTCCCTTGACACCATCACTGTCTTTGATGCGTTTTGCGTTTGGTTTTGTAGGAGTCGAATAGTGGACGCCACTTTACTCCTGCAGAAAACCAAGTTCTTAAAATCCCATGTCTACAAATACATGTATATAGCTGAAAACTGAAGTCCAAAGCTTTACTTTTGACACAAATTATCACATTCAAAGCATTGTTGTACCGTCAAGAAAGCACCTCCCTTACATTTTAAAAGAAAAATAGATGTTTCTTCTAATGCATGCAAGGCCATGAAAAACATCTCAAGGAAGCAGAAAAAACACAAGAAATTAGTCACTCACTTCCGGAACGTCTCCGATAGTTTTGTGCTTTGATCTGTTGCACCATCAGGATCTGTTCCGACTGAAGGAACACCATCAGAAATGTCACTCGATCTATCCTCATATTCTCCATCTTCAAATCTTAGTATCTCAGAATCCGCAGATGACATATGACCTGTATCCCCATCAGAAAGTTTTGATTGTTGGGAACCAGCTTCAGAATGCTTGTCACTGAACTCTGGAATGCTTTCCTGATATGCAGAAGTCTCACTTCCTACACTTCTCCTGTCTGATGGTTTTCGGGTTCTATGAGGAATAACACCTGAAGAATCATTGCTCGCAGAGGAATCACCATACCTCATTGAACCCGGATACTCATTTTTATGATCTTTAATTAATTGCAACTGCTCAATCTCATCATCTTTTCTTGCAATTGTGTCTTTGAGAGATGCCAGCTGCATGATGAATAGAAGATTCAGAAAGCACTAACCACATGTGCTGTGCTGAGCTGAGCTGTAATATAAATTCAGCTTCTTAAATGTTCTGTTTACCTATTAAGTCACTAATGGACATAAAGAGCTAGCCATGCTATGATTTTTGTCAAAGAACTACATGTTACTCCTGAATGTTCTCGGGAGTTCAAAATTCTCATGGCAGCTTTGGAGTGTGACCAGAGAAATAATAAAACTATTTAAGCCATTTTTCTCATCAGTTAATCAGAAAATTATTGTTTTTCTAAGTTTAGACCAACTCCGACATGGATCAATTTCAGTTATTTTCGTTCAGTGTGGAACCCTTCCCAGATTTCCATTATTTGTTATCAATTTAAACTCTAATATATTAGACGGAGTTTAGTCAGTTCTAAGAGAATGCTGGATCAGAAGAATTACCTAACTATCAGAACTTAAGAATACATTACAACACACAGCAATTTTTGATCATTCAGTGTTTTATTGCCATTTCATTGATTTTTCAAGTTGAGATACTAAAAAGATTAAAATATAAATCATTAATCAACAAAAACATAGAAAACTAGCACTCTTCAAGTCCAGCCATTTAAGTTTCAGACAAAGCAATCAAGGTAAATTTTCAAAAAAACTCAAGCAGCTACTGGTGTTATTAATTTACAAACTGTCCCGTGTGTCCTTCCACTCTGTTTTCACCTTGGTGTCCTAATTGTAGATTTAATTGAGCATAAATTGAAATGTGATATAGAAAAAATAATAGATTATATCATGAATTTATCATTTATAGCCGTAAATATCTATCCCGGGATCATTGGATATACAACAACAAGCAAAAGATTTCTAGGAACTTACACTGCTGCAATATTATTTTTTCATTTCTCTATTTGGCCAAAAAGAAATACCATGTCCGCTATTATGATCCAAATAAATGTGATTTGGAATGAGATGTAGCAGAAGATTCCTTCATAATATTGGTAGTTTCGTTGTAGTATAGTATAGAAGGAAAAACTCATCCATCAGAAAAGCCAAACTCGTCATAGATCGTAACTACAAAATCCTGGAAGTAATGGAACTTCCTGTTTGATTTTATTTTGGTTCCTGTTTGTGGGATTTCTACCATTCAATATTCTTTCTTTGTTGTTCTTGGTTTCCCCTTTTCGTTTCTTTCTCTATACCTCAATCTTCTTCTTCGTCCTACACCCTATCTATCAGCAAGAATGGATTGTAGATGATTTTTCTTAGAAAACTTGTGCCTTCACAACAAGATATACGTAAAAATGATGATTAATAACTGAATTCATTGAGTTCCAGCCAGAAATCTGATCTGATGATGGAAGGTATTTTTATAGCAACAGAAACAAACCTGGTCCATTAATTCCCTAACATCCCTGCCCTCTTTGCTGCTTCGAGCTGCACCTAGCTCAACTCCAGAGACCCTCTCTGCAAACTTCAGAGTGCTTATAGTTTCAGAATATGAACTAACATCAGGATTCAGCTGCACAAACATCAGTGTCTTTGCCTGACCTCCTGTAACATGAAATGTAAGAAAATATACATTCATATCAAATCGAAAAGCAGTTCAAGACCAGAAGGGAACACAAAAAAGCAGTACCTAAAGAGCTTTGAAGAAGTTGAGTGAGCTTGCTGTTTCTGTATGGTACATGAGAGTTCTTTTGTGCAAGAGAGAAAATGACATCCCCAAGGGCAGATAACGATTTGTTTATATGTTGTGCTTCCTTAAGTCTATCTCCAGTTGCCTCAGAGCGATCAACCCTTTCACTCCCTGCTAGATCCACCAAATGAAGATTACCATGTAAAGCAGCACCAGAAAGCAAATCCTTTCCCCGAACATGGATACTGACAACACTGTATGAACAGATAGAAATTAAAATCACAACTAAATTTGAGATAATGTAATATGGAGGTGGAGGTAAGACAAAGATTGATTGCAAGTACCTATGAGAGCGGCTACTTCTTTCATTCATGGCAGTGGCTCCAACAGCTCTATTTTTTAGTCCAACACCTATTAATTCTAACACGTCTGAAGTTGATGTAACAGGATGCATGCTAGCATCTGGTACAGCCAACCCATTGGGCTGGACAGCAGAAATAATCCCGAGTGTGTGCAAATCAAGGGGAAACAAAACATTTGAGAGCATTATAGTGTACTCTCCATTCGAATAGCACACTTTATGGAAAGAAATAGGTGGAAAACTCAACATTTCTTTTTTTTTAAAAAAAAAGTATGAATCATAAATTAAATCTGAAATTTGTAAGGGTCAAAATATACTATCCCTGGTGAAAAAACTATGTTGTCAGTCAAATGACAAAGAAAGAGTGCCTCATGCATTTGATGAGAGAGATGAAAAGCAAACTAAATGGTGAGAATATGCATGATTAGATCACATAGACCTAATAGAAAAGGATATTTTTTCCGAGAACCATCACTCAATAGTAAATCACGCACTTGTTCGTTATATATTTCAACCATTTGAACCTGAATCTCGTATAAAAAGGAGTCTCTTCTATTCTGAGAAATACTGAATAGATCATTTAGAGCCCGGTAATTAACCCCCCAATCCTCTTCAGATGCTCCATTCGGACCTGTCTGCAACATTAAGTCAAGTTCAGTTAGAATTGCTAGAAAACTTTATTGCATGAAATGATCGAGTGTCTGAATATACATACCATTGTGTAAGTTTTTCCTGAACCAGTTTGTCCATAAGCAAATATACACACGCCGTATCCATCCAGGACAGATCGTATCAATGGTTGAGTGTCTGAATATACCTCAGCTGCCAAAATCCAGAGCAGATAGCAGGTTTGAGAAGTTTCTTCCAGAGCCATGTCATTAGAATGTAAAAGCACAAAAACAATATAGCATGCTCAAGTAAATCCTATCCACGTCGAAAAAGATGAAAACCTTGAGTAGATTCTGGACCAAAGATCTTATTGAACTTAAAATTGCGGCGTCTATCTTTCCCTTGTTTCGAGGGGTTCACAACAGCCAACTCTCCATGTTCACCTATATATTCTACCGTTGTGTGTTTTGCAGCCTGCCCAGGAAGAAACGGCCTTATCCGGCAATAAACTCTGATGTTTCCTGCAAAACAAAAATGGAAGAATTACATATTAAAAGACTGAACCCACATATAAACCTGGTACAGCAAGGGCTAGCAGTGGCACCTTTTAGTTCCTGAAGCTCATTAAACATCCTTCTATTTTCAGCTAGGACTATATGATAATCCCCGGTTGCATCAATCAATGCTTTTAACTTTACGCCTGAGCAGGATCAAAACTATATATTCAAAAACATACCACCACTGAATGCATAAATTGACAAACTGTACTACCAACCAACCAACCTAGGTCATTGAATTCCTCCAAGTTGCTTTTCTGTACTTGTAAAATTTCATGCTTGATGGACTTAGAGGACAGCATCAGTTCCTAAACGTTCTCATAAATTCAGTCAGATTCGTGATACAAAACGACGCCAGGCTAAAAGAGTACCTAGTTATATTATACCTTCAGTGCACCAACTTGAAACTCGACAAAGCTCTTAAAGATGTGTTCTTTCTTGTTAAACATGTTAGATTTTGACTGAGAATATGCCTCAAGCACTCTCACTTGGTTCCTGGAATCTTCTAAGAGGATTTCAAGCTCTTTCATTCTCCCCTCGAGGCCATCTTTAGCAGCCTTGGCTTCTGTTTCCATTTGCAGGCAATGCAGTTCATGTCTCTGTTTTACTAATTTTAATTCTTGTTTCAAATCTGAAAGTTCAACATCTCTTTGCTCCTGCTCTTTGATCAACTTGGCAACGTGCTCCACTCCAGTCTTCTTCTCTTCTTCCATTTTTGACTTCTCAATCTGTAACAAGAACAAAAAAATCTCATTATATGAATATTATGAAGATCATCCGCAAAACAAGTACAAGCAAATGTTTCTTTTCTTTTTTTTTATATAATAAAATTTACACATCCTAATACTTTCTAAACTAGCCAGATGATATAAAAGAAAAAATTGTTAAGGAACCATCTCACCTAAAAGCTTGACTCATGAATATGAGTTATATTATTCTCTAACACACACCCTCAAGTGAAAGCCCTTTGGGCTTGAAACTTGTATAGACCCACACTATCTTGTGCTTGATTTTATCTAATAGAATGAAGATGATGAGATTCGAACTCGTGACCGCTAGGTTAACAAAGTTTTAATATCATGTTAAGGAACCATCTCACCTAAAAGCTCAAGTTTTTAGGTAAGGCCCCTGAATATGATTTATATTATTCTCTAACGAAACTGACACAAACAACAAATAGAATATATTTATGTAGTCTGGCTAACAGCTCAAAGGAGTCCACAAAAGGAGAACTACCCAAAAGAGATTGACATTTGTCAGGACACCAGAAGTATTTTGCAGATCATAAGGACCAACTAATATTAGTATGTGATAAGATAACAAAATAATTCCGAAAAGAGTAACAAATAAAAGCAGTTCAACGAGCAAGTTATGGTGTAAATAACTTAAGAGTTGTTTCTTCTTGTGTCTAAAACATACCTTAATTTGTTGAAGTCGGTCCATAACAACCTGCAAAAATATTAATATCAGAAAACCAGGTGTATTGTGGGAAGGTTTGTACCAGTCTAAAGTTTTCCATACCCCCCTTTCTTCACCAGTTCCAGAAGCTAGGGCTTCAAGTACTCTGATTCTCGACTGGTACTTCTCCTCACGAACCTTAAATAGATTATTTTGCTGAAGGGAGAGAAGCATAGAGATATTGCCATTGATACAGTCAATCATGGAGAAACAATTCATTTTTTTTTTTAGAAAAAGGCAAAATGATTCTTACTGTTCTTAAGTGTTCCGCTTGAGTTGAAATACGGCGTTCAATCTCCTGTACAACTTTTCTCAACAGACAAGCCACACGCTGAGAAACAAAATAAATGTCAGCCATACCTATAATACATGGCAGTTGCAGAAATACATTGATAAAGAGACACTTATTTAATATACGGAATACTACTCCTGGTGCATACATGTGGTATCTTGTCATTCTTTCTTTCAATGCTTTCATCCAATATTCCATTCACAACACTCAAAAGTGACTGAGTTGGTGCATTCTGCAAATCAAGATGATGTTGAAATGTTACTGAGAATGGCTCAGAGTAAAAACGCAATGAGAAAACTGTAACATAAGAAAACATGAACGTTCATCAATATCCTACAAATGAGAAAACTTACATCCAAACTATTTGATTTCATCATTTCAGAAATTTTTGCTGCAGAAAGATCTGAATAGCGGCCTTGTTTCAGTTGAAACACCTCATGGAACTTGTGAACAACATGGTGCATGGATGCAGCTGATGGCTCTGTTGAATATGAGAAAGATTCTTTTAAATTTCAAAAACAGCATGCAAGATTTTAATACTTGAAAGTCTGCATTTCAGTCACACGTGCATTAGAGGAAAGTTGCGTGCTATTTTCATATTGCATAATATCAGATTGAAAATTGCTTCAGGTTCAGTAATACTGTGCTCATATGAGAAATCTTCAAGCCCAGCCTTTTTAAGCCAATCAAGTGCGCATATGAAAACCATATAGTTCGATCACGGGAGAGAGTAAGCCATACCTGTCATAACAGGACTACGCAAGGCTTGTTGAGTTTTTGAGTCTGGAGAAATCTTTTGTTTTTCTTCCCGAAATGTTGGGGAAGAAGAAAGGCCATTTGAAGATGCATCCCCATGAGGGCTTCCATATTTATTCCCACCAATGGGAGAAACAACTCCCATATATGCAAACTGTGCTCGAAGTGTTGAAAGGCAATCCATAACATTCTTCATAGATCCCTGCAGATTTGAAACACAGCAGATGGATACAGGGAGGGAGAGAGACGCTAGAAGAAGAATAAAATCCTTCACGTGCACAGACCAACAAGTGGGAAAGACTAGATTTCGTTGACAGCAATATCATTGTTCAAAATTACAGCGAAGGATGAAAACTGGCAAAATCATGAATGTTTTGGTAGATGGAAAGCATAACTATGAACTTCTTACCTGGCATTCAAATGTTCATATGCATAAAATTGTTCTATGCGGAACAATAGGGAAGACAAACTGGATTACCTTCTCCAGGTCTGACAGTTCGAACTTGAGAATCCCCAACTCATCCATGCTTGCCAGAAACTTCTTTACATTTTCAGAGCTAGAACTACCAGCCTAAAATAGAAATGCACTATCAAATCAATTAGGCAAATGCCTAAATCGTCCACTCATAAGTAACTCGACTATAAAAAAGCAAAACAAATAAGCGACCTTGCATGCATAACCAGGTCTAAGCTTATTTAAAAGCTGCAGTAGGACAGTGCCATCGATCAAGAAGGCTCTCAACTCCTCGGATGAAGCTCTTACTGGAAAATTTAAATTAGGAACAACACTATTCATCCACTCCACCGTTACCGCTCGCTGATTGGCTGGAGTGAGGGCAAAACGAAGAAGAAATTCAGTTCAAAGGAATAAAACTACTGCAGTTAAAAGGAAAGTAAGTTTTTTCTTACCTTCAATGTCATTGTTACGAATTACAGTTGATTCTAAAACACCCGAACCGACAGGTACCTTTGAGCTATTGGCTCTCCCATTTTGTACCATGAGGTGATCCGAAGCTGAACTCATTGTTTACCTTTGAAGTCAACTATGAAAGCATGGCAAATGCATAATTCCTCACAGTTTTCCAGAGCAGTCCTGAGAAGTTTTTCAAAAGCAACCATCATGAGACTGATTTGTGCAAAACGATAAGGAAATACGTGATGATGAAATGAAATCTTAGACCCTTTTTTTTTGCATAATGTGAAACTACTTTACATTAACTTAAATTAACTGAAAACAAAAATATATTCCCCTTTAGCCAAGAACAGAGTGTTTCATCTGAGCTCACTATAAGAGCAAATATAACTAGGCACTAGATACTGTACGATTGCAGGAATTATTTCCACATTGACGACTCATTTCTGCATTAAGGTGAAAAATGGGGATGTCAAAAGAAGAGAGCAAGCGCCAGATAATTAAAACAAACCACAGTCTAAGACCATGAAGATTGTTTACCACAAAATTTCACAGAAACTGATTAATTTGCAACAAAATGCAGATACCAAATTCATCCAATATGAGCTGGATCACCATCCCCATCGGAAAACATAGCAAAACAGGATTTCTACCAATCATGAGAAAGGAAATAAACTGAGTTACTGTATATACATATATGCACTCACTTATACTGGATGAGCTAAAAGATTATAATTTTGTTGGAACCCAGATGACAATTACCAAAACCAAGACGAACAGCAAAATGCTGGTACATTCAAGACAATGCGATCACCAAATAAAAAACAAAATGGATTCAATTCAATTGTTAAAAAAAAGGAAGCCACCTGAGAGAAAGACGTGGAGCTAAGCAACACACACGTCGTTTTGAGATCAAACAGAAAGAAGACTTGTATATAACTCGGTCAAGACATGAGAGAAAGTACTGTTATTAAATTAGACAACAAGAACACAGCAGAGGCATTAGATTTCCATTTAAAAAGGAAATATCAGACTTTGATTTCTTTTTTATTACTATTTTGTTTGGTATTCCGTGTTGATGAAAGAGAAAGTGCGTAAGACGAGGAGTGTGGCATGGCCTTTACTTTTCTTTTCTTCTCTGTGTGGTGATCATTGAAATGTGGAAAGTGATGTTTTATGTTCCACGCCTCTTACGTGTCCCAATTAATTCTGGTTTGTTTGGAGATTATGTTGTTAACAAGATTGTACTGGCTAGTACTTATCTCTGTTGGAAATAGAGATGGAAAAAAAAAAAAACATTCTAGTACAGCTCAATTTTGAAAAGAAAAACCAAACGTCAATCCAACCAAACTGAACTGAACCGAACCACTTAAACACTACTGTAGAAAACTAACAAACCCTAAGCCGCACTCTTTCTCACTACTGTCTCAGTTCTCTCTCGATCTCCAGTCACAAACCCTAAGCCGCCCTCTCTCTCACTGACCTCTCTTCTCTTCTCTCAAGCAAGTCTTTGTTTCTCTCTCTTTGATTTTTCTGTTTTTTGCAACTTATTTGGCCATGATATACTGTGGTGTCTATACTGTATATTACTGTTGGCTTCTTGTCTTCAAATATTTGTGCTTTCGACTTACATATTGGCAGTCAAAATTTCCAAATTAGCAGTTCAACTTCCACTTCTCCCCCGACCTCTTGCACTCCTGCTCCTACAATTTTGCAACCACCAGCTGCACCTGAGGGGCCAAGGAGATCGAGACCCTGTTTGCGATGAAATTGGCGAAGCAGCATAGGAATGTTTGGAGTAATTAATTTGGAAACAATGTTGAGTGGGCTGTCATGGCTGTTGGATTGGAGCATCAAAACCAATTGTGTTGGCTGATAAAGATGGATTCTTTAGCGTTGAAACTAAATTGTTGGTGAGTGAAATTTCCTTTATCTTGTAAGTTTCTGACTAAAACCAATCAAACAGACGATAAGATGACAGATCACAAATGAACATTTTTCTTTGTCATAATTTTCATTTTGAAATTATGTCAGAATTGTCCCGTGTAACTCATACGAATGACATTCTTGGCTCTTACAAATTGATTAAATTTGGAAAATTCAAGTCTTCTTCGGTGGAATCTCTAAACTATCAGTATAATTTTCCCACATCAACAAAAGAGTTGAACCAATTTTGTATGAACTATAACCATATGGTTTGTAAACCCGTGAGGGAGTGGGTGGTGAAATATTTTTTTATTTATCACTAATGTATTTTGTAGATTAGAAGATGTTGAACAACACCGAAATGACAAAACCAATTGAAAATCAAGCTTTTCAGATTCAAGCCTTAGCATAACATGTGGAGATGTTGAACAAGGTAATAGGAAATTTGAAGGATAGGATGAAGAGAATTGGAGAGACTTGATTTTAAAATAATATTACTTGTGTGTTTTTATTGATTCTTAAGAATAATTATCTTTGTGATGTATTCCTTATACTTTATATTCATGAAGTGGTATTCATTAATCAGGGTTCATTTCAATGGTAGTTGTTTTTTAGTTTAGATAATCTCTGTGTCATATTCTTATCAAACTCGATTTTTTAATTTTGTAGGATCTGTATTTCTTGTGTGAGTTATTTGATCACGAGATTTGCATTAGTAACTAAAGATTAAAATGAGAAAATTGTGAAATAGATGTAGATCAAGATACTTGATCTATACAACATGAGTCATATGCTCAGTTAAGTTTAATAACTTTGTTTCTTAGAGTAAGTTTTTTATTTAATAAAAGGATTATCCATGCCAATAAAATATTAAAAAAATAATTAACTATAAACTAAACTAGAAAAATAGAGAGATAAATGTAGATCAAGATATTTAATCTCGTAACACATGCGTCACGTACACATTTGTGTTTAATAACTTTGTTTATTATATTAATTTTTATTTAAGCAAATGATAATAAAAGTGGTCACGCGCATGAAATTGATTGAATAAAATATAAAAAGATAATATTATGTAAGGTTGCACATATTCTAAGAAAATACTATTGTTTTATATGAAAACCAAGTGAAAAATAAATTATATGTAATCAAAGACTAATGGTTGTAGATATTTGAACTCGAAACTTCAACTACAAGTTTGATTGTATTTAATAACATTGTTTCTTGAGTAAGCACTAAGAAATACCTCTGGGGAGGGTCCTTCAACTAAACCCGCAGTGCCTACTCAAACACAACCAATGAACCACCATGAAGAGGTGATAGGAGAAAAGGTTTAGGATCCGCAACAATATCCAACTTTCGTACAATTAGCAATGCTGACACCTGTGGCAACCCCGACGATTATAGAAGTATCAAAGGGTATTGACCAAGGTAAGATGGCGACGTTGGAAGCCAGGATAAGAGTCATTGAAGGGGTAAACTTATATGACCTAGTACAAGCTGTAGAAATGTGTCTAGTCCCAAATGTTATAGTACCAAAGAAATTTGTGTTCCTGAATTTATCAAATACACTAGAACACAATGCCCTGTCACTCACCTAAAATCATACTAAAACAAAATGGCAGAAGTAGTGCAGAATGAAAAATTACTGTTACATTTTTTCCAAGACAGTTTGAGTGGGGCAACTTTGAATTGGTACATGAGACTAGACAGCACCAAGATCCATAGTTGGAAAAATCTGGTAGATGCTTTCATCAAGCAATATAAGTACAACATGGACATTGCTCCTGACAGAACAAGTTTTTCCAGCATGGAGAAGTATAAAGAAAGCATAAAAGAATATGGAGAGATCTCGTTGCACAGGTACATCCCCTGCTTATGGATAAAGAGATGGTGACATTATTTGCCAGTACGTTAAGAACGCCCTATTACGAACATGTGATGGGTAGTTCAGCATTACAATTCATGGATGCAGTAGTCGTGGCGGAGCGAATAAAGTAAAGAATCATAGGTGGTAAAATTTCTGCACCTGTGGAGAAAGAGGGCTTCGAAGGCAAGAAAAAAGATGTCGAGCATTTTGAAGACAATTATAAGCGTAGGAACAACCAATTCCAAAACTACCATAACCTTTTATCTCAAATTTCCAACATCAATCTTCAAGCCAAAGATCCACCTAAAAATTTCCCAAAAAAAAATTACTAGAAACCCCAAGAACAACTACCTCCGCTACCATTTCCTTTGAATGAGATGTATCAAAAGTTGGTAAGCATTGGGCGAGTAGCTCCTGAACCTTATGCACCTTTGCAGCCACCTTACCCTGATTGGTACAAACCCGATCTCACCTGTGAATACAATGCTGGAGCCACAGGGCATAGCATTCACACTTGTGGTGCTTTAAAAAAAAAGCTCATGCAATTGATTAAAGCGAGGTGGATAACATTCAAAGAAAATCCAAGTCCTACGCCCCATTAAGCTTCACGAAAATGGGGTCTCAAGTGTCTGCACCATTAAAGTGACCTTGACAAAAAAGGGAGTGCGCCAGTATTGGGAGATAGAGTTTGCTTCCATGATTGCCTTCTGTTTTGTTTATGCCTGCGTATTATGTTCCTATTTTGACTTGTTGACAATTTTGCTCGTAACGCCACAAGGCTTTTTTGTTAAACAAACATTTATCTTCAGTGATCATGTATTTTCTTGTGTTTACGATGTGTTCTGTCTTATTGTTAAAATAACACAAGCATACTTTATACCCTTTCATCCAAATTATACTTGATCCCATGATTTCATAGAGATTTTTGGCAAATCAAAGTCTAGTAAGAAAAGAAATGTCAATATGATGTTTGTTTAACAAATGTGTTTTGGGAATTCAAAGGATTTCATTGAAAGGTAATCTCGTACCTACAAAACCGCATATAATAAAGTTAAGCTCTTAACTAAACAAATAATCCAAAAAAATCAAAAAATCATTTTGCATGGAAAAGCAAAGCCAACCTCTTCTCTTCCACCACCTGCTCAACTACAGCTTCCTCCCATCCACTCTCTTTTCCACTCCTTATCCCGACCAGCCACCACACTAGCCTTTCCCCCCATGTTCATTCCTTTGTTCTCCCGGTCGGCATCTCCTCTCTGTCCCCCTCCAGTGACTAACTCAACCCCCTCCTGTCAGCTCTCCTCTCCATCCATCGCTGGCCAACTCCTTTATGCCAATGACCTCCCTTCTCTTCCCCATTTGGCAGCGCTGTCTACCCCTAGCCACCAACCTCTCACTGCCTCTTCCTCCAGCCGAACCGAACAGCCCTGCCGACTCCACAAATCAGACATCCATGGTGGCTCTCTCTCTCAGCCAGCCTCCATCTCTTCTCTTCTCCTCTCCTGCTTAGCTCCTCCCCTAACACTGGAAGCCACCTGATTCAGAACATTGAAAAGCATATTTGAGACCTAGAGAAGAGAAGAACAATCCAGTTGTGTTTGTGTTGCGTTTGTGTGTTTTGTCTATGTTTGCAGGTTACCATGAACGTTACCACCGACAAGAGAAGGAATGGGAGAGGCAAATCCACTCTCCCGTGTCCTACTTCTCCATCAACGACAGTGCATGGTTCCACACGCCGCCAGGGGAAGGGACGCGTGAGCTGATGCGCCACCAATGCTCCTGCGCTGCCTCCACTATCAATAATGTTCCAGAGGTGGTGTAATTTTAGATGTCATGTGTTTGTTTAAATTGTTGTTATGTTCATTTTTTTTTGTAAATGTTATGTAATGTGTAAAATGTAACAAAAAATAATGAAAAGAGAATGGGTGCCTGTGTTGCATAAAAAAATATAAAATTTGCATTTCAAAAGATAAACAAAAAAAATGTGTTGTTTTCATGCATATGGTCGGATTCCAAGGTTTTTCCCATCATATTTTTCGTAAAAAAAATATGTTGCATCTTTCTCATATTTTAAAGTGAAAATTGGATATCGTAACCAGTTTGCGATTATCCATTGGAATTCTATCAAAATATCAAAAATAATTTAATAATTATTTTGTTTTATCTATCATGGTGTAAAATTACATTGTAAAGTATACTCGTAGATCGTTAGAAAACAAGGTTTTAAAAATGCAGTGTAAAATTATTTTAGATTAGACTTTCAACTCTCAAAGAGGTAGAGATTCTCTCACAGAGAGAAATCTACGTTGAACCTTAGAAAAGACCTACACATAGAATAAATGACATAGAAAAACAATGAAACAACAATGCATCTTACCTTAGGTAGGGTGCACTGAGGGTGATGTGTCTTCCCCTTGCACAACAAGTCCCCTTACCTAGACTCTCGTAGACCAATAGGTTTCTTAGTGACCATAATACTAGGTGGCGACTCCTGATAATTATAGTTATAATTTTTATGACTATATAATACATCTCATTTTCATCGTGCACCGTTGTGTCTCCTATGAGAAGATGGCGGGGCGCAAAGCGCAAAAAAATTCGTTATCGTGACACTAGTGATGTTGTCTTTCAAGGTTTTTATTTTCCTTTTAATACTAAGTTTCCATTTGAGGCTTTTCTTCATTTTTTATTTTCTTTATTTTGTATGTTCTACTTCTTAAGGGACCTACCTACGCAATCTTGTGAGTATGAATATATAACAGTTCATAAGTATATTTGTGTAAAATACATGAGTATAGTATTTTAAAAAACATATATTGGATATGGATTCATCTTTTAGGGGTGATATATATCATCATTCATGCATAATGGGTAAAAATATTATGTTTTAACGAGAAGTTTTGTTTTTTTCTTTTTATACTTCAATTTTAAGATAAATGAAGCATTAGACGAGCCCTAACATCCAAGAGTTAATCTCCTTCTTTCCTTGCGCAAATATATATATATATATATATATATATATATATATATATATATATATATATATATATATATATATATATATATATATATATATATAACAGCTAGTAAAGAAAGAAGGAAAGAATGTAGTTAGTTAGTTCGATAGAAATGGAACAAACTTGGCAGGTTGAAAAGGGAGAACAAATCCTTTGCTTCCTGGAAAAGCAAACAAAGAATGCTAGAAACACTATTTGTACTCACCTTGTAACCCGAGCTTAAACCAAGCAACAAAGTGTTATCACATATATTTGAACAAAGCTACGCAGTTTTGAATGCTTTGAGGGATTATCCAAGCCTTTAACATTCTAACATCTGATAAAAAAAAGAAATAAATTGGAAAGAATAAACCAAACAGCGATATAAGTTACCCTGACTTGCCACCTCTCAATTATCCTAACCTCTTCTTATTATTATTCAAAACCCTAAAGCCTTCCTTCTTCTTCTCAAGAGAATCTTTAACTTTAGTTGAAAATTGGTTAAGAATTTCATCACCGACTGATAGCAAATGGAATTAATGAGAAGGGCTAGTTGTTATTGGATCCTCAGTATAACCATCATGAGTATTACATTCCCTACCATCTTTATGTTCTACCTCACACACCCTTCTTTAATGGATGAAATGCCTCAACAAGGTGAAATATCTGTTGAAAATAAAGAACTAAGCTGAAAATAGCAAAATTGAAGAACTAACAGTTACTGTTCAAATTAGTAACTTAGTCGGCGTAAAAACCCAAAAAATCAAACACTGTAGCAATCAAGGAAGAGCAAGTTCTGTTTTTCTAGAAACCGTGAGACACAAGGCAACTCACACAGATAATTTTAATTGGAAAATTAGAAGCAGAATCGTAAGGTTACTGTCATCCCTTAAGTTTATTTATAGAAGAAAAACTTAATACAAAGATAGAAATTCCAGTCCATTGCAATCACTTCTGCTAGGGGTGAGCATTTTCGGTTCGGTCCGGTTTTTTGTCAAAAAAGTAACCAAACCGATTTTTTTTAAAAATCAAATCTAAACCGAACTGAATCTATTCAAAACCGACCACTTTCGGTTCGGTTCGGTCCGGTTTTTTTGGTTAAAAAATTCATAAAACCGAATTTGGTTTTTGGGCCTTCTGATAGGCTTTTTGATGGGTTTTCTAATAAATTTTCTGATGGGCTTGAAAAACTATTTTCATACCAGAACCCAAAGTATTTTTAATTTATTTTTTTTGCAACAAATACAAATATTAATGTATTAAATTGTTAATATAGTGTTTATTAAGAAGTTTTTTTTTAACCTTTCTAATACTTTTGTTTTGTGTAATTTAGCATGATGAGAAATAATTAAAACTACACAAGTGAACAAATTTAAATTTAAATTACAGAAAAATGCCTTCAAAGGGCTTCAAAATAAGCTAGCATCATAAAACATTTTGAGAAATACACCTGGTTTTGAACTAATTATCATCCGTTAGTAGATTTAACTTTCCACCAAATTCTACAAAAAAAAATAACAGAAATGTTAGATTGAAAATAAGTTGATTAATAGATAATAAAATAAAAATAAAAGTGTATAAGAAAAATAACCTGATTCACCTCCATATACTTCACCTGAAGCCACGTACAAGTGAACATCACTTCCGAAACCCAGAGCTCTCAGCATAAGACCAACTTCCTCTGGTGTGAGAGGGCATTTTCCCTGCCTTCGTTCTTTGTCAGGGTTACTTGCCTAAAGGGGGAAACAACACTATTTTCCAGTAAATAGACGGGTAAATGAAGTTTTAGAAGACACACTACAGAACAACTATCAAGATTTCAAGAGCATAACATGAAAATTGAAAAAAGCACCTGTAAGCATCATCAATTATTTTCACTACAGCCTCCTTTCCAATCTGCTTTTTCCTTGCTAAGCCACGAGCAGAGCAAACTGCACAAATTTCACCCATGTATAGCAACATTTATCAAGAGTTGCATTAAACTTGTTGAGGCATGTAAACAAAGAGTTATTACTTTGATTCTAAACAAGAGAGAACCAATTCTTGACAGTAGAAGGGAATATTCAATTTTCTAGATAAGCACCAAAAACACATCTGGAAGGGGAAAAAAACAAAAGACAAGTTGATTCCCCTGTTGATGGACACCAGTCTTGACTATCAGTACCAAAGGCAAACAATAACATTCTATTGAAAATAAACATATCAACCAAGCTTCATAAACCATTTAGTATATGCAATGTGTTCTGATAAACTACAGGGGTCTCACGTGCAAGGATTTCCACCTTCTTCGGATCTTGCCAAGTTCCATCCTTTCTTTTCCTCCCCCACCAAAATAGCATCCAGAGAATGCAAGCATATCAGGTTCAAACCTATATCATGATAACGTTAAATTTGTGTTAATGCTCTGACCCTTTCCTATGTTGACTATTCTAAGCTTCGCATGGGTGAAAAAAATTAATCCCCAGCACAATTCAATAATAAGAAAAACTTGCCAGACAATGATTCAAACAATAATAAAATTTCTAGAAGAAAACTATCATAAATCAAGCATTCAGAAGGATATTACCTCAAGTGCAGGGCAATAAAGTGCTCACTTTTCATTCTCATTCTCTAACCCAAGAAAATAACACTTACAAAATCCAAGAAACGTTAAAGCAAGCATTACAGCAGCAAGGATAATGAGGGACAGTCTCCTGCAATACACACAAAAAAGAGTAAATTATGAAAAATTCCAAAAAATAATCAAACACCAGAAGAAATTCTAAAAGCTTTTACTCACATGCTATCTAAAAAAATCAAACACCAGATGTGGGGTTCCCTTCTTCTGCAAGATGACTCCTTATCTCCGATGAAACCACCACACCATCATTCTCTCTCCCACCAACCACAACATCTATGTTGAGAAAAAAATAAAATAAATTACTCTTGTTATAAGAAAAAAAAGCACACAAATTTCTCAGCTTTTTCACTAAAAAACATAATTTTATACCAAAAAAATATCTTTAATTAATAAATGAACTACCTGGAATGGAAGAAGACTCCAGTGAGAGGCCGAGGGAGGGAGAGACGAGAGGTTGAGCGAGAGGCCGAGGGAGAGAGAGACGAGGAGCGAGAGGCCAGAGGCCAGAGGGAGAGGCGAGCGGCCAGAGGCCAGAGGGAGAGGCGAGCGGCCAAAGAAAAAGGCGAGAGCGAGAGGAAAAGGAGGGAGGGAGAGGCGAGGCCGCTAGGGTTTCAAGCGAGAATGGGAAAAAGTTTATATTTATATTAATGTTTTAAACCGAACCGGTGCGGTTCGGTTTGGGTCAATCGGTTTTTTCCATAAAAAATCGAGACCGAACCGAAACGGATTTTAAAAAAATAATAATAATCGGTTTAATCGGTTTTTTTTCAGTTCGGTTTGTTCGGTTTTTCTTCTCTCGGTTTTCTCGGTTTAATCGGTTTATCAGTTTTTTTGCTCACCCCTAACTTCTGCTGAACTAGAAATAATCAAAACAGGAAAAGCTAACTAGCTAAATAGGAAAATTAATTTGCTGAGATCAATACAATTTGATCCCTAATAAAAATATAAACCTTGATAATTAAAACACTCCTAATGATCTTCAATTTCTTCAATTGTAGTCTTGGAATCAAAGTCTTCAATCTTCAATCTTCAACAATATTTATACTCGTGCATGTAAGAGGGTCAACATTTCTCTGCAGCTTAATGTCACATATTTTCCTTTGGACAATCCCTTTAGCACCACTTGGACTAGTTATGACATAGTTAATATCTAGAGTCTAATCTTTCCTTGAGACTATTTTCTTTTCACCTAATTTGAGCAACTAGGAACATACTTTTGTTTGTCTTTCATACCTTTTTCTAACCACCTACCATTGCAAATGATTGGTCAAGTTTGAAGTAGAAGCAATTCATCACCCCTTTTTAGTTTGTTCTCTTTCTTTATTGAAGTCATATCATTGTTTGGACAAGAGGCTAAATTGTGGTTGAATTTATTACAAGAGGTGGATCTTGATGATAGCCACTCTTATTCACTTGAAATAGGAATAAGCATAACATAGGACATTGAAGACCAAAATCCTTAACTAATAGATTGGATACACCAACCTCAACATAAACTCTTGTGGAAGTTAAATGCTTACCACATGAGAATAATAATATTAACACGTAATAGAGCACCTAGAACACTCGCGACATAACTAAAACCCTTGCTAGTCCAATACTCTAATTAAACATGATAAAGCTTGATCCATACCAGAATTTTGGACAACTCATCTTCGGAATTTTGCAAGTCTAGTTTCCAATGCTTATGTACTACATGTCTAATAACATATGACAAGGAGCTCGATCGAAAATAGTAGTTGTATGATAAACTGAATCAAATGTGAAAAGAAAGAATCCATTCTACAATTATAACACTTCCAAGTGATTCCCAAATTAGGTTAGCTATATTATTTACCACTAGGAAAGGGAGTTCATGACTTACAAAGTGCCTAATGAGGGTGGATTGCCAAATATTATAGTCTTCTTCAAAGACTTCAAACAATGGGCTGACAAGTACTCGGTTAGTTTCCAACAAGGGCGTAAAAAGATTAAGTTATAGTACCCAACTAACTTCTCATCACTTCTAACATGTAAATATATAAATCATTGTTTTATCTCACACTATTGAATGTTAGCTATGTCTTAACTAGAGTAAATCCTAAGAAAAATAAGAATGAAAATACGAGTGAAGAAGAGTTGGTTGAACATTAGATAGCAGTTATGAAATGGGAGAAGGATGTAAATCATTATCATGATTATTTAGTATTTTTATGAGCTTTTAAATTATTATGATAAAGATTTTACTCATGTCAAAAAAATTTGAAGGCATTTTATAAAAAATGTGATATTAAAGAAGTTAGTTCCAAGAAGTATGCTTGTATTTGATTTTCCAAGTCAAAATGAATTAATAAAATGTCATGGTTGGTCAAGCTTATGAAATCCAAATGATAGCTCATGAGATCCATGATGAAGGCATCTAATTACACAAACAAATACAAGTTGCAACCACCATCAACAAAATTTCTAAATCTTTAAAAGACATTGCTAAAAGTTTGAGGCACAAACAAAACATCCTCCAAATTATAGCTTTTTACTGATTTAAGAGTAGAAAAAAAACCAAGACAAAGTCATTGAACTCAATTGTTCAAATGAGACCAAGGAAAATTTAATCACTTCTCATGAAAACCCTTCTCTCATTCAAAAATCTCTTGGAATGTTTAGGTAAAAGTAAAGATATTTAATAAAAAAAACTTATGAAAACAATTTCCACTCCAACCAAGAAAGAAATAATGGATGACAACCTAAGCCATCATCAAATAATGACAACCACAACTATAATAAAAATATTAATTCATTTTTTTAGTAAACCCATACATGATGTTATAACATGTTTTAAAAAACATAGTCATACCGCACAAGAGTTACTAGTGTCTATGATTTTTGTATTAATATTCGTAAAGAGCATATACATGGTGAATTCATTCAAGAACTACTAGGCATATGTTTTATGATAAAAACTTGTTTAAGACCTATACCATACTAGATGATAAAACAAAACCTACTTGAAGATTCACTCATTATTCATGTAGTTAAAGTTAAAGATGCTTTTATCAAATTTATACCTGGAAGAGAGGTCACAATTAAGGATGTGTTACATAATCCTAAGATATTTAAGAATTTAGTTTTCGATTTCTTTTTGAATAAGTATGGTTTTAATAAAATTATTGAGGTTGATCAATATATACTTTTCAAAAATATATATTTTAAAAAATAGGTTATACACGTAAAGAGATATTTAAGGTCAATGTTAAAATGAATGAAATTTCTACTTATGCTTATATTGTGTCTTGTATGAATGATTGTTATAGTACATTATTTCATATAAATTCTAAATATGTGAGAAATTGAAGTAATCTTAGCTTTTTACCATAACTTGAAAATGAGTTTGAAAAATATGATTCATGTAGCATGGATAAGATTCCAAGAAAACATTTTGGGTAACCTGTCTTTGTTTTATGTTAAGATGACCTATCCATTGTCATTATATCTCAGCTTTCACCATGAGTGTCATATCATGATGAGTTGTTCTTTGTTTCTACTTCACGAGTATGTTTCCCTCATTTATTAGCACTTTATGTACTACAATGTCAATATCTGAACCAAATATATCGATGTGGGACTAAAAAAACCATCAGCATATTCTTGCAGCAGCGAGATCAAGTCCTCCCTTTCTCTAGTTATTATTAGAGTCCCTATTTTGAAAAAAAAATCCCCCCTTGCTCTATACCAATATTAATTGTCTCTTTTCATTTCTCTAGCTAGTTTCCAGACTTGCTTTGATCATTCTACAAACCCATTGAATTCTTTCACATAATCTTCTTTCCATTCATTTTTTCCATTGCAGTTATGTAGTCATCAAATTTTAGCAATTCATTCTCATTATAATGTGCTCATTGTTTTAATGGATTGTCCACTTTTAGACTTCCTTATGCAACCATATTATTTGAGGGTTTTACACACTCTTACTAAGTATTTTGCCTATGTTTTATCTATAAAATGCTTTGATATTCTTTATTTTATGTTTCAAAAGTATTTTTGGATTTGGATTTAAAAAGAAGTAATTTGGATCTCAAATTTGGACTTAAGAGCGAGATAAAGCTAATTGGATAGTTTTAATAAAATAACTCCAAGTGAAGCGATTCAAACTGGTATGGAAACCTAAGAGACAATTCTACAACTTTCTTGTTTTGAGGTATGAAGAAAATATATGATGAGCAACTAAAATTGAAGAAGCGGAAATGGCTGAAAAGTAGAGTTTATATTTCAAGGATACCTTATTTGTTAATAAAGTTCTTTTAGGCTTTGATGATGATGTTATTTTGTTTACTTGGTAATGATTTGTTTTATTTAAGGAATGACCTTCATGTTATATATTCAAGGAAAAATCCTTCAGAAGAGGGAGGAGATGATACAAACCAAGTTCAATTTGAATTTGACCTTAAAATATTTATTGATTAGCTTTGTGAGATCAGACATATCTTTTAAACTGTACATCCTATCAAGATAAAAATTACAAGAAAATACTAGGAGATATATTTTTGAATAATATCAGGTCGATTAAAATTTAAAAGCATATTATTTAAATTGGTCAAAGTTGTTGTTATTATCTTGGAAGATTCATTGACAAAGTGTTCTTTCCTGGTTATTTTAAACTCAATCATTCCAGACTTGTTATGGGTTAATTTTATACATCAAAGGGAGATTAAATGAGGCTTATGTAGACCCTAAACTTGTGTATGGACTTTCCCTAAGATTCATTAAAGAATTTGTGTCCTTTCTTGACACAGCATAAAATTGCAAGGGAATATGACCAATATCAATATTCTGTAACTCAAAGTTAACGAGAGGAACTTGTAGGAAAGCTAACTTGTCTTTCTCTATTGTATTATTCATCTTAAATAGCATATTACAGGAAAGGTAAGATTGTAATACAGGAAATACAGGGTTCTCTCTTATGCCTTATAAGGAAACATATTTACTGCATATAATGACTATCTAGTAACGTATATTGTACAGAGAAGGACTGGTAGAGAATCATGGAGAAGTAATTGAGGGACAGAATCATGGTTGACAGATCATATCTCTTCATCCCCCCTCAAGCTCAAGGCGGGATAGGATCGATGAGAAGCTTGTGACGATTAGGTAGAAACTTGGCAGCACACAATGGTTTCATAAAAATGTCAACAATCTGAGCTGAACCAGAAACATGTCGAACAAAATGAACATCGATCTCAATATGTTTCGTACGATGATGGAAAACAGGATGCTTAGCCATGTTAATGGCACTGATATTGTCACAATATAAAGTGGGAGCTGGAAGAGAAAAACCAATATTGTGAAGGAGATTAATAAACCATATAAGCTCAGCAGTTGTGGAAGCTATCGCACGATACTCTGCCTCCGCTGTGGATCTAGATATTGTGGCTTGCTTCTTAGCTCCCAGGACAACAAATTATCACCCATGTAAATAACAAACCCAATTGTAGAACGACGATCATCTCTAGAACCTGCCCAATCCACATCACAAAAGCCACGTAATGCAATAAGAGGAGTTTGAACAAATTTAAGACCAATATCAAGAGTACCTTTAAGGTACCGAAATATACGTTTAACAGCAATGCGATGATTGTCACGAGGATGTTGCATAAACTGACAAACATTATTGACGGCAAAGGAAATATCAAGTCGCATCAAAGTGAGGTATTGGAGTGAACCAAGAAGACATCGATAATAGAGTGGATCAGTCAGAAGAACTCCCTCATTAGCAGTTAATGATGTTCCAGAGGCCATGGGAGTGGCAACTGGTTTGGCTCCATCCCGGCCAAACATTTGAAGTAGAGAGAGCAGATAGTGTGTCTTAGTGACAGTAATAACTATCTTTGCATGTTTGATTTGAATTCCTAGAAAGAGATGAGCTTCACCAAGATTCTTCATGTGAAAAGCAGCCGAGAGATGGGAAACAAGGGTCTTAATTGTTGAAGAAGAGTTCCCTGTGATAAGAATATCATCAACATAAATTAAGAGCAGAATAATCTCTGAACCTTGACATCGAGAAAACAGGGATTGATCATATGGACAACAATGAAAACCCAGTTGCTGAATATAGGTACTAAACTTAATGTACCATGCTCTTGGAGCCTGTTTTAAACCATATAGAGCCTTGTGTAGTTGGTAGACATGATGAGGGTGAGAGGAGTCTTCAAACCCTGGTGGTTGAGATAAAAACACACGTTCTTGTAGATCACCATGGAGAAAAGCATTACTTACATCAAGTTGTGTAATTGACCATCCTTTGGATAAAGCAATGGTAAGAACCAGTCGTATGGTACCATGTTTAACAACTAGGCTAAAGGTTTCATCATAATCTAGACCAGGAAGTTGTGTGAATCCACGAGCCACAAGGCGGGCTTTGTAACGTTCAATAGAACCATCAAAACGAGTCTTGATTTTGAACACCCATTTGTTGCTAACCAAATTCATGTCAGATGTGCGAGGCACTAAAGTCCATGTGTTATTTTTGTGAAGATCATTTAATTCATCTGTCATGGCCTGTTGCCATTTGGGATCTTTAAGGGCTTGCTTATACGTGCGAGGCTCCTGTGGTTGGGTGGCAAGATCAGCTAGAAAACAAGCAAGAATAGGATGCCCAATCGAACTAGATCCGAAAATTAAAAGGAGGACCGAAGTGAAACATTAACATCTAATTAATTTAAATCGAAGGACCCAATCGAACTAGATCAAAACTTATATAACAGAAATCAGGACCATACATAAAATAAAAAGTACACGGACTGAAGTGCAAAAGTAACAAAACCGGGGGGCTCTCTTGTACTTTTACGTGCAGGAGAGAGAGAAAACAGGGCAAGCGGATTTAACTGGCCACCTCCGAGTCCACGGCCATCATGTGGCAATACGCACCGCACCAGGAGGAAGACCACGCGGAGGCGCTTCGACGGAGACGCCGGTAGCCCATCTCCATCGACGCGAGCACCCCTCACGCGCCACCTTCACAGGGCGTGAGGCAGAAATACTATCGGTCGCCTGTCCCGCACGCGCCGACAGTATTTCAAAAAAATAATAAAAAATGATGGCCAATTACCGGTCTATCTTTGTGCCTAATTCATCAATTTTGTCTTATTAGAGGCTATATCCGTATTTAGTCATTTTCAAAAAATATTAAAAAAAAAAGTTGCGGTGAACCAGGTCGGACAGTACACGTGCAATTACCTCTGTGACCCTCAACCCATAAGCCGTTTCTTGTCCTATTCGAGGGGCAAAGGCATTAATCCATTGCTCATCAAAGGGGGGAAAAAGCTCACGTACGCGCGTGAAGCACCGAGAGTTTTTGTTTTTTGTCTTATTACGGGGTATTATGGTTATTTTATTGTGCACAGTAATGTTAATAATAAAAAAATATCCCTAATTCAAAGGCTAAAAGTCAGGTGCACTGAGGGGCAAAATAATAATTTCACTGTTGAAATCCATAATGAACTGTGTATATCTATAGTGAACGATAGAGCTCCTTGAGGGTTTTTAAATAATAATACAACAGATTATCAATTACTGATAAAAAATATTTACAATGTATTATTCAGTTGTTAATTACAAAAATTAATTTCAATCTCATTACTATCAACGCAATATCTTTTTTATCAATTAAATACAATCTGATTTCTTCCGCAAACGACGAAACGCATTGACTGGGTGAGTTTCGCGTTATTCCGACTTCGACGACCCGGTTGCCAAGGAATTTTGAAAATTGGAGCAGAATCGAAGTAATCACTAAATTTCTCAGCATCAAGTGTTACACTTGAAATAAGCAACTTTAAATCAGGTCGAAAACGGGCTATATCCTGTCACATAGAAACATGGATGGTTGGACAATCAGGTAATGATCAAGAGTTTAACCGGTACAAGTACAAAAATAAGTAATCCTAATGTTGGTCAAATTGTTCCTACAGATGCAATCCTAATGTGGTGATACTGTTCCTACAGATCTGACATTGCTAGAATATATATTCATGGATGACTAGCAGTGAAATAAACTATGCATTAATGTAGTGAATGAGCATAGGGATCCATACCTTTTTTCTATCAGGTAGAATATACAGGGTCATGGTTTTTACATCCATAAATATATATAAATCAAATATCAAGTTGAAAGGAATCTACTTGCCTTCACCAATCCAAACAGTATGTCAGTTGACAAGGTTCTTTCATGTGCCTCATCCACCATCACAACACTAATTCGAAATACAATAAAAAACGCTTTAGTAAGCCAGTGGAACTCACCAAATCAAAACCATGAATAAGGCACCAAGACATAGCTCACCTGTAGCCTGCCAGATCTGGTCGCCAAGAAATTCACGCAAGAGCATTCCATCGGTCATATATTTCAAAACAGTCTTATCTGATATGCAATCTTCAAAACGAATGGAGTAGCCAACCTGAAGATAACATGAAAACCATTTGCTGTTAAACGCTATTTAATTGATGATTATTACCATTTCTAGCATACTTCCACAAATCAAGCTTTCCTTGTCTTAAATGCTAGGAGTTTTGAGGAGAATCCTCCTTGTATTAAGTCTGTGATAATAAAAAATCTCAATAATAATATGAGCACACCTTAAGCCATAATAATAGCTAGATTTCACAAAAAAACAAGGCACTCTCTTTTAATTTGTTCGTGAACATGTTGTGCCTTCAATGTTGGAAGTTAAGTTGCTGAGCTGGATTTACAATAGGTAAATGCAGAAGATTGAATGGAAAAGGTGACTGTAAAGGAGGAAAAGAAGAAGCTGGAGAATGATGTTATGTAATGATCATGAAAAAGTAATTAAATGCTTTTCTATAGGCCTAGCTGTTACAGGCTGTAAAAGATCACACAATACGTGTGTTCTCCCCAAATCAGTTTATAAGGGGCATTTTGTCAAGCATGTGGTGTGCATGAAAAATATAAAAAAAACGAATTACCTTTTCTTCTGCAACTCTCTCTCCATTCTTCAACCTTCTGTGCAAACTTTTCTCCTGCTACCCAAATCAACAATCAACCTACAAATCATCAAATAAACACAATCAAACACAAGATTAAAAACTTCAACATGGTATCAGAGCAGTAACTTGATCAACAAGGACTGAAATCACAAAATTCCAGAAAAGATGGTGTCCAATGGAGATTTACGAACACCTCAGTTCAATGGTGTGAACTATGATTTTTGGGCAGTGAAGATGGAGACAATCCTCATAGCATTTGATCTATGGGATGTAGTTGAGCTTGGCATGAAATCAGGTTCAGTTGTGAAAAAAGAAGAATCGGAGAAAGAAGATAAAAAAAGTGATGAAACCGAGAGCAAAGATGGTGAATCTGAGAGCAGCATATCTGAAGAAGCTGTTTCCAGAGAAAACAAAATAAGAAATGCCAAGGCATTGAGCCTCATCCAAGGAGCCTTGACCGATGAACTTTTTCCTAGAATAAGGAATGAGAATACTGCACAAGGAGCATGGAATGTGCTGAAAAGAGAGTATAGAGGTGATAAGAAAGTGAGGGCTGTGAAATTGCAAGCTGTGAGGGCAGAATTTGAATACATGAGAATGTCAGAAGGAGAAGGCTTAGAACACTATCTTTCCAAGTTTTTTGAGACTATAAACAATCTGAAATCTCTAGGAGAAGATGTACCTGAGATTAGGATTGTGCAGAAGCTCCTGATGAGCTTAAATAGGAGATACAAGTCCATAGTCTCTATCATTGAAGAGACAAGGGACCTTGATGTGCTGAAGGTGGAAGAAGTTATAGCCTCTGTCAAAATGTTTGACAAGAGGGAAGACCTGCATGATGAACAAGACAGGATTACAAGGACTGAAAAGGCGTTCAGTAGTCTCAAAATTGGCTATAATCATGCTGCAAACAAGGCTATGCATGGGAGATCTAGTCCAAGATGGCAGGGACATGATCAAAGGCATATGGGCTGGTCTCAAGGAAGAAATATGAATAATCATCACAATTTCAGTCACAACACAAACTGGAATAACAGAAATGGAAGTAGTAGCAGCAGTTCACAGCACAGAGGTGGAGGTAATCAAACAAACACAAAGCCTCAATGTTTTGTATGTCAAAAATTTCATTTCGGAATATGTAGATATAAGGGGAAGCCTAAGTGTGGGAAATGCAGTCGGTTTGGACATTATTCCAAAGACTGTGACAGCAACAAGCAACTAGCTAATAGTGCAAAGGAGGAAGATGTGTGCACAAGCATTATGTTTTATGCATGCCATGCTGCCAGCATAAAGAATGAAGATGCATGGTTCATTGATAGTGCATGTAGTAATCATATGACCTCTCAAGAGGAGAATTTAATTGATGTTGATAGAAGTATCACTTGCAAGGTGAAAATGGGTTCAGGAGATTTGGTTCAATCCACTGGAAAAGGAACATTAGTTGTTGAAACCAAAAAGGGCAGAAGATACATAAATGAGGTGTTGCTAGTTCCAGGTTTGGATGAGAATCTACTTAGTGTAGGTCAAATGATGGAACATGGTTACTACATCCTGTTTGGGGGCAACAAGGCAGTAATATTTGATGATGAGAAACTAGAGAATGTGCTTGCAAAAGTGATAATGAAGGGGAATAGATGTTTTCCCCTTGTACTGGAATCTTTAACTCCTGCAGCCATGAAAGCATCAGTTAATGAAGATTCGTGGACATGGCATAGAAGGCTTGGCCATTTAAATTTTACAAGTATGAAGAAAATGAAACAGAAAGAGATGGTGTATGGCTTACCTGTGATAGCAGAATCAAGGAATGTGTGTGAAGGCTGTGTAAAAGGGAAGCATCACCGAGAGAAATTTGATCAAGGGGAAGCATGGCGAGCCAAACATCCACTGGAACTTGTGCATACTGATCTCTGTGGACCAATGCAAGCAGAATCAATTGGTGGGAATAAGTACTTTCTTACCTTTATTGATGACTACTCTAGAATGTGTTGGGTATATTTTCTCCGAAATAAATCTGACACATTAAGTGTTTTCAAGAAATTTAAGATACTTGTTGAGACACAAAGTGGCTACTCTTTAAAAAAATTGAGAAGTGATAGAGGAGGAGAATATACCTCCTATGAATTTCAGAATTATTGTGCAAGTCAGGGTGTGGAGAGGCAACTCACAATAGCCTATTCTCCTCAGCAGAATGGAGTGGCTGAGAGGAGAAATAGGACCATAGGAGAAATGGCAAGATCAATGTTAATTGAGAAAGGAATACCCACTGAATTCTGGGGAGAGGCAGTGAATACTGCTGTGTATCTTCAAAATAGGTGTGTTACATCAGCTGTGGAGGGTAAGACACCATTTGAAGCATTCACGGGAAGGAAGCCTGGAATCAAACACTTAAGAGTGTTTGGGTGTGTATGTTACGCACACATTCCAGCAGCACTAAGACAGAAACTGGACAGTAAGGCAGAAAAGGGAGTGTTTATGGGTTATGGAAGTTGTGAGAAAGGATATAGGGTGTATATTCTGGATTCAAAGAAGATAGTGCTGTCAAGGAGTGTTGTTTTTGATGAGAGCAGGTTCTGGAATTGGACTGAAAATCATATGGAATCAGTCACACAACAACTAAGGTTTGAATGCAACAAAGAAGAGAGTGAAGTAGAAGAAACTAATGTAGATGCTGCACATAATTATGATGACATTGATCAGTTAAACTCATCTGCAAATGGTTCAGTGACAGAATCAGTTGATAGTATCAGTCAAGGATCATCACCTAGTTCAACTCCAGTGAAGTTAAGGAGCATTGAAGACATTTATAATAGATGTCACATGAGCTTCATTGAACCTGAAAATTACCAAGAAGCAGCAAAGAGTAAAGACTGGCAGGATGCAATGAGAGTTGAATTAGAAATGATAGAGAAGAATCATACCTGGGAGCTGATTGACAGACCTTCTGATGCACCTGTGATAGGTGTGAAATGGGTTTTCAAGACAAAGCTCAATCTTGATGGGTCCATACACAAGCATAAGGCTAGACTTGTAGCAAAGGGATATGCACAAAAACCAGGGGTGGATTACAATGAGACCTTTGCTCCAGTAGCAAGGTTGGATACTATAAGGACTCTCATTGCATTGGCAGCTCAAAAGGGTTGGAAATTATTCCAACTAGATGTTAAGTCAGCATTTCTAAATGGAATGCTTGACGAGGAGGTGTATGTGGAGCAACCCGAAGGGTTTGAAGTGAAGGGGTCCAGCCACAAGGTGTATAACTATACAAGGCTCTATATGGACTTAAACAAGCCCCTAGAGCCTGGTATAGTGAAATCGATGCTTATCTTACAAGTTGCAAATTTAAAAGAAGTGCAAGTGAAGCAACTTTGTACACCAGAAGTGATAGTGAAGGAGGCCAGATCATTATCTCAATATATGTTGATGATATAGTGTATACTGGAAGTAGTGAAAAGATGATGACTGAGTTTAAGAGGGAGATGATGCAGAGGTATGAAATGTCAGACCTAGGGCTTCTTCATCACTTTCTAGGGATTGGTGTGTTGCAGACCAATCAAGGAGTTTTTATTCACCAAAGTAAGTATGCTAAGTCTCTGCTTACTAAGTTTGGACTTAAGGACTGCAATCCAGTTGCAATTCCTCTGACCGTGGGTGAAAAATTGAAGAAGGAGGATGGCAGTGAACCTGCAGATGAAGGGTTGTATAGAAGGATAGTGGGAAGCTTGTTGTATTTGACAGCAACAAGGCCAGACCTAATGTATTCAGCAAGCTTACTATCTAGATTCATGAGTTACCCTACAAAGAAACATATGGGGATTGCTAGAAGGGTATTGAGATATGTTCAAGGTACCCTAGACTATGGGATTGAGTACACAAGAGGCAAATCAGCTACTCTAATCGGTTATTGTGATGCTGATTGGGGGGGCAGTGAGGATGATAGCAGGAGTACCTCAGGCTATGCTTTTAGCTTTGGAAGTGGTGTGTTCTCTTGGGCTTCTGTAAAACAGAGCATAGTGGCTCTGTCAACAGCAGAAGCTGAGTATGTTTCAGCTTCTGAAGCCACGGCACAAGCCATTTGGCTTAGGTTTGTGCTTGAAGATTTTGGAGAGATGCAGGCCAAGGCAACTCCATTGTATTGTGACAACATGTCAGCAATATCGATGGCCAAAAATCCTGTTTTCCATCAGAAAACAAGACACATAAACAGGAGATATCATTTTATCAGAGAATCCTTGAAAGAAGGGTTGATTAACATGCAATTCTGTAGGGGTGAGGACCAGTTGGCTGATATATTCACCAAGGCTCTACCTAAAGACAGATTCAACTATCTAAGGTTGACTCTTGGGGTTAAACCAGTCAGCAACTTAGGAGAGGCTGTTGGAAGTTAAGTTGCTGAGCTGGATTTACAATAGGTAAATGCAGAAGATTGAATGGAAAAGGTGACAGTAAAGGAGGAAAAGAAGAAGCTGGAGAATGATGTTATGTAATGATCATGAAAAAGTAATTAAATGCTTTTCTATAGGCCTAGTCATTACAGTCGTAAAAGATCACACAATACGTGTGTTCTCCCCAAATCAGTTTATAAGGGGCATTTTGTCAAGCATGTGGTGTGCATGAAAAATATAAAAAAAATGAATTACCTTTTCTTCTGCAACTCTCTCTCCATTCTTCAACCTTCTGTGCAAACTTTTCTCCTGCTACCCAAATCAACAATCAACCTACAAATCATCAAATAAACACAATCAAACACAAGATTAAAAACTTCAACATTCAAAGCCAATTGCATGATTTAGGTTGAAGTCATTTTGATATAGGAGCAGATCCTATATAGTAGTTTAATTTCGGTAAGTTATTGTAGCATCGTATTTTAGTGTACTTGGCACATTCCCCCGCTTGGTGGAACCAGCTTCGTGTAGATACTGTGGTATCCGCGTGGTCTTCCCTGAACCAGTTTCTCCCACTATGATAATAACCTGCAAAAGATATCACCAAAGATGATTGAAAAAACATGAAATGAGTGCCTACATCCACTCATGCACATGCAAGTAGTAAGTAAATGCCATGTTAATAAATCATGACTGAACCTCAAAAGATTTATATGCTTAAACTACTGGATAGAGGAGATGGGAAAGAATTTTGAGTTCCAAAGAGAGATGCTTTAACTTGAAGTCCTTTGATCCAATCCTAGTTGGGAGAGAGCTAATCCCCCCAAGAAGTGCATGTGTACTCCTATTTAGGAAAGACTTGGTCACTGCTAGAAGCAACTTTCAATTGCTAAGCTACTAGGAAGGCAAATGCACTTCCCAGGGAATTATCTTGGCCAATTGCTAATTAAGTTGTATGAATGCTTTTGAATCAGTTTGCTGCTCGCTTATTCATTTCATTTCAAGCACAAAATTGATGTGCACGTCTTCTCTGAAGCCACTAGGAAGACAAATGCACTTCCCAGGGATTATCTTGGCCAATTGCTGATTACATTGTAAGAACACTTTTGAATCAATTCGCTGCTTGCTTATTCATTTCATTTTGAGCACAAAATTGATGTGGATGTCTTCTCTGTGGCAGAGATCTGTTTGGGATGCAAGGTCGATTGAAGCTGTGAGGGCTTTGTGAGGTGTGAGGTTGTAAACAAAATAAGAGGAAAATTCTTGTGTTTCTACCATTTTTTTGGCTAGGGCAGGAGTGTAATAAGAGCCTTTTGAGAGACAAGAGCTGTCTCTCTCTTTGTTAGTTTGTATAGCCTAAGTAAAACATCTTTCCTCTTCTGCTAAGACGAGAGATTACTGCCATTAATGAAAAGCAAGAAAGACTTCACTTGAGAGGAAAATACTAGGAAAAAAACTAACCAGATAATATCTACCCTAGCAAAAAAAGGTGTCAACTCTAATAATGCCAAATCAGGCAAACAATATTTTTTCAATAGTACTTTAACCTTTGCCGGTTTTCCTATCCTATTTTAATTAACGGACAGAGGGAAACAGGCAGCCATTCTTAGCTAAACAATAATTAATTCAGGCCAAGATCATAAAAAAAGTTAACTTCAAGCAAAGAAATAATGACAATCCAAACAATGGAGGAACAAAACCTTAAAAGACAGAAAGTAACTTTCATCACTTAGAACAAGGTCTCCTGACCCCATTTTTACCTTGCAAGCAATGCTCCTGTCGACATTGATCAACATAGATTCATTCGAGGTCATGTGGTTGCTACAAGCACTATCCACAAACCATACATCATCATCCTTCACACTAGCAGCGTGACATGCATAGAACAAAGTTCCAGTGGTAACTTCTTCCTCCTCTTTTGCACAATTTGCTACTGTTTTGAAGTTATTGCAATCTTTGGTATTGTGACCAAAGAAATTACATCTTCCACACCTTGGCTTCCCCTTGTATCTGCACAATCCAAAGTGGAACTTCTGACAGGTATTGCACTGAGGTTTGATGTTAGCTTGATTATTGCTAACACTTCTATGCTGTGAATTGTATGTATCTTCATGACTTGTTTTGCCTCTGTGATTCCAGTTCTTGCTGGAATTATTGTGCTGATTCCTTCCTTGAACCCAGCTTGAATGGCTATAAGCTTGTTTCTGCCATTTTGAGTTACCTCTCTCCTGTGAAGGCTTGTTTGCAGCAGCATATCCATGGTTATACCCAACCTTAAGGCTGCTAAATGCCTTTTCTGTACCAGCAACTCTCTCTCTTTCATCATGTAAGTCCTCTCTCTTATCAAATACTTTTACCGAGGCAATGACTTCTTCACTTCTAAGTGTTTTTAAGTTTCTTGTTTCTTCAATAATCGATACAATTGACTTGTATTTTCTGCTAAGACTCATCAAGATCTTTTGCACTATTCTTTGTTCAGTTATCTCTTCTCCAAGAGACTTCATGTCATTTATCACTCCAAAGAACTTAGTCAAGTAATGATCTAAGCCTTCTCCTTCAGCCATTCTCATATACTCGAATTCAGCCCTTACAGCCTGCAACTTCACTTCTCTAACTTTATCATCTCCTCTGAATTCTCTTCTCAACAGCTCCCATGCTCCTCTAGCTGTCTCTTCATTTCTTATTCTTGGAAAAATATCATCAGTCAAGGCTCCTTGGATAATGCTTAGAGCCTTGGCATCCTTGATCCTTTTCTCCTTAATCTCAGCAGCAGTCTCTCCTGACTCAGCTTTCTTGTCTTTCGAACCAGAAGTTTCTCCACTGCTACTTTCACTGGATTCTTGTGGTGATGTATCACCACATACAACCACATCCCAGAGATCATAAGCTTTGAAGATTGTTCTCATTTTAACTGACCAAAAATCATAGTTCTCACCATTAAATTGTGGTGTTCGCAGGTCTGATGATCCAGTCATTGTTCTTGCTGTTGAATTCTGATTTGATTGATCACAGATTGTTTTACTCCCTTCCTTGTTGATCAAGCCAGCTCTGATACCATGTAGGTTTTTAGTCAATTTATGACTTATTGTTACTGATTTGTTTTGTTTATCTTTGCAGCTGTTTTGGGTTTGTGTTTGGGAGAAGAAAGGAATTGAAGACAGAGAGGATTTCGAAAGAGGTAAGCTTCTCAATTATCTGCTTACCATCTGCTTGATTATATGCCTATTTATACTCTTAGGCTTTACACATGTGCTGTTTACATGTTTAACAGAAAGTAACTGAATTGTAACAAACTAATTAGTTACAATGACCTCACACACTAAATGCATGTTCAACACAGTTAATCTCAGCTTATGAGCTGCTCCTATGCTTATTAATCTTCCTCTCTTGCACTGGTAGTCTTCACTGCCTTCACCATGCATGTCTGTGGATGGCTTATATTCCAACACATTATGCATTCAAAAATGTCATCTAAAAAAAATCATTTAACATTCTGCAAATGACAGAACATGATCCTCCATCCTATTCTAAAAGGAAAGTCCACGGTCAACATTGAAAAAATAGTAGAAACTGTCAACATACCACTTTCTTATGCGCATTATATCAGTCCCATGCTGCTTAGAAGGTATGCAATTCAATTTTTCAAGAACTGATGTAAGGAAGGCCCAGTTCTGGATATCATTCATCAAAAAGTGAAAAGAACAAACTGGGAATCACATTCTACTAAGTATATTAAAAGCAACCAAAAAAATACAAGCCAGTGTATTTCATGATTTACCTGCATTGCTATAACATCTGCATGATCAATGATAAGAACCTATTTGTCCAACAAACATGATTTTTCCATTAGTTTTAAGCATGCTTGAAAAACATATATTACACAGTCATAACCAACAAGCAAGGAGAAAGGAGCCAAACTCATTAAAACTTGGTCCTAAAGGACAAACAACTGACAGAAAAAATCAAATACTGCAATCATTAATCTTGTCACGCATACTTGGAAAGGGAACTGGACATTCTATTTGGAAAATATATTGTTTCTCATAACATAATAACGATCTATCAACATCCAAGAGGATTGATTCCACGTCAGTAACAGGTTGTGCCAGAGCACTACGAGTTCAGCAGAAGCAGAGAAGACATTTGGTCAAAAGGAATGAGAATATCATAGATTTCACAGTTCAAATATGTTCTGAGTGCAGTCTTCACAGTAATCTGCATCTGCTAAATCAGCCACCATCATGGCTTGTTGGTGTTAGGTAGGAATTAGATGAGGAAGGAATGCTAGAGTTAGGAAAGAAAAGAATCTTAAAATCAGTTAAACTGGTGGCTTCAATATTGCTACCAACTTCTTTCTCCCCAATACTCCTACTGTCTTAGCTCATTTTAAATCTGAATTCATTGACACTTCAGAAATTATTCTCATGCACGTGCCACTCTTTCTCACTGTCTTCTTCGCTTCCCGAAAAAGAAAGGAAGAAGAAAGCAAAGATTATATTCAATTAAGTGATAGCTTTTCTATGTGCAATACGAAGGATACTAAAGCTTTTTGACATGGCCATTAGACAACACTTATACCACATCATAGAGCTTTGATATCGAGAACAATTATATATCCTTTTCTTCCATGAATTTATCCATGATTAGACGACACTTATACCACATCATAGAGCTTTGATATCGAGAACAATTATATATCCTCTTCTTCCATGAATTTATCCATGTTTTAGGGTAAAGAACAAGTTGTTATCCTACATTAAGAAATAATCATCCTTCACCTTGATATTTAGAATAGTCTAAAGAAAAGAAAATATGTGTACAGGGTGGAAATTTACCTTCAGTAATGCCAAAGGAGAAGCAACTATCAGGTCCGAGGAATAGAAATCACTAAATAACTTAATGCTCTTCCTACAAAAGAACAAAGGACAAAAAAAAAGGATTACATGAGATGAAGGCCATGCAGAAAATTGAATAACCTGATAACAGTTCTGTATCAAGAAATTTTGCAATCGCTTTCATATCTGAGATTGTACAAAATCCTAGAAAAGCTTGTTTGAATATGAGAATCAATCTTCAAAACATACTATGTTGAATGCGGATTCAAAGAAAACAATTTTCTTGCTGGTAAGAGATAAGGACCTATTTAAGAAGTTTGGCGTAGGGCTACATTTATTGAACCTTATGCCCTTCACTTCACTTATGAATGAAAAGCAAAAGAGGAAGAGGAAGAACAGGCATGTATCAGAAGGTCAAAAGTAGTTTACAAAATCAAATGTTTCTACATCTGAAAGACCAAAAGGTCTAATAACTGCAAGTAGGCCACCTTATATGTCAATTCAGGCACCCAAAGTATTCAGGATTAGCTGGTGATACAAGTTCAGTCAATATTACTGTTAAATAGCATCATAAACCATGTTTAAAGAATGAGTACAATTAATGAAAGCAAGGAAATATCACCTTGTAAGCTCCAGGGGTCAGTTGAATTAGCCTATTAACAGCACGATTTGCAATGCTTCTAAAGGGCAGTAGGATCAAAACCTGTAATACAGAATAAAAACAATCTTTTTTAAAGAAACAAGTAAACATACCAATTTAAAAATAAGTTATATGAGAAAAGAGAACAAGGCGTCAAAATTCAAGGACTTTTATCTTTTCAATTGATGGTATGTTTCTTTCCAGGCAAGTTAGCTGGCTGGAAATGAATTATTTGATGGTAGCTCATTAAATGGTAAATCTTGAAATTTGGCCACTCTAAGCCAATTCAGAACAAAATCAAGCATCGATAATAATGGGTCTAGAGCTCTATGAGACAGAATCTAATGGTTCATGCAGTCTCAAACTTACATATGCTTGTCCCTTTGATTAATTGATTTCCAGAAAACTATGCCAACATTTAAACACAAATTTGAATGACGCATAATAAATAAACATGCTTAAGATATAAATTAACACACGCCTTTCCATATGAAAGATGAAACTAAACATTTTATATGGCAAACCCGCTTCCAAAGACCCATGGGAAACAAAACTCATTTTTATGTTGTGTCCCTCATTGAAAGTTCAATGGTTTGAGGCACATGTAGAATAAAAACTACATGGGTGATTCTTTTGTGAAAGCTAGAGAACATTTTTGGCTCAAAAGGAAGAATGGCTTTTTGTAAACAATGGTCTTGTCTCAATAACAAAACATCCTCCAAAGCACACAGAATTGAGATCTTTGTCTGGCCTATATGCTCTCATAAAGCCAGGTCTGTCCATGCCTTCAAAGCACAGTTTTGCAATTGATACAGAATCCATAATTTGGCACATAAGAATGACTACAATGGCATTTATGCCTTTTTATTTTTTTACTTTTGCAAAGGTGGTGATACCTAGATGTTGCAAAAGAAATATACAGTTGCAATACATATCATGATAAGTGAAGAGTAGTTATGTCTGCAATCAACAATGAGCATGTATATGTGTACGGGAGCAATCACTGTCATGCATCTCTATGTGAATCAGAAATTCCACATCTGACTGTACGCATAAACAATAAGATGAATATTTATATAATACACAAATATATGTCAAAGTGATATATTTTTAATGGAAGTTATATTGACATTATCAGGGGTTGAGAAGCGTTGGTCTTATGAGCATTTGTAATCCAGCTCTGCGGGGCTTTAAAACTGTTCACATGCAGTTAGCATTGCATACAGATCAATAGAAACCACTCAGCCCTACCTTCGGACGAGTAAACCCGTGATCAAGGAATTCATCACCACTAAGCAAATCATCCTTGGCATTCTCCCCGATGCTTGGCCACTTTTGAATCATTCTTGGTCACAAGATCTCGCGTTCTGAAAATGTGATTTAGCTGCATGATGTTTTCATTCACAATAATTAAGATCATTAGACTACAAAAAATAATAATAAATCTTAAGGAGAAGGGAAGTTCACATACACAGTGCATAATGTATGCATCCATGATGGCCAAGTCTTCTTTCAGGCCCTTGCGGTAAAAAGGTTTCTTGTTACAGTGCAAAATATCTCTATAGCTATTGCCTGGTTAAAAAAAAACGCTTATGTGCAATTCTAGAAAGCAAAAATAAACAATTTACAGAATAAAGTCCATGGTCATACATTTTTGATAATATGATTGAAAAGTCATCGAAAAAGATAAAAATATAATAACAGATATCAAAACTAAATCAAACAGATAAATGACAGAGATGGAGGAAGCAACATGTAATTACTGCATACAAAAAAAACTTTGGATAAGACTCCAACAAGCCTTTTCTCAGATATTTGACCACGATTAAAATCTGATTTGATCAACTATTTGGCCTCAAACCTTCTCATCATATACATTTATATTTAGACAAATTTTGGTTAGTCTCTCATTCTATTTATCACGTTAAACATGTTATATTTCTCATCCTTCTTACATTAATTGTGCCTCCTAAACTAATTAGGATTGTGAAATTACACTGACATGTGGAAGGATCCAACCCCTACTAATGTTTCTAGAAATGTGAAATAAATCATGTATTCCAATTACTAAATCATATATTTTCAAAGGGAACAAAAGTGAGATGCTCACAAGTGGGTGTTGAAAAAATTGGCATAGGAGAACAAGAGGAGAAATTATGAAGGCGAGTTAATAGTATAAATAAAAACACAAATGTAAAGGAAAGTTTCGTGAAATCAATATTCTCAAATGGATCATTGAAAACAGCCCTCCTAAAACACCATATAGGTGCTTTTATACAGGCACCAAATATTAAATAGTTGCTCTTACATAGGCACCAAAGCACCATATGACCCCATATCGAATAGAAATAAATGAAAAGCATTTCCAAAAAATGATAACTAATGAAACCTTATCCATGTTCAGAAATCATAACATTCTACTTTTTTTTATATTAGATCACGTAAATTTCCAACTTCTTTATGATCAAGATCTGCATTATATTTATTGTACAACAAAACAATATGGATGCTGATATTTACATGCTTTCAAGGAGAAAATTGCAGAAATATTCATCTATTGACATTAAAGTATTTTCATTTGATCTGAATATTCTCCTAGGCATGATCACATGGAGTTCTATGCACGTTGCTCAGGGAACCTAGTGAGGTGCTAGGTCCTGACAATCAATTTCTTTTCTCCCATATATCTATCACACAAGAAGCCGTTGTATTCCTAGTTTTTTCTGTAACAAATCACAGACCTACAAAAACGTGAAGTTCAGATAGAATACTTGGATGTTCTAAGAATTCAAGTGCTGTGATGCTAAACCAGTCTAAGATCAAACAGAATTGGTATTCCACCACTCACTTCTGATTACTAGCATCGGATGGCTTTTCAGCACACTCACGAGGCACCTTTGGCATAGCTAACACATGAGGAATAGTATTTGCTCTTTGAATTTTTATTTCAAAATTAAGCTCTGAAAGACTCGTAGTGGAGATTACAAAAGACAGAATAAACGGGACAAGTCAATCAATTTAAACCACTGAATTGAGGTGTTCACTGGAACTGGCAATTTAATATTTTAAAAATAAAAGTTAATGGCACAAGCGATGTTTGTCAAGATTGGCTGTCAATTATTCATAAAAGTAAAGCTTAATTATGAAAACTAACCATAAATATGAAAACTAGCGATACAAATAAAGGAAATATAATTGACAAAAAACAGACCACACAAGCTTCAAAAATCTGACTACAAAGATAGAAATAGCCACCCACCTATTTATCGTATTAACTACCCATACACAACACAACAGATTTGGTTCAATCATTTACCAAAGATAAAACTTACTATATGCCACTTGATTCTATCAAACCACAGATAAAACAATGGAGCTTAGATCCGTTTTCTTTCTGTTTCCACAAAATGGATAGCCACCACCTTGCTTAAATCCTAGCCAATAATTTCACCAAAAAACCCAAGTTCTACAAGGATCTCCCGACTTGATAACATGAAAAGCTAGCTAATCAAAATTAATCTCAAACATTCTTGAGGTGAATACTAGAATAGCAGCATAAGAAAAATCTAGTCACTGAATAATCAATATCCATCCCCAATCCTATCTAAAGAAACCCCATATAAAATCTATAGTCACATAACCTTAATCCCTTTATCACAAACCTCTTATACTAATTTTTTAGCTAAGCCACGACATAGCACACATAGGCCAATCTTCAAATCCACTTTGAATGGTCTCATGCAGTTTGAATCTTAGTGGCTAGCATAAATTGAAACAAAAAAAAAACGATTACCTTTTCTTCTGTTTCTGTTTCCCATCAGCCAAAGATTTGTTTGGTCTTTTGTGCCTCTTCAATCCTGCTTAATAAAAGTTTACTAATCAACCGATTCAGGTTGCAGTGCAATGAGCAAGGATGAAGCACATGAAAAACCAATTCAATTAAATTGGTTTTTCATGTGCTTCAACCTTGCTCATTCCAAACAATGGAGGAACAAAACCTTAAAAGACAGGAAGTAACTTGCATCACTTAGAAACAAGGAATAAATCATATGATTACCATGGCAACCATAAGTGAAGTAAGAACATATTTCTAAGCTAGGAGATTTTCCCTCCTTCCGTCCTTGTTGAATAAATCACTATTCAATTATTTCTAATTTCTAGAGAATGACCTTGATAAAACTTCATAGTCCATACCACAAGATTAGTATTCAACAAAAATCAATGGCATTATTAGTTATCATTCTCATAGAATCTCAACAAGCAAGAAATCATTTATCTGATCAAGAGGATTGCTTCCAGCTAATGTACAGAGATAACAAACGCGGCTGGCATTAAAGTAGAGAATAGCAAGCATTGCCAGCTTACCTTTCTCTCTGCTGTTGACTGTTGGAGGAAGGTTCTGCAAGTAGCATCGGGTGCTCCTTTGGATCAATCAAAAGACACTCTCTAAGGACAGTAAAATTCTACATGTAGATATTACAAAATAAAATAATAAAAATTTATCTCTCAGTTTTTTTTAATGAAATCAGGGTGCTTGATAATGAATCTTACTTGAAAGCATGATTCCATATGCTATCAACCATATCCCAGTCAGCAACAATCCCGTCCTTCAAAAGGTGATAACACCTGATGGAAAAAACCTGAATTTATTACATAGCCTAAACAAATCCCGTCTAATCTCTCAAAACCATGACAAGATAATTAGAAAACTGACCTCCATATGGTCCCGACGAAACCCTCAAGCCTGAGATCCTACATATAACTTACATTTGCTTGTAGCGTCATCAACGTCCGTTTGATCCGTCGATCCAACAACCTGAGTAACATGTACCGAGAAAACCTCTAAAACAAGGCAGAATTATAATAATAAAAGTCTTCAAACCCTAGCTGACAGTCACAAGCATTTTGCCAGTTTCGTAATCCAAAACAGGAATTCCTTGTTTCTAACGCAGTTTTTTAAAAAAAAAAAGAAGGTAAAATGCTGCTAATGTAGGTTAAATAATATGCGATAGAGAGAGAGAGAGAATAACAGAAGGAAAGACGGCCTTGGGTGCGTCCTCGCCGGCATAACCAGCTTTGCAAGTGTGTGAGCCCAAGTCAATGACTATAGCTGATACTTCATCTGTTTTCACCAGCAGAACAAAACAACAAAATTTTAAAAGAAACAATTTCCAAGACAAACGTAGAGTAGAGGAATAGTTAGGAGTTTTCCAAGACACCGTACCAAGTGGCCGTGACCTACCTATCCAATTATTATTCTCCTGATAAAGATAGAGGAGCTCTCTGTGTAATCAAAGATTCAGACTCCATCGGAGCATCCTATTACCATTACTTGCATAGTGGGGTACTTGGTTATTCCTTATCTCTTTTCATGTAAAATCGTGCGCGTGTGTGGGTGTGGGCAGGGACCAAGAACAAATAGTACTTCAGTTTATTTGACGCATCAACGATAGCCTATGTTGAATGTCATGCTAAGGTGCTTTTATATGGGCATTGAAGAATGTAGAACAAATGAAACCAAATTGTAATGCCAAAGCAAATTGTAATGCCAAAGCAAGGTCATAATCTTGATTTAATAAGAAACCAAAAAGTGACTAGATTAATTATGTTCAAAATTCTTCTCAACTTACCTGTTGTTAGCTTGTAAAGTCTTTGATAATGGTGGTCTTGGATCATTTTCAACCTCAATTTTATCTTTCTGAGCTGGCTCTTGATTAACAACGGCTGGTAAAGGCTTTCTGCAGGGGCTGGACACTTCCCAAGCCTTGGAACCGACCAGTACCCCGAAGAGGAAAGCTTACTTTCCCCAAAACGGCTGGCTGAAAGAGGAAGGACTGGACAGGCAGCTCCTGCAAGGAAAGCAGAGGCAGCACGCCGACTAGGCCACCAGCCAAAATTAAGAAAAAGAACAGCTATACACAGAAGCCTGACCGCATGCAACAGCTATATGTACACACTGCAGGAAAGGATGATTAAAGTTGAATAAAATACTGCAGATCGCGTGAGTATTTTGACTCCCAAATAAATGGTAATAGTTATTGATAGTACATTTACCAGAAGTTATGGACTTCTT